>OZ038484.1:125006910-125179410 GCA_964036315.1 Acanthosepion esculentum | reverse complement strand
GGGAAAAATTTAAATCTGCATGGCACTTTACTCCAATTGGCTCGTTCGCTTGCTTAAACTCAACGTTGATTCCGATTCCGCAGAACTGGGTTGGGTGTGAAAAAGTATTTGTTGTTAACATTCTTTTTTTCATTCAGTTTTTCCAGTTACGAGTCCCTTTTTAAAGCTGATCGTTTTGTGTTCATTTTGTTTAGTTCTTTTTTCATAACAGATTTAATGTTTAGTATAGAGCTTAGAAAAAATTCGAAGTGTGAGATAGGCAAGAAGTAAGGCATGTAGCAACATCAGCACAGCAAAGGGCACTCCTTTAAAGGCAAGGAACGGAAAAAATATTTTAAGTCAAGTGATAGCGATTGCTGTATGAGTCGTAAGAATTTTGAATCAAGCACGGGCAACGCCGGGCCATGCTGCTAGTATATATATATATATATATATATGTATATATAAATAAAAAGGAAAGAACAGTAAGATATAAAATCCGGTGTTCTAACCCCGCTTTCAAATGTAACTATTAACTGAGACAACGAAAATTAAAAATTGAACCCTCTACCACCCCTTGTCTAGATGAATGGATTTATCGGTAACCTTGGAAACCCTCAAACTATGAATCTTTCCTGTGCCGTTAACAACCGTAAATTTTAAAAAGTAAGTTACTCCAAAATTCGCTTGATGAGGAAATGGAACTAATGTCTTTGGTTTAATAACAAAATTAAATTCAGGGGCTTTAGCTTCCATTTCTGAAACATGGTCATCACTGTGTAGCGGTAAAACCATATTTTAAATCTATTAATTTATAATATATATATATATATATATATATATATATATATATATATGAACTATCTGTTTATTTTCATACAACAACAGATTTGAAAGGAGTAATGATAGAATGAAAACTAAATGAGTGATGTGGGTGGTATGGTAATAGCAAGTGAATCTTTTCACCAATAACCTAATTTTTTTGCCTTGTTAAAGATAGCTATCTGAAATCATGACATGAAAGTATGTACAAAGCAGAAGTGTATTAATAAGTTTCTCTATATTGAAAAAAATGGGAACGACTGACATTCATTGATGTTTCTCTGGACATTTAGGGGAACAAAGTGAGCAGAGGGTAATGTTTGTCTGCAATGTGTGTGACAAACCACATTCCAGGCAGTCCTGCACAACTGTCAACCCAAGAAATGAAGGACACCTAAAAAAAAATGCATAGACAATGAGGTTAACAATGCAATAAAATAGTAACTATTTTTTTTTAACATTTTACCCCAAGCAAGGCAATAAAGCCACTAAGACGCAAGGTGTTACTGAGTGTTAGAGATTATGATAAAAACATACTATTAAGGAGAGAAGACAAGAACAAGAATTAAGAAGACAGAAAATGATGATTGACATTGCATTTAAATTTTTGAAGATCAAAGTTGACAGGAAAGCAAGAAGGCAGAAAAAAGTTCCACATGCAAGAAGTGTGGTAGAAGAACCTGTTAGTATAGAACTTACAGTTACATATAGCAATGTCAACTATGACATGAGACCTTACTGCCAATCTAGTACTGTGCTTAAATTCATAAAGTCTAAGTACCATAGTGAAGAGTTCATCTTAACAATTACCATGAAAGTATTGATAGAAAAGGCACAGGGAAACCACATTATGGTGATGGGAAAATGGCTGAAACTGAGATGCCAGGTCAGGACCAATAACATTGCAGATTCTTCTTTGGATTTTATCAAGAGTGTCTAAATATATAGTAGAAGCACCTGACCAGATGTGGCAGCTATTTCAGACAAAGGATAGAAATAGGCTTGTAACTGAAAATCTCATCTATGTGTTTAAGCATGAAGCAGACTGTCGCCGCTGGGGGCTGATCTCAATGTCCACTTTTATATATATATATATATATATATATATAAAAACCATGTCCAGTAATTTGTCTAAAGATACTGTTCTATAATCTATATACAGTCTGTAATCAAACGATTATGATTGTAACTGTCTAATAATCGCTGTTGGTTTAAAATTCAAAATAACGGTTATAGGTCAATGTCTTTAGATGGATTTCTGGTGGTTGTTTTCATTATGGCTCTATTTTGGTTTGGTTTGGTTTTTCTTTATTCTGTAGACATTGAGCACTTTTGTTTTTTCTTAATTTAGGTATCGGTCTCTTTTCTTGCAGTCTTTGTATTGGCAGGTTTGTGTAAAGTTGTTTCCTAATCAACTCTTAGTTTATTCTCTCTTTCTCATATATATATATAAGGGAAATTTATAACTAATTGTAAAAGTTAATCATGTGACCCATTCTGTCATTTAGGACATCAAGGAGATGTGTCACATGCAAACTTTTTCCAGTTTGTCATAGATTTGCCTAAAATTGTTCTTGATATATAAAAATTTATATATCATTTTCCCATAGGCATATATATATATATATATATATATATATATATATATATATATACACTAGGTTTCCTGCAGAGGGCTCTTGATTGGGCCTGCATCACAATACATAGGGAGAAGTAGATGCGATAGGCATCAATAAACTACAGAAGAATTCAAAATTGATTTCTACATTTAAATATTGCAATAATATCTAAGCTTACCTTGTAAAAGTTCAACGGTAACTCTTCTGCCACAACTTAATTTAAAGACAATTTGGTGAACATAGGTTCTTACTTTATGTACAAACAATTATTTTTATTTCATGGATGACTTTTGTTGGATTTCGCAATTAATTTTGATTATTCCAAAATTTATTTCCAAGTTAAAAAATTGTTATCATACAAAAAAATTTGTTGCAAAAAATCACATACAAAAATTGATGAAAACAATTGCAGTAATGAAAATTCGGGAATCCAAAATTTCAGGATTCCATATCTGGTCCAGAATGATTTTAATTTACTCACAGAGTCGGCATGATTCTAAAATGGTATGATATATTGGGCTACAGCCTCTGGGAGTAAAGTTGAAAAGTGTGACACACTGACATTTGCATTATATATATATATATATATATATATATATATATATATATATATATATATATAATATGAGAAACAACACTAGTACATAATCCACAGGAAAATATATATATATATATATATATATATTATACACTAGGGTCATTTGGGCATTTTGGCGTGGTGCAAGCTTGTCTTGCTAAATCAATTACAACTGAATAGTGAGTTCAGTTTTCACTGGGAGCTCCATACTTGTGGCCTTGCGCCATATTTGAGCTACACTTAGTATATTTGGGCATTTCAATGTAATGGTTTGCCAGTTTGTATCGACAGATCATTTACAACTGAGTAATGAGCTCAATCCTCACTAGGTGTTCCATACTTGCAGCTTTGTGCCACATCGTAGTTATGCCTAGTAAATCATTCTTGTAGACAAGGTAGCAAAGGAAATCAAGAAGAAAGGACCAACCATCAACTGTAAGAAGACAGAATGTGAACTAAGACTTGGAGATGTCAACATCAAACAAGTACAGAAGTTTAACAACTGGGAAGTGTTTTAACAGAGGATGAAAAATGTGACACTGAAATCCAAACATGCATTGGTATAGCATTCTAAAAACTAAGCAAAGTACTAACAAACTTCCTTAGAAATAAAGGAAAGTAATATCAACCCTTTTATATGACAGTGAATGTTGAACAATCTTGTCACAGAAGAAGAGATTGATTCATTTATTACAGTTTATCAACCCTTTGCAAGTTATTTAAAGCCAAAAATATTTTAAAATTAGCTTCAAAGCTAATTTCAAGATTGCGGGTCTGGATCCAGCCCAGAGTGTTATTAATTTGCTCACAGAGTCAGCCTGATGCCAAAATGGTATGATATGTTGAGCTACAGCCTCTGGGAGTAAAGTTGAAAAAATGTGACACTGACATTCACATTTATTATATAGATTGTAAGTTTTTTTGTTTTTTTTTTTGAGATATTGATTTACTGATACAAGCTGGAGGGTGAAGAGGTGGAGTCATACTTTTCCCAAGAGTATTTGTATGTAAGTGAATATAACAAACCCAACTGGAATTGGAACTCAGCTCTCTGATTAACAATTCTGAGCCATTATCCATTATACCATCTGCACATCCAAGCTTACAGCACCTGGTATTCCCAAACGGTCATCCAGCTAGTTACTGACCAGGCTTGATGTTGCTTAACTTTGGTGAGCATACAGGAAACAATGTTTCAACATAATGTGGCCATAAGCCTGCAAGGAAATAAGCAAAACTGATGTTTATATTCATAATTAGAAAGAAACAGCTGAAATTTCTTGGATATATAGTGAGGAAGAAGGGCTTGGAAAATTTAACACTCACAGGATATTGAAGGTAAAAGGGACAGGGGAAGGCAGTGAACCACCTACTTGATGAATTTGTGTGAATGAAGGACTGAACAGAGGATAAGAGGCTTGGCAAATGGACAAATGTTGCTAAGAGCAATAAGGGATACAAGGTTGTGGAGAGGCATGATCATCAACATCCTGCTAGATTATTGTAGTGTAGATGTTGTAGATCCTGCTAGATTATTGTAGATCATTCTATGATTATCAATATCCTGCTAGATTATTGATTACTTTGTGTAATTAAGTTGTGGTAGGTTCTTTAATGATTCATTTTTTTTTCTTTTTCTCTGCCTGGTTTCTTTTGTCATTTTCAACATTTCATTCATTTTTTTTCTTTTTCAATTATATCACCCCAAGCAAAGCAATAAGGCCCATAGATATATATATAAGATAAAAATAAGAAACCCTTTCAAATGATGAAAGGCATAATGTAGTAGTTTTTTCAGTTTTGTAATTCAATTACCCACTATTTGTCTGGTTGGTTGGGGTTTTTTTTGTGACATATCAACCTCTGTTAGGTTATTTAATGTCAATATAAATATTTTGTACACAATTTTATTTTTTTTTATTTTGGAGATAATGGTTTTAGTGATACAAGTCTTAATAATTAACCCATAGCTGGGGGAAGAAGAGGTGGATTCATACCTTTGACAAGAGTATTTGTGCATAAGCGAATATAATGAACCCATCTTGGCTTTCTGATTAACAATTCCAAGCTATTATCCATTACACCACCTGCACATCCAAGTTTACAGCACCTTGTATTCCCAAGCAGTCCTATTTGTCTGATATATAAGTGTGTATATCATATCGTCCACACACACACACACACATATATATATATATATATACATATATACTATTTACATTATTCGGACTATTGTCCTCATCTTTGTTGCCATATTTATCACAATGTGGAACTAGAACAGTCTACCCCAGTGAGTGAAATAAAGGGTTCAGTTCAACATTCCAACCACCGAAACATTCTGATAAATCTGGCAACAAAGATGAGGACAATAGTCCGAATAATGTAAATAGTGTACATAATTCCTCATCTCAGAAATATAGACATATATATATATATATATGATGCCTGACCACTCGTATCCAAGGATGCCTGTCTATTAGGGTGTCTAGCCAATCCCTGTTGCAGACACCTGCTGAAGCACATTTGTGTTTGTTCAACACCCACAGAACCTACCTGTGGTATATACTGCAACTGCACTGAGTGGACCTTAGATACAGTTTCTGTGAGAGAGCATGTTATTCAGTGTGATCAACAGTCTGTACAAACCCAGCACACTCAAACCCAATGTCATGATGACTTGTGACTTCATGCTAGCACAACCATCAGTGGCTCCCCAAAGAGTTCTGTTTATCCAGTTTTCTTCACAAGGATTGGGTCAACCTGTAGTATGATTTTCAGGCAATTTCCAAAGGTACTACATGCTGTGATCACCTCCTCCAGACTGATAACATCAAGAAGTTACCTTCCCAAAAAATCAACCACTGAAAAACCCTTTGAGTTATTCAACTAGAAAGAGAACAGGTTAAAATCATTTTGTGTCAGCCCCTCTATGTCTTCCTAACTGAGCAATGGTGATAGGAAAAAGATCATTCAGGCCAACATTCAAACTCTGGCTTCCATCTTCAAAGCCCATTCAAGAACCATCAAGAGAATGGTGCTTCAGTCTACTGTCTTCAAAACTCTTTAACTTAATGAGACTTGTCTTCCACTCCACTCTTTTCGGTTTGATGCTTGAACTTCCCAGGTTTTTATATATATATATAGGGTTAATACAGATGTGAAATTTGTCATTTAGATGATTGGTTTATATTCAGCACCCTGACTCCAGGGTTTCATAGATGGACCTTATAGTAATTGCTCTGTCCACTCATCAGTAGGTAGCAGCAATTGATTGTGGATTTTATTACAAAGAATATCTTAGTTATCATATTTTATACTATATATATATATATATATATATATATAATGGACTCTCCCGTCGGTTTCGATGTATGCGGATTTGACAGCTTAATTGATTCGGTTATGAAATTTTGTGCGATAATTGTGGCACTTAAGACCCGCTAGTGAGTTACAAAGGAGGACACATATGGAGCAAAAGTGAGGATTGTGGGATGAGATCACTGTTAGATTGACTGACCTTATAGATCTTGCTCTCTCTTCTTGAAGATGATTCAGACAAGCAGATTGAAAACTGCTGAGTTCACTAAAAGACGTTGATCTCCATTCTACCCGCTCCAAGGCTAAGCGCTCAAGGGTGTTATGTGGTATATTGACAGCTGACGAGTTACTCTTCGGCTTATCTTTGTATCTTAGCCATGGGCGTCCTACATTCCTGATCTAACTGGCAGTACATTAGGATCTTGGGTATCCTGTCATCAAACATTCTCAAGACATGACCAGTCCATCGTAACGGAGACAGTATGAGAAAAGTCTCGATTCCTCCAATATTACACCTGTTAAACAGGTCTACGTTAGATGTCCTGTCTTGAAGGTTAACTCCACAGATTGCACGCAGACAGCTTTTATGGAAAACATCCAGCTGGCGTATATGGTACCTGTATGGAGTCCACGACTCTGAGCTGTACAAAAGGATGGCAAGGACAGAAGCTCTGTAAACCCGAATTTTCGTATCCAGTCGAATACCCAGCTCATTCCACAAGCGATGGCGAAGTTTACCGAAAGCACTGGTAGCCTTAGCAATCCGATGCATGATTTCATCATCTAAAGTTCCACTGTAGTTGACTTTGCTACCAAGATAAGTGAAAGACTTTACATAGTTCAGGGCTTTGTCTTCTACTTTCAATAGTCTCTCTGGAAATTTGTAGACTGGCGGTTTTTGTTTCTCACCACAGAATTGCTTCGGAGTAGGACAAGGTTGGTGCACTACCTCAGTTTTCTTTATGATGAGTGTAAGACCAAAGGCTTTACATGCAGCAGAGAAACGATTTATTAGATGTTGGGCCTCCTCAAAGGATGTCGCAACAAGAGCAGCAGCATCAGCAAACAACAAATCACGAATAATTTGCGTACGAAGGTGGGTCTTGGCTTTGAAGTGCTGATGATTGAAGAGACCACCAGTTGTTTGAAACTTGACGCCGCTCTCTGTGTCTGCGAATGCATATTTCAGCATCAACAAGAAGAAAAGGGCAAAAAGGACAGGGGCCATAACACACCCTTGCTTGTGACATCAAAGGATTCTGACATCATACCATCAGACACGATATTAGCTTCCTTCCTTCATGAAATGAGATGATGGCCTTTAGCATGTTTTCAGGGATGCCGAGTTTCCTCAAGACTTGCCAAAGAGCCTCTCGATTCACAGTGTCAAAGGCCTTCGCCAAGTCCACAAACACCATGTACAACTCTTGGTTTTTCTCGCGAACCTTCTCTGCAACTTGACGAAGAGAAAATATGGTGCCACGACCCGACCGAAAAACACATTGCGATTTAGGATAGATGTCGTCAACAAGGTGTATAATGATTCTGTTTAAAATCAGTCTAGCTAGTATTTTGCCTGCAATTGAAAGTAGTGATATCCCCCGATGATTATTACAGACACACCTGGAACCCTTGTTTTTGTAGAGGTGTTTGATAGAGGCGTCTTTATAATCCTGTGGGTCACAGCCTGCCTTCCATATCTCCACGAAAAGGTGATGTAACTTTTCTACCAACTTTTGGCCACCATGCTTATACACTTCGGGTGGCATAGGATCCTTAGGAGTAGGTGATTTTCCAGATGAGATTTGCTTGATGGAATCACTTACCGCTTGATAGGTAGGTTCAAAAGACAACTCCGGAATTTTTGGATTTTGCTCAATTGATGTGATGGCTTACTCTTCAGTAACTGAAGTGGTGTTTAACACAGTTTTGAAATGCTCTTTCCAGCGATCTAAAATGTCTGACATCCGTCAAGAGAGTTTCACCATCTACTGTGGAGATTGGAGAAACACCACTTTTCTGTGGACCGAAAATGCTTTTGAGGCCAGCATAAAAAGCCTTTAGATCCTTTCTATCTGAAGCTTCTTGGAGTTCAGTGGCCTTTTCAGACCACCAACACTCTTTCGTGGCTCTGAGAGATCGTTGAACCTGACTTTTGAACTTTTCGTAAGCGATCTATCTATCTCTATCTCTTTCTCTCTCTCTCTCTCTCTCTCTCTCTCTCTCTCTCTCTCTCTATATATATATATATATATATATATATATATATATATATATATATATATATATATATACATATACAGGTAAAATAAGAACAAATAGAGTATAATTCCACTGTCCGTAACATTTAATTTAAAAGTGAATACAATACAGAGTAGAGTTAAATATTATTTATTTTAGGATATTAAAAAAAAAAAAAAAAAAAACGCTAAAAATCGCTACACAATTGCAATTATGTTTCAACACTACAAATGTGTCTCCTCGGGTGATGTTAATTTAATTTAGGTAATTTAATATAATGCTGACTAGTTATATGCTTGGTCTGCTATGTACATAAAATTTTGTAGTTGATAAATAAAAGGCTCCTTTAAGAAAATGGCAAATAACTATTTGAAAAAAAAAAGATCATAAATACAAAACTACTTTGGCAGATTAATATGCAATCGTTAAGTAAAGAGCATCCATATAAGATGTTAATAATACTATTTAATCAATGCAACATGTTAATAATACTAAATAAACACCTGTAAATCCATATAAGATGTTAATAATACGAACTAAACATCAATACAGAGATATATTAAATCAAAATGAATCTTACAAATAGAATAGTAAGCCATATAAGGTGCACCGCAGTTCATCTACTGATTATTACTATTAGAAAAACTATTATCAAATTCAGTTTAAACATATTGTAAGGTAAAAGGTAGACTGTGCCTGCAATTTACAGTCAATTCACTTCTTTGGTTTAATAAGGAGTTTTTATCAGAAAATCTGATAATTTCTAATTTTTCATGTAGAACAGAGTTCATTTAAAGATCTACATGTTTTAGAATTTTTTTAAATTTTCCATTTTACCTTAAGAGTTTTATTAGCTTCTTTTAAATTACAAAAGTATTTAGAAATACTAAATATAGAAGTATTTATTTTTATAAGTACTATTGGTGAAAGATATGTTGGTTCCACGTAGTCTTAAAAGAATTCTTACTACTACCAATAGTCGGATTCTGTATTATAGAAATAAGCAGAAGCACTCTGGAAAGTTCTGAAGAAACTTACTATTCCTGACATGTTGAATGTCATCATTTCATTTTATGTCGGTATGCAAGCTAGTGTTATATCTGATGGTCAGCGTTCTGATCCATTTGACGTCACTAATGGAACTAAGCAAGGCAGTGTCATGGTGCCTGTTTTGTTTGCACTGTTCTTCTCGGTGATGCCGAGGTATGCTTTTCGGGATACAAAAACTGGCGTTAAATTTCATTTTCGAACTAATGTAGGAATGTTTAACCATGGGCGGATTAAGCCCAAAACCCTTCTACGTACCAGTATTATACGCGATTGATTTTTGCAGACGACCCTGCCCTTGTAGCTAACTCTTTAGAGGAAGCTCAAGATTTACTCAACCGGTTATCTGCGGCAGGCAAGGCATTCGGACTTACTATCAGCATCAAGAAAACTGTTCATCAACCTTGCCCGACACCGAAGAAAATTAGAGGTATAAAGCAGAGACCCTCTGTTCGTAAGTTTCCTGAGATCGCTTCGCAAGTTGATGGAAATAATCTCAAGTATTTGGAATCTTTCAAATACCTCGGGAGCATGGTAAATTCAAGTGCATCACTTGATGACGAGATTGTTAATCGCATTGCAAAGCTAGCGTTTCCTTTGGTTCGCTGCGTCATAGGTTGTGGAACGAAAGGAGAATGAAGCTTTGCACTAAAATCTAAGTGTACAGAGCTGTCGTTTTTTCAACTCTTTTGTATGGCTCTGAAACTTGGACACCTTATAGATGGCACATTAAACGATTAGATGTCTTCCATAAAGGCTGTCTCCGTACAATCTGTGGTCTAACGTTTGACGATCGAATGTCACATGCCGACCTTTTTGAGAAATGCAAGATTGGTACCATCGAGACCTTCATAATGCAATCACAACTACATTGGGCTGGCCATATCGCAAGGATGAGTGATGATCGCGTAGCAAATTTACTCCATAGTGGTCATAGAAATTTTGGTAGACCTTGGCTCAGGTATAAATATAAACTGAAGAGTAACCTTTCTTGCGTCAACATTCCATTCAAGAACTTTGAAAAGGTAGCTATGAAGAGATCAGAGTATCGTTCTCACTGCCAATCAGGAATAATGCACCATCAGGAAGTAAGCATCAGTAGACTACGTGAAACACAAAAGGAAAATAAGACAGTTAACAGTGTTCCTGCTGCACTTTGATACAATACATTCTCCTGTACTGTTTGTGGTCTTTTGTGCAATTCTCGAGCCGGTCTCAAAAGTCATGACTGTCATAGGCATGTAAATAATTAATTCGTGGTCGTCGGAACCTCATATATCGAACTCGATGGGAGCGTCTATCATATATATATATATATATATATATATATATATATATATATATATATATATATATATATATATATATATATATGATTAGAAGAAAGCCTCCACGTGTGCTTCTCATAGTATGTAAAATAGATAGGTTAGTTAATAAAACAAGGACAAACGAGAGGGTACCAATATATCAGTATGAAAAACATTTATTAAATATTAATTCTTAACCATATGTCAGAAATGAAGTACGGAAAAAAGGTTTTAAGTCCGAAATATTCACCGACAAATATTTTTGTAGAAAGGTGTATTTTCTGGTGGAAATAATTAGCAAAAACTCGATCTGTCTGAATCCGCGATGTGCGAAACCTTTTATGAAAATAAACTTCAATCTAAAATTTTGATCGGTATAAGATCGTTAGACCTGTCTATTATTAATAGTACGGGGAATGGGGAGTAAGATTGTAAACATAGATGAAGAGTGTTATAGGCTGCGGAATGGGGAAAACGTCTTGCGTGTGTAGCTAGTGTAGCCGAAAAATGCCAATTTCAGAAAAACGGGCTGTTGTTAAGCTAACTTGTCCATTTCCGAAATCTGGCAAAAAAAGGGAGGAGGAACAAGGGAATATATTGTAATAAATTGTATTTAGTCCCTTCATGTGGGAATTTACTTTTAGGATATACTTCAACTCCGATCTGCGTCTATCCTCCCGGTAAACGAACCCAGACGCTAAAAGCACGCACCCGACATCGTCGATGCTATGACCAGGTTACAGAGACCGGAAAATTGTTGTTATTGTCCCTCATGTTTTTCTTGTGGTTATTGAACTGTAAACGGAACTCTGTTCCGGTTTCTCCCACATAATACCCTTTCACGCATTTGTGACAAAAAAGTAGGTATACGAGATTGGATCTATCAATTGGAACACACACACACACACACACACACACACACACACACATATATATATATATATACACACACACACACATATATATATATACACACACACATACATACATATATATATTAACCTCGATTTAGCTCAATTGTGTCAGGTTCAAAACCAGTTAGCTACCTCGTTTTTCATTTTAATTGTTATCATGAGTGCTAATAAAAAGTTTGTCTAATTATGGCGGTCATTAAGTTTTGTACATTGTTGTAAAAAGAGTTTGAGAGGAAGTGAAACAAGGCTGAGTCCATATAGCTTGAGTGAAGCTTTATTCCACTAGAAATCTACTCCGGTAGCGAACCGTAAGAAGAAAATGGCCGACTACCTCGTAAAGAGAGAAAGACGAAAACGGGGAAATCAATCAGTCCTGGAAAGTCAGGGAAAGATTAGAGAGTTCTTTTATTTTCACCACATTCTCCGCCACTTAAGAAAAAGTTCAGGTTTGTACGTTCTTCTGGCAAGGGGTGGTTTCTATAGGTGTCTCTGCTCAAACTGAAAGTAGAGAAAGGAGAAAAACAGATGTTCAAAGCTGATAATTTTCAGCTAAATACAGAGGTTTTCGACGAATTCTAGAAGAGCGTCGAAGATTCGATACATCAGCGTCTTCTGAAGAGTTCCTCTGGAAGCTATCCAAGGGCAGAGGATGGGGAGATGTAGGAGTGGAATTTACAGTGGGGTGGTTTTCGGGGGCAGCTGAATCGTCAATAACAGTATTTTCCAGAGCACTCGGCAGAGGAGGAGGAGGAGGAGGAGGAGTGTTAGACTGGATAGGGGCGTCCATTGGATCAAGTTCTGTGTGTGAACCGTTTGGTTTGCCATCCAATGGTGCAATATGGCGTAGAGACACTGTCGTTTCTCTTCCGTTGTTAAGTCGTACGTGAGCGTAGTTCGGATTGACTTTGAGTATGTCAACTGTCTCAACTAAAGGCTCATATTTACTCCCGCGTACATGGCGCCTCAGGAGCGCCGATTTTGATTTTGTTAACCATGTTGGTATGGAATCACCAGAAGCTGATTTCCTTTGGAAATTAAACAAACGCCCACGAGGAGTACAGTTCGAGGCAGTGGAAAGCAATGAGCGAATGCAGTGGAGTGCTACATCTAGAACCTTTTCCCAACTAGCAACTGGGAGATTACTAGACCGTAGAGCCAGGCTCATCGTTTGCCAGATGATACCATTGTACCTCTCTGCTTGTCCATTGCCCTGTGGATTAAAGGCAGTTGTTCGGCTGGTAGCAATGCGTCGAGAAAGTAGAAACGCCTTTAATTCGTCCGACATAAAAGCTGTACCACGATCAGAGTGCACAAAAGAAGGGTTTCCAAAAATGGAAAATAAACTAGTTAGATGTTTCTTGACAGTCGCTGCTGAGACATCAGCACAAGGGTAAGCGAAAGGAAAACGGGAGTATTCGTCAACCACAGTAAGTATGAACCGATTGCGAGAATTTGAAGGTAAAGGTCCCTTGAAGTCTATACTTAATCTTTCAAAGGGTTGACTTGCTTTTATGAGTGTTTGAGGGGGCATTTTAATGAATCTAGGCTTTATCTCGGAACACACCTGGTTACTGCTCTTACATCTTCTACAGAGTATGGCATATTTTTACTTCTGACGAAATGCAGCATTCTTGTTACCTCAGGGTGACATACATCTTTGTGCAAGATATGTAGTTTGTTAACAGAGATGGTAGAAGAGCAAATTCGTGATAAAGCGTCTGCAGCAGCATTTTTATTTCCCGGACGATATACTATGTCGTAACTGAAACAGGCAAGTTCTAATTTCCATCTTGTGATCTTCTCGTATTTTATCTTGTTTTTACTTTTAAGATTGAACATGAAGGAGACAGATTTCTGATCTGTGATAAGCTTAAAATGTCTCCCGAGTAATAAGTGTCTCCACTTTCGAATCGCTTCTACAATTGCATAGGCCTCCTTTTCAACTGATGAGTGCTTTTGCTCGGCAGAAGTTAAAGTTCTTGAAAAGAAAGCTACAGGCCGACGGTTTGGGGTTAGAGAGGCAGCAATAGCATGTTCCGAAGCATCAGTCTCAATCTCAAAAGGTAGAGTAGAGTCTATAGCCACCAGGCACGATTTTGCGATCTCCCCCTTTAGATTCTTGAAGGCATCCGTTTGTTCTTTAGCGAGAGGAAAATGGGCAACTCTGGTTAAGGGATGTAATTTTTCGGAGAAATTTGATATCCACCTAGAATAGTGAGAGAACATCCCCATTGCTCGTCGGAGAGAGGTATGGTCTTGAGGTACTGGCAGATCCACCAATCCTTTGAGTCTGTCAGGGTCAGGTTTTACTGAACCCATGCTTATAGTATACACAAGCAAGTCCACCGAACTAAGTGAATAATGACATTTGCTTTTATTCAGTGTTAGGCCGTACTTTGCCACACTATTCATAAATTTCTTTAGATTGTTGTCATGTTCTGCCTGGTTATAACCACAGATAGTAACGTTGTCGATTAGGCGTAGGTTCCTCGGAGGTCTTCTCGCCTGATAATGTCATCAATGACTCGCTGGAAACTTGCTACTCCATTGGTCACTCCAAAAGGGATTCGACGAAATTGGTACAGAGACCCAGCAGCTTCGAAGGCAGTATATTTTCGTTCTTCTGGCTTGATGGCAACCTGGTGATAGGCACTGGTTAGATGAGATATTATGTACATTATTTACATTATTCGGACTATTGTCCTCATCTTTGTCGCCATATTTATTACAACGTTTTGGCCGTTGTATGCTTCGGCCTTCTTCAGGTGGTTGGAATGTCGAACTGAACCCTTTATTTCGCTCACTGGGGTAGACTGTTCTTTTTTTTTTCCATAAATGGGAATTATTAACATTCCAAGCGATGTTGAAAAAATTGAAGTCCTCCTTTGTATTGTCGTTGTTGTTACGACAAACTTTTGGCTGATTCATTTTCCAGCCTTCTTCAAGTTTGCAGTTCATAGGAAAGAAAAAAGGTCTCTTTGGTTGTTGTAGTCCTGTCAACTTTCCTGGCACCACCAAGAGACTTTGAGTTTTAAGCTCTTTATCTTTGTCTTTTGGTTTGTAATTAGTATTCTCCCGGTTAATTGCTAATTAGGTACAGTGGGGGTTCACTCACATCATAGCAGCAGAAATTAGCCTTGTGTTCACAGAGATAAAAGCGTACTTGACAGGAAAAAAACATACACAAATAACAGGAAAAGCATGGTAAATCGTATGTTAGTTTCATACAATCTATTTATATTTTTTGTGTGTATATCTTAGTTTACAATTGTTTTATGGTACATGTGATAAAAGGGAGAATTTACTCCATAGTATTACATGCCATATCACAGAGAGAAGTTACACACATGTTGCCCATGCTAAGGTTTGTGGTGAAGAGATTGAATTTAATGTCTTTTGGAGAGATGTCCGTATTTCTGGTAGGAACATTTTTTGTTGCATGCTTGGAGTATTTTTATTATTTTTAATTTTTATTTATTTTATACAAAGATTTTATATTATTGTTTTATTTTATTTATAATTTTCATTATTATTATATTTTATTTTTATTTATTATAATAATAATATCCTTACAGTACCACCAAATGAATGCATTTATTTTTTTCAAAAATGAAAGCAAAAAATGACTTTTTTAAAGATTTGCCAAAAAAAAAAAGAGGGAATTATCTGATTTAAATCAAAAGTTCAGTACTTATTTATTAATGAATGAATAAGTCATTTTATAAGAAAACATTGTAGAAATATTTTTTGTAGGGGGTAGTGTCCCCTTCTTTTTTTATATCTCATGTGTACTTTAATTTGGTGTTCCCTAAAAGTGTGAACATACTAAAAATTCATGAACCTTCCCCCAAAATAATTCAGTAAAACTCAAAAATTATCTTGTTTTTTAAAAGTTAGTGCTTGCATAATTTAATAAGACACATTATTTTCTTAATGATTGGACAAGAAAAAATCTACACAATATATTTTTTAAATTTACTTGTAATTTTTCAATGCAATTCTGAAATTCATCCCATTGCTGTTTGTCACAAGAGTTCTTTTTATTAAGTAAAGACATGTTTTAAGAATCAAAAAATGTAAAGTTTAATTTTCAGGCATGAACCTTTTTATTTTTAAATAATTTTAAATTTATTTTCATTTTAGCAATTGTCATTATTTTTTGTTATGTAAGTTGAATAAAGAAACAATTCTGAATTACCTCTTTTGATTACCTATTCTTCCCTATCAGAAGAGTAATATGATATATGATAATTCAATAACTCTTAAATTAAGAATAATTAAAAAGAAAATCATTGGATGCAAATAAATATTTTATAACATCAAATAGTTAAGAAGATAATAAAAAAAATAAAAGCAATGAATTAGACTCAAAAGTATCGTTTTACTAGTTTTTAATTATTTTTTTGTACTTCTAATGTATAAAAATAAAATTATTAGTTCTGCTAAATTTCATAAAATCATATAGAATAAAAAAATATAATTTTAAACTACTGATTATAATTTATTTTTAAGCATGAATACCATTTTTTTTATTATTGCACTGCTTTTTTTCCTTTTAAAAAGATTTTTCTCACACTATTGACGTCAGAGATGAAATTAGAAAAATATTGCTGTTGACCTATGACATCACATTACTGTGTTATTTTATTTTCATTAAGTTTGAAGCAAAAAATAAGCATTACTTTGAAACACATCTCTAGGACAAATATCAGTCAGTCAGTTATATTCCAAGCGATCATGTATCTTTTGGTACATGACTGACAAGGCAGATGTTTTTCCCCACAGTAGGTTGCCATTTCTTTCTGCAGTAGACCAGTTGCCATCCAAGGATATAGAACCCAGTCTGTCCTGCTATTTATCCATAGCTGGGGGGAGAAGAAGAGGATTAATATCTTAGTACATAAGTGAATGTAATGGATTCTACTGGAATTCGAACTCGGTTCTCTGATTCCTCAATCTGAGCCACTATCCATTACTCCATCATGCCTGTGAAGGGCAAATATAGGATTTTTAAATTTTTTGTTTGCATCTTTCATCTATGATGGAGGTTTGATGAGTGAATGTGCTAATGTCATAAAAATACAGAATTTCTTTTTCATACAGGTCAGCCTCAAACTTTTATCTTTCAAATAAAACCAACATTTAACTTCAAAGAAGACATTTATTAAAAATACGTTTTTCAGGGCTGTTTTAGGAAGTCTATGAAATTACTGGGTGAAAATAATTCCTATTGAGTTTGCCTGCATTTTGAAAACCGTTTTGAGCCAGAATTCAATTAAATTATTTTTTGATAACGGTTTTAGCAAATATGGGTTCATTGGACTAGTCATACCTTCATTGGAAATAACTACTGTAAATTCGAAGAATGGAGTTTTAGAACTAGCAATAAGATTTTTCTAAATTCTGCTGTTTATCCTTGTTTTTGATAAAATCTTCCTGTTTTTCAAAAGTTAGTGATCTAAATATCCAGATTTTAACATTTTTCCATCATTTTTTTTCACAAAAATTACATGCTACATGGACAGTAGTGAAATTCATCATATTATCTACATGTCTTACAGTGCTGGAAATTAACTGAACTGATTGAGATATTAGCTACTATTTTCTGTCCACCATTTTGTAAGAAGCAAGTGACTACATCAGTGCAAAATAAAAAGTGGGGTGGCTATATATATAACTTCCCATATTAGAGTAATAACAACATTTGGGGGGGGATTACTATTTTGAGCAATTTTGGTAGATTTTAAATGTGGTTTGAACTTAAAACTTAACAATTATATAGTGTTAAAAGAAACCTTTGAATGTTCATCGGTGGTAAATTAGCTATATAAACAGAAGGAAAAGGGATTGGTTGGATAAGTAGCAGCCTTATTGGCATTAAAACAATTATATCTAATAAAAGATTCAGAGTTCTATTTTAAATTTTTTCTCTTTTCAATTACATATTCTTTTACTTAAAGAGAAATATTAATGGTTTATACTTAAATATTTTTTATATCATAAAGCTTTGAAATATTGATTTTTTTAGGCAGATATTTTTTTGACAATCCAAAAATGAAAAATACATAAAAATTTCAAAAAGAAACAATATTTTGATGTTATTGCATTGTTTTAATTTTCTACAGCCAACATTTTGATGTGTTACTGTTTCAAACAAATCCATTTAAACATAACAAGACCTCTTTCATTTTGCAAAGGATTTTCATACACACACTCACACATATGCACGCACACACATGCACGCACATGCGTCAACAGATTTTCATGTTAGTGTGTGGCCCTGTCCATAGCAGACATTTTAGCCAGCACCACAGTAAAGACATTTCTGTTGGGATGGATTTTCCCAGAACTGTTGCAATGTGGAATAAGGCAATGTTTCTCTGATCACTACAAGTATACACTGCTATCTATCCTACATATACTCATGCTTTGTCAACAAAGCTGGTCACGGCAGTTCACTCAAACACCAGTTGGAGATATGACAGCTAAATGGTAATGTGTGCATAAGTTAAGATGACCTTGCCAGTACTAACCTTTAGTGCTTAGTACATTATTATAATATGAAACTGCATTAGGATGGTTGAGGAGTAATTACTACAAAAACAGCAAGTACTATTTTATATAATTTTGTAGACATTATTTATGATAACAGGAAGCATTATTCTACCCATAAGTGGATATGTGTTATATTATTATAACAGCAGAATACCTCATTAGTAAGTAGGGGAAACATGGATGCTTATACATTACATTTTATTTTTTTGTTGTGTAAGCTTTTGGATATTTTTACATTTAATGCTTTACATTACATTATAATACTGGCCAAGCTTATATTAAATACAACTAATTGGTGACTCTGATGTTCCAGACACAAGCATATTATAAAACTAACTCAAAATAAAAACTCACAAAAGAGATTACAGAAACACTGTTGTTGCTAATTCCCAGAAAATCTGACCACCAGATACCATTTTTCTTTATCTATATTATTGAACTTTTTAAAAACGGTTTTTCTGCCTGCAGATGAGTGGCTGAGGTTTGCTGATAGATGGGTGATTTTATTGAGCTCTAGAATGGTTGCCAACCAAGGCAATAGAACCTGGTCTGTTTTGCTATTTAACCCATAGCTGGGGTAGAAGAGATGGATTCATACCTTTCCCAATGGTATTTGCACATAAGTGAATGTAATGAACCTGACTGGAATTCAAACTTGGCTTTCTGATTTCTCATTTTGAGTCACAATTCATTACACCACCCACACATCCACATTAAAATCATACTTAAGTGCAAACAGTTCATAACTCTGGTTTCAGATTAACAAAGACCTTTTTACAGTATCACAGTTGAAAGTATTTTGTACATGTGTATTAAAATAACAAAATTTTCCATGTTTTTTATTTTGTCAATCAAAATAAATGTAAATAATCATCAATCAAACCATATAATAATTATCAATGTGTATTTATTTAGTACTTAAGTTAGTAAATTTCTGAGTGATTACTTCCCTTGGTTACTTGAATAATCAATACAAATAAAATATTTATCTGCATTTAGACAAAATTACTTCTAAAGCAAAATCATAAAGCTTTGAAATATTGATTTTTTTAGGCAGATATTTTTTTGACAATCCAAAAATGAAAAATACATAAAAATTTCAAAAAGAAACAATATTTTGATGTTATTGCATTGTTTTAATTTTCTACAGCCAACATTTTGATGTGTTACTGTTTCAAACAAATCCATTTAAACATAACAAGACCTCTTTCATTTTGCAAAGGATTTTCATACACACACTCACACATATGCACGCACACACATGCACGCACATGCGTCAACAGATTTTCATGTTAGTGTGTGGCCCTGTCCATAGCAGACATTTTAGCCAGCACCACAGTAAAGACATTTCTGTTGGGATGGATTTTCCCAGAACTGTTGCAATGTGGAATAAGGCAATGTTTCTCTGATCACTACAAGTATACACTGCTATCTATCCTACATATACTCATGCTTTGTCAACAAAGCTGGTCACGGCAGTTCACTCAAACACCAGTTGGAGATATGACAGCTAAATGGTAATGTGTGCATAAGTTAAGATGACCTTGCCAGTACTAACCTTTAGTGCTTAGTACATTATTATAATATGAAACTGCATTAGGATGGTTGAGGAGTAATTACTACAAAAACAGCAAGTACTATTTTATATAATTTTGTAGACATTATTTATGATAACAGGAAGCATTATTCTACCCATAAGTGGATATGTGTTATATTATTATAACAGCAGAATACCTCATTAGTAAGTAGGGGAAACATGGATGCTTATACATTACATTTTATTTTTTTGTTGTGTAAGCTTTTGGATATTTTTACATTTAATGCTTTACATTACATTATAATACTGGCCAAGCTTATATTAAATACAACTAATTGGTGACTCTGATGTTCCAGACACAAGCATATTATAAAACTAACTCAAAATAAAAACTCACAAAAGAGATTACAGAAACACTGTTGTTGCTAATTCCCAGAAAATCTGACCACCAGATACCATTTTTCTTTATCTATATTATTGAACTTTTTAAAAACGGTTTTTCTGCCTGCAGATGAGTGGCTGAGGTTTGCTGATAGATGGGTGATTTTATTGAGCTCTAGAATGGTTGCCAACCAAGGCAATAGAACCTGGTCTGTTTTGCTATTTAACCCATAGCTGGGGTAGAAGAGATGGATTCATACCTTTCCCAATGGTATTTGCACATAAGTGAATGTAATGAACCTGACTGGAATTCAAACTTGGCTTTCTGATTTCTCATTTTGAGTCACAATTCATTACACCACCCACACATCCACATTAAAATCATACTTAAGTGCAAACAGTTCATAACTCTGGTTTCAGATTAACAAAGACCTTTTTACAGTATCACAGTTGAAAGTATTTTGTACATGTGTATTAAAATAACAAAATTTTCCATGTTTTTTATTTTGTCAATCAAAATAAATGTAAATAATCATCAATCAAACCATATAATAATTATCAATGTGTATTTATTTAGTACTTAAGTTAGTAAATTTCTGAGTGATTACTTCCCTTGGTTACTTGAATAATCAATACAAATAAAATATTTATCTGCATTTAGACAAAATTACTTCTAAAGCAAAATGAACCATTTAATTAATCAATTCCTTAATTCCTATGTTTCTTAGATTGTAGTCTAATTTGTTCAAGCCTTTCATGTGAGGCCCACTAATACTATTAGCTGTTTAGTTGATCGTCTTGTTTGAACTTGGTCTTGAAATAAGATTTGTTGTTACTGTTTTTGTTCTTCTGAGAGATATTTCCATTTTACTGTTATATTAAACACAAAACTTTTGACATGAAAAGATATTGATCAAAAAACAATTTCTATAATGCCAGGAGTAATCAATGAATCACAGATACAATTGAACATCTAAAAAGTATAAAAGGAACAGATTACTTAAATAGTTTATTAGTAACTACTTTAGTTATGAATGCTTTATCTCTGTTTTATAGAATCTCAATACATTGTATCTATTAAAACTTTCTAACAATTGCCATCATTTTTGATGGCTCAGATACACTAGTAATAATAATAATAATTACGATTACATAGCAGTGGTAGTAGTAATTTCTGTATGCCAGCAGTTGTAATAATTTTTTTTCTCTAAAATGCTGAAATTGCATTTCCTGTTTTACAAATGTCTTTTTCTTTTTCTTTATACTTCTTACTCAATTTCAGCCATTAAAATGTTCCACAATCAAAGACTGTGCTTACTCCACATTAATTGATTATTCTTGAATCTTCTATTAAGTATGAACTTTTAAACTAAAAGAAAAAAAAGTTAAAAATCACACCTGAAATTGAAATTTTTGAAATACAAGTACTGCACTTTCTCTGGCTTTTACAAAACATGCAGAAAATTACTTGGATGTAAGTACACCCTGTAATTTTGTGAAAAGACGAAAAAGGCCCCATTGTACCAGGTAATTTGAAATGATTCCCCTGCTCCAAGAACTTGATCAAAATAATAAGATTTAAGTGGGTACCAGAAAAATGGTACTTAAAAATAGGTGAAATACCATTTGGTACCACCATTTTAGTACCTAGGTACTTACTGAAATTTTAGAACCAAATTGACACCACTTACAGCCATGGGTCCAGTACCTTTTGTATTTTCTTGAGTATGAGCTTATTTGCCTAAAGGGCTGTTCTATGAACACCAGTTGTGTACTTCTCTCTCATAACACAAGCATATTGGACATGAGAATACAACCCATTAAAAATATGGGTGGTGTTTCCTTAAAATAGCTCCAAAACATTTTAGTGCAAAAATACAAAATTTCCAAACAGGTTGTTATCAGGAAAGTTTTTTAAAAACTATTTTGGTATTCATGATATCTTGAATATTGGTATCCCACCTGATCCAGATGCTGATAAAACTAATTATCTAACAAATAAAATTGATTTTCCTTTTCATTTATTCCTGGTTTAAGCAAAATTTTAAGAAATTAATTACATTTGTGCCACCACATTAAATTATATGAAAATTATTAGAACACATTTAAAAAAAAAAAAAAATGAAAAAATTATTATTGTTCCCAATGTCATCTTTTGTACAATATTAAGGAAATCTGAGAAGTGTCCTTCAAGTTCTTTATTGCTTGTACAATCAGATGTAGTATCTTGTTTACAAGCATTAGAAAAAATTCAGAAGCAAATAAAATGCATTTTAAATGATGTTACAGAAATTAACATCTGTTAGTATTTAAACAAATGACTTTCTTGCTCAATACAGAAAAAAGTGACAATTAAAAAAATGGATTTATTATGAGTATCCAAAATGAAAGTCATGGTTAGATGCAGGTCAATCTTCAACATTTCAACCTAAACAGGATTTACTGAAGAAGAAAGTTTTCTATGTTTGGTAGAATTCAAAGGGAACACATTCTTCCAAATTACTGTAAACTGTTATTGAGTAAATCTAAAGAGTAACTGACACATTTGAATGATACATTGTAAGAGAAAAAGACCTTTTTCAGGGCAAAGAAATTGAGCAGTGATTTTTCTGCACAACGATGACTGTACCTCATGTTTCAAATGTGATACAGCAAAGGGATGTGAAAATGTGATGGGAGGTTTTTCTGCTTGCAGTATCCTCTTCAGATAACTGCTCCATGCAACTGCCACTTGTTTGGTTACCAGTTACAACAAGATGAAGATATTGAAAAATTTCAGGAAGAATTCATTAAAACTAGCATCATTCTTTAATGATGAAATACAAAATTTAGCTGAAAGGTTGTAGAAAGAAAAGTAAAACACTTTGATAACTTAATAATGATGCTATGAATTTATATGAAAATAAAAAAATTCTGGTAACTTCTGCATTGACCTAATGTATAAGTGCCATGGAATTATGGAGTCTAGAGTTTCATCCTAAAATGTTATGTCAGTTGCAATATTCCAGTTGGGAAACACGTCATTTGAGATAATTTTTTTCAACCTCTTTCACCTGAACAAAGACCAATAACATTTTGCAAGATACAATTACACCCTTGTGCAAATTAATTGCAACAACCACTTTAGTTTCCTTTCCTTCACCATACAGTCAGTTTTAGATCCACTGGAGTGACAGAGTGTAATCGATTTCTATTTTTTTTTTTCAGATTAGTTAATTTGCAGTGGTGGGCAGTAATATGAATCTATTTTTGGGGTGTATGATGAAATTTGTTTGGCCTTGAAAAATACTGTATCCGCCATGCTTGCATCAAATTTTTATCATGCCCAGGCACTATTGTGTCGACTGTCGATTAGTTGTCCTATAGCCATTGTCTGTGATGGAGGTTACTCCAAGGAAGTGTACAAAAATTGTAACGCTGCTTGAACACACTGTAAAACCTTACCAGTGAGCAAATCAAAGTACTATAGATTGGCCCAGAAACTCTCCTGATTTAAATCCAATCGAGAATCTGTGGTCAATCTGCAAGGAATGATTTCGTGGAATGGACATATGAAGTACTAAAATGTGCACTGGGCCATGTTTCATAGGAAAAATACAAAAAAAATAACAACAGAATTATTCATATTGTTTCAATTAATTTGCACAAGAGTGTAAATTGAACTCTAAATAATACAATTCTGAAATTTGAAAATATTATCCATCTAATTAGAAAAGTGGTTTTCAACCAGGGTCCATGTAACATTACTGGGGGTCCACACAAAAAATAGGAAATTGGGGGTCCACAATAATATTTTAGTGGTCCATTAAGCAATTTCACTTTGGAATGGTTGTTACAACAGAGAATTGGAATTTCTTCTACAGTAATCTATGCCATATTAAGATACTAAAAATAGAAAAACAATTCTAAAACTAGCGAAAAACAAGATCAAGTAATGTAAGTTATCGCCTGTTTTATTCTACTGGATATTTTGATTGTAAAAGTTGAATAAAATCTAAGATGGACATAGAAAGGATTATATGTATATATATATATATATATATAAAGGAAAATTATGTAAAGATTGCTAAACTTATCTCTTAGTAAAAAATAAAATAAGCTTTTTTTCATCAAAGAGTTATAGGGTCCATCAAAATAAATTAAGAGTAAAAGTGGTCCACATTTAAAAAAAGGTTGAGAACCACTGAATTAGAATTACTATTTTCCACATCTATGCATCTGTCAAAAAAAAAGTGTTAACAATTTCATTTTCTGAAAACACTGATCTACCTTTTATTACTGAATAGTTTTTTTTCTACTTGTTTGTGTATTTTCAAATACTTTTTTTCAGCAGTGTTTCCTCATATGATTTCTCAAATGAGAACCTTGTGAAAATTTTGACCCACATATTTCACAGTGGAATGGTCTTTCTCCTGTGTGTGTTCTAATATGACTTATCAAACCTGAATTCTGTGTAAATCTTGCTCCACATATTTCACAGCTAAATGGTTTTTCTCCAGTATGTGTCCGCATATGGTTTCTTAAATTTGAATTTTGTGAAAATTTTGATCCACATATTTTACAGTTAAATGGTTTTTCACCAGTGTGTCTTCGCATGTGTTTTGTCAAATCTGATTTCTGAGTAAATGGTGCCCAACATAGTTCACACTGGTATGGTTTCTCGCCAGTATGTGTTCGAATGTGTCTTGTCAACCCTGACTTTCGGGAAAATTTTGCATCACATATTTGACAGTTATATGGTTTTTCCCCAGTGTGAGTTCGCATATGCCGTCTCATATTTGAAATTATTGAAAACTTTGCTTCACATATTTCACAGTGGAATGGCTTTTCTCCACTGTGTGTTCGCACATGTTTAATCAAATCTGGATTTTGTGAAAATTTGGCTCCACATATTTCACAGTGGAATGGTCTTTCACCGGTATGTGTTTGCATGTGCCTTCCCAGATGTGAACTTTGTGAAAATTTTGCTCCACATAATTCACAGTGGAATGGTTTTTCTCCAGTATGTGTATGCATATGTATCATTAAATGTGATTTTTGTGAAAATCTGGCCCCACATATTTCACAACGAAACAGTTTTTCTGCACTGTGGGTCCTCATGTGCACCTTTAAATTGGAATGTCGAGTAAAGTTTGCACTACATATTTCACAAGAGAATGGTCTTTCTCTTATGAGTTTTTCTTTTTTGTGTGTTTGCATGTGTAAAATTAATTGGGACTTTGAAGCAAATTCTTCTTTGCACAGATGAGACATGTCATCTGTCGTACGATTAGTATTCTCAGAAAGTGTAGGAGAGCTGTTGTTATATTCATAGTCTGCATTAGTAAGTATTTCCATATCCAATGTAAAAAGATTTTTAAAAATATTTTAAGTTCTCAGGATTCACTACATAAAATTTTTACTCTTTTTCTTTGTTAAATGTGCTTTTATTTATCAAATTTTTATATAAAAAAAAACATTATGGTATCCTTTCTAGTTTTTCATTAGTTTAATCCCATAATATGAAGAAACAATTTAATCCTGAAGGTTGACCTTCTTTCTGCATTTTCACGTAGTTTATCATGCTGAATGCTGCATTATAAGTTTCAACACTCTAAGGATACATCTGTAAAAACAGAAAAAAATAATTATCCTCTCATTGATGATATAAGAAACTCAGTAATAATATTTAATAAAGTAACAAAAAAAATTATATCTGAATAATTTTTTAAAAAATGCTTTAATCAAAATGGCATTATAAAAAAGGTATTTTCAGAGTTCTTCATCTGACCAAGAATTTCTTCCCAAAAACAAGACAAAATCTGAGTTGGTCATATTCTGGGAAGTGAGGACTTTTCCATTCCTCATCATAGCTACATTTTTCAAGTTCATATACACATACGATATTTTAAATGCTCTGAGAGCCGTACAGTATTGATATCTAAATATGTGTAATCCAGAATAGTGTACTTATTAAGTACTAATTTGATACATTTTTCTGTATGCTAACTTGTGTCCAGGCTTACAGCCATATCATGTTGAAATGTTGGTTTCCTGTATGATCACCGAAGTTAAGCAACATTGAGCCTCGTCAGTACCTAAACAGGTGACTACTTAGGAATATCAGGTGCTGTAAACTTGGATATGTAAGTGGTGTAATGGATAATGTCTCAGAATTGTTAATCAGAGAGTAGAGTACCAATACCTGTTGGGTTCATTATATTCACTTATATGCAAATCACCTTGTGAAAGGTATGAATCCATCTCTTCTCCTCTCAGCTATGGGTTAATTAGTAAGACTTGTATCACTAAATCATTATTATCTCAAAAAATATTCTTACACTCTAAAAATATTTTCTGTCTTTAAATAACCTGCAATGGGTTGATAAGCTATAGTAAACAAATCAATTAACAATCAACTTGTGTTCATTAAAAAAAAAAATTACTTCAACTTCAGTCAAGTATGACAAGTAACAAACTAACTACTATGTCTATTTTACAGATTTGCTACAAAGCTAGATGAAAGATCCAGCATGTTATAAAGCAGGGGCTGGCAACCTGTGGCACCCCAAGCAATTTCCAATGGCACGCAGCCACAAATGACATCACGAAGTCTGAACCAATAACTACTACAACGCAAAGAATATATTTAGCTCTTTCAATTTTAATATATACTAAAGTATATATACTATATATTACTATACAAAATATATTGTACAACAGGTATA
Organism: Acanthosepion esculentum; assembly: GCA_964036315.1. Lineage (NCBI taxonomy): Eukaryota > Metazoa > Mollusca > Cephalopoda > Sepiida > Sepiidae > Acanthosepion > Acanthosepion esculentum. Next base: position 125,152,406 of record OZ038484.1, on the reverse strand, counting down.
TTGACCTTGTATAAAAATATGTATGCTGTGAGCACACTGAATGATCTTAAAACCCTAAATTGGCACATAACAAAAGGTTGCCAACCCGTAAAGTATATAATATAAACAGAGGTTATTCTTCTAAGTGTGAAACCTTTTTCAAACACATTTGTTCAATCATTTAAAGAGCAATCCAACTGCATTTTTTGCAAGATCACTTTGAGGGTAGTTAATACTTATAGTAAAATAAGCATTAATTTTCACATTGTAATGATTTTTTTCTTTCTTTGCAGATTACTTAATATGACTACATTTTGTATTTATTTTACCCTTATGAGTTTAGATCACATCCATACCAGACACTACACTGTATACTGTATGAATTCAAAAAAGCTCTTCAGTAATAAGTGGCAAGAAATATTCCTTCCATGCCAATGGTGGTTTTGACAGTTTCAATCAGGAATTTTTTTCTCAAGATAACCCTGAATCTGGGCAACCAAGTTCTACCAATATTGAGCTACTGTAACTGAGGAAAATCTGAATCAAACTTCACAAGAATTAGCAAAACAGTTCAGTATGTCACATTTTGACCACCTTTATGAACTTGGAAGTGTTTAAACTTGGTCAATGGGTCTTCATAGTTTGATCTTCTCATCTTAAGAGTTAATGAAGAGTAAACTTCCTACTGAAACCTCCTTGGGTAGAATCATTGCTAGTGATGAAATATGGGTTCTTTATAATCACATCCAATGAAAATGACACCCATTGGAAAAGAAGAAACAATCCCAAGCAGGCTATACTAAAAAGGTTATGCTCTGTGTTTGATGGGATATGAAGAGTGTTGTCTATCATGAATGTGTTAAACCAAAACAAAACAGCTAATGTGGAGAAATATTGTCAATTGGAAGTACTGCACAAAAAATATGCAGAAAAACTGCCCATCATTGGTCAATAATAAAAGTGTGTTACTCTTACGTGATAAAGCAAGCCCACTTATTGCCCAAGTCCCTAAGGAAAAGATTATGGCACTAAATATAAAAATTTTAGTTCATCCTCCTTATACTCCTGACTTTTCTCCATCTGTCATCCGTTCAGATTATTGCATCATTTTTTAGAGGGAAAACAATTTATTTAAAAAAATGTTAAAACTGATAGAGTGTTTCTTTCAAAGCCTGAAGAATTTTACATACAAAGAAATCAATAATTTTTAAACCCAAGAGATCAATAATGAGAATATTATCTTCATTAAATATATTAATTAAGGCCAAAAAAGCATCTTCAAATGCAATAGGACTTTCTTTCTAACCTAATAGATTCATATAAACACTTCATATTATTATTTTGCAATTTTTATCTTGCTTCTAAAAGTTTTGCTCTAATGAGTTTTAAGTATTTCTGTCAACAGCTATAAAATTCATAGATATGATTGTATACACTTCAGAAACTTAGACATGAAGATTGTATCTTTTCTTACCAAAAGCACTGATCACAAAAAGATTAACATAACAATTGATGTCATCAACAATGGCACACAAAATATTCAAAATGTACTTATATATATATATTTAGATAGAACATAATTATTTTTCATCCTCCAACCTCTTTCCCAATGATGAAATGTTGCAAGTGACTCACTACTTTATTGTTATTTCCATGGAAAATGTTCAAACTACATTCCTTAGTTCATTCATCACTTCTAACCTTCACACCTAAGACCTGCCATGCCATACACATTGTAGCAAACTGTCCTCATTCTTTTCATATTCCATTGGTAGAATGTAAGTTCTACATGAACATCTTCTTCCCATGAACCTCTACTTTATAGAACCAACTCCCAAGAGGATGCTTCCCCAATCGCTACAATCCTCAGCTGTTCAAGTCTCAGGTTAACCATTATCTTCCCCACATATCCTCATAAACTTTGCTTCTTACTCTGTAATTCTCTACCTCGAGTGGCTCTTAGGTCTTGTACAAAGTGAATATTATTGTTTAAAATAAAATAAAAAATCATCTTCTAAAATCTTCCTATTTGTCTAATGAGATAAAAAGTTATTATTTTAATTAACAATTATCAGAACTGTATATTACAATATTGCCTGAAATTCAAAGATAAATTATTTTCACTATTTCAGGAGTTATTCAAATTAATAGTCTTATTTTTGCCTTTTTTAGCTTTAAATTTCAGCTGATGTGTTCTGCAGCCTTCCTCAGGAGTATAATTTATTCAACAGGATTTTTCTATAAATTATGATCAGGAACTGATCATAATTTATTTTTTGATGCAATTTTAATAAAGTAAAGGAATTTAAATCAAACTAAAAATCCTAAATTCCTAACTTCTGTTTAACTATTTATCTTGTTCTTTTTTATTGATATTTACAGAACAGATCAATAAATTTAAAGTAAAGACAATGAAAAATATTTACCCACCTATATGTGAAATTCTTGTCTGAATTTCTGGAAACTTAAGCGGATACTACACAAAAAGGAAGATTTCTATCTGTTCTACATAAATACAGGTAGACTTTACTTTTTATTATTAATATTAGCTGATACGAGTTATCTCCCCTAAACTTCGTGGAAAGCTGAATGAGAACAATCTACCAACATAGATCGATGAAAGGGTTCAGTTCAAAATTCCGAGGAAATTACCAAGCAGAGTAGATTGTTAAACGTCAGAAGTTACATTATTAGCTAGAAACTTAGTAAAATCAGTATAATAATCAAGATCGGCATATCAGTACTATACCAAACGTAGATTTAAGATCATGTGATTTATTTAGAAAAAAAATGTTAGAAAGCATGTTTGTTTTTATCCATTTTCAGATCAACAACAGCTGTATTTTCCTTTTTTTTATCAATATTAAACATTCTTAAAAATTCGTATTTTCCCGCTACTCTAACGCGCATGCGCAAACATGTCTACGAATAGCAAATTTGGCGTGGTTATGAATGGTTTCGTTTGCATAAACTAAACTTCTTGACTTTTTCTTATATTTTACCATGAAAAATAAATATCTGGCAATTCCATAAAACAACTCCGACCACACATAAGGTACGTTCAATTAAAAATATTTATTTTTGTTGATAAGCGTCAATTCAAAATTTTTAATTTTAGTGTAATGAAAGAAGTCTCTTAAAAAAGAGAAAAAACAACAACGACGACTGCACAACATAAACAATGTTTGTAAAAATTACCTAATTCAAAATTTTGATGGATTTAAAAAATGAATAAAATGTATTTTATTTCTTGCTCTATTTTTATTTCTGAAATTAGTTTTGGATGCTATGACACAGAGGGTTTTTTTTTTAATTTTTAAAAATGAATGTGAAAAAAGAAAAGAAAAAGACAACAATGCAAAAATCACAATAAATAGATTTGTTTTTTTCGTTATTTTTTGTTGTTGTAGAGAGCAGTTTTTACTTAACGAAGGTAAAGGAAGCAAGGATTATTAAAAATATAAATTTTGAGTTTTTGACATTATTACACTATTTCATAGAGTTTTAAAATTATGTTGACTTTATCCACAGAAGGTGGAAATTCATTAGAAAAAAAAAAAAAAGGTGGGGAAATATTGTTTTTAATAAATTTTGCAACTTCTTTTTTCCCCAGGGACTTTTAAAATTAAAAAGATAAGTAAGTGTGTTAGTGTAGTCAAGTGTCAATCAAACAAAACAAATTTTCAGGCACCTATCGTTGTTTTAAATAATGACAATAAAAACTTTAATTAAAAAGAAGGAAAAAAAAAAAGACATCATCTCACTAGGGGGTGGTTGCTGAAAAGTTCCAGTCTTGACTGAAAAGAGGAGTTAAAAACCTGATGTTTGGTCATTTAGTTAGATTTTTTTGGCAAGAAAGGAAAAAAATCGATGTTTTTAGTTATTTAACTTTAATAACAGAAGAAATTAAAAAAAAAATTAATAAACTAAAGACAAAGAAAGCAGTTAAAAATAATTTATTATCAAAACAAGAATGCTTCAAAAGTTATCCAAAATAATTAATTGTTGATGTTGTTTCTTATTCAATAAATAAATGTTGCATTACGTTCGGTTACGTTAAAAAAGAAATGCCACCAACCAAATGAACATCTATGGAACCAATGATGAGTGAATGAAATATGATTTTCGACTTTAAAAAAAAAAAAGGAAAATTTTCTTACTGTAATTGATATAAATCTGCATAGATTTGGGATATACAGGCAATCATATTGTCTGCTTACCTTTCAAGATATTAATTCCTAAAAGACAAATTATCTATGAGTAAAAATGGAGATATCCTCTCGGCGTCAATTCAAAGCAATGACCACTGAGCGGTGTTAAAGAATATTTTGTCCCTTGTGTGGATTTGCCATCATGTTAATAAATTTAGTCAGTGCTTTAAAAACAAAGATTCCGTTCTCCGCAAACAAAATTAATATATACATGAAGTTCCCACCTTCTCATAAGAAGGCGGGAACTTCAATATATTTTAGAAAATGTCAGTCATAGTTATAATCAAAGGTTGAACTAATTGCTAACACTGTAGTGTTAGTAATTGTTAACCATCAGCTTGTAAAAATTGATAACTACTGTATTTTTAGTCTAACACTCTTCTTAGTCTTCTCTTCCTTTTGCTCGCAAGTGTAAGAAGATGTTTCCGACGTTAATAGTCACCATTAGTGGTGTATGGAACTATAAAGTAATTTTTTTACCGTTTCTACTTCTATTTTTAAACAATCGGTGGAAAAACTAACGGAAAAGTAAACAGGTCCTTTTGTTGCAAGCAACATTGACAAAATAATTTAAATATTGAATCAAAAAGTTAAGTTGCAAGTTACAACTGTACAGTATGATTTGTGAATTGAATGCATTACTTAGCTTTAGGTAGGGGCAAGTAAAGATCCAGGTCATCTTAGTAATAAGTAACAGTTTGTTTTTTAATATACTTGTCTTACAGTGGGAGAAAAATTATACCCCAATCTTGAATTAAATCACTGTTGGTTGAATTTCAAGATTCGCATTCGAAAAGATAAATGAATCGGGATTTGTAGGTGTGTGTTTATACAAAGAAATCGACTGAATTCAAAGATTCTTTGTTAAGCACTTTTGGTAACCAAGAAGTTAATTCTAAAATTGTGTAATTTGTGTTTTTAAACAATGCCATAATATCTGATCACTGAGAAAAAAAATGAAACTGTTTTGAAGACTGAAGACTAGTATTTAACATCTTAGTTTCTGCAACTTCTTAGTCTTTTGTTAAAAAGATGCTCAGTAAGTTCATATTTAATTTATTGATGCATCACACGGGGGGAATGGCGCATGGTTGAGTACTTTGGTGATGGTCTCTCGCTTCCGCGACGATTTTCAAAAGACTTGTCCTAACTTGTCTGCAAGTAGACTTCGCTCAACGCCCAATAGACAACGTGACAATCAGCAGTATAATAGTACAGGATTCACTCTAGTTGTGTTGTGAATATGGGATTCTCCTTCGCGGAGATTTCTTAGTTCCTGATCAAACCGACTACTTCATTTCACACAACAACGTGGCGCCTGCCTCTCTCTCTCATATACACACTCTGGCTAAATACTTAAAGGTTTTCATTTTTAAGCTATCTGTATGCACGTAAATATAATTTTCTCTTCTTTTGTGAGCTACCTTGTTTTGTTTTTTTATATAAATGCCTATGTAAAATTCTTCTTCAAGTTGAATTCATTTATTTGGAAAGTTCTCAACCTCTCCGTCTCAATTCGTAAACAGCCACACACGTTACAAAGTGTGCCCCACCTACAAACTGGTGACCAACAGTAATCACATCCATTACAGACCTGTAGCGCCTCTTCTCTACGTACTCGTTTAATGTGGGAAGATGAATGTTATAACATCATTAATGATGATGATTGTAAAGACTTCCGGTCGCACTAGGGAATGCCGGGATCAAGACGGATCCAACGAGCAGTTTAAATAAAATCTGCTGTTGAGTTTACCATGCGTCGTGTCGTCTTTGTGTTGCTTCGACTTTTCAGCGACCAGTCTCATATAATATATATTTCCACCCTAATCACAGTGGAACCATGAATATTGTCGGTTTGGAGGTGGACTCAAAAGAAAAAAAAACGACTTTGTAATCTCCGTTGATTGAGGATACATCTACTTGATTAGAAAAGAAGTATAAATTTTTTTTTACTTTCCTGCCATATCAAGTTTTTGTGCCATACATAAAACTTATTAGAAACAGCAGATCACTATAATAGGCGAGAAATTACAAAACAAGACAAACACTGCGCAAAATTTTAAAAAGGAAAAAACATTTATTTTACAATATTACAAAAAGGTACAGATACAAGGTTGCACAAAAATTTCCTTTAATGCGCCTATTACATAATAATTTTTTTCTGGGGTTACGGAAAAAGGTTTGCCATTAGATACAAGGAAAGATGTGTTACAATTTTTTGGAAAAGACAAAAAATATTAAACACTTTAAAAATGGGGAAAAAAAAGGGGAAAACTTAAAGGAAGCAAGAAAATACAAAAAAACGCACCCATCTCCGTTCTTAACAGAATACTCAATAATAGGACATCTCAGTACGATGAACTTTTCGCGTTTTCACAAGTTGTTATCTCGAAGGTCTATTGAAGTATTTTTCTGGGAAGTTGAACTTGAAAGTTCTTTCGGTCTAAATTCTTCTCAGGAAGGCACAGACAGGAATTTTCTGTCCTGGGGTTTGAATCTGTCGGCTTTTTCTTTCTCCGTGTTGATTTATGACCCTTTTCGGCTGGACCAGTCCCCTTGAAGCGTGAGCACTAATGTCTTCTTCCTCCTCTACCGTTAATTGCTTTCTCAACGGTTCCTTTCTGATGTCTATCCGCTAAATTGCAGGTCTCTTATTGAATAAAGGAGCGTCATAACGGCTCATCTCAAGTTTTTACAAGGGCTTGAAGAAATCTCGTTCCTCATTGGTCAGTAAATACAAGCCTTTCTCCAAGAATTCAGAAATGGATCCGCAACAATTCTACAAATAATTTTGGCGGTATCATCCGCTTGATCCGCTAAGGCCATAAAAATGCAACAATTTTCGCATAACAGTCTGGCCTTCAGAAAAATACAATTCTCTCAAAAAAACGTGTACTAAAGAAAAACAACCTAGACGATTATACATCTGCAATTCTAACATTCTTAAAATAATAAGAATTAAATTTTTATAGATATTCATATTTTAATTTTTGTGTTGTATTACTAGTTTCTTGCATACGTTTATACTTGCAATAAATGTAGGATAAAACTATCTTCCATTGTGCAAATAAGTTCGGTCTTCATTTTTAAAGTACTCTTTAAACATGGCCCTTAAGTTTTATGCCGAAGTTGACGTGTAAGTATCAACAATTCACAATATATATTTAAAATGCATTTTTAAATTCGCTAAAAGATGAGCATGCCCTAATGAAAAAAAAAATGACCAAGACTTAAAAAGAAAGTTTTATCGTCAAAATCTTTGTTATTATTAAGGAGAAAGAACAAAGGATTTTTTTTATTATTAAATTATGTTTATTTTTAACTTTTTAGAAGGTTCAAAATTTTGGTTAATATTTTGTAAATCAGCGGGGGAGTATAGGAAATTTTAGCGCATATTTTGTGGCGAAAACATTTGTAAATTCTTGCAAAAATCAAATAATATTCCGAGTTTAATTAAACTTTAAGGACTTATTCACAAATGAATGACATTATTTTAGAAAATATTTCTTCTTTAGAAAATCTTTTGTAAAAAGCGGGTGACGATAAATTAGTATAGGAAATTTTAGCGTCTATTTGCACTGAAAATTACATTCATTTGGAAATTCTTGCAAAAATCAAATAATTGTCGGATTTTAATGAAGCTTTCAGGACTTAATCACAAATGAATTAAATTATTTTTTTTTAAATGTTTCTTTTTTAGAAAATCTGGGTAAAACTTTTTTACTCCCCCACCTCACTTATTTAATTTTATGAAATTTCGAAAAATTAATTTTTGTACAGCTTAATGTTTATATTAGTTCTCCTTGGAGAACTTAAATCATCATTTATTTTATTTATTTATTTTTTTTTTGTAAAACAGGACCTCCAGTTACCGAAAATCTGCTCTAAATTGAAATATAAAATATTCAATAAAATTAAGACATTTAATTAGAAAAGCTTTAAATTGCTTTTATGAACAAGAGATTATGAACACTATTCTCTTGAGAAAACATTTTTACAAGAATTATTTTCATTTTTTTTTAAATTATAAAGCTTTAAATCTTAAATTTCTGTATTAATTTGTACCGGTTAGGTGATATTGTCATTAAGTAAACACTATATTTACTAATCATAAATGGAAAAGCTTACTACAATTCAGCATTCCTCAATATTTTAAAAAAGAATTTTGATTTGTGTGTGTGTGTGTTTGTGTGTGAAAACGTGCCGATTTTTGTAAATACGAACGTCCATACACGACATTATTAGAAAATAAGAGCGATAACTATGGTAAGTTTAAAGCCAAAGTACCTAAAATTCAATAAAACATTATATTCCGGAGAATATTTTCATACATTTTTTACATTACTGCGTAGTTAAAAATTATATAAAAAGGCGTCCACGTTATATTCCCTAAGTAATTTTTACAGATATGTCCAGCGTAGAAAAAATTTACATAAACTTCCGTCTGTCAGTTAACCTATCAACATCTTAAATAAACACTTACCTCCGCGTTACAAAATGCATTTCTTAGATATTTTAAACTAAAAGTAAGTAATATTTGTTTCGGATCAGATTAATTAAAATTTAAATCAGCTAATATTCCTCAAATAAAGTTTCAGAAAAGTATATTTTATTTTTGAAAGACGTTTTAATAAAGAGAATTACATTATGATGACAGATGACTAAAATGGCGCTAAAATCAGTGATTTTTAATGATTTCAAAAACTCCTTCCAGTCAAATTAGTTTTGAAATACAAAGTATTTTGCTTATTGGGAATATTAAATTTTATCTAATAGTTTGAAATTAAAACTAAAAACTTCAAGAAAGATTTTTCATTTTAAAAAAATTATTTTAAACTTTAAGTATCGCGTTTCTGTGGAGGTACGCAATTTAAAATGTCCTTTTTATTTATTTTTATTTTTTTAGCTGCAAAAATATATCTTTCCACAATATCGTAGCAGTAAACTGATGTGAAATATAAAAAATCGAAGTTTGGCCGTGTCAAGAGCATATCACATGATTAAAATTAATAATTGTTATCTATTGATAAATATAAATTACCCCCCCCCCCTCTAATAACCAGTAGCTGGTATAGGTCTTGCGAAACCAAACCGGTACGATTGTTTCTCTCTGGATCAACTTTTGATCATTAATTATTTTTTTCTTTTTAGATAACAGCGAAAGTCTTTTCTTAGGATATTATTGACAAGGGCTTACCTTAAAAGTATTTTCCCTGGGAGGGAATGGGAGAGGAGAGAACGTCACCTCATTTATCCTGAATATTAAAGGAAAGGTGCATACAATAATAAACAAGAATAAATTCCGATGTGAAATTTGGAAGGAACAAAAACATTTATTACAAGACTTTAAAACAGTATAATAAAATACAATTTTTACATAATAGCTTGCACAAAAACTTTCCTTTATGCGCCTTTTTAGTAAAGGCAGACAACAGATTAAAATATAGAAAGGCTCTTAAAAATATACAAAACAAACTTCTAATAATGGAAGAAACCCTGAGAAGGTAATACAAAAACTTTAAATTATTTTCTTTAAGAAAAGAAAAAAGGTGCATTATGCTTCTTCTAAAAGAAAAGCCCAGCTCATCCACAGGTGACAGCCAAAAATAGCTTTTCCTTCTAGAAACTGATTTTTCTGCTTTCGTCACAACTGCAGCAGTTCGCGCCAGTCTACGTCTTTCTGGTCTTAGATTTCATTGCCTTCTCCGTCAACGGTGGTAGGTCATTATGATCCCAGGATATAGCTTGGTCAATTTCTTTTCTTAGCAGTAGACTTTCTTCACTCTCTCCTCATCTTATGCCCAGATACCTTCCTCCCATTCCTTAACCCCTCTCAATAGAGACCCCGGCCCGTTCAGACAAAATTTTACACCTTGTCCCTCTCCCAGTCCTTCACCCCTTAAACCACCCCTTAATACACCTGAAATGCCCCCTCCAATTAATAAAAGACAGAGAAGTCCCAATCAGGACGCAAATGATAAAAGAAAAAAACTACCTAAACATATCTATAATAGCGGAGAGGACATCTGCCGTATTTCTCCTAGCCAAGCTGAAAAGGCCAGGTATTACGGCAACAGAATTAAGGATCTTAAGTATATTCTCTCATTTAAACAATACGCGCACAAAGACATCAAGAATCAAAAAAAATTTCCGAAGGCCCAACGGGTATTGACTGTGATACGAACTGGCACGGGAGCGCGGCAATGTTGGGCTATGCTCGACGAGGCAATAGCTTCTTTTAAAATGACGCCTCCCATTGAAATTGTGCAAAATGAAAAGTTAAAGAAGCTGAAACAATTTTGTGCTGGGAGGGTCCCTGTTTTTGTTCACCCCTCCCTCTATAGAGCAAGACGGTACCATCAAGACTGAGATGGGCCATGGGTCGATGGGAGAGGCTGTCGGTATCCTTTCCCCGACCATGTTTAATCCAGCAGAGCAACCCTAATCGGTCTGAATGTCTCTCTGGTTAGCTAGTTTGAATGTCCGAGGCCTGAGGTCAGAGTCTCGCAGGGCGAGGCTCTATCGTGACCTTCAGCGTCTCGGGGTGGATGTATGTTATGTGCAAGAAAACCGTTTTTCTTCTCGCGATCATGACGGCATTCTGTCTAAGGAGTTTTCCTTCTATTCAGCATGTTATGATGGACGCTCGAGATGTGTCTCTTGGCTGGTGAGTAAGTCTTTGAATGCTGCGTGTGCTCTTGCCTTCGCAGATCCGGGCAGACTTTGCGTGCTGGATGTTACCATAAAGGATAAGGCTCTACGTCTCATTGGGGTTTATACGCCCAATAAGTATTTTGAGCGGCCTGCTTTGTTTCGGCAGATCGAGCCGTTCTTGGCGTCATCTCGTCGAGTAGTTTTAGCGGGGGATTTGAATGCCGTCCTTGACCCCGATATAGATCGTATAGGGCCAAAGTTGGGTACTAACAACCCGGACGTGAAACCATTTCAGGACTTTATCGACAGGTTTGATCTTGTTGATAAATACCGAAATGAACACCCTCGGGAGGTAGTGTGGACTTGGACTAATAGTGGCGGCTCGGTTACTGAGGTGCGTTCTAGCTACCTCGACCGAGTCTTAGTCAGGAGAGTCGATGTAGTGCTCTTAGGGTGTCCAAGTTTCCATTATATAGTTTATTCGGATCATAGGCGAGTCCGGGTCCGGGTAAACTTAGATAAGCCTAAGGTTAAGATGGCTGGTTACTGGAAATTGAACTGCTCATTATTTGGGGAGCAAGATTTCCGGTACCAGCTACTACTAATGATACAGAGGGAACTGACGGGGGCTGTGGTGTGAAATGCCTGGTGGGATAAACTTAAATAAAAAATTAGAATGTTTGCTGCTGATTATAGTCGTCGGCTCAATCTAGATAGATTAGCGGCGCAAACGGCTTGTGAGCAAAAAGTTGATCGGGCGATTAAATCCCGTGATAGTGGGGACGTAGCCTTAGCTAAGGCAGAGTTGGCTTCCTTGCTTATCAAGAAGGATCAAGCTCTGGTAGTTAGGGCTAGGTTAAAAAGAATGTCTCCTGAGGCAACGAATATGGCCGCTGAATTGCGTGCAGAGGAAGTTCGGAGTGCATCTCGGCGACATATCGCATGCGTCACATTGCCGGATAAGCGGACCGTGACCACAAACGAGAGCATATGTGAGGCTTTTCGTGAGTACTTTCAGGAACTTTTCACCAGGGAGCCCGGTCTGAGCCCTGCTCAGTTCGACGCCTATTTAGCTGACTTTCCCTGCCTTGAGGCAGCTGAAGCGGCTAGGTGCGAGGATCCCATTACAGATTCGGAAATCTGGGATGCGCTGAAACAGGTTGGCCTGGACAAATCTCCGGGATTAGATGGTCTTCCGTACGAAGTGTACTTGAGGCAGTCGTCCGTTTTTGTTCCCTTGCTGGCACTGATTTTCGGTAACTGGATGAATCAGGGGTCTATACCCCAACGCTTCACCAGGGGCGTAATCAAGTTGTTACGTAAGGATAAAGACGGTGGGGTGGGTTAGGTAAATTTCGCCCTTTAACTATGTTAAACACAGAGAAAGATTTTAGCTAAGGTCTTAGCGAACCGCTTGCAGGCTGTCCTGTCTAGTCTGATTGGCTCCGAACAGACTTGTGCTGTGAAGGGCAGGACTATTCAGGACAAGCTTCATATGGTACGCTTGATCATCGAGCAAGTCGACAGTGAAGCCGCGCTGATCAATTTAGATCAGCCCAAGGCCTTCGATAGGGTTGATCATCGCTTTCTTGAGGCTGTCCTTTCGGCGGCCGGTTTCGGGCCGTACTTTCGCACCTGGATCCAACTTCTGTATGCGACTCCCGGTGCGCTGGTGGAGGTGAATGGTGTACGATCGGAGCCTTTCATATTGTCTCGCTCCATTCGTCAAGGTTGTCCGCTTTTGCCTTTGCTTTACGTTCTTGCGTTGGAACCTTTCCTTCGCAAGTTAAAGACGAATCCCGCCCTACGCGGAATTACCCTACCTGGTGCTACCACCTCACCCAGGTATTCCGCCTATGCTGATGAAGTTTCGGTTCTTGTGTCGAGCAGGGCCGACATTAACGAAGTCAGCAAAGAAATCAGTGGTTATGAGATGGTGACAGAGGCCAAGATCAACCGCGATAAGTCTGTTTGCTTGCGGTTGGGTGCGTGGAAGGGAGTTTCTCTTCCCCGACCTTTCCTCTGGACGGATGGGCCGGTCAAGATTCTTGGCGTCTGGTTCGGTCCTGATCTCCAGTTGGAAATGAATTGGTCGGAGGTGCAAGGGAAGGCCGAGATCGCAATTAATTTGTGGTTTCGGATGAATCTTTCCTTAAAGGGGAGGGCGGAAGTATGTGTTTCACACATCTACCCGATTCTCCTTTACCGACTCTCTGTGCTTCCACTTCCGTCTGACACTTTACTGGCGTTAGTGAGGCTCTTGTTCTCCTTCTTGTGGGGAGGAAAGGCCGCCAGAGTCTCTCGGGAGATCTGTTGCCTTCATCCTTCTGAAGGTGGTCTAGGTATACCTAGCATTGAGATTCATCAATATATGCTTCCCATCGGGTTCCTGGATCGAATGTGTCGCGAACCGGATGAGGTGGGCGTCTTCTGGAAGGAAGACGCCCGTAAGAACTTCCCATACCTGAGAAGTGTGCACTCGTCCGATTATCAGGATCACCGTTTACCCAAAGTCGAGTGCTCCTTCTACCGTGAATGTCATCGTGCCCTGAAACTCCTCTTACGGGCGTTGGATGGCCTCCAACGTCCAGGCGTTGTCTCGTACGGCATTATATCAGGTGTTAGTTAGGGGGGCCGTTCGTGATGAACTGATTGACAAGCTTGGTCTTCCGAAGCAGGAGGCTCGCTCAATATGGCCTTGGGCGCCCGGGTTGAAATGTCTCAATAACAATGAGGCATCACTCACCTGGCTGGTGAGGCGTGGGGCCATCTGGGTCGCCAAGAGACTTTGCACAGCGGGCTTGGAGATATATCCAAACTGCCGCCGCTGTAGTGGGGAGGTCGAGACCATTGGTCACGCCTTTTTTATTGCAGGGTGGTAGCGCCATTGGGCAGGTATGTTGAAGGCCTCATGTTTCGCATGCTGCCTGGAAAGTTCTTTGTCCTTGAGGCCGCTTCTGTTTGTAGCAATGTGACGAGGGCTGAACACTATGTGTTCTTATGCTTGCTAGGTGTTATGAGAGTCGTGATTTGGACGACACATCAGAAGGGATTCTATGAAGGCGAGAAGTTCACCTCTTCCCAACTGATCTTATACTTTAAGCATCAGAAAGTCAAGATTAGGACGGAAAGGCGGCGACTCTCTTCATCAGAATTCGGCAAAAGGTGGGTGAATCTTGCGCGTTTGTGTCGTGTGAAAGGGGCTGACCTGGAGTGGCACTTTGATGCCGGTTAGGCATCAGGATATTGCTTTACCTGGGTTGAACACGGTCAACCCACCCCAAAATTAGGTCAGCTTAGGTTTAGTTTTTGAATCTTTAGCTTCCTTTTTCATTAAACTTAGCTAGTGTATGTATGCTCATTGGCCCCTTTCTGTCTAAGTTTAATTCCCCATCTCCTCCCTCGTTAGGTGGTCAGTGACGTCAGTTCTCTGGTGGATGCGGGGCGTTTTTCGTTTCGTGTGTGATTTTTCGTATCTGTTGTGCCTGAATGAGTGCATGCCTGTGTGAGTGCTTGGGATGAATGAATGTTTTTATTTTTTATAGTCTCGCATTAATTTTGTCTAGTTAACTGATGTTTCTGCCACATTTAGTGATTGTGGTGTGTTTTATTACTAACATGATTTTGTTTAGTTTCTTGTAAATAGTTATTAGTTCATACTGTAAATACTCATTGGGGCTAGTTTTAAAACATTTTTAAATTGTTGTTTTATTCCCCTCCCCTCCACAGACGATATATTGTACATATGAAGACTAGTTAGTATTTTCATGGAGACATTGAGGTATTATGGTGGGTGTGGTGAGAAAGGTATGTAAGAATGTGTTGTTTTGGTGCAAGGAATATTGGTAGTATGATTGGGTCAGCGTTTGTGGCTAGCTAAGTTTAAAGTTAAGACAGAAGACCGACCTCTTCCCCCTTCCCCATTTCGGCCTTGTGCCACATTTTCTGTTATATTACGGAAATAAATATCCTTAGCAGTAGACTTTCTTTGTCCGTGTCTGCTCGCGATTGTTTGTACTTTACATATTTCTGCTCTAAACTTTCATTACATTCTGAGCTTATCTGCTGATCGTTTTTCTTATATATCAAGAGGCCCCAGATGGTTCTTAATTTTAAATTTAAGTGGATGGGAGCCACCCTTTTGATTAGACAAGAAATGCAAAGTGTATATACGTTTCAAATTTGAAAAAGGAATCATCATCAGTCCGCCATGACAGCTATTTCTGGCGGTTCTTTTAGAGTCAATTCTAATTACATCTATACCCGTATCCTTAATTCAAAGGCTTTATTAAGGTGTTCGGACGAACTTTTCTTGATAAGTCTTGATTTTGAGTAAGAAACTTTTACAGACAAACGTAACACAAGAAATATAGTGTTTTTATAAACCATTTGGCTTTCTTTTAAATACACTTTTTCAAAAGGTAAGTATAAAAGACAAACCTAGACTATTATAATATTTATTTATCTACACATTTTTTTATTAATTATTATTTTAAATTAGTTTGTTATTTACTAATAAAATATTTTTATAACCTAGATTGACACAGACTGGTACCTTTTTTCTGATAACACTGCTGTAAAGGTAGAATTTTTTTTTTTTAAATGACCGACTATGAAGTCAGCAAGGCCGTTAAGGCCCTATTCCGACCCCACTCCCGATAAAGAGATTTCGGAGAAAGATAGAGAACAGAGAAAAATAAAAAAATAAACAAGAATAGTAAAAACAAAACTAAAATGAACCAAAACAGAGACCAAAACAAAGATAAAATAAACAAACTTGAAAGACCAACGGGAAGTCATCCAGTCCCGGAATTTTATCCGTCCCAACATTTTTAAATGATTTCCGAATCTCATTCTCCATTATGGGACCAATGTGCACGACAGTTTCCGTTTCCAGGATGCGAGGAAAGCTGGCTAAATAGGTATTTAATTGGTCAGAAGTGAAAAGCTTTTGGTCGTAGTCACGAAATTCCGTATGGATGCCTTCATGTGTCGCCCATCATTCAATAATCTGAATTGGACTTCGAGGTTGAAATGAGCAATGATATTAAAATTGTCACTTACCTTATTGAAAAACAAAGACAATTATTACTGTCAAAATCCATTCAAAGTAAAAAGCCAGCAAGGTTTCTGGTAGTAGATTATGGAAATTTAATTAAGATTTGTACAGATACTCAGTTAAAGGCTTAGTTTTAATGAGTTTCAGTCGTACTTTTTTGGTACAATGTATCCAGATTCATCTAAAGCAGATGTTAGTTTTAATGCTGTTTTCAACAACATATTAAATAAATCTGGCTTTTCTAAATACGTTATCACAAAATTAAATGTAGAAATAGATTGAATGCTGCGCTTGAGCCTCAATTTGCCTAAATCAAACCGAATTTACAGAGGATGCGTTTTCAATATGCAGCAACATTCTTTGTATTAATTTGCATTATTTTTATAACAGTTATTAGTTGATAACAAAAAAATGTTCATGTTTATTTGTCCTTTTTTTTTATAACTAAATCCTGCCACATTTATAATTTTCGTTTTTTTTTTTGTTTTTTTTTACATCTTATCAAAATAATGATGGCGGCAGTTGTCATTCAAATATAAGTATGGGTTTCCGTGTTTTTTAGGAAATCGTATAAAGGTTACGCGACAAAAATATATAAATAAATAAATAAAATAATAGAAACCAATTGTCTAAGAGACAAAAACTTTTACAATGCTATGTCTGGATATGCGGCCGATATAACTATTTTGAAGCACTGAAATGAATGCATCGTGTGGGGAGAAGAAAACGTTTTCCGTTTTTACAGTATCTGAGATTTTACTTTTCCTGTGTCTGACGCGAAATGCGTTTGAAAAATTTATTTGTTCTGCAATTTATCATCACGTGAAATTCTCTTAGATTTCTGACACGATTACTTGTGTAAATTTTATAAGCAACTGAAATCTATAATTAATAGCCGATTTAATGAGAAAATCCTGGGCAGCCTAACTAGATAAATGCGGTTTTATGAGTAGGTCAATAATATTTAGAGGAATATGATCTCATAGAAAATGAAATCATTTATTTTGAAGTAAAGTTTGAAAGATGAGAAAAACTAAATTTTGCGAGGATATAAAACATTAAATAAAGTTTGAAAGATTAGAAAAACTAATTTTTGCGAGGATATAAAAAATGTGAAAAAAAATCACATCAACACCCGTATCCTTAAATCGAAGGCTTTATTAACCAATGAGGTGTTCGGACGGACTTTTCTTGATAAGTCTTGATTTTGATTCTATTTGTGGTGACGCTATGTCTGGCAATAAAAATCGAATATCCTGGATAAAAAGGATTGAGAAGGAAAACTCATCCTTTAGATTTTTTTCCTCAAATTAGAAGAACGGAATTTTAAATTTGCGATAATTTGAAATGATAAGCGTTTGAAGATCGCTATTCATTCACACTTCATCAGGATGGACACTCATACAAACATGGGACAAGGACATTAGTTAGCATTTTCTGCTAAGGGCAAAAAGCGCATTAGACCTTGAAATGACACGTAGCCAACATAAACTTCAAAAAACTAAAAACACAACCGAAACTAAATGATAACTCCAATCAAGCATTGCAAACGAAGCCTTTACCTGAAAATTCTCATTCGGCCTTCCTTATCAGCAACAGTTTTCGCTACTCCGACGAATGACCTCAACTCGTTACAGATCAGAACTTTAACAGCAAGCTGTTAACTTTCGCTCTGTCCCTTTATAAAGGCCATTTTAAACTATCAACTGTAAATTCCACTTTCACACACACAGCTTATTTTTTTATTAGGCGTTCAAAAGAATATTTGGGGCAAACATTTATACCCTCCTTTCCTTTCTAATTAAATTTATTGTAAATAAATACATTGTTTCTGTTGAATTTCACACCGAGTAAGAGTCTGTAGCATAAGTGCTGTGAATCTCAAAAACTCACTTTGATGGGACGCTAAAATTAGCACTCTGGGCAATAGACGCACATGGCGTAGACAATACATCTCACTCACCCTTTAACTCACCAATAGAATAAGTTCATTTTTTTCCTTCATTCTTTTTAGAGTCTCTCTTAAAACAATCTTCGAAATTTTCTCGACAAGAAAATGTTCTCGATAGAATAAAAATTTTGATTTCATTTCTTTTCACTCTTTTGTTTGTCTATTTTCTCAACAAATTGAACACTTTTGGTTTTTGTACGTCAACACACGACACTTCGACTTCAAACGACGATTCTTAACCTAATAAGTATTTCTTATTCGCCTAATAACCTATTAATATTTATTTTTATCTATATGGATTAACTTTCCTGTAAGGAGAATCCAGAATTGATGAAAATATAAAACAATGATTGTTCAGTAATTCCAAAGGTTGAAAAGAACTGAAAGAAAGAAAGAGGTTCATGCTTACGTTACGTAATCTATACGATATGTTTACACAATATAATTACATTTATGATGGCTACATAGCAAACTACTTCGTCGGGTTAATCAGAAATTAATGTTTATTGTCGCGCTAGGCAGGTGTTGTTACATATTTACGCTCTAAGGTATTTCAAACAGTATAGACTTTTGCAATGGTAATGTCATAGTTCAACCGTGGGAAATGTAAGGTATACAAAGCTTATATTTGGTGAGCCTGGAAATTGTGGTTGATATCGTCTGTCTGTATCTACCTGATAGATATAGTGTGGTTGATATCTTCAGTCTGACATCTTTTATATCTATAGGCGCATGGAATTAAGTTTTTCAAGGGTAGAGCGCATAAGGAATTTATCTTGAAAATATTCAGCTTTTTCCGTGAAGATGTACAATTCGTCCCCCCTACCTTTATCTACCAAAGTAATGGTTTTGGGAAATGAATTACCGATGTAATAGATAGTATTATTATTGATTGTGATGGGATGTTTATGGATATGCGTCAAATAAGGAAAATGGAAGCAAAAGGGACACTTGTACTAAGAAAGAGACAGTTGAAATATCTAAAACACATAAGAAAACTGAAGGCTTGAAAAAATTGACACTCACAGGACACATTGAGGGCAAGAGAGACAGACAGAAACAGCGAGTAATCTATCTAACGAGTTTATGTAAACGGAGGGCTGAACAGGGAATGAGAAGGATAGTAAAAAGATAAACATTGCTAACAACTACAAAGGGAAGGAAGTTGGGAGGACCATGGTCACACACGTTCGGAAGAGACACGACATAGAGTATAATATCAAAATAAATAAACGGAATATTGTCAATAAAAAAACTTATATGTATTTTTACTTGGGTCAAGTTCGATATTGTACATGATAAAAATGCTCGTGTCCATTATTTGAATATGTCAGTTTGCTCATTGAAAGTAGGTTTTTAGCATAAGAATGTTTTCTACGTCGTTTTATGTGTGCTGCGAATTGAATGTTACAGATGTGTTTCATCCGTATCGCGAAATATATGAGGAGAAAAAGAAACATAGTTCAAACAAAGTTCACCGTGTTTGTATAAAAAAAAAAAAAATTACCAGCTACCTCAAGCCCTGCCGCAGCTGGCGACATCGACAACCCACAGCATAGCACCAGCGGCTAATTAGATGTTATGTATTTTTTGTAACTAAAATGTTTTCTTTTCTTTGCACTTGTATTCTGTTTCTTTGTATGTTTAACAAATAATAAACAACTGTAAAGTCGTCTGCAGTGTTTAACTTAAACCAGACGAACGTAAAAATAAGAAACAAAACAATGTGTCTGTCAATATTTCTGAGATGAGGTATTATCTACACTATTTACATTATTCGGACTATTGTCCTCATCTTTGTCGCCATGTTTATCACAACGTTTCGGCCGTTATACGCTCCGACCTTCTTCAGGTGGTTGGAATGTCGAACTGAACCCTTTATTTCCTCAAAGACACATGGCACAGTGGATAAAGGCGTTAGTTAGATCCAGTGACAGGACCCAAAGAGCGTGAATCCAATACCTGGTTAAGGCGGTGGAGAACTTTGAGAAGGGAATTAACAGGAGATAACTAACATCCATTAGACATGGCACATGGAACTAGAACAGTCGACTCCAGTGAGCGAAATAAAGTGTTCAGTTCGATAGTTCAACCATCTGAAGAAGGCCGGAGCGTACAACGGCCGAAACGTTTTGATAAACATGGCGACAAAGATGAGAACAATATTCCGAATAATGTAAATAGTGAAAACAATGTATATAGAGATGATACAAATGGTATGAAACGTAAAGAAACCATAAAAATTATAAAAATACAATAATGCTTAAAGAATGATAAAAAGATTTCCAAGTTAATTACAGATAGAGTTACGACCTATCGGTAAAAACCAATCGTGGCCGTAATTCTACGAAGACCTGTACTATAAATTGGCCACCTTCATTGTCAATCAACTCACAAAAGTAACAGGACCCTTTGTCGTTGTTCAATAATGTGAGAGTGGCGTCATATACCATTTTTACACATTCGGTTTTCATTGTAGCGCGTAAACCAGAGGACAAGTCACTTTTGTTAATAGTGGATTTCAAAGCCAATATTCAGCTACGGTCAAATCACTACCATGCCGTTCGCCTCCGGTTGATAAGCAGTTGTGAACATTTTCTCGGTACTTAACGCTTCAAGAGTTTGGAAAAACAGGTCAGATTCAAACTGATAGCTTCTGTTCGTAGTGAGGATACCAGGTACTCAAAATCCAAACCGTACATACATACATCAAAACCTTCAGCTACGTGCATGTTATATTTATCATTTAAGACAAAAAGTTTAAGTCTTCACTATATTTTAGCTATTGAGATTTTACAATTCGATTAAATTTCGAAATAACATTCTCACTGATGAATCCGGTAGCGCAGTTAGAACATGTTACATTAGTAATTGCATGTTAGTGGATTTAAAGCAGGGGTTCTTAACCTTTTGATGATTCCAGACCCCCAACGGATTGTCCAATATGGTCCCATACCCGCTTCACTTGACTGTCGAAATAATTGTCACCAATCCTATTATTTGCCAGTATGTCTTCCAAATATTTCAATCGCTTGAATTTACTGTACTTTAGCTATGGATTGCTAGGAAGAGAACATGAAAAAAACAAAAAAAAACAATAAGCATTGATAACTTGAATATATTTTTTTTTACTGAAAGCAAAAAAAAAGTTATAATTCAGTTTTATTACACAAGAAAAAAGAAGAAAACATAATGTGCAAGTTTTTTTTAGTATCTCGATTATATAAAACAAACTTTTACTAATCTAGTGAGATATGTGCTGTTGTTTTTGTGCAATCAAAGCATGGAATCGTGGTACAGTTACTGACAAAGCTACTTGCATGTCATCTGACACATCAAGACGATTTCTCCAATTTAATAATGCAGAGAATCCTGTTTCACAGAGATACGTAATTGTGAAGGGAACCAAAACCTGCATTGCCCTAATTGCCAAACTTGGGTAAGCAGAGATTTGTTCACACCAAAACTGCTTGACATCTATCCCAGCCCTTTCGAAATCAGCTTTCTTTCTTGGGTCCTCTTGGGATTCGATGAAATCATCCTTTGATAAATCGTTATGACTCATTCTCAATATATCAAATGAGAAAGGGTTTTGTATCCAAATCAAATCCATGCTAAGATCATCAATATCTGAAAAGTAGCCCTCAAAATTTGTACTTAGAACTTCCAAATGAATCTTAGCTTCTTGAATTATCTCTACAGGTAGCGTTTTAACATCTCCAATAAGGATATTGTAAAGGATTGGAAAGTTTGCCAGGTTTCCACTTTCAACATGGCAACTCCAGATAGGTAATTTCCTTGTGAATGCGACAACTTTTCCCCTGGATTGAATGATGTCTACATCCCTACCCTGCATGGATGTATTCAAATCATTGAGAAGACTGAAAATATCAGCCAAATATCCGAGGCTAACAATAAAATGCTCATTTTCAAAAGGATTTGCTAGAGGGGATTGTTGATGCCTGAGAAATTCGATAATTTCATCCCGGAGTTCCACTACATGTGTAAAAACACTGCCACGACTCAGCCAATATACCTCTGTGTGGTACAGCAACACTCCGTGTTCCGCTCCAATCTCGTCACAGAATTTTTTAAACAGCCGCTGATTCAATGCACGTCCTCGAATAATGTTGACTGTTTGCACAACTATTCCCATCGCCTCTTTAAGTTTCTTTGGCAATGTTTTGGATGCCAGAGCTTGGCGATGTAGAACACAGTATGTGGTGAGTACATGTAGACCTTTCTCCTTGACCATAGCAATGAATCCAGATTTTTTGCCAATCATGGCAGGAGCGCCATCCGTACAAATGGACCCAATCAATTCCCATGCCAGCTCATGGTGATCAAAGAAAGATTGGATCAGCTTGAATATGTCAACTACTTTGGTTATTGTTTCGAGTCGTTCACAGAATAAAAACTCTTCCTTGATGTTCTTTTCATATACATATTGTACAAATTACAAGCAACTGACTGCTGTTTGACACGTCAGTTGATTCATCGATCTGCATACTGATTTTGCAGGACTTTGTTTAATCTCGATGACAACTTGGGTTGTTATGTCCTGACTCGTCTTTAATTCTCTGGTGTACAGTGTCGTTGGACAAGGACATCTGATTTAGTTGCTTTGCGGCCTCCTCTCCCAGCACAATTTTTGCCATCTCCAGCGTACAGGGTTTCACGAGGGTATCCCCTATTATGTGGGGCTTCTTTTCTCTGGCAATCATATACGAAACTTTGTAGGAGGCTTCCAGAAGAGGTTTTCCAAGAGCAGAAAACCCATATGATGAAAGAGTCGCTTTCTGATCATAGCAAACTCTTCTCAACTTAAAAGCCGAAATGTTCACTCAGTCCTGATGGCTTCAAATTCCCATTGCTCATTACCAAATTGCACAGCATGCACTGGGGTCTTTCTGTTCCATCTCGTTCTGTCACACAGGTGAAGCCAAAACCTGCATATGAATCATTCCACTTTCTTTTTTTGACAGACGACATTTTGCACCAAATCTGAGAAAAGAAAAATGAAAAACTGTCACACACAACACGGGGGTGGGGGAACTACCAGTAACCAGAAATTGAGTCTCATACCTCCAGCATTTGGTTCCGATACCCCCAAGGGGTATGGATACCCCCGGTTAAGAACCCCTGATTTAAAGAATAACAGATGTAATACGATATAGTATCGACCCATGCACGGTAGTTACTGCTACACACATAAAAAAAACACACTTTTAAAAGTATTACAAAATTTGAAATAGCTTTTTTGAAGTACTGAAAAAAAACACTTTTCATTCTGCGTGCAAGCTGAGTGACCAATTAACAAACCTGCAAAAAAAGATTAACACGAGATAAACTGCAAATACACGCATGGGCTGAATGGGAAGTAATCATGAAGACAATAAAATTATTTCTTAACGTTGCTTCCATGCAGTCGTTTATTAAAATATTATTTATTACAATAAATTAAATTAAATATGACATGTAATTTATTAAACTATTAGATCACGATCACGAATTAGATTCGTAGGGACAAAATATCTACTACAGCCATGGTAGTAGTGGTGTTTCATGGGCAGGGTAGCCTGACGAAGCTCAACCAGGCTGGTTTGAATTCAGTTTTCCTTCTCATAGACTGATAGCCAACCAATGCTATAAGGCCTAACCTGTCCCGCTATTTATCAATAGCTGGGGCGAAGAGATGGATTCATAAGTGTAGAAGGGAAAACGGCTTACCTCCTGGAACAAAAAGCGCTCGTACGTGCTTTGCGTGAAAGATACTTGGAAGAAAACATGACCAATCCAAAAAGCTACAATTGAAGAATATCCTGATCTCGGGGCCCAGAGAATTTTCTGCTCATGAAAATTTCCGAGCCTCAACCACTCGATAAAAAAGGAGCATGAGCGAAAGAACAGCAGAGGCCGACGAGTTGGGTGACCGTGCTGTATTTGTGGAGTTTCGCAGTAAGGTTTCGCAGGTTGCTCTGAATTGTTCGGCCCTTCACAGTACAAGTCTGATCGGATCCCAACAGACTCTCGGCAACTGACTGCAAACGATCCGTCAGGATTTTGGCCCAAATCTTTAACTCTGTGTTTAGCAGAGTTATGGATCTGTAATCATCTAAATCCCGCCCAACATTCTTGCACTTTTTCAACAGCGTGATCACACTCCTGGTGATCCGACTATGGGAGAACCACTGCCGGAACCAGTTGTTAAACACGACAGTCAAAATCGGCACAAAAATGTGCGACAGTCTCAAGTACAATTCATAAGGTAAACAAAGTACTGGAGACTTACCACTGCGGACCCTCTTTAATGCCAAGTAGACTTCGCCCTTCGTGATCTCACCCTCGCAGCGAGCTGCTTCAGTTGGCGAAAGCCAAGGAAAGTCAGCCAAATAGCTGCGAAACTCATCACCACTGAGACTAGGCTTCTTGGTAAACCGGAACTCGAAATGCCGCCGAAACACCTCGCACATATCGCCAGTCGTCCTCAGAGTACGCCCTTCCGAGGTTTTAACTTCACGAATGTAACGATCAGAACATCGACGGATCTCTTCCTTGCGCAATTGTGCGCCCATGTTCACGGCTTCGTTGGACATCTTGTTTAACCTATGTCTAACTGCCTGATCCTGGTAGCGCTCACTAGCCGCGCGCTCCATAGTCTGCCTAACTAAACCTATCTCTAGGGAGTCTCCCCCACCAAGTCTCCGACCGGGACAGACTATCTTTAAGTGTCTTCACCTTTTTAGCCTTATCTAGTGCGAGCCGCTGGCTATATTTGGTGGCGAAGGACCTAATCCTATCCTTAAGCCTCTCCCACCACCTATTCCCAATAACCACCCCCACTAGTGCCAGCTGCACTAGACTAATTAGCTGTTGCTGGAAGTCCCACCTGTCCAGTAAAGACAGATTGAACTTCCAGTGTCCAGCCATTCTAGGCTTAGCATCTAACGTTATAAGGGCACAGACGAATCTATGATCCGAATAGCCTAACCAGTGGAAAGTGGGAGAGTCTAGCAAGTCTATATCGACCCTTCTCACTAACATTATATCCAGGTAGCTGGGTACCTGGGTAGACGTCCACTTACGAGTCCACGTCCACATTTCCCGCCCAAGGTGATCGACTCGATATCTATCGACCCGAACGAACTGGCAATATCAGCCACGATCACCCCCCACACCCCGCATCGACGTGGACAAAGTCCACCTTCGCATCAAAAGTACGTTTAACCAGCAAGGAAACACCACTTGTCAGCTGGTCCACGTGTTCTGGATAGACATCATAGTCGCTAGACAGCACACGAGCATCAACCTCGCAAGCAAAGTGCGTTTCCATAATCGTAGCTACATCTACGCCGAAGGACAAGAGATCACGAAGCAGACGGACAGCCTTACTCCGATCCCTCAAGTCCCTCGCATTCAAACTATCTATCTTGAGACATTTTTCAACTTGATTCCATTACTCACAGACTGGATGGAAATCTGCGGATGAAAGAACCCCAACGGATTGTCCCAGGCTCCTTGTCCTCATCTTTATCGTCATACGACCATCTAGGACAATGCTGTCGACGTCCGAGGGATAGGCTGGTTTTAAGGCGCTATATAATGAAGGATGGAGGAATACTGGGACCTTCCTCGCACAATATTTCTGCAGTTTTCTTAGGTCCGGAGTTCCCATTTCCACCATACGGATCTCTGAGAAGGCATCTTTGGCTTCGTGTAGGTGATCCCACACTATAAGGTTTCGTCTTGTTTTTCTTATCCAAGTTATTACCCCAGTAGCCTTGGGGAAATTTCGAGGGTCTTCTATAGCGCGCCCGTCTACTGACGCCATTTTCAATAAAGGTTTCAACAACGCTCTCTTTTACGTTGAGATGTCCTTTTCCATTGCTCGCTTGTCTATATCACACGATCTTACCCCCTCGGGAATTTTTTCTTATGAGAAGAACTCTGCTGAAGGGTGCTGGGCGTTTGGGAGTCACTGGGCGTTGTGCTGGTGGAAAAGGGGTGTTGGGAGGAGTTGAAATGGCATCGGCTGCAGTGGTATTGGAAGGGAGTGTTTGGTGAGAAGGTGTATTGGGAATAGGAGGCAGTGATGCTTTCAGAAGGGGGAAAAGAGAGACTCCTTGAGTTAATCTCTTCCTGTTTCTTGACTGGCGAAGCCGGGACAGATTGAGCCTTGGTTTTGATCGATTCTTTTCTGGCTTCAGCTCACTTATCTTTTTTAGTGATTTCCGCCCCCCCGCCTTTTCTTCTACTTCTTCTCTCCCCCTTTTCACTGATGACGACCGAAGTGGGGGCATCTCCTTCATTACTACTTCTACTGTATTTTGATCCACTTGCTGGTTCTCCTGCTCAGGTTGGTGCTCCTCATTCTGCTGCTGCTGAAGGGAAGTGGTGGTACCTTTGGATCCCTTCTTAACGACTTCCGTCCACTCTCCAGTTTTCTTTGAAGATCTTGTCTGTTCTGTTGTCCGTGACGTTGCTGATTTTTCCTCACTTTTCTTTTTGGGTTGTGGTTCAGGATTATGTCCCGGGCAAGCCTTCGACAAATGCCCCGCGGCCCCACAAACCCAACAAAGTGGTCGACGACCCTCCACGACGACATAGATCAAACGTTGTTCACACATTAAAGTGATAGGTATTTCCATGAAATTCTTTCTATTCAACGTAATGGAAATTTCAAAATCCCCTGTGGCTATTCCAGCCTTACTCTTAATAGGGCAGACGTCGGAGATATCCCCATTCTTTTCAGGGCCTCCTCCATCACATCTCTATTCACAATAGTTAGCTTCCTAGTCTTGGGGTCCGTTGTTTATAGAGAAATTGTACGAGTGTTCACAGTATCCAACAGAGACGGCACCGGTAGCAACTAGTTTCCATTAACAAATGGTTCAAACTTGTCTTTCAGTTTTTTATAATACGCTATATCTTTTTGTGGGTGGGGGGGCTTATCCTTTGCCTATGCCGAAGGAGTTACTTCAGTGGGCGAAGCGTTAGGAGATTCCGGCTCTGCCGTGATGTTGGCGTACCCTCGTCACCGTGCACAATTCAAAACAATGTCAACAATACACGGAATTTGACGAACAAGACGACAATAAAGGCAACAACAGATACAAAAGACGGTGGCAAATAAAAATAACACTTACTTCACAGAATATCCAACGAAATTTTGAATAAACTGACGTGAAATATCTTGGGAAAGCTTGAAGTAAACTCAACAACAGAAAATATATTCATGACATCCCAGAGTAAAAACAGAAAGAGAGTGAGTCCTTTGCTTTTATACCGCTGAGTGTCACGTCCTCTAGCGGGCGTTGAGTGAAGGTGGGATAATCTCACAAATTATGTTTTATTTTATTAAGATGTATTAAACATCACTTATTTTATTCTTTTTAAAAATACCTTTTTTAAATTAAAATATTACTAATTTTCTTTCCACAAGCCGAAATTATGACTTTTTCATGACTTTATTTCCCTATAATTATTTCCAACTTAATAGATCGATGTCCGGTTTGGATTTCACATTTTGGCGTATAGGGTGTCATCACCACAAACAGAAGCCAACAGTTCCAACCTGACCTGTTTCTACAACAACTTGAAGTTACTGGATAGCAAGAAAATTCTCACAACTGTTTATCATTCTGAGACTTATGTCATGGTAGAGATTTCACCGTAGCTTAAAATTGGCTTTGACATCCAAAATTAACAAGCGTTACTGGTTATTTCTACAAGAAAGTAGTGTTTTAGAAGCATAAGCAATTCTTGATGATAATCTCTGGTTTCGTATATTGGACGCACGAAATTTTTATATCAAAATTTTCTCCGATCATTCTTCTAATCTAGCCCAATGATTATTACGATAAAATAACATGTACACATAAATGCATAGCTGCGGTTAAGTTCCTACCAACATTGGATTTACATACTTTAGTGTCCCATCTTATCACAATTCTTGCACGTTTCGTCTCTAGCAGGATATGTCTTTCTAAAATGTACATTTCCACCACTAAAAACACTTATACTATTTATCTAGAGATTCTTAACAAAATCCAAAGAATCTGCAATATTATTGGCCCATAACTGGCATCTCGGCTTCAGTAATTTTTCCCACCGCCATAACATAGCTTCCTTGTGCTTTTCCTACAAATATTTCCATGGCAATTGTTCTGATGAGCGTTTCTCTTCGGTATCTTGATTTCGTGAATTTAAGCGTAGTACTAGATTGGCAGCTAGGTCTCATCCTTTTACCGTTGAACTATTCTAATGGTTTCTTATCTCGCACTTAGGCCTGCAGAACTCTTCTGCAGAAAGCTTCTTGCTTTCCTGTCAACTACGATCTTCAAAATTGAAATGCAACGTCAATCGTTATTATTTGTCTCTTTGAATCCTGTTCTTTTTATGGTCCTTTCTCTTCAGCAACGTTTTCTCAGCTTCATTCACTCTCAGTAAACTCTTGCGCCTTAGTGGCTCTATCGCCTTGCTTGGGGTGAAGGGATTAAAAAAAGGGAGTTACATTCATCTTGAAATTCTCCAGCTTGTTCCGTAGGAGTTGCAAAATCAACATTTACTGTTGTCGAATTGTAAGCATCAGAATTCTTTTGAGTATAACTCTAAAGATAAGCCTGGTTTTGGGCAGTTTGCAAGCCTGTTTCACTTTCCAGCAATCATTGATGTATAAGCGGTGAAGCCTTTTTGAATGAGTCTCTAATTAGCTCCTTGTGATATTGGTCAGCAGTTACAACTGTAAAAACATAATTTTGTTTTGTCAGCGTAGTTTTTGAAGAAAGCCAAAAAAAAAAAAAAAATCCCACAGATTTCTGTTAAGAGACTGCATGATAATTTGTACAAATTGTCAAAAAGTAGTCCGATTCCGCTCTGATAACTAAATGTTGACGCCATCTAACATTGGATTTAAAAAAAAAAAACTAACATGAATAGAAGTTTACACTTGTTTCCTGTTTAGGATTGGGTTTCCGGTTCTTTCTAAAGTCTTTTCATTTTCTTTCACTCCCAGTAGCGCCTTGCGTCTTAGCGGCATTATCTCCTTGCTTATGGTGAATTGATTAAAAAATACAATACTGATTTATTTCAGGACAGTGGCGTAGTGTAGAGTTATTGACTAATCAAGTGGTGCTGTCATCCTGAGTTCAATCCCTGGATCAGGTTGTGAAATCCAGATACTCTGCTTCAGCGAGAACGAACAAGAAACAGCATCATTGTGTCTATAATAACATCTATAAAATCAAAAGATGCGAACATAGTTCAAATAAAATAAGTCAAAGTATCAAGATGATTGGAAAAAAAGATTTCACTTAGCATCTAAATATATGATTTCTTTAATTTATCAATATAAATTTTTGTATTTATCGCTGTCACGTAAGCTGTTCGAAACAAATATCTCTTCACTTTGGTATCTGTAGATGAGTTGGGGGGTCAATATATAATCTTTCTCATTATTTAGCTGATTTATAATTCTATTCAGAATTGTCCTTCTACAAAACTGAAGAGACCTGGCTGTTCTATTATTTAACCCATAGCTGGGGGAGAACAGATGGAGCCATACCTTTCCATAAGGGTATTTGTACGAAAGTGAATTTAACTAACTCAGCCGGAATTCGAACTCAGTTGGCTGATTTCTTATCCTGAACCGCTATTACACCTCAGTGGATGTACAGGTGGTGTAATATATTTGTGTGAAAAGTGAATGTAACGAATTGCGGTTGTTCGTTACATTAACTTTCGCATAATATATCCTTGGGAAAGATATGAATACATCTTTTCTGTCTCCCAGCTTTGGGTTAAATAGTAAGACAGGCTTTAGCTGTGGTTGACAACCATTCTAGAAGGAAAAATATTCTGAATGGCACTATGACCGTGACGGTGATCGATCTGATGGGTGGATTTCTTGTCATTTTTAGGAGCTTAGCCTTAAAAGCTTATTGACAAGATTATTAAAATTGCGATGAAAAGTTCTGTCCAACCAAGAAGACCTTTCCCTCCTCAAAAAAAAAAAAGAAAGATTGTTTTTGGAAATGGGTCGGGTTGAGAACTTTTCAACACTACTCGGAATAAACTTTAATCAACTCACTTCCCTAGATGAATCAATATTTATTACTGTAAATAATACAGTAAATGTGGCACAAGGCCGAAAAAGGGGATGGAGAAAAGGACGGTCATCATTTGTCTTAATTTATAACTTAGCTAGCCACAACCACAATCATACAAAACAATAATCCTAGCACCAAAACAACACATTCATACTTACCTTTCTTACTACGTCCACCAAAATACCTCATTGTAACAATGAGAATCCTAAATAGTCCCCATATGTACAAATCGTTGTCTGTGAGGGGAATAAAAACCAACAAGCTAAAAAACACCCCAATGATATATATACAATATGGTAAACTATTTACAAATACAAAACAAAATCATGTTAGTAATAAAAAAAACCACAAACCTTAAATGTGGCATAAATATCAGTTAAAACTGGACGAAATCGATGAGGGACTATAAGAATATAGAAAAACATTCATCCATCCCAAGCACTCACACAGACATGCACTCATTCTGACACAACAACAAATACGAAAATCACACACACGAAAGGCGCCCCGCATCCACCAGAGAACTGACATCACTGACCACCTAACGAGAGAGAGGATGGAGAGTTAAACTAAAAGAAAAAAGGGACATAAATAAAAGGGGCCAATGAGCAAACACACCCTAGCTAAGTTTACTGGAAGAGAAAAGAAAAACTAAAGTATCAAAAAACCTACACTAGCCTAAATCCAGGGATGGGTTGCCCAAGTTCGAAACCAGGAAAACAATATCAACTTCCCTAGATGAATCTGAAACGTAATAAATAAATAACAAATTATATTACGAATAAACCATCTTAACATTATATCATACTGTGATGTAACGTTGGCAATTTATATTTGTTTCCTCTTGTATAAAGAATATTTACTGTAGCTACCATAGTTATGTTACGGGAATTCTCCTGTTCCTTATCCCAAATGACCAAGAACTAATAGGTTTGACGCTGGCTGGTGCTACCTCCACACCCGGCTATAATTTGGAAATGTCGAAGGACTTGGTGTGCCTAGCACTATGGAAATGGATCAGTCCGGTTTGTATATAACTGACAATTTTTTCCGCCGCTATTTTTTTTCTTAATTCACGAAAAAGGAGTTTGCCCTGATTTTGTTTTCTTACAGATTATACCAACCGAAACTTGCTGCTAACAACATGGCGTATACGAAGAAGAGATTCATATTTCTGGACAGTTGGGTATGTATTTATATTGGTTCATTTTTCTTTGCTTGAGGTTGTAATATTACAATTGTGTACGGCGATTTGGCGCCAATTTTACACTTCTCCAAAGCTGGAAACAAAAATAATTGACTTGTACTTCAGTTTAGTTTTAGACTTGGTAATCTTATTTTATCTCATGGAATAAACTAAAGGACAAAGCTTCGACATGTGTACCTGTTGAAGCATGAGATAAACAAAAAAGATTGTAAGAGTTTCTACTCTGTTGTAGTTCTACTGTATTTGGCTTATGTTGTTAAAGTTGTCTAACATTTCCGTGTATATAGAACCTTACATGTGAAATCACACAAATTAGATGATTGTAAACAGTATATAATTGTCAGCAATAACTTAATTAGCTACAATAAAAGAATAAAACAAATGTTAATATATTTTAAAGTTTTGTCTATGATTATAGTTTAAATATTGTATTGTGGCCAATTCTAGTCTGGGCGTAAAAGAATGCAAAATTAATAGTTGCAGTAATAGAGAGGAGATAAATAGCCAGCATTAATTGGGTAATAGAAAAGTGGTAAGAAAAGACCCGGCTAAGAATGCTAAATTGTAGATAGCTATTTCCATGATGCACCGTTTTTTATGACGATTAATGGACGATGACTTTGTAAAAAAGACAAATGCTTTCAATGGATAAAATCTGAGTTTAAAGTAACGAACTGTAATTTGAAATCAACAAAGGTGGAAATACATGTTGAAAGGATAATGTCTCGGAACCTTTACATTGAAGGAACTGGTTGATGGCACATGAAAACGTTACTCTTAGTTTAAATAACAATTGTTTTTGTATTTCCTGTAATATTACCTTGTGCGCTATCACGGAAATAGTCCGAGATCATTAAATCAAATTGAGCATTGTTCCAAATAAGTTTTATTTAGCTTAAAGGTTAAACCTGTATTTGTGTTGTCTAACGTAGATATTAACACATTTTTGTCCTTTCCTGAATGCTGCACCCATTCAGAATCTAGACAGATATGGTTCTCCACAACTTCTTTCTATTTAATCTATGAATTGCCATGGGAAATATAGCAAAATGTTTTCCCCGTTGTCTTCTCTCTGGTTTCCAGTTTAGAGTTGTCCGACTGCTACCCAAGGCTCGAAAATATTGTCTACTGTGGTATTTTAAAATAGTTTGTAGAGAAGAGATTTTTGTTTATTATGTTCACCTAATATGAGGCTCAGGAGACACTCAAGATAGATGGTTACTGTATGGCGTTGTATGAGCATAAGAAAAGCCAAGAAGTGAAGTTCTTGGGGCTATGTAGGAAAGATAACGGCTAACTCTAGACTTGAAGCGGTCAAGATTTAACTAGTGAATAACATTTCCGAGTTCAGTCGGCGACGTTAGAAGTATAGTGTGAAAGTAGATTTTAGAAGGAACCGGAAACTCAACCCGAAACAGGAAACAAAGCATAAACCTCTACTCTTATTCAGAAAACCGATGAGGAATATGGACCGGATAATAGGCAAACCTATCCGCTCCTATATGGAAGTGGACGGCCCTGGCTATCATTTACCAGACACACTTAGGAAAATCAGTAGCCATTTCTTACTCGTTTACTAAGTAACATTTTTTTTTTTTAACTAAAATGTTGAATCAAAATTTCTACGTTAATTATGCCGTGCCCGTAAGAATTGGTTTGCATTTGAATTCTGCCTGCACATTTCACTTTATGCGCCAATAACCGGTACCCATACATCGAAATGGCATAAAGATTATACAGAGTTAATAACTGATGTTAAAACATGATAGGGAAAAGGCAAGGAAACAAACTATGAACCGAACAGTAAAGGAGTAGGGAAATGTAACGAAATATTACAAAGGGAAAAGATGTTTAATGAAGCATGTACTAAGAAAACTTCATTAACAGAAAAAAAATTAAGTATTGACATAACATTTTCAATCAAATATTTATTGAAATTATCAAACCTTTACTTGTATAATGCAGTGATTCGTACTCTTTCTACTCTGTTCCACGTCAATAGTGAAAAATATCCGCTTACAATCGAAAAAAGATAATGAAATAGATTCTTGCCCCTCAGCCATATATTGCACTTTAGTAAACTTTCCCTTAAAGAGTGTTAAATGTATAATATTTACCAAAATGAGTTTTAAATTAAGGAAAGAACTTTGAGAAATAAACTCAACGTAAGTTTTTAATGAAGTTTTAATTTGTTTTAATTAAATATGACATGCTATAATCACTTTAAATTCATAAAAATCAAGAAATACAAAAAAAAAAAATGCTAATTTAGTCAGCATCAAGTCCCTTCGTTTTGACATCAAATCTTTTTCTATATATTAAAGCTCTGAAATCCTATACTGTTATTGTATATAAAGATTGGAAACTCTTGCTAAAAAACTAGTTTAAATCAGGTTTTTGGTTTCTGTCTCTTTACAAAGCCACATCTTCATACTTTTTCTTTAAAATATGACCAAGTGACCCCCCTGATTCTGTAAGTTCTTAATGTATATTTCAGTTAAGTTTTCTAGGAATGGCCGACTTATCGCAAATGGGAAAATTTAATTCAAATAAATCTGATTTTTAAGTCATGGCTCAATATTTTTCAAATGATCCACAATGTCAAGTGTAGCAATATCGGTTATGTCATACTTATTCAGCCAATAAAATTAAGCATTTTTAATTTTTTTTAACATAATTCCAAAAGTGTTTTAAAGTTGGCCTTTTAAATAAAAAATAAAAAAGAATTGTATTTGCTTGAAGTTGATTTAATATACTGAATTCATATAAAAATATCAACAGCAAAATAACTCGCCAACATTTTGCCGTCTATAGTTTAACAGTAGCTTTATTTTATTTTTATGTTACAAAATTCACTTAGAATATCAGTTTCATGAATCTTTTGAGACTTGCTCCTCCACAGGGATCTTCCTACATGGCTTGCATTTTTTTTTCATTGATTTGTTTAAAAAGACGCTCAATTTTACCAGGAACATTAAATTGAGAGATTTTATTACTATCTTCAATATGCCATTTCATTGAAAAATTAAATATTTTTGGCAACTAAAATTGCTCTAAATAATGGTGAACAGGCAGTATTTCTGGATTGCCATCCTACATTAATTTGAAATGGCCATTTTTCTTCCCTATAATGTCAGGGCATCATCTGCAATACAACGTACTAACATTGGTATTCTATTTTCAACCAAGAAGTTAAACTTCTGTATGTATCTCTCTCTGTCAGTAATGGTACTTTCCAATGAGTCATAAAACATCTAAATGCTAAAGACAAATCTTCATGGATAATATAGCTTATATTTACTAAGAAAAGAACTATGTATTTTAGAGTACATCATTCAAACTGTATTATAAATTGATTTTAACTTTAAACTTTTTCGGTGCTATTACACTTTCGCACCTACCCAGCTTGTAATATTTTGCCGTGATGTAATTTTTTCTCCAAGAAATATTTTTTTCCTGTTGGCTATCCTTTTTACACTGCTTACATTCATCACTTCAAGTACTTTACTGTTCATTTCAAACCAAGTATTATGGCTGGTGTTCAACGCATCCCCAATCAACAGGTTTTTGAAGACATCACCATTTTGAAGATTGGAGCACAGTTTTACAATATTGATAATTGCATTGACTGGTGCTGTAACTATGGTTTTCTAGCAGTAAGTATAGATTTGCATTGCTTGCAACAGCCGTTGTAGGAAACGAACCTATTTGTGATTGCTGGACAACAGGATTTGGGGGTGTGCACGTAAAGTTTGTTGGGTACGAAATTGTAATAGTGCCACTTTTTCTACTCATTTCTTTTATTGCAAACATTTTTATTACTCTTTGGTATTCTTCTGACAACTTTGTCATTTTTCTCTGGAACTGCTTCCAGAAAATTTTAAAAGGACAAATTTAAATATTTTTCTGTTTTTCTGCAAGTAGAGAAATTTCTCAACACCGCTATTATTGCTTGCACTTCGTTTAGGAAAAAAATGAATTGATCTCAATTTTCAAATTTCATTTCCAGCCAGTCAAAATCTTACAATTTTGACACT
Organism: Acanthosepion esculentum; assembly: GCA_964036315.1. Classification (NCBI taxonomy): domain Eukaryota; kingdom Metazoa; phylum Mollusca; class Cephalopoda; order Sepiida; family Sepiidae; genus Acanthosepion; species Acanthosepion esculentum. The sequence goes on along the minus strand of OZ038484.1, from coordinate 125,117,201 downwards.
TATATTTCGCATTCAAGTGGTGCTTCGAGGTGACCACGTCAAATTGATTCATTGGTCATTGTTAACAGCAGAAGGTTAACCTTTTATGAACAGCAGGTATAAAGCACTTCTCTGAAGACTAAGAAATGAAACATTACTCATATAGAGTTAAGTCTATAAAGAAAAACAGTAGCATGTTTGATAAAGTGAATGAAAGTAAATATAGTTGTATATTTTCTTTTAATAAATGAAATTCTGAGCAGTTGTAAAAACAGAAGACCTGATGTTTGTATTCGAGAAGCTAAGTAGTTGCAGCAAGTAACGGGATTCTGCACAAGACGGAATTCGTTCTCAACTTGCGCTGGAAATGAACACCCTCAAGGACGTAATATGGACAAAAGTAGACTGTCTTCTTGATGAATATATCTAGATAACACTTCTACCATAAGGCTCGCATTCAAGAAATGAATTTTGCAGTGCATTTGCAATTTGATCCCCGTCACGGACAAAACAGCCTTCGAAAAACAATGATACTACCTATCGAAGGTATTTGACTGATTTAAATTGATTAGCACGGCTTGGTCGATTTTTTTCTAGTTACCAACAAAATTCGAACTAAAAACTAAAAGCACATTGAAAATCATTTAAATGACTCATTTTTTGTAAAATTTTGGGTTTTATTTAAAAGATAAGCTAAAGCTAATTCGAATTAAAATAAAAAATTTCCGTATGTAAATAAAACTTTTAGAAATTCTACGTTTTCTCTTTTTTTCTCGACTCATCGAACCGCCATTATAGATAAAAGATATAAACCACTTTAAAAAGCCAATATTTGCCCCAAAGATGCGTCTCAAAGCAAATTAGTAAATTTAAATATTAATTAACGGGATTTTGTAATGGCAATACTTTTTTTTGCTTAATACTGTATAAAAATAACGTTTATGTGATGCGATAAAGTCAACAACAGTAGCTTTTTCATTTTTTTGTTGTTGTTTAAAACTCCTCAACCTTATGTAACCAATAGTTTAAGAATGTTATTCCAAAAGCTTTTATGAAAATTGGTAGAATTAACTTATTTAATGTATAAAAAATTAATTTAAAACTAATTAAATGATACTTTTGATTTTAACTGATTGTTTTTTTTTAAATTATTTCCTTACCTGTTTAATTTCATAAAATATTTATTTGCACCCAATGAGAGTTTTAGAATTATTCTGATTTTTAAGATTTATTAAACTAAATGTGCTAAAAATGGTTAGGGTGGGAGTATACCTCACTACGAAGATAATCTCTCAAGAGGAAGACTCAGAAAATTTCATTTTTGATCTTTATACAAAAAAATAAGTGAAAATAAAATTTTTTAAATATTTCTGATAAAAAAAATATAAAATATTTATCACCGTTCCAATTTTAAAAGTATTCACGGTATCGAAATGAGTAGCCGACTCCCAAAATATTTCTATAAATTTTTCTAATACAATTTATTCATTCATGAATAAGTGCTAAAAATTTCATTTAAGTCTAGGTAAATCCACGAGATCGCTAAAAAAGAGCATAGTATGATGAAAAAGACGCCAAACTTGACGAAAACAAAATTTTATCGTCTAAATGTTTGTTATTATTAAGAGGAAAGATCAAAGTTCATTTTAATTATTTTTTAAAAATTTTCCTTTTTAGAACAATCTGAATTTTTATTTAAAAATCCTTGTTTCTCTTTGTATCACCGGAACAAGTAAAATAACATATACAATTTTTAGGACGTTTTTTTTTGTATGACGCACATTAATTTGGAAAATCTTGCAAAAATGAAAATAATTGTCGGATGTTAATGAAACTTCCAGAAATTATTCACAGATGATTGAAATTATTATAAATGTTTTCTTTCACTAAAGTCATGGCAGAAATATTTTTTTAAATATTTATTACCCCCCTCCCATAACTAATTTTATGAAAACGCTAGAAATTCGATCGCATCGGGTTTAGTGAATACAATAGTTAAAAGCACAAGGCTTGGAAGAATGCAAATCATGTTTTTTTTTTAATTGGACCCCACGTACCTGAAAATCAGCTCTGAATTGTAACATACAAAACTCAATAAAACAAATATATTATTTAATTTCAAATGCTTTTATTTGCTTTTAGTTGTTTTTATGAATATGGATAATATTTTCTGAAAGCAAAATATTTTTCGATGAAAAGTGAATTTTTAATACAATTATTTATTTTTTAATTATAATAGATTTTTACATTTAAGTTGTTAAAATATAAAATTAGTTAAAAGCCGCATCAGGTTTTGTAAGTGTCCTGATGAGATCTTTTTTTTTTAGCGCGTTGTAAATTGTACCGTTTTGACTAATCAGAAGACCCGCAGTAATTAAGAAATGTAATTTTGTGTTTATAATCGGGCTCTAATTATAAAGTACGGAAGACCAACCAGAATACAATTAAGTTGCATTATTTGAGTTAAGCATTGTTCTCCGCTATTAAGGCCTTTAATTTTGCGAAACACGCGTGGAGAAGTTTATTTGAATTTTCAATTTCAACCGAGAAGGGTACCTAAAAGTATCAGTATCATATGAAATTTATATGATCTTATTTTTATATTAATCTCAGTTATGGCATTTTTTCTATAAATGAAATATCAAAATTAATAATAAAATGAATGGAAATACAGATAACACGGTCAAATGTAGTAAATGTACATAAAATTATAGTATTTTATGTACACTTCTAATAAATTTTCATGAGAAAGGTACCTATAAATTAATTAGATACCTTTCTTATGAAATTTAATCTCATTCGTAACAGTCTTGTTTTAATTTCTTTATAATATATTTTCCATAAAGAATCATAAGCGTAAAGGTAAGTACAAAAAAATAAAAAAAATTAGAGCGCTGAAAGTTTTCCTTAAAAATAACGAGGTAAATAATTTGTTCACTTAAATGTAAAATATTTCACTTTTCTCCTTCCGTAGAACAAATTATCCTCATGGAATCCGTCAATATGTCATTCAACACCTGTCAAGTGATGTTTTGTTTTGTTTTATTTATATAAATTTGTTTTGTTTTGTTTTATTTTCAAATTACATCTTTTCGGTGCAGAAACATAGTTAAGCTTGGTTCAAAATATTTTTAATAAACATTATTTCTGATTTTCTTAAAATAAGTTTTGAAAAAATGATAATTGATATTTAAAAGAATTTCAAACAGATTTTCATTGATTCTATAAAATGGAAAAAAATGGTCAATTTTGCTGACTCAAAAAAAAAAAAAAGATTTAAAAAAAATTTTTCGGACGTGTTAGGAACGATTAAAAAATGTAAAAAAAATACCACAAAAATACTTTGATCTTTCCTCTTAATAATAACAAACATTTAGACAATAAAATTGTTTTCGTCAAGTTTGGCGTCTTTTTCATCATGCTATGCTCTTTTTTAGCGATCTCATGGAGGTACCTATATAAAAAGAATAAACCGTTCGTAGTAGAAACCCAAGTTTTTGTATGTTTCATAATTGGTTACATATGAGCATGCACCCACCATATAAAATACGCACAAACATGGTCTTTTAAATTCAATTGAGGCATTCCAAAGTTCTGCCATCTTCTTTTCCCTTGATTCCTTCCTTTTTTCCTTTCCTCAATACCCCCTACTCACACGTTTTTCATTCACTTTCACTCTCCGTAACCCCCTGCGAGCTAGTGGGACTCCAGCCTTGCTTGGAGTTAAATGCTTAAAAAATGTTACTAATTTACTTTATATTCGTTAATTAAATTATATTATTTATTTATTCTGAAGATTTCGAAAATTCATTCCCGAGCTACTTATTTCATGGGAATATGTTATGTCGGTGGTACGATACACTTTATTGCATATTTCTAACTGTGACAAATACTAAAGGAAAACACGGGTATGAACAGAGTATTCTTTATGATATGAAGGCCATACAAATATATTTGCTTAAAAGAATATAAAAGAATGGCAGTTCATCTCTAAATGTAAATGCAGTGTCAAACGCCATTTTTCTGCAGCTTATTTCTCGTCTCAACAGGCACTTTTTAATCTAGTTCCAACTACTAGAGCCAGTTCCTTGTAGAGCAAAGATGTTATCTTTGCCTCAGTTATAGTTACTTGGTCTACATCTACCAATTTGACAATTTCCTTCACTCTGTATTCAAATGCTGTTTGTGAAGCTAACCTGTCTCTGTTGTCGACAGCCTACTTTTGAGGCGACCCCACCACTTATTCCCAACCAAAGAACCAATCAGTTCTGTCTAGGTTTAACATTAGCTGGTCCATGAAATCCTTCACATCCAATAAGGATGCATTGAATTTCCAGTATCTAATCATCCTCAGCTTAGATTTTTCAAACTCTGATTCCTCTATTGTCTGAATAAAATATACAGTGAAAACTTGGACAAACTTAGAATATTAACTAAAACTGTCTATGTAGCTGAAATGCTACACCAAACGTATCTGTCAAAGTCCATTCTATTCACTTTGAATGTTAATTTGGAAATTTATTGACCAAATCAAATTTGGTGATAAATTCACAAGCTTTTTTAATTTTTTTTTTTTACACCAAAGGAATATTTGTATTGCTGTAATCTGCTAAAACTAATTGTTTCAATGATTATTGCCTCCCCCAGTTTGACACAAACTCAAATGAATTAAACCGTTTTCTTGCTTATGGTAACATCCAACACACAGTCTGCCTGTTAGATCTGTGAAGACTGGCAAACGTGTAGCATGAAAAAGAATGGTTTACCAGCCAAATCTCAAATGACTATCAAAATATTCCGAAAAAAGCTGAAAGCAGAATATTTTCATAATTATAAATAAGAAATTAATTTATTTTTATAACTTTAATCTCAATCATTAAACACAATGAATACTTCATGATTTTCTTTAAGACGAGGCCTTTCCATCCTTGACTCATTGTCATTGTTCATTGTCAGGACTCTTTGCACCTCTTCTTGTCTTGCAATAATCTGTTATCCCATCCATCAATGAAGACGATATGTCAAAAGTGAAATTGAGAGACCTGAATGAAAATATAGACAAAGTGTTCCCAAATCTTTATGTAGTGAATCTGACTAATAACATGATCTCACATTTAACATTTTATTTCACTCTGGTATTTCAATTTCCATCAGTCACTATGTACACAGCCCAGCTTCCTAGTTCAAAACGTGAATCTTACATTATCATCTGTGATGTTTGAGGGGCTGCTCTCTTTCCACTAGGGTGGGTGTTATATATATATATATATATATATATATAATAAAAACCTGTTGAAATTGCTACACAAAAGCTTTCATGTTTCAATACTTTTGTTGTACTGCACCTGAAGTATTGAAACATGAAAGATTTTGTGCAGTGATTTCAACAGGTTTTTATTATAATCTTTTATAATAATATATTGCCGTACTTCGCATTGAGAACTTTTTAAAAAGTAAATGCTATGAGCAGTAGAATTTTACTCCATCTGTTCTTTCTCTCATTTGGAGATATATATATATGTGTGTATATATATATATATATATTATTTAAAAATTATAACAAATATGTTATAAAATCACTACAAAAATAGCCATTTTTGTTTCAACAGTTCTGGTGTAACACCATCACTTGATGAGACAGAAGTGTTGAAACAAAATGGCAATTTTTGTAGTGATTTTTTAACATATTTGTTATAATTTTCAAATAAATAATTATATTTGCTCTACTCTATATTGAGCACTCTTTTAAGAATAGTATTTTTTTGGTTATTGGAATTTATTCCATATACACCAATCCTATACTTAGAGATATATAATCCACAGATGGACTGTTTCACTGTATCACAGTTCAGTGTGGCTAGACATGCAATTGCTTCAAACCAATTTGACGTCAGTTGGAGATTCTCACCCCTAGGCTATCAGTGCACATTAGGAAGAAAGGGAATTTTTAACATATTATATACAAGATATATGCATTACTGGCTATATGTCTAAATATGTCTCATGCCACCTTATCCTTTCCTAAGTGCATCTTGTCCACTTACATGATTGTGCAGTTTCTTTTAGCCTGAGATGCCTACTACAATTGCTCGAGATGAACTTTGGAAGCAATAAAAATTATTTGACATACTTTGTAAATAAATTCAAAAATGTATTTAAAACAAAGCTATTGATATATTTTTTTTTCTTTAAAAATAATTTAAACAGCAAAATATTAGTAATTACAGTAGATTGAGAAGTTATAAATGAGAAACTTAGGCTTAATGTTTTTAGTGATGTTTTGTTACATGAGACAAATCTCACTTTCTTCACAATGCACAAAACTCTTTTCTTTTTGCATTTAATGTAAGACAAGAAAATTTTAAACTAATTTGAAAACTGGACCATAATACTTAAAACCTTTTTTAGTGGCTTTGGTCATAGTCACAATTAATATAGTAAGTAAACTTTCAATAATCACGGTAAAATTTTAAACTGCAATTTATATTTTTACAGAATTTTTTTCTCCATGTTAATGTTTAAATAGATTATCTGTGAATGTATCTTTTAAGAGTAAATGTAAAATGTCTGAAGTAGATTTATAAGTGTGCAAGATGGATTATGATGAGAAAAATTTTCTGCCATGACATCGTGAACCAAGCAGTAGATATAGCAGTTGTCCCAAGAAAGTCATTCCTCTTCATGTCAGTGGTAAATGTGAGCCCAAGAAAGTATGTTGTTGCTCTTCTGGCAGGCAGAAAAGGATCACTGGTGATTAAATGAAAACAGTTTTGTTTTAGAGGCATTAAAATTTACAAGCCATTTCTTGCCCCAGTTAACCACTGATTGGATGCCCTTTTTATGTGTAGTTGTCAGTTAACTTTGTCAGGTATGTCAGACTTGCTACTAAAACAGGAGTAAATGGTTCTCATCTATATAAATACCTACTTGGAAACTCTTAACATTGGGGAAGTCATTGAAGAAGATTAGAAACTGTAAGTCTGAGGATAGAGCCCTGGGGCCCCTCACATGAGTATGAAATTATCTGGAAACATATTTCAACACGACTTTCATTACATAATTTGTTAGGAATGATTGAATTAAACCAAATATTTGTCCCATGATACCATAGCCCTTGAAATTTCAGACAAGGCCAGTATGCCAAACCTTGTCAAACATGTTTGAAATATCTAGAGCCACAGCCTGAGCTTCGCTATTTTTTATCTAGAGCTTGATAGATAAATTCAGTGATGGCCATTAATACATAGGTGGTAGATCTTGTTTCCTAATCATTGATAGGATCTTAGAAAGCTGAAGCCAAGGCTGGTAAGTTCAGCATTCTTTAGGTTCCATGGGATATGGGAACAGAAAACTTACCAGGGTGCCCCTATTATCACTGGACACGGCACCTCACTTGGATATGTGGCATTGCTAATTGCACCCTAGATGAATATCAACATGTGGCATGGACTGATGAGTTATGGTCCCAGTTGTCTTTGACTGATAGTAGGATATAGGTATAGTGCAAACCCTATGAGGCCATAGACTCCAATTATTCTAGCAAGATAATGCATTGCCACTGGAGCCCAAATATTTTTGAGTAACATTCTGGAGACATTGTGACTGTTGTGGCCACCACACTCTGATGACAAGTTCAATTGAGAATTCATGGGACATAGTGGAGAGGTTCACATGCACAATCCTGCACCTACAAATATTAGGGATCTGTGAACAGTATGGCTCAACACCTCACCAGAAATCTGACTACTTGTAGAGTTACTGCCAAGTCAATTTGCAGCACTTCACTGGCAGGGCTGGCTCAAGGTACCATCATGCTGCCATGTCATATGTTTTAGATCTTCCAAAACTAAAGCTTATAAAAACATACTTGTAGTCATCCACAACTCAAGACAAGATTAAATTCTTTGGCTATTTTGTCAATAGAAAATGAACGTGTAAAGAAGATAGGTGTAGAAAATGCTATTAAAAGATTTGCATATCTAAAGGCTAGAAAGACTGTTTTACTTAAGATAATGAATGTTTTTTTGTTTTGTTTTTTTAGCTTGTATTAAATTGCATATTGTAATAAACTCGTTATTCTACATTTTCAGTTTTTCTCATTGTGAAAATTTAAAAAAAAATTATACTTGTAAGGGTGCCAAAGTTCAATTTGACCAAAGTGCCAGAAACCTTAGGGCCACCACTGTTCACTGGCTTAGTGGGAGTCCTACATAATACTAGTCACCTATCCCATGAATTTTGGTACATTATTGTATATTTAGTACTAAAATTACTTTTCACAGTATATGTTATGATTTTCTTTTCCACTATTACCATTTTTGGTAAATGCATGCCAAAGAAAAACCAAAATCAGTTTCTAACTTAGAGATAATGTGTATTATCTTCCTAGCACCAATAATCATTCTGCAACCAGTCTTAATTCCTGTCTGTCTCTGACTGCCACTATCTCTTGTGTTGCATTACCTCATCCAGTTCAGACCATGTACGCGTGTGTGTGTCTGAAAGAAATATGAAAATATCCTAAGTACTACTGTCTTGGATTTTTAGCAATTTAGTTTGTATTTAGTACCAAATTCTGGTTGGCTCTGTTAACAATACTTCCAGGGTTTGAACAAAATTATTTTCATTTTATCAAAGTGTAAACATAGCAAAATATAAATAGGAAAAAAAGAAGAGCAAGTCAAAATAAATATTGCCTTAGATTTTATTTCAGTCCCAATTTATTTAATATTTTCTGTTTCTCCTTGTAACCAATGAAAGTAGAATTTAATGTTCACATAAAACCTGCTACTGATAAGGATAAGCAAAAATAAAATAACAAAGGTATTTAATAAAAAAAATATAAAAAAAAAGCATGTAGAATATGAACACAAGATTGTAAGTTTGAGAAACATTCAAGATAGGTACATGAATAATTCTGCAGCCTCATGATGAAAAAAAACAAAAACTTTTACACTCAAATATTAATATTTCTACCTTTGTCAATACACTTAATTCAGTTATGAATATTAATTATATAAATTAAACGTTATACAGTGAAAATTTCAAATAAAAAATTTAGATTAATTATAAATCAAACTATCTGACCCTCTCACGTGCGTGAAAGTCAAATGAGTGGAAATAAAACTTGGTCTCTCAAATCTTTGCTCGTTAATTTAGTCAATCTTGGCTGCACTTTAAATGTAGCCTTGTGCCCATAATGAATTAACCTAAAACCAACTGTCATGTGATATTTTTAATAGCTCACTGCAGTTTCTTTTCTGAGTTGTTGGTTTATAAGTGCTCATAGTTGATGACTCCAATGTTCAAATATTTGCATATGAGTGTTCAAGCATACTTGTTTTGAATGTAAATATTACATCTGCCACTGTGCACTCTTATCTCGATTAAACTGAAAGGTTATTTTAAAAAGTTGACGGTAAATTTTCCAGATTAAAAAAATTGTCTTAATATAACTAGTTTGGTATCTATTATGTTAACTCCTTAGAATGTCATAAGCTCAAGAAGATTAACTCGACATACGAGTTACCTCCCTTGATTGATCATGTCTTGGCTGATTGTTATATTTCCCAAGAAGAGTTTGATCTTCAATGGACTTCGTGTCAGCTTAATAAATACCCCAATGAATCATTATTTTAATTATCTAAATTATCATTCTTGATAAAGATTTACTTAGTATGGCACAAGGTCAAATAGTGAAGAGTGGAAATAGACGAACACTGTGCTGATCTTTTAAGTGAAAAGTTTGCCTAGCTTGAAAATTGTTATTTGAAACCTTAGCTGTGAAGAAAGTGTAATATATCTTCCAGTAGCATCCCACTGAGCATAACTGGTATTTCTATATAACCATAAATGCTGATATTTCTGCTATGATCAGCAAAAAAGAAATGACAAGAATCTGCAGATCTGAGACTTCTGACTTTACTTGAATTTGGTAACAAATATAATATATTTCTTAGCAAATCTAGTTGTGCCATCTCCAGACCTGAGTTTAATCAACTTGGATCCTTTTTGTCAAAACATAAATTCAGTAATTGTCACTCACATGCACATACATATCCCATCAGATCTACAAACTTAACATACAACTGTAACAATACAGCTATTTACTTGTATCTCCACTTCTTCATGTCCAAGATTGCATTAGTAAAGGAACAACATTGTTTAATGTAGGTATGTCCAATTTTGGCCATTTTAGCGTTTTTTTTTTAGTTGTTTTTTTGTCAGTTGAAAGACACATTAATTTCGAATTTCTTGTAAAAATTAACTACTTGTTGGATTTTAATGAAAACTTCAGAACTTATTCAGAAATGAATGAACTTATTTTAGAAATGTTTGTCTCTTTGAAAGTCATGGTATAAATATTTTTTTTTTATATCTGTTACCCCCCTCGAACTTAATTTTATGAAAACACAAAAAAAAATTTATTTGCAACCTCAATTTTTTTTTTAATTAAATGCACAAAACTCTGAAAAATCTAAATCATCGATATATATTTTTTTTTTTTTTTTTTTTTTTTTTTTTGTTAAAAAAATGTCCGAAATTGTCCAAACTTTTACCTCAATTGTAAAAATACAAAACCCAATAAAACTAAGACAATATTTAATTAAGAAAGTTTTTAATGGCTTTTCTGAATAATATATACGAAGGTAATTATTATCTGAAAGAAAAAAAAATTTTTGATGAACAATGAATTTTTACATTAATTTTCTTTTTTTTTTTTCAATTTTAAATACACAATATGACAAAAGGTTGTTATATATTTATACATTAAGTTCTTTCTGCAACCTTATGGAAATGATATATTATGTTCTCCACTTTTTAAAGATCATAAATTTGAAAGCTTATTAAAATCTGACAACCATAATTATTTTAAAAATAATTTTTAATATTCCAAAATTGTATTTAAAATCGTCTACAACAAAAGTACGGATGCACATTGTTGAAATAATGTCACATGAGTAGTTTCCTTTGATAGAAGCAAGTTTTTTTTTACTTCAGAAATGGCTTTGATTCGTTCAGTAACAACAAAACAACGCTTGTCAAGTTTTCTGAATATCGTCATATTATTTTCAATTTTTTTCTTTTTCTATTAAAATATAATCGAATAGAGTGGGATAAAAGAAAATATCGACTATTTACAATTACAAAAAAAAAAAAAAACGCCCTTGGAAGTCCACCCAAATTTTCAAGTTTGAAATCGAATGCATAAATTCATTGTACATTACTTTGGAATTATTATCCACACGACAAATTATCAATTAAAACGATTTTTGGAGTTTAAATTTTCTGGAGTTAGTTCGCTACTACTCAAACTAAAAAATACTTGTTGAGTCAAAACAAAACCAACATAGCATGTTAATTTTATTAATAAATAAAATAAAACTCATATTACTGCCATATAATTATTAATAAATAGAAAAAAATCTGCCTTAATAAAAAAAGAAATAAAATCTCATTTCATTAAGTTAACCTGTTTCAATTAATGGTGTTTCATGTAATTTTTATATTCTCAGAAAAATATTTCATGACTGAAATAATAAACCTCAATTTAAAAAAATGTATTTTTTTTACTGTTTTATTTTTACTTGTAAAATTTGATTTTCTTTCATAATTTAAATGTTATTTTCAGTGCAGAATTCTTCCTCAAATGTAAGGTAAAAAAAAAAAAAAAAATTTGAAAGTGAATTTTTTAAAAAAAAATCTTCTAACCAGATTCACTTAAAATTAGAACGAATTATATCACTTTGGCGCTACCGTCCAATAAATTTCCGTGCCGTAAGTTGTGAATATATTGACGTACATCAATTAACGCCTGTCAAAAATGACTCAAAATAGACCACCCTGGTTGGAAATATCTCTCTTAAAAAATGTTCTTCTAAAAATGTAAGTAATGTTTCTTTCAAATTACATTAAGTATACTTTAATCATTCTAAATTTCCTAAGATAACAAAAGAAAAAGGTGTAATTGATTTTTCATGATTTTTTAACTAACAAACTATGATCTTTCCGACAGAAATGTCGATAAGTTCGATTTTACGAAATTTTTTGACTCGAAAAAAAACAAGATTTTTTAATAAAATTTTTAACATTTATAGGAAGGATTAAAAAATCTGAAAAAATATTCAGAAAATACTTTGGTCTTTCCTCTTTAATAACAACATAAATATTTAAACGTTAAAAATTGTTTTATCAATTTGGGGACCTTTTGTCGTCAAGGTATACCACTTTTTAGCGAAATATTGGACATACCTAGTTTAATGAATACACCCCTTGCATTACCATTTAATGTATGCTCCCTAATCATCATTAAGGAACGTGATTCTTGCTCTCTGAATCATCCCTTTTCTACATAACCTCTTTATCTTCCTTCTGGTACCTAATAAGTGCTGGTCACGTTTCAGGTTAGCTCCCTCACACCTGAGTCTGTCCTATTTTCCAAGACTTAATCTAATAAGCATTGTATCTAAGATTATTTCTATTAATGGAATTCCTGGCATGCTACTAATATCACCTTTTTAACATAATGTACACTACAGTTCAAAAGTTTGAGGGAACCCTTGGTAATTTTTTAAATTGGCCCCAAAAGTAGTTTTTTTGTGTTTTAAATAAGAGAAAATTATTATACATGGTTAAAAAAGTGAGAAATTATTTTTTTTTTATGAAAAATTTTATTATGACGAAAAAGAAAAAGAAGCATTTTATTAATTTTGCTCTTGTCAAAATATCATCTTTTAGCCTTGATTACTGCAGTACAAATCTTTGGCATTCATTGCAAAAGTTTCTCAAAGTATAAGTTTGATAATTGATTCCATTCTTTTTTTTCAATGACTCTAAGAGCTCATTTTCATTTGTTTTTGTTTTTTTTCGGTTTTTTGTTGCAATTTGACAAATGATTGCCACTGAGATTACACCAGTTACATGTAAGAATTTTTTTCTTTCTTTGCTGAGTTTTGCTTCAAATGCTAATCATTGGCATTACAGTTTTTCTACCTTCCCTTTCTCATAAGTCACTTAAAATCTCAACAATAATCTTTATTGGACCTTTACAAAATTCACCAGCTATATCATTAAGTTATAAGTATGACTAGAACACTTTTGATTTAGATTTCCCCAAAAAGATATTAGTATTTATGGCAAAGTCTAAAACAGATCTCTCTCTCTCTCTCTCTCTCTCTCTCTCTCTATATATATATATATATATATATATATATATATATATATATATATATATATATAATCAAGCTGGATTAAAAGAACTCCTTGAATAAAATGTCTATTATCTACTGCAAAATCAAGTTCTTTACTGTCGGATGATGATTTGAGAAATCTAGTTGCACATGCTAAAGTAATAACTATTCAGCTTTTGCTTAGTTCTTCTGTCATAATTGCTTTTTGGTTGTTTTTTTACATATCTTGTTACAGTGTCTTTAATGAAACTACAGTTCCTATCCTTTTTTTCTTTTTCTTTTTTTTAGTTATGCTCTATTCATTATGATCCTTATAATTAGTTTTGCTATATAGCTCATCTATCTGGAGTTCATTCATTTTCACCTGGTTTCTTTGGCAGTGCTATAAAGATGGGTCAACTGAGATCCTGTGGTTTTTGCTACTTTCATATATTTATCAATTCAGTAATCTTATCAAGTCTAAAATCATCTAAGGCTCTCAGCATCATTATGACAATTTTTTCTTTTTTTTTTTTTTCCTGCAGCTTTGTTCATCTCAACCAATGATAATCTAACCTTAGATTTTAGTATCTTATGCATTTATCTATTGTAAATCTTTCTCCCCTGTTGTCATGGAAGAGATCATCACTGTACACATTCCACTCTTGTAGTACCTTTTCTTTTATCATTTTTATGCATACTGCTGAAGAATCTGTTTTCTATTATCTTTTTGTGCATATCTGATTCAATTGTTTTTTTTTGTTTGTTTGTTTTTTACTCTCAGCACATTTCTAATTTTCTCATTGCTTTTTTACTTGCCTGGACTTTATCTGCTGGTTTTGTTTAATTTTATTATACAGTCATTATTATACAGTCATTATTATACAGTCATTATTATACAGTCATTATTATACAGTCATTATTATACAGTCATTATTATACAGTCATTATTATACAGTCATTATTATACAGTCATTATTATACAGTCATTATTATACAGTCATTATTATACAGTCATTATTATACAGTCATTATTATACAGTCATTATTATACAGTCATTATTATACAGTCATTATTATACAGTCATTATTATACAGTCATTATTATACAGTCATTATTATACAGTCATTATTATACAGTCATTATTATACAGTCATTATTATACAGTCATTATTATACAGTCATTATTATACAGTCATTATTATACAGTCATTATTATACAGTCATTATTATACAGTCATTATTATACAGTCATTATTATACAGTCATTATTATACAGTCATTATTATACAGTCATTATTATACAGTCATTATTATACAGTCATTATTATACAGTCATTATTATACAGTCATTATTATACAGTCATTATTATACAGTCATTATTATACAGTCATTATTATACAGTCATTATTATACAGTCATTATTATACAGTCATTATTATACAGTCATTATTATACAGTCATTATTATACAGTCATTATTATACAGTCATTATTATACAGTCATTATTATACAGTCATTATTATACAGTCATTATTATACAGTCATTATTATACAGTCATTATTATACAGTCATTATTATACAGTCATTATTATACAGTCATTATTATACAGTCATTATTATACAGTCATTATTATACAGTCATTATTATACAGTCATTATTATACAGTCATTATTATACAGTCATTATTATACAGTCATTATTATACAGTCATTATTATACAGTCATTATTATACAGTCATTATTATACAGTCATTATTATACAGTCATTATTATACAGTCATTATTATACAGTCATTATTATACAGTCATTATTATACAGTCATTATTATACAGTCATTATTATACAGTCATTATTATACAGTCATTATTATACAGTCATTATTATACAGTCATTATTATACAGTCATTATTATACAGTCATTATTATACAGTCATTATTATACAGTCATTATTATACAGTCATTATTATACAGTCATTATTTGTAATTTTCTGCTGTCTCTTCATTACAATGAGATTTTCACTGCTTCGCTTTTTACTCCTCATCATGACTTCTTTTTCTAGTTGTCATTAATGTTACCCTTAAGGTATTCCCCTTTGAATCCTCGGCATGCTTCAACTATAACTGCACAGGATTATTTGTAAATGAAGTCACTGCAGAGATTTTCGTATTGCAGTTTAAAGATACAGAAAGCAATGCTGAAACTGCTTTTTCAGTAACAGTATAAAAAGGGTTTTGACAACAATGTATTAAAAAATTAACTAACATAGATTTTCATAAATCAAGAAATAAAACTTCCGTAAAACTTACCCAGCTGAGAGTTCGCAAGGCAAATACATCAGTATAAATAAATTTCATAATTTATTTATAAAAAAAATTTTTTAAAAAATGTAAATATTCAGGGGAGACAACTTTAGTAAACAACCTATTAGAATTATTCCCCTTTATTTTCCTCTGCAAATATTTTTCTAACAGGCTGTCTAAACAGTAACAAATGTTATTCTCATTAAGTGGCTGTTCTAATTTGAATTTCTAACTTCCTTTTCTTTTTTTTGGTTTTTACTAGAGTTAGAAGCAAAAGTTTACATAAAATAATACATTATATTTCTCTTATGTTAGATATAAAAAATTGTCCTTATTGGCGATCATCATATTTTTCATAAGTTGAGAACAAAAGACTGAAAAAATCATACCAAAAAGAAAAATGATACAAAAACCTTTATTTAATTATAATTTTTATCAATACTTTGTAAATGTAATTAAACAGTCGACAGCAGCAATATTTTGAACGTGTATAAGTTAATTATATAAACACATGTAAGTACATTTTTAATAAATATGTACTGAATATAGCCTTATTACAATTATGACTGTTAGAATATGGTAATCCACTGTATAATATAAAAGCTTGAAATGGCTAATTGTGGCATTTTTAGAGATATTTTAAAATTCTGATTTATTGTTCCTAATTTTCCCTTTTAATGTGCAAAAAGGTTCTGATTGCTAATTTTATTTTTTTTTAATTTGCTGCTTCTAAAGCATTTTAATTTAACTTTGATAAAGCTGTGATCAAAATCATAGTAAAGATTTATAATTGAGTTTAATAACATTTTGTTGCCAATCAGTTTGGCTATACCATGAAAAAAGCTGGAAATGTTTAAAGTATTTTTGCAATTGTTCATTATATTTTCTGTACGATTCATCTAGGATGGATAAACGGTATAGGTAAATCATGTAATTTTATTGTCAAATGGAAGTAAGAATTATACTTTCTCATTCATTAGTTGTGTGTATATATATATATATATATATATATATATATATATATATATATATGTGTGTGTGACTACTTTTAAAATGGGTATCATAGTTTAATATCAATTACTAGTATAAATATAATCTCGATTAAAATCGAATAAAATAAATCTAAGGCACCTTTCATAAAATCATCTGAAATTAATGAAGAAATGGTTTCTCAAAACGAGATCTTTAAAGAAGACAAGAGGGGAGAGAAAAAAAACCCGGGGTCATTGAAAATGAGTCAATGATTCCCTAAATAACTCCAATTTATGTTAAGTGTGATGTCATAAATGTCAGTGCGATGCTATGTGGGCAAAATATTCAGTGGCTAGAGGTGAGAATTGCTCAACATGTGCCAGGTCATATCTGCAGGCATAGACGATTAACATCCAGGCACACACACACACACACACACACACACAGGAGTCTGCCATTCGCGAACATCTATTTAATATGGATACTTGTAGGTACAATTATTCAGAAGAGTTCTTCTCTGTGCTGCATGGGGCTCAGACAAAATATCATCTGAATATTCAAGAGGCTGTAGTGATCAATACAGCGTCCTCCTCTGTGCAAACAGAACTTAAACATAAATTTGAGTTATTTGAGGAATCATTGACTCATTCTGGATGACACCCCCTTTTCCCCCTCCACTCTTTTAAGATTTCGTTTTGAGAAACCATTTCTTCATTAATTTATTTTCAGACGATTTATTTACTTCTGACTAAGTGTCGGTTGAAAGGCGCCTTAGGTTTATTTTATTCGATTTTTATTTCTAATCGATATTACAATATAGTAATTAATATTAAACTTAATCTCCATTTTAAAAGCGGTCCTATCTTAGTGTGGTAAGCAAAATCTTTTTGCATATATATTACATGAAGTAATGAAAATGTCGGATCAGAAATAAATCCATTAATCTCTATCACACACACACACCCACAGAAAATAAAAAGTAACATATTAGCAACTTGATCTCCTTTACATGTTATATGTTATTATAGTAACATTAGACATGTATTGTACATTCACTGGCGTGAAGTAATACATCCTGTTAATCATAACAATGGAATAATAAAGATCAGACTACAAAACGGATACTCGCAATGTTTTATATTATAGAATATATAGATAATTCCACAATACGATAATATTTTTATTAGATAAATTTACTCCTAGTAAAATGTTGAAAAGTTGATAAACGTAATGTGATTTGAGTAAAATTACTAAATTGATTTCTCTTTTATGACATACTGAATCATTTTTACAAATATTTTCCCCGACGGCTTATCTCCCTTGTTCTGTACAAAGTTGAAGTTGAGCATTCATTAGGTTTCTTTTCTGTTTTCAAGATTTTATGAGTTCGAAATAGTTTGAGAAAATAGCATAAATACTGTAATAGTTATTTGGGAAATTCTAATATTAACCAACAAGATAAAATATTGGACAACTTTTTTCTCTTTAAACTAATTGGTTTAAGAAATGTAAAGTAGAGAGGTAAATTCGTAAATAAAAAAGAAATCCACAAAATATTTAAACTCGACTGAGAAAAATAATTTTGCTGCAGACTGTGTTGTATTTTCCTTCTATTTATTTAAGCGATCCGCTTTTTATTTATTTTTGTTATTTAATGAAATATATACTAAGAGTAAGATTAAACTTTGACTGGATGAGTCGTCTCCCTTTGAAGTCGGAATGCCACAAATTAAAAACCTTTAACAAGTCCAATGAATATGAAACAGGATTTATTTATCAATAAAAATCAAAAACAAAAAAGTAATCCAGTAAGTACCTGACTCCTATCTTTCACCTTTTAAAGAGCCAGTTCATGCCCAAAATGGAGTACTATTGTCATATTTAGAATTTAGGCGGGAGTTGCCCAGACCTCATTCTCTAACCTTGATAAGAGTTCAAAAGCGCCTTCGAGCTCTTGTGGGTGACGAATTATTCTCCACAAATCAACCTTTCTCCCACAGGCGGGATGTGGCAAGCCTCTCGCTGCTTTATCGCTACTTCCACGGAAAGTGCTCAGATGAACTACATTCCCTGGTCCCGCCAAGGCAAACCTTCACAGTAAGAACACGTCATGCCACTTGTAGTTAACCACCTACATTCCCTTCGTATCCAATTGGTGAGAAGTAAGTTCTATTCGAGTAGATTCTTCATGCAAACTACTGCCCTGTGGAACCTACTGCCGAAAATATGTTCACTACTAGGGCTAATCGTTATCTTCTACTATGCACATGTAGAGGACCGTGTGTTTACGTGTTGTTAAATTAGGAACACGTGTTTATTCCTGCTAGAGAAAGGCCCAACTACAAGAACATGGTGGACTCAGATTGAATCCACCATAAAGAAGTGTAAAGAAAACCAACAAGACCGCTACACACATAAACAAGTATATGTATTAAACAACAAAGTTTACAATGGACATAGACATTAACATTTGTTTTTGTGTGTGAACGTAAAGAGCTTGTATTTTGGTGAATGTCCATACGTACGTGTATAATGTCCATGCGTACGTGTATGTGTGTATAATGTCCATGCGTACGTGTATGTGTGTATAATGTTCATGGCGTCTCCCACAAATAAGACGCTATCTTCTGTGAGAGCTTACATTGTAGATCTGTTCGCTAAAAATGAAGAAATGAAAAAAGAGAACGAGGGGAGAAATCGCCCAGTATTTATAGTGTAGGGAGAGTGACGCCTAGTGAACAATTACGAAATTAAAGAGGAGTTAACTCCGACAATACCCTTCCCCTCAGATTGAAAGTTGCAGGAACGAAAACTTTTAATATGTAAAAAGTTATAAACTGAATAGAGAAAGTGTCCAAAATGCTTGACGCATGTTGAAGATGAAGACGTGATTTCTGAAATGTTATCAGATGAAAAAGTCGCCGATAGTATGTGCGTTGTCAGTGTGCTAAAATTATTTTCGGAGTGAATGCATAGCACAGTCTGAATGTGTCGACGAAGTGTACACGTGTATTCATGGTGAATTGCTGTTAGCCGACGCTGTTGTGTTTAAATGCTTGCTTTAATTCCAATGGTCCGCGTAATTCAGTAAGTCGAGATGCGTATTCGAGTAGTGTACTGTAGAATGCATGCGGATTTATGTTGGAGTGAGAACGTCGTGACGAAGTTGAAAAATTTGCGTATTAGTGATAACTAAGTAATATTTAGTGAATATCGTCAGCAAATCTTTATGTGAAAGTTGCATCTCTTAAAATGCATTTCAGGACAGTGAGTCGTCCGAAGAATATTTCACACTTAATCTCTTCAGCGTAGAAAACTTTTGTACATTAAAGACTGACACACATACACGTACTTTTTTGAAATGGTGATAAGCATTGGTGTGAAATGTCGCACGTGGTGTAGAATATATGAAAAGTTCATGGAAGCTTTGAATATTGTCCTTGTGAACTGAAAACAAAAAGGTATCTGAAGTGTGGTTGAGATGTGTGATTCAACGAAATGTACTTGTGTTTTCATCAGGGTGCTGTATATTTTTCTTCTCTAGTGGGCCAGAGTCGGAGCACGTCCTGGAAGAAATGTTGATAGTGTTCAGCGTTTGCTATTAAAATTTGTCTTTTTCCAATGCTCCACGTTGAATTAGCTTTGTCGTCCCGTCGTACTTTTTCCCGGCCGTAGTTTTGTTTGAAAACGAGTTCGTTTGTTTGCTATGCGTGGATAAAGTTGGCGCACAAAATTTAATAAGAGCAGCTTTGTGACAAAGTTGAGCTTATGTAGAATTTCTACCGAGTGTCGAATGCATGTTTGAGAAAATTTGCTATTATTGTCGATTGAATATCGTACTTGCAAATTCTTAGTGTGTTCAAGTTGCATCGTTGCAGAATGAAGATAAAGGACAGTGAGTCGCCTTTTGAGATGTGGTGTCACACTTTATCTATTTCAGTCTAGAAGAAAAGAGTGCTGATCAGTAGAAAATTGCGTTGCGTTTTTCGTTTGATAAGATCGTAACCATGTCTGTCGGGTGAAATTGGGTCAAACGTAGCCGAGAGAAAATAAGGGTCAAACAAATAGACCAGTGGGGAAAAAGGAGCGTTGTAATGATTCCTACTGGACCTTTCCATTGTAGTAGTCATTCTAGTGGCGATTAAGACTTCTCTGGTTTCCCACGTGTTGTAGAAAGATTCTATTTGCCGCGCCGGAGAAATGTATTTTGTGTAGACATGTTGTAATGAATTAAAATTGTGATTTTGCACTTTCATCTGGTTTAATCTCAAATTTTGTTGCTGTATAAACGTTTTTTTTTTTTTTTTTGGATTAATTGTGCCCGGCGTGCGTAGTAGGAGTTTTTCAATGTTTTTCCTGATTGGCTCTCGTTTGGAAAGTGTGTTTAAATGTGAGTTTGCACATTATTGTTTTTCTGTTAATAGGAGTTAAAAAAAATTCACGTCGGGAAGTCGCCAATCTGTAGTTGGACCTTCTAGCAGGAATAAACAGCACGTGTTTCTAATCTAACAACACGGTCCTCTACACACACAAATGGCCTCTAAATGTAACCCTCTACCTCAACTGGCCCCCGGTCCTTGTAAAAAGGGGTGAACCTTAATGTGTTAAAAAATGAAGAGTTTCTTTCTTCACAATATTTAATTCTCTAAAGCTTTAATAAAAGTGAAACCTGTTAGATTGATAAACTAAACATTTCCTATTTATTCACTATCTTACACTAAGATAATCAATTATATTTGAAATATTGTTTGTGGTTGTGACACTGATGAGAAAGCTATCAGGACATTCTGTATTTTATATGCCATGTCCCTTCAGGGTGTGGGCGACAAAGACTTTCCACAACTTTCTATGCTTTGTAACTCTTAGTAAGGTTTTTTTCTTACTATCACTCTTACTCCCTGTTCCAGCTCCCTTGACACTTTTGGGATACCTCAGGCATCAGATTTATTCTAAATGCTATCTCTGACGATCGCAAGGGCGTGAAACCCAGTCCTCATCTTTGTCGCCATATTTATTACAACGTTTCGGCCTTATTCAGGTGTTTGGAATGTCGAACTGAACCCTTTATTTCGCTCACTGGGGTTGACTGCTCTAGTTGCACGTTCCATGTTTAATGGATGTCAGTTATCTCCTGTTAAATTTCCTTAAGCGGGTTTTTAATTCTCACTGTTTTGGGTGCTGTCACTTGATCTAACCAACGCCTTTATCCACTGTGCCATGTGTCCTTGAGGACATCTGTGTATGCATTTCTGGCTTTTATAAACCTAATGTCTTCAGCAACCATTTTTGCCAGTGCTCATATTGTAATTTTTGCTGTTATCATTGCATGTTTTTTACCAGAGCTCATATTGCAACTTTGTTGTTATTATCGCTTTTCTCTGGCACTCCTTATTACTAGTTCCCATATTGTATTCATTTCTATTCTTGGTCGGCTCAGGAGATTTTTGTGGCCTAGCATATGTGCTGATTCCTTTTTACGAATTTTCCAATGGTGTTCCTTATCTATGATCTCAACCTGATCCCACAGAGGGCGGTGATCTCCCTTCTCTCTCCATATGTGGTCAGCAAATTTACCGTGACTGAATTAGCGATCAAGGAACTCCAGACATTTTCGTTTAGTGGATTCTCTTTTAATCAAGGTAGCATTCCCTATATCAAAATTGTGGTCAGTTCGTTACAGTGAACAACCAAGGCGTTTTTTTATTTTGTTTTTAATGTTCCTTTTGTGTTCATATAGTATTTTATTTAAACTTCTTGAGGTTTCTCCAATGAATACATTCGGGCAATTCCTGCACTTGATAGAGTAAATTTCTCCAATTTTTAGCTTGTTTTGTTTTTTATTGATGAAGTCTTTGTTGTGACATTTTTATATATAAAATTAAAAATAAGTAAACTAAAATTGCATTATTTTTAGTGCAGCCTCTTTCACAGTGACCGTTATACACACCATCCCCAAAGACTTCAAGCTTTTCAAAAAATACCAGGATGTAGAAAAGACTTCTAAGCATCACAGAGACACTATATTAGTTCTTGAAAATGACTGATTAGTGTAAATATTTGAACAAACCAACAAAAAACTTCGAACAGTTTATCCACAATTTCGAGCACAAAACTTATTTGAAAAGTGGAAAAATACAATTAAAAATACAGCTTGTCGGTTCTTTTTCATGAAACTTGTTTGGTGATATACAAGTTTTGTTTTGAGATTCATTAATTGAATAATAAAATAAATTTAAAAATATTTGTATTTTCTCTAAGATCAGTGAATTAATTTTTAGATCTGCAGTCAAGTTATTTCAAAAAACGTAAATTGGAAAAAAAACGTTAGACTAAAAAGGAAAAAGGAGACAGGTAAAATAAAATAAATTTAAAAATACAGGACAAATTTTGTTTTTTTAATAAAAAAAAATTTGGAGAAAAAATGTAGAAAAACTTTGTACAAATATTTTAAATCTAAAAAGTAACTGAAATTTGATCTTCAGCGTTTGTATGCATGACATGGAAACAATTCATGGCCGAAACTCCAGATAGCAAATATAACGTAAAATGTCCTTATTTTTTCTGATAATATTAGTTGACTAAGCAGAAAAACAACTTTTATGATGTATGAAGCCAAATTTTCTCAGTTTAATTTATTTAGACACACATAGTCACGCAGAATTATTCATCTGTGAAATTTGTGGTTCAAAATCTGCACAAAACTTGAATTTAAATAAGTGAATTTGAGCATACACTGGAGAAGAAAAAAACTCTGGCAGTGAAATGTGTGTTAGCATTTTCACAAGATCTACAATTGAAGAGGCATATGTGAATGTGAGGATACAAAGAAAAACAATTTTCAATCTATATTCTGTAAACATGCAAAAATTGATAAACAGCCGTTCTGCCGGGAAATATGTGGATTATAATTTTTCAGATTTGATGAAAGGCAAATATACTCTGGTATAAAGAATTGTGAAACATGTCAGAATTTTGAGAAAAGTCAGATCTGTAAAAGTACACTGCGAAATATGTGGATCAAAATCTTTTCATTACATTCAATTTTGGAGAGAAAAATACCCAATGCTTTATGATTTTTGATTCAAGTGATTCCAAAATCATAAAACTCAGACTTAAGAAAATATCTAAGAACACGTACTGAAAAAAAACTGATATAAAACTGTGGGTCAAAACTTGTCTACGAGGTACAACTGATATTACAAGAGTGGGTCAGTAAGTGCATAACCTTGGTTATTGAGTGAATATTAATCTGAAATTTGTAATGTATGATTGATATTAACCACTGAATTAAGCACGTTGGCTTAGAAGTATATTACACGAAAGAATATTTATGAAATAAATGTTTTTCATCATTAAGCTATAGATTTATTGATCTCTCTTTCTCTGTGTCACACCAAGATACAATAGTATCACACCGAATAAAATAACTTTAGGTACCTTTCGACCGACTCCTCTTCAGAAATTGATATCGTCAGTATAAAACTAAATTGCCGAAAAGGAAAAAAATATTTTTCCTAGAATTGGCTACGGATTCACCAAAAAGTGTGAATTTGTGCTTTAAATCTCTCTGCTTACAGTGTTGGACGTAGTATATTAATAACTGCCTCCAAGATGTGAAGGTGGAGTCTTGTCCGTGTGCCCTGTGCAGAACAAGAAATCCTCAAAACCCAGTACTAAAATCAATCTCTTCAAAACTCTTACTCATCGTGCTTTATGTTCGGAGTGCAAACATGGCGCCGAGCTCAGGCAAATTAAACAGCTGTCTCTGGCGAATGATTACCTAAGTTTAATAGAGTTGGAGTTTGTTCAATCGCAGTGTACTGTTATATATGA
The DNA here is from genome assembly GCA_964036315.1 of Acanthosepion esculentum. Taxonomy (NCBI): domain Eukaryota; kingdom Metazoa; phylum Mollusca; class Cephalopoda; order Sepiida; family Sepiidae; genus Acanthosepion; species Acanthosepion esculentum. The sequence goes on along the minus strand of OZ038484.1, from coordinate 125,092,938 downwards.
GACTATCGTGGATTGGTTCCAGTAGTCAGGTATACGCCGATAAAATTTCTTCGGTCAGGCGGTGTTTTAATTCGGTAGTATTCCGGAATATTTTTTATACCGAAAGGACTTTTCACTCTGTCCGTAAGGATGTCTTGCTTTGCCCATCAGCAGAGTTTAGTTGTTTATCAATATAAATGTCAGTGTGAGGCTGGCTATATGAATAAGACTATCCAGCGGCTGGAGGTTAGAATCGCTTAACATGTCCTTGGCTAAATACATAGACATGTGCCTGTAATATCCGGGCGCTCACAGACTCAGGAGTCCACTATCAGCGAACATTTATTGAATTCAGTCGCTTGAAGGACTGGCTACTCTGAAGATTTCTTCTCTGTTCTGCACAGGGCACGGACGAGACTCTACCTTAACATCTTGGAGGCGTCCGACCCTGTGTAAGCAGAGAGAATTAAAGCACAAACTCGTACTTCTTGGTGAACCAATTATAGGCCAAATTCAGAAAAAAACATAATTTTCCCTATTTCATCCCCCTTTTGTGCTATTTTAAAATTCGGTCGTTGGGAAAAATTATGTTGGGCAATTTATTTTTATACCTACGATATCAATTTCTTAAGATGAATCGATTGAAAAGTACCTAAAGTTATTTTATTCGGTGTGATACTATTGTATCTTATTTTAGAAATAAACTATGATCCCTGTCTTATATATATATATATATATATATATATATATATATATGTGTGTGTGTGATGGATTAAATACAAATATGAAATTTATCACTTAGATGATTGTTATATTCAAAACCCCAACTCCAGAGTTTCGTAGACACTTTTTGGTAATCGTAATTACACTGATACCTAGAATGGACTGAACGATTAAAAAAACATTCGTGTATGAAACTCTGCTGAATATAACATCAATCAGTTAAATGACAAATTTGATATTTGTATTAACACTATTAATGCTCTATCGCTGATATCGAACACTTTATTTTAAAGACTGCTTGCATTAAATATCCTTTCTGTCAGACATCCGCTGACAGCATTTCTGGCTTTACACTACCTTTGTTATATATATATATATATATATATATATATATATATACACCCCCTACTCACACACTAGAAAGAAATTCGTAAAATTAAAATGTAACAATACTTCAGGAAGGAATCCACTTTATACTATAAACAACACAGACAAAGCATATAGTCAGTCTTGAAAAAACTTATCCAAGTCAAAAATATTTTAAATATATGTATGACAGAGTGTGGTAGGCATACCAAAATCCAATACATTGTGATTTAGTACCGTGGCAGTGTTTAAATTTTAGAAGTATTTTGTATTGTTAGGTACCACCACAGACTTAAAAAAAAAAAAAAAAAAAAAAATTAAAAATGCATTTTAAAACCTTGACATTTATTGAGTCATCAAACCCCCATTATATACGAAAAATGAAAAATTTTAAAAATATCTTTAAAAATTTTTTTCCCCTAGAGATGTATTTGAAAGTAAATTAGTAAATTTAAAGATTCATTAAGCGGATTTTGTAAAAGTAATGCTTACTTTTTGTTTACGGGTAATATTAGCTATTTCCTTATAAAAAAACATTTAGCATTCATTGACCAAGCAGCCACCACTAATATTGTTTGAAATTTGTATCTTTTATTGAAGCAATTTTTCATGAAAATACTTTTCCACTGTTATTGCTCTTTCTAGTATTGATTGAGGGGAGGGTTTTCTTCCTAACATTTTGTTCAAAGTAGTAAGTAAATTCAACACTTTGATTTGATTTTCTCTTGGAGTTACATGTGCTATCCATTTTAGTTGTTACTGTTGTTGAAAGTCTACACGTAATATGGTTTCTGTCATTTGTCACAGTTCTTTGTTAGTGATTCTGTAGCACCAGTCCATGAGGTTTAAAGGAGGAAAGTCTTCTCAAAAAGCCATTGTTAAGTATTGATCCAAGAAAGCAGTTGTATATAGTTGACAGTTTAGGGTTGAATGAATTGAGTGCCATGCATGATGTCTATATGAAAGCCCCTCGGTCTGACGAGACTATTTAAGAACCTGATTTGAGCAATAGAGAATAGATAACGGGAGTAGGTTTTGGTGAAACTAGAAGCTTCTAGTCCAGAACCTGCATGTGGCGGTGAATTGAGTCATCAACATCACCATCATAAAGGAAGCGATCAGCAGAGAAGGAATTAAATTCTTGGATGCGAAATAGAGCCGACGACGACTAAGGTTCGAAATGATTCGGCATTGGGATCTTCACTAGATATGTATAACTTTGGACTGATATAATTTCTCTATCAGATCTATACGTTTAGTGGAACTTTATTTTTTCTTAATCATTTCACACAAAGCAAGGTGATAGAAGCCACTCGGATGCAAGTTGTTACTCATAGTTCACAAAGCAAAATATCTGAAGAAACTTGAAGTATAGGAGAAAAACTATTAGCATAGAACTTGATTATTAAAACTAATAATTTCAACTGTAAAATTATAAAATCTATCTGACAATCTAGTGCTGTGTTAAGTCTAGGTACCAAAGAGGAAAGCTCATTAGAAGAATTACCGTGAAAATATTTAAAGAAAACGCATAGGGAAGCTATAGGAATATGACTGAAATTGAGATGCCAGGTTAGGACAGACAACCATGAAGATTCTTCCTTTGATTTTGTCATGATTCTTTAGATCAGATATGGTATCAATATTCAATGTATGTATGAATGAACGGTTAACTTATAAATGTACAAGATACTGAAAAGAATCGTCTAGCCCGACATAATGAACCGATTTTCCTAGCAGCAGATTAACACTTGATTCAATATAATCGTTTCACTTTTTGTTAGTGGCAAACGTGAGACCAAGAAGGTGCAGTGAAATGCTCTCATGGAGGTTAGCATCAGTCATGCTGATGGAAGTCGAAATGTTTTAAAATGATTAATAGAGAGCAGTTTCGTTTCCGAGGCGTTAAAATTAACAAACCACTTCTTGCTCCAGTTAACAACAGATTCATATAACTGGTAAACAATTTGTTGTTTTCCTATGTATTCATTTAGCTTTGTTATTGTAACGCACAGGATTGATTGAAACCTAGATGCTAGGCCAGGACCGATGACGTTGCCAATTCTTCTTTGGATTTTTACAAGAATCTCTAGATATGAAACAGAAGCACCAGATCAGATTTGGCAACAATATATTGACTTATAAACTTATATTTTTGTGAGAGAAAATGTCCAGCAAGATATAATCACCCGATTTTCCTAGCAGCTGACTTAGAAACTGATTCAATATAATCGTTCCATTTCCTGTCGGATGTAAACGTGAGACCAAGAAAGTATAGTAGGTTGCTCTTTTGCTGATGGAAGGCAAAATAAAAGTTCTGTAATATTATTAATGGTGAGCAGTTTCGTTTTGGAGGCGTTAAAATTAAGAAGCCATTTATTGCCTCAGTTAACGGATTGAAGGTAATTTTCGGGATCAGCTTCCAGTTTGATTTTTATCGAACCTATCAGCTGTTATACTCTAGTATCAGCGAATTGGTCTTGGTTGATGACACGTTTGTAATTTTACGAAGAGACACCGAAGCGTCTGTTGTGAGCAGAACTATCACGTTCGTATAGCCAAGAAGTCATTTCTGTCGGCTGTAGCAGCTGAAAAGGCAGGTGTAAACCAAGGAGATTGTTCAATGGACTTATACAAAATAAAAGACGTCTCTCGCATTTTATCTATAAACTATTGTTTTATTTTCTACTATTGTGCACTTTGGTTATAAAAATGTGCTCACTTTAAACCCCAGTAATTTACTGGTCGACGTGTTAGTTGTAACGCTCAGAGAATAATCCTGGGTGTGACGATAAACTACACCCGACAGCAAACCCCCAATCGGAAGATTGGAAGTTTTGAGGAGCGTAGAACCACCTCGTAATTACTGTTGTACCAGGTCCACCATGATTCGGGGTGGTAGTACTTGTTAGGGTCTCAGCTATGGGCAAATAGCAACCTCCCCCCCCCCAAAAAAAATCAAAAAGCGCTATGAATGTATAAAAATACATTTTTATAGTGAAATTACCAACAATATATTTTATCTGTAGCTGAAGACATGTAGTCGCGTTCAAAATATTTAGATTTATATGCCGCTAACAAAATCAACCAAACAACCAACATGAAAATTCTTTCATGACATTAATCCATATAACATCCTGCAATTTCATAACGAAATCAAACTGTATTAAAAAATATAACTTCAACAAATCTACAACATAACACATATCACCGCGTTTACTAATTATGTCCACACAAACATGTATATGCACAGAAGCTGAGTATTATCTACTATGTATTGTGAAAGCAGAACAACATTATTACTTCAAAGATCCCAAGAAAATTAAATTTCAGCATTAAATGACCCATAAGTAGTTGATATGTTATTAAACATACGTATACCCAGAGAAAGAATCAATTTTCGTCGTTATCACAAGACTAACACAAGAATAAACGAAACCAAAAAATATTCCTACACTTCAATTACAGGAGAAAAATTTAAGTCTCTGATAAGTGTTTGTTGGTATGTACCAAAAACTCAACCAATAGTATAGGGAAGAGACAACAAAAAAAAAAAAGAAAACGGTCATTGTTTTTTACCGAGGTTTCAATGTACGAGTTTAAAATTGTTAACAGTATAATAAAACTAACTCTTTAAATCAATAAAAAATGTTGGCAATACGTTCAAGGACAGATCCAAAGTAAACCACGTGGTTGATAATTGAAAATGGATTTTTTTTCAGTTTCTGACAATCAAAAGGTCGAAACAAGAAACAGAATTTTCTAGCGTATTTCTGATTTAGTTGAACTGAAATTTCGTCCGAAGTCTAAAGAAATCTTTATAGAGCACAAGGCTCTCTCACAGTAAGCCACCAAACTTTAAAAAATGTAATGTAGGAATTGTCATATTTGGCCTACCTCAACCTGAGCCGGTAGCAAACAATCTTACAATTGAGTATATGCAGGAGATCAGCTATGGTACCGAGGAAATGACGGAGTATATAGCTGATAAGAAACACAAACAGATGGAGGACCAACTGAATGTTTATAACACGATTGTTTCGAGCATTGAAGGTGAAAGAAGAGATCTATTCTTTCTCGATGCCCCAGATGGAACTGGCAAGACATTTATCATCAACCTACTTTGGGATAAACTGAACCAAATGAAACATATTGCTCTTGAAGTAACGTCAAGTGGAATAACTGTAACTCTGTTAAGTGGTGGCTGCATAGCTCATTCGTGCTTCAAACTCACTTTGGACCTGTCCAAGAAAGAGAAAGCAACCTGCAACATCAGTTGTGGTTCTATAAAAGGCAAACTGCCCAGTGATTGCAAATTGATCATCAGTAATGAGGCGATAATGAGCCACAAGGGTTCCTTTTGATGATCTTGACACGGCACTTCAGGATCTTAGACACAACATTCGGCTCATGGGAAGTGCAACAGTCTTGCTTGCGGGAGACTTTAGATAAACCCTTTCAGTGATTCCTAAAGAGACAAGAGCTGACGAGGTAAATGCCAGTATAAAGTCTTCCTGTCTGTGGAGCCGTGTGAAAAAGTTGACTCACAACCAACATGAGAGTGCAGCTCAGTGCTGACGAGGAAGCTGGTACTTTTTCTAAGTAATTATTGGATGTTGGTGATGGCACTTTGGTTGGCGAGTAGGATGGCCGGGTCATTTTGCCTTTTGGGCATATGGTGTCTGATTTAAAGGAACTAATGACCAGGATGTTTCCTAACCTGAGGAATCAGTTTACAGATCACAACTGGCTGAGAACTCGTGCCATTTTAACTCCAAAGAATGGAACAGTTGGCAAGTAAGCGTCGCAGCTACAATTTCATTGACTCTGTACTAAACACCGATGAAGCTGTGAATTATCCAGTTGAATTTTTGAATAGCCTAACACCAGCAGGCCTCCCACCTCACAATTTGCACCTCAAGATTGGAGCACCAGTTATGCTGCTAAGAAACTTCCTTTTAAAGATGATGCCAACAGTCTTGAGGGCGACAATTCTGACTGGCAAAGTAAGCGGTGAAGTTGTATTTATTCTTAAAATTCCACTTATTCCCTCGGATATGCCTTTCCTGTTCAAGCGGCTGCAATTCCAGGTGAAACTGAGTTTTGCAATCAGCATTAACAAAACTCAGGGGCAGTCCTTTTGGTACTATTTGTCAGAGTTGTAAATCTTTTGTTAGTCTATATTCTATTTGTAAATCTCTATATAAATCTATATGCAGGGCTAGTGTGTAATTGTCAGTCTGTTTGTTTATGTATTATAAATTTGTTTTAGTACTAGCCCTCCTAAGGGCTATATTCTCTGTGAACGCACAAAAGGCCTTTTCAGGGCTACTTACTTTGAATTGTTACTTTCGGATAACCGAAGAAAGGATATGAGAAGGGGGACTGGGGATAACATCCGCTTTCCCGGGAATTACCGAGTACGTCAGCTAATTACTAAATAAAACTAGTTTAGGCAGACACGTTGGAAGTATAGATTTGACATACTTTAGAATGAACCGAAAACCCAATCCTAAAAACGGGGGAAAAAAAGGATAATTAAGAAGGAAGGGGCCAAGAATAATAGTCATTACAGATCGTTTAAGCAAAAACAAAAACCGACTAGGAAGGTAGCGGAGACTACAGTATAGTCTGTTGCCTCAGAGTTGTCCACCGGAAGTTCTTGCAGGGATAGGTATACATACAGGGGTTGGACAAAATAATTGAAACACTTGTTAAATTCAAAGAAAATTTATTTAATATGGAGTTGGTTCTCCTTTAGCCTCACATGCAGCTTTAATAGGTCTAGGAATTGGATCATACAGCTTCCTGATTTCATCCAGATGAATTTTCAGCCATTCTTCCATTAACACCTGCTCCAGCTCTTTAAGACACGACGGTGGAGGATAGTGGCTCCTCACTTGTCGCTCCAAAATGCACCACAGATGTTCAATAATATTGATGTCTGGAGATTGGGGGGAGGCCACTCCATGTGTTTTAGCTCACTTTCATGCTCTTCATACCAATTCTTAATCACTTGAGCAGTATGTATTGGAGCATTATCGTCTTGGAAGATTCAGTCACCATCAGGGAATAAAGTCTGGGCCATTGGATGAACATTATCTCCCAAAATGGTCAGGTAATCTTTGCTGTTGATTCTACCATGCAGGACAACTATTGGGCCGAGACATTTCTATGATATGGTGCCCCAAACTATCACGGATTCACCTCCATGCTTCACTGTTGGAAGAAGGCAATCAGGGTTGTAAGCTTCTTTGGACTGCCTCCACTCGCCCTGTAGTTGGGAAAAGAGAAATACTGGACTCGTCTGAGAATATGACATGCTTCCATTGGTCTGCAGACCAGACATTGTGGTCTCTGCACCACTTCAACCTCTTCTGAATGCTGCGAGTGGAGAGAAGAGGTTTCCTTACGGCGGCTCTTCCATGATATGCAGCCTTATGGAGCTCACGGTGAGCAGTTTTAGTAGAAACTGGATTATTCAGATGTTTATTCAACTCAGCAGTCACTTTGGCCGCAATAGTTTGATGATTTTTTGCCACGTTGCATTTCAATGTACGTCAGTAAGTTTGCAAGTCCGGCCTGAATTGCTACGGTTGCTAGAGGTTTTGCCCTGTTTTTTAAATTGCGTCATAGTTCTTGATATGACTAGCTCTTGAAAAACCAAACAGTTCAGCAACCTTAGTGATCGAGGCTCCTGCCATGCGAGCTCCAACAATTTGCCCTTTTTCAAACTCGGAGAGGTCACGCATTTAGCTTAAATTTTACTAAATTCTAAAATAAATAAGACAAAGACAGTAAATTAGATAAATAAACACATTTACAATAGATATAACCTGCAATTACGAAGTTTTAGTTAAATTTCTTAATATAATAGGTCTTTGAAATATAGGTGTGGAATTTTCACCTGTTCCAATTTGTCCAACCCCTGTACATGTCATGGCAGTGCAAGAACCCTGATATTGTGCGACTGGTGATCAAAGCAATCTCACTTAGCGTTACTAGAGAGTTCAGGTTCTTTACTACCAGTCGGGATGCATATAAAAAGGAAAAATAAAATAAAATTAAGAACAATGAATAGGCGGTGGAGTTCCAGATGTGAGATTAACTTCAAATATATGTATTTTGGTATGGGGCTTAATAATTAGTCATTAACTATTAAGTTTTAAGTTGCGGTAACTCCTATCAACTAACACTTGAGCGGAAAATTAATTTACTCTTATCACAACAGATTTTCCGGCACTTTAAGGTAGGCCTGAAAAAGAATTTAACAGCGCAATTAAGTTTGCTCAAGAATTATTTTCTTTTTTGTGGACATTGGACGGTGCTTTGTAAAGGAAGGAAAAAAGTTTATTTGAATCATCGCTTGGAGAAAATAAATACAGGTTATAATTAGGCTGTCAAGGGCACTTCGACGTAGTGTAATGGGTAGCAAGCTTGTCATACTAGATTAATTACGGCTGAGTAATGAGTACGATCCTCACTGGATTCGATCCAAACTTTCGGCCTTGTGCCGCAACTAGTCTATGCTTAGTAAATCACTATAATTAGTCTGTGAATGTTGGCAATACACCTTTTACTTTATAGCCAACATTGACAGACTAATTATAATTATTTACTAGTGTGTGTTATGCATGTATGTTATGCAATGTAACGTATGTATATAATGTAATACGTGTGTATGTTGTGTAATGTAACGTGTGTTAAGTAGTGTATGTAATTCACAGACTGTTTCACTGTATCACAGCTCATCAGTATGGCTAGATGTCCGGTTGCCTCTAGCTAGGATCGAAACTCGGCTGAAATGGAAGATTCTACCCCTAAGCTGTTGACACACGGCAGGGATGAAGGTAAATTTAAGCTTATTTATTTTTAGATAAACACACACTGACTGAGAGAACTCGATTCGCTTTACCGAAGAGTCTTGCATTATTAGCTGTAGTAGTCACTGTTTACAAACTTACAGTTCATCCCCAGAGAGGTCAAACGAAATAATTTTTTCAGGAGCATAATGATTACAATGTGGGTAGAAAAGGTAATCATGGAAGAGTGGTGTGCTCATGTAGTCAGGTGACTCAAGTATCGCGACATACAAAAGTATCAGGTAATGGGACGGAATGCGGATAGATTTATCTTTCTCGGGTGCACTAGTACTAAATCAACGCATACGACCATAACCAGGATTCGAACATAGTTCGTCCATTCCATTTTCGTGTCAGTAACCATTAAGTCGCGTCTTCATATTATAATAAACTCAAGAAACCTAGTTGAAATCAACTGTTTGGGCCAGAGGCTTTTGCTGCTGCTAGATCTGCAAGAAAAATAATGAGTTGGTATGATTACCTTGAGTTTGACATCGGGATGAAAATAGCGGTGTTCCTGAATATCGTAGACATTGATATTCAGTTCAATGGCAGATGAGTTAAACTTATGCAAGTGATTTATGGAATTAAGTATGCGAAGGTTGAAATGAATGTAGATTATTTTAGTATGCAAGAAGTTTTGTTTGGTGACCCTGTAGCTTTTTTTTTTCCGAACACTGTAACGACGTCGGGACAACAGTGTAACGCGGCCCTTTGTAACCCGTGTGACGGGCGATGCGGTATTCGTGATATTCATTTTTTTTTCTTTCTGTGGCGTAGTACTTATCTACGATTAGCAAAACAAGAACTTGTGAGTGATCTACAAGATGGAGCAAGACGAGTGAGTCGCCCAGCAATCAGCTATGTTAGGACACAATACCACTTGAATGACCTTTCGAACTTAATGTAGGACTGATGGTTGGTATGATAATGAATGTCTGAGCTAGTTCGACCGAATAATAAAATATTATTACCTGAAAATTGGGCTGTTTAGTTATGACTCCTATACAGGTGATCAGATTAGCGATTATAAATCTGTGTTAGATGCTTTTTTTTGTTGTCCCTATATAAGTTGATTAGGCTCTACGGTCAGGTTATTACCTGCTCACGGTTCGTCTACCCAACCCATTTCTTTTGACGTTTTAGTCATTCCTGTAAAAAAGCAGACAACAATGGCTTCACAAAACCTTGTTGAATGGCTAATGTATGACGACAGTTCCGTCCATTTCATGGCCTCTCCTCTTTGTCGAACAAGAAACGATCGTCACACCGTCACGGTGACTTAGTCCCGGGAAATCTGTCTATTGTAACCATCACAACTGATTGATTTCATTGTTGACCAGTTCATGATTTAGTTTGTTGATTTGTTTGTTTGTTTACACGAATTTAGATGTGAGAAAAAATGTCAAGGAGGACAACGCGGAGGAAATATTCACCATCCGGAGGAAGTGGGCATCAATACTAAAATTTGTATGTTTAGTACATAGACAACTACTAATAAAGAATTCGCTTTTTTTTTATTGATCTGTTTTTTTTTACTGCTTATCAACCTAAAGTATTCGAAAGGACCAAACGAGAGATCTACATTTCTTAATAGGGTAGTTAAGCCTTACTCTGGTATAATGCCTTCTCGTATCTTAATGGTAAAACTAAAACAAGCTTTGTTTTAAAACGGTTTCTCAGACCAAAAAACGAAGACAAGTTGCTTTACTATTACGGGATGGCGTGGGGGGGTACATTTTCTTAACATTTTCAATCTCTCGCCGATAGATGCTAATCTCACTGTTTAAAAATAGGGAGATCTATTCAAAAATGTGAATACAATAAATACTTTTCTGAGTAATAAGAAATATATTATGTATTGGACGGTATATAAAATGCTTTATTTAAGAAAAAAAATCGTCCCACAGCTTATAGCGATTTACTAAGCGTAACTTAGATGCATCACAGGGCCGAAAGAGCACCCAGTAAGGATCAAACTCCTTACACAGTAGTAATTGAGCTAACCAAACAAACTTGATAAACGTACGGCTTAAAAAAACCCTCTAGGACTTAAATGCGAATTTTATGCCTGTCGTAGGTTAATTTTATCTGTATCACTCACTAACGTAGGCTACAATGTTACCTCAGTCGGTTCTACCTTGCTCTACTCCATATTATTTACTCAAACATTATTCCTGCTATTACTATAACCACCTTGTATTATAAAAGGAATTATCATGACAAAGTTTCAGCGACGTTCGGTGGTACCAGGCGATCCATTTATATAATAGTAAAGGTCTGTGATATATGTGTGATGCTGTCCGTCTGTCCGGCGCATAATGATTTAAGTTAATAAGATTTAAAAATAAGTTGTTTATGCAGTATGTTTTAACTTTCTTCAGCCAGACAATTTTTTATTAAAATATTTTTAAGTTAAAGACGGACACAAAGAGATCCCGCTTTGCTGTTTCCTCCAGTTGTTTGTAGAGTAATTATTTATATTTAAGCTTTCTTTAAACAAACAATATTGTAAATATTTAAAAAATATTTTTGGCATATTTAAAAAAAATGTTTTCAAGCAAATATGACTTAAAAATATTTTTGGCATATTAAAAATATTTTAAGTTAATCTGATTTAAAGTTCAAGTTTATCCCGGAAATCCTATTCCTATTAAATGCTGTAAATAATCAGTAAAACGTTAAACATGAATTTGTAAACCAGATCGATGATGACACGAACGAACTGAAATATTTAACCGAATCATAATAAAATTAACTTTCATTTCAATGGAATGTTGAAATCAACTTCAGTGTTTTCTAACCTGAACCGTCAGTTACCCAACGGGTCGTGGGTAATCTTGTCATACTTAAATATGCCTCAATAGACCCTTATCAGCTGGAAACTACAGAAGAACTGAAATGAAATACCGTTAATGTTAACTGTTTTATTTTTAACGGTAACTTGCTTTTTATAAAATGTTTCATGCTTTGTTTCTCTTGTAGTCTCTATCCTTTACGATAACCATGTGGGATATTTTCACTGTTCAAGTGGTATTCTGTGTCCTAACACAGCTGATTGCTGGGCGACTCCCCCGTCTGCTCCATGGCTCGTTGTCAGAGGAGTAGATCACTCAAGTTCTTGTTTTGCTTTATATTCAGTTCTACTGATAAGTTGATTTTGTTTTATATATAGTTTTCTGCCCTAGTTAAAGTACTTTTGTAATGTACTAATAGCTTACGTTAAGCATTACATGCTTAAATATACTAAAACCTCTTTTTTTTTTTTTTTTTAAATATACCGTGCTAAAATTGGTGTTTATTTAATGTCGTCAGATACTTTATGTAGAGAAATATGGGATAACGATATAAATTTTTATATATCAAGAAAGTTTTGGGGAAAGACTTATGACAAAGTGGAAAACTTTTCGTCCTTTAGAACTTCAAGTGATGGAAAGGAAAATAATTTAAATAAAATCGGCGAGGTTATAAACCCAAAACACAAAAAAATGAAAAATAATTTAAAATTTAGAATCTCCAAATTTAATCCGATGAAGTCCTATAGGGAAATAAAAAAAAATAAGGTCTGATTAAAAAGTATCCGGGCTGTTGCTATGGTAACGGATCCAAAGTACGCATAGTGATGCTACTTGCCACAAATTGACCTTGAACACTGTCGCGCATACACAAAGTTATCACGTTATCGCTCACTTTCGTTGTTTATATCAGTTCGTTGAAGGAAAGTGTGTAGAGTGTGGTCGTCTCACTTACACCACAGAGTTTCTACCAATAACCGTGGCTTGTACAGTAGTTTTGGGCCAAGAATAATATTCTCCAGGTCCGGCAATCACCATATTCCTCAGATAAAGCCTCTTGCATCTTCCACTTTCCGAAAATCAAATCCTATTTGAAAGGAAACAAGATTTCATGACGTTGAGGGAATCCAAGAGAATGCGATGGGACAGCAGCTAACTATCGCGCGACTTCGAAGGAGATTTCGTGCCGAATTGATGTTCCTTTTTATAACACCAGTACGAATACTTTCTGATCAAACCTCGTAAGTGGCACATTTTATATTTGTATTAATTTTCTCTTTGTAATAAATGCGAATGTCAGTGTATCATAGCTTTTCAACTTTACTCCTAGAGGCCGTAGCCCAACATATCATACCATTTTGGAATCGGGCCGACTCCGTGAGAAAATTAAAAACATTCCGGGTCGTATTCGAACCCGCAATCCTGAAATTTTGAATTCCCAAGTTTTCATTAGTGATTGTTTTCGGCGATTTTTGTACAACTGGAAATAAATTTGGGAACAATCGAAATTAATTGCGAAATCTAACGAAAGTCACCCATGAGATAAAAATAATTGTTTGTACGGAAAGTAAGGACCTACGTACATCAAATCGTCTTTAAATTAAGTGGCGGCAGAAGAATTATCGTTGAACTTTTAAAAGGTAAGTTTAAATATTAATGCAATACTTAAATGCAGTGATCAATTTTGAGTTCTGTAGTTTGTTGCCTATCGCATCTACTCCTCCCTACCTATTGTGATGATCAAGAGCCCTACGCAGAAGCTAGCTTAAATGCCGCCCTATCGGGCGTTTTTTAAGCTAATATATATATATATATATATATATATATATATATATATATATAATATATATATATATATAATATATATATATATATATATATATATATAATATATATATATATATAATATATATATATATATATATATATATATAATATATAATATATATATATATATAATATATATATATATATAATATATATATATATATAATATATATATATATATATATATATATATAATATATATATATATATAATATATATATATATATAATATATATAATATATATATATATATATATATATATATATATATATATATATAATATATATATATATATAATCACACATTTTTATTTTAAACGTTACTTTTAGTTGATACCCATATTTGAGTAGACGCTCTGTTTATTTTTAAACAATATTTTATATCGTTTGCATGCAATTCCTGCCGAGGACGTATTTTTCTTCAAGATTTCTCGAATATTCATACCGACAGATAAATACTCTTTAAAATAAACGGAGCGTCGACTCGAATCTGGGTATCCACTAAAAATAAAGTTTAAAACAATAAAAATATATAAACTCTGAAACGATGAATTTCGTTTTATATTCGTGCGCACATATGCGATTATGTTAATCTGTGACATTCAAAGTGGTGTTTTGGATTTAAACGCCTGCCTAAAAGAAGGAAACATAGCACACGACTGAGTTTAAAGTGAAACTCCTACACGTATATGGGACTAGATGCTAAAAATAGTATTTCCAGTTTTGGGGAGGACTCTGACACCAGGGATTAACCGTACCCTCCTGTAAGAAGTATTCCCTGGAGGGGACTCGTGTGAATTAATCACATAAGGAATGTACAATTTCTTTTTTTTCTTTTTTTTTTTTTTTCAAATATGTTGATAACATCTGAAAGAGAGAAAAAAATCAGTCTGGAAAGTTCCTTTTTCCATGTTCTTGAGCTGTTTCATTTTTAATGTCTACCAGCATGTATTTTGTGTCTTGTCCAAATTAGCGGCTGTGGTTTAATTACGGTAACTAATTTCTATATTTGAAAAAGAAAATGTTTCATTATTAATTTTCAATTTGGTATTTTGTGATCTTCATAAATAAGCGATTGTTTTGTTGATAGTTTTTATAATTAGATTGCTTTGCTATTCAACTGAAAGCATTTTATTCCCTTGAAGTAGTAACTACCTTAGCATTTAGATCAAAGTTGGAGGGGTAAAAGGAACTAAGAAATTTTAAAAATATAATTTGAAAATCTAGCATAAATTATATACCGTATAATAAACTGCTGACAATTTTAAAACCTATTCGTATTAGATGAAAAAAAAAACTAAGTAAATATCTTTAGTATATCTTTTATGATAGAGGCGTATTTACGGACAATATCAATGGTTACTGTTCCAATTCGAGTAAAAAGCGTAATTTCAAATGATAATTTTCAAAGCATACGTATCTTCCTCACTTGGAAGACTGGCGCAATACAATCTTCCTTTACGTGGCCTTATGTTAGACTAGGCTTAGTAAATATGTAGGATGCCTGTCACTGAGTAAGTATTAATTAGTTTCCCAAATAATCATACTGGTCTAGTGAGTTCGTCTTATTCGACAACTTAATTTTATGACCCTTTGCCAAGCTATGTTACGTAAATATTTACAAGGGTCCCTCATAGGAATGTAATATTTTGTTTCTCACACACGAAATTTGTATTGGCATATTTTTCTCTCTCTGGACATAGGAGGTTTAAATCCAAAATTCGGAAAATTTTAATAGCACAGACGAATTTAATATTGTACGGGTATTACCTTTTGTGAGCTTGTGTGCTGGGACACAAGAGTGTCACAAGTTCGACGGACACGGTAGAAATTAGGTATTAGGGAGTTTTTAATAGTCAAAATTTTCGAACTTTTTGTAACACCGACATATAATTTAATTAATGGATTATTTTATTTTTCCTCTTAAAATAAATGTCATATTTGTTGAATACATGTATTTGAGTAGACATCTACATTTTTTTTTAAATAGTGTAATTCACTTCTACCGGTTTTGGGCATTCAGTCTTATTACACGATTGAAAACAAAAGAATAAAAAAAAAATAGCGTTTATAGTAGGTACCGCCGAAGATTTACTAAAAAACAAATGAGCATACATAAGGAAAAGATGCCCCCCAAACATAACAAAAAGAACATTTTATCGTCTGAATCTTCGCGTTTAATAATAATAATTATAATTATTATTATAATAATAATTATTATTATTATAATTATTATTATTAAGAGGAAAGACTAATGTATGTTTTGATGCAAAAAAATGAATTTTTTAAGTCCTTTTCAGAATCATTAAAATTGTTTTGTTTTTTTCTGATGTCAACGCGGAATCATAAATTAGTACAGGAAATTTGAGCGTTTTTTTTTTCTTTTTTGCGTGGTTTTTGTTTTATTGAAAAAAAGTGATTTGGAAATTTTTGCAAAAATCAGATAATCGGATTTTAATGAAATTTTCAGGACTTACTCACAAAAAGCATTAAATTATTTTTTTAAAATGTTTCTTTTTAAAAAATCTTGATAAAATATTTTTTAAAACCTGTTACTTGCACTTATTTAATTTAATGACATTTCAAAAAATTATTCTTTGTAGCGCTTAATGTTTATATTCTAACGACAATTGCAAGAATTTAGATCCTCAATGTTCTTTGGTTTAACAGGACTCCTCGGCTCTGGATTATAAAATAAAAAAATGCAATAAAAATAAAAAAAAAAGCTTTTAATTGCTCTTATGCATATAATATATTCTAGATACTATTGTCTTATATTTTTTCTTTTGATGAATAATTAATTTTTACAAGAAATGTTTTCACTTTTAATTCGAATAATTGGGATTTTAAGAATTTTGAATTTTTTGTATATGTATAAACGTGCTGATTTTTGTGAATACGGGTGTTCATACACTATTATCAGAAAATAAGAGCGGTGGTAAATTGAAAATTTGTTAATATTTCCTCAACAAGGTGCTTCGTAAGAATATAAAGCCCAAAATACCTAAAATTCAATAACATATTAGAATGTTTCAAATACTTAAATTGTTTAAGATTTCTAAGTAGCTGAGGCTTGAAGACGTGAGCAACGACGAAGCTTGGGAGGGAATATAAACAAAAAGGAAAGTTATACTTAACACCAGGAAGAGGCAGTTGAAATTTCTGCGGCACGTAATGAGGAAGGAGGGCTTGCAAAATCTGAGACCCGGGATAGAGGAAAGCAGTGCGTGACATACTTGATGGGTTTGAGCAAATGGATGGCAGAACAGGGTTTGGGAGAAATAACAAGACAAAACTTATTAAGAGCTACAAGGTCAGGAACTGAAGGGACACGGGACATAAAAGAAAGGTAGTTGAGAAATTATCTAAAAAAAAAATGTCGATTACGTTGCACACCTCATGTAATTTGACAAGTATTTCCCCCCCTTACATAAATCTCGCAAACATCAGGTTATCGATAGATGTATCAACACCTCTTAAAAACACCTACCTCCGTGTTAAGTTTTTCTACGATATTTTAAACTGAAAGTAATATTTGCTCCAATTCAGATTAAACTTTACATCAGTTAATCTTCCTCAATTTTCAGAAAAGTATATTTTATTTTTGAAAGATTTTTTTAATGAGAACTGTGTTGGCAGACTTGTCGATTTGGCCGATTTTAACGATTTAAAAAAAATAATTCCTATCAATTTAAATCCGGTTTGAAATACAGCAAAGTATTTTGCTTATTAGAAATATTAAATTTAATCTATTAACTTTGAATTAAAGCTAAAATAAAAGCTTAAAGATTTTTCATTTTTAAAATGCATTTGAAATCTGATGAATCGCTTTTTCTTTTTTTTTTTTTTTTTTTTTAGGAATAAATACATATGAAATTTTACGGCATTAATTCATTTGTAACATCTTGCTCTTTTGAAAAGAAGTAATAAAAGCACTGCGGGAATGCTTTACACTTTACAGATGTCATAATTTTTAAAACACAAAATAAATGTAGTGTAACCCGGATATAAGAGATTTTCTATGGTCCAAAATTAGTCTGTGTTAATGTATATATAATAGGCCAAACCCGGATATAAGAGACTTCTTCTCCGGTCCCGGCAACTCTCTTATATCCGGGTTACACTGTATAGGAAGAATATCATCTTAGAATTTGAAATTTATTTAAAGTTACGTATTTCTATTATTTATCTATGAAGGTAGCCATGAAAAGGTTGTAAAAGTCGAATTTCAAACAGACTAAGACACAAATAATTTTCACACATGGAATAAGACAAAATTTATTTTCGTATTTTGAATATTTCCCACCTGTACAAAAAGTCTCACCGACTCAAAGAAGGAAAAAACACCCATAATAATACTGAGGCTTGACATACACAAACCTTTTGTTACTGTTTAATGTCTAATACACACCTTAGTTTTGGGATGGAATTTAACAGTTTATGTTCCATTACAATTAGCACTATTTCAAGGTTCGAAGTAGAATGAATAATCTATACACGAAATATTTGATTTTTGAGTCAGTAGAATGAAATGGAAGTAAATATGGCGACTCGTTATTGCGGATTGACACACCTAAATGAAAACCAGGATAAACTTCCTTCGCTCTCTGAACACACACACACAAACAAAATATACATTTGTTCCTCATCATTTGGTACCAAACGGCGAGGAACAAATGTATATTTATATATTATAAATTATTAGTATATTTTAGCTCTGTTATTTTATATCGAGCACTGTTTTATTACCATCAGCACTCACTGTGCGATATTTTAATTGTTTTATATAGATTTTAGCTTTCTATTCGTACCTTTAAAAGTAGAATAAATAAATAAAAATTCAGATCAAAGTTGAAGACCCCCCACACACACACACACCCCGCCGCGAACCAAATAACTCGAAAAGGAAAATAGCAAATATACTGATCACACGAATTCGTTATGCTAGTTTTCAGAGTAATACTGATTTCTACTTTTTCCTCTTTTTTTTCTATTTTCAATGGGCAAAAAATTAGTCCCCTCTTCCATATGGATTATGCACTTGAGGGAGAAGGGGAAATAGATCGGAAGAGCCGCTAGGGGGACAGCAAAAGAAAAGAAAGACAGCCCAAACAGAGCTTTTAGAGCGATGACCTCTAAAAAGTTAGACGTCATCATTATTTAATAATAATATAAATATTATTTTTTTCTGTGTGACGGTCAGTTTTTCCCTCCAAAATATTCATTGATATCAAAATAATGATCGGTTTCTATTGTGCTGGCTTGTGTGAATCGCTTGCGTGAAAGCCGGAGTAAAAAAACAAAAAAAAAAAACACCACCAAATTCAGTCTAACTTCATTCAGTTAGAACAATGTTTATTTCTTAACAATCTTGGGAGAAACCTCATATTGGCTGGTTTTAAATTTGGTAGAGCAGAAGAAACTCAATGTAAAGAAAGGAAGTAAATACAGAGTATCTCTTCCTCTTACACCTCCCTATAAATGTCAATGAAAGCGGGTGAAGAGAGGAGAAAAACAACAGGAAAAAGAGGATATGGGCAAGTGGTAAAAGAGGGGAGGAAAGCTAGAAAGACAACCGAAAAATGAATGGAAAAGAAGCACAAAGAAAGGAACATAACGAAGAAAAACTAAAGACATTGGAAGAAAGACTGAAAAAAAGAGAGGGAACGAACGAACTGGAAAGAAAGATGGAGGTTACAGAGAGGGAAAGTAAGAGAAAAGACTGAGTATAGGGAGGATTGAGGAAAGGATAAAAAAAGAACGTGGTTCAAGACAACAGAAGATGGCCACTGTCGTTGCATTTAAATTTTTGAAGATAGTAGTTTTCAGGGAAGCAAGTCAACGGAAGGGAGTTCCACTGTCGGGAAGGGCAAGAAAAGAAACTGTTGGAGTAGAAATGGCGGTTATATTTAACTATTGTAAGTTGGTGGGACCTAGATGTCAATCTTAAATTCATGTAGTTGGGGCACCAGGGAAAAAGCTCATCAGAGCAGTTACCATGAAAACATTTGTAGAAAAGACAGAGGGAAGCCACATCAGATCTGTGAGAAAGTGACTGAAGTAGAGATTCCAAGTCAGGATCTATTACATTGCAGATCCTTCTTTGGATTTTGTCAAGAACCTCGAGATAACTAGCAGGGGCACCAGACCAGATATGGCAACAGTATTCAATGCACGGCCGAATGGTAGATTTATATATGTGCAAGATGAGCTCTGACGAGAAAAACCTTCTGGCACGACACGACGAACCAACTTTCCTTGCAGTAGATGCAGCTATTAATTCAATTTAGTTGTTCCACTTCAAGTCAGTTGAAAACGTGAGACCAAGAAGGTGCAGAGATGCTCTCCAGGAGTCGAGCATCAGCCATGCTGATGACGGACAGGGAAGTTTCTCTATGATCGTTTAATGAGAGCAGTTTAGTTTTGGGGGCATTAAAATTTACAAGCCATTTTCTACCCCAGTTAACCACTGATTGGAGGTCCTTTTCAAGAGCAGCGGCCAGATTAACTTTGTCAGCTCTTAATTCTTCTTTCTCTTCTATTTTACCTTTTTTATTTATTGTGACTAAACTAGTTTCAAGTTTGCATTTACTTTTTTTCTACTTTCATCATACTGATATACAGGACTTTTTCTTCAGGGTTTTGATTGCCGTAAGGTCTTTTTATTTGGCTGTCTGAGTTATGCACGCATGCGAGATGGACGCGTATCGGTAAGCAGTACAAATATCTTTCCCAAATAAATCAAGCTTACCTAACAGTTCGAATAGTTCGTTGAGCCGTACGTTATCAAACCCTTTTGCATAAGCTATAAAATACAGATGTATATCATTCTGCATTTCTATTGCTCTTTCTGATATCATTCTGAACATAAAAATCACATTCCTTGTTCCAGTGTCTTTAACAAAACCACATTGTTCTTTTCCGGTCTAATTCATTAGGCTCATTGTTCGATGGAGTTAGCACTTGGCTTACTAGGCAGAGCTATGAAAATGTATCTACTTAGGTCTTTCCGCATCTAGTATTCCATAGGATTATGTGCAAAGGAAGCCAGAACGTATGTGCAATTATTGTCATAATATATACGTTAAATATAATACACGTAAAATAATTTATTTCACAAATATTAAATTAGTTGTGTATAAATTCACTATTATAGTAAAATGAGATTCAGGAGTGGATAAAGTTCGTATTCGGCTATTAAGTGAATTTTGATCAAAAATTGTCACTGTTCGATCTATACGAGTGAGATACACCAATAAAATATAATTTAAAAAATTTTTTTATTGTATAACATGCTTTTTACTTACTTTGATCGTAGACGTATATATCTAATAATCATATTTCATATAATATCGGCTGATGTTATATCCAGTACCTCGACCTCAACTTCGTAGACGAACCTTTTCGTAATCGTTCGGACCACGCGTCAATTATCAGCAATTGACTTTCATCATTGTGTATAGACATATGTTGTTTGGTTAAGTTTACAACGTTATTTAATGTCCTCTCTCATTCTATTCGCCTGAAGATCACAAGAGCGTAAAACTTGAGTAGCGATTTGAACTATCCTTCGTTGAGTGTTGACGCTGTGAAGCGTCTTTTATTCTGTCGGAATGGTCTCGGCGTTGAGCACTTTAATTTACTGCGTAGGTAGGTGTTTGACATTGGTTTTCTTTTTCTCTTTTCCTTTTCCTTCCAGATTTTTACGCCTTTTGCCAAGTTATCTGTTGGTCTCTCTCACATATATATTATTTACTAAATAAAATTTCTATACTTAGATTGATAAAGTTCAAAGAACAAAACTAATAGGCATGAAAGGTTCTACTCTTGTCTTTGTAATACATACATACATATATACACACATAAACTGGAAATAAAAACCATCATTGCTTATGTACTTTCAGTTTTGTAGTTTCACGCCGAAAGCGATCAACAGACCTGAGATTGCTTAATGCGTGACACTGCTAGTCTCCATGCAGCGTTGATTTCTATGTCCACGATTAATGATACGTCAAGTGTTTTTTTTCTCTCCCTTTCTAATATTTGTAATTTTCTTACTGTACTAGTTATTTTTGTTACTTCGGTGCCGCCAGATGGCAGTGTCTTGTCAAAGACGGGCTGTTTTACTCACGCAGCCGGAATATGTCCATTCCGTGTAAGAACAGAGCACAATAATAATTTGAAAATATATATTGCAAAACTCACATGTGGAAAACTAATAGTAAGGAGTTAACAAAACCAAGAGAAAATGTTTTCACTATAAGCGTTTTTAAGAGAAACGTGCTCTTTTAAAGAATCTCGACATTTGAGACTGAGTGCACACTTACAGGTTGATGGCTACAAGTTGTTCAGGAAATAGATATCCACAGGGGATCATGAGAAAGTGTGTGGGAGAATGAGATCTCCAATAGGACGGATGAAGGTCTTTCAACTCTTACATTATTTATATTATTCGGACTATTGTCTTCATCTTTGTCGCCATATTTATAACAACGTTTCAGCCGTTGTCCGCTCCGGCTTTCTTCAGGTGGTTGGAATGTCAAACTGAACCCTTTATTTCGCTCACTGGGGTAGACTGTTCTAGTTCCACGTGCCATGTTTAATGCATGTCAGTTATCAGTTATCTCCTGCTAATTTTTCCCTCTGAAAGTTCTCCACTGCCTTAACCGGGTATTGAACTCACACTCTTTAGGTCCTGTCACTAACCAACGCCATTATCCACTGTGCCATGTGTCCTTGAGGACACATGGCAGTGGAGAACTTTCAGAGGGAAAAATTAACAGGCGATAACTGACACGCATTAAACATGGCACGTGGAACTAGAACAGTCTACCCCAGTGAGCGAAATAAAGGGTTCAGTTCGACATTCCAACCACCTGAAGAAGGCTGGAGCGTACAACGGCCGAAACGTTGTAATAAATATGGCGACAAAGATGAGGACAATAGTCCGAATAATGTAAATAATGTGCATAATACCTCATCTCAGAAATATAGACAGGTCTTTCGACTCGTGATAACAATCGGATTACGATATGTGGGAAGGAATATAAGGAGGCGAGAGGGGGTGCGCAACGCGCAGGTAGTTTCCCTGGAGCAACACCGGAACAAAGCAGTGTCCCTTCATGTATCGGTCACTCGAAACCCAGACAGAGTAACCAGAAAGCAGATTAAATGGCCCACCTCACACCAGAAGAATGAATGGCAACAGTTCGATCAATATGTAAGCGATATTTTGGAAAAGGTAAAGACATTACAGAAGAAAACGTTCTACCTCGGAATGCTAAATGGTAGTAGATATAGTCACCATATTCCTTATCAGAGCCAAACCATTATTGAGTTTGCTTCGTTTTTTTCATGAAAGAGCATAGATTGCTGGTAAACCGGATGTTAGCCGTGATTGTGGAGTCGCAGTGTGTGATTTATAAAAAAAAGTTATAACTAACGGAAGTCGGTACCCGATTACTATCTGCTGGGTCACCGACGAGGTGGGGTATGATGTTGAAAGATCTGAACCCCGCAATGAATCTCGGCTAAAAACATCACTGTGTGCCAAAGCAACAATGCCTTTTACGATATGGAATAATGAGGCAATTTTTAATATAATTTTGCTATAAATTTGCACAAAATGAAAGTAAATATTTCGTAAAATTAAAATTTGTATCATTTAAAAATGTCCCTTTCAGCTTGTTTAATTTTTACAGTAAAACTAAAACTTGAACTTATAAAAATTAATTAAACCAGTTTCATGTATTTGGATAAATAACCGGATGCTGTAAAATGACGAAATACTGAAACGAAACTGAAATTAAGATGATCGAAGTTTTGGTGATATAATTGACAGTTCTAGTAATCAAATAAATTCAAGACATGAGCAATTTGAACTTTAACGCCAAATTGATGGCTTTGTGTCATGCATAAATCAAGTCCACTCACAAGTAGCTGTCCCCTGCCTCACGAACAGTATCCCTCTCATGTGATAGGACTAGGGTTAATCTGTGACACCTGAAGAGTTTTCCAAAGATGAAATACCGAAGGAACTGGATTATTTTTGGTCTTTGGTTTCATCTACTCGTGGGACTCCCATTTTAAACTCTGCCTTCGCACAGTATTTTCATTAACACGATCAACATTGGAAATCTTAGTTACGACTTTGAACTCTTTTAAATTTATCTCCAAGGATGCGGCACGGAAAACTTAGATGTTTTTTTATCATTTGCTTTTGTTACGTTTGTGTGTTGACTGCATCCTGCCAAGATAGACATGTGTGAAACGGCATTTACGGTTAAGTTTTCCAAAATTCTTATTCACACACTCATTAATATCAACTTTTGTGGTATGCTAATGATGAGACTTTTGGTCAAGATACGTGGGAATTTTAACCATTAAGAAAGTAGTTTAAAACCTAGTTTTCACCATCTCCGTCGAAGTACTTGGAACTGTATACAGTGACATCGATCTCACAAAGCTAGATCACAGAGGGCAGAGGCAAAGATCAGTACGACTACTCGTGTTCGCTGTTCGAATTCCCTGAATGTAAGTAGTGGAGGCGACGCATATGAGAGAGCATGCTATGTTTACCAACTAGTAAAATGCAATCAACTTACCGAGTTCGAATTCTGGTTTTAGCATATTCACATTCGTACTCATCTCCTTGGTTAAGGCATGAATCCAACTCTTTCTGCACTCGATACCATTGCTAGCTGTGATGTTGGTATTGGTATACCATAAAACAAGGCCGACGGCCAAATCACGGTCCTGTACGATCACCGAAGTTAAGCAACGTCGATCCTGATCAATGGCGAGATGGATGTCGGCTTGTGAATACCAAGTGCTGTAAGCTTGGATGTGCGGGTGGTGTAACGGTGATGGCCCGTATTTGTTAATCAGAGAGCCGAGTTTAATTTCCCATCGGGTTCATTATATTTGCTTACGTGCAAATACTCTTGGGAAAAGTATAAATCAACCAAGCTATTGATGTATAAGTTTACGCTACTAGTACTTTTTCATTATTCGAACTGTTGTCCCCATCTTTTGTTGCAATATTAACGACATTTCAGTCGTTGTACGCTTCAGCCTTCTTCAGGTGATTGGAATTTTGAACTGAACCCTTTTTGTCCACCGGGGTAGATTGTTCTAGTTCCACGTACCATTATTCTTCTGGATGTGTCGGTTATCTCCCTTTAACTTAATTCCCCATGTTTTTGTTCACCACTGCAGTAGCCAGGTATTGAACTTACAACTCTTTGAGTCAAGTTACTGGATCCAACAACATTTTGACTGTTGTGCCCTCTGGCCTTCTTCAGGTGTCTGTCGATCCAGGTAACTTTCAAGGAATTTCGAATTTAGTCCGACTGTAAATAATTCTCCATTCCAGAAATTCAGACAGGAATTCAAACTTTTTTTAAATTATTTTTACACTAGAATATTTCTTGTACAAAAATAAAATTTTAAACAGTCCTTATCTTGTACAATACATATTTTTATATGCAAAGTTGTTTTCGTAAGTCATGGGAATCAATGAATAACTACCTAAATAAAATACGAGTCAACACTGAAGAAGATCGAGTTCATAATGATATTACTTGGCAAACCAAGTTTTTCGTCCAAAGATGTTAACACGGATTCAGTTAAAGTTACCAAGTCACACCTAACCTACCGATACCAAGCATTGAAGTGCTGACTTTGTGGCCTCCATCCCAATGATCTAACCGCTGAACTTTCACCCTGAGTATTGTTCTTTCGTTTGTTTGTTCATTTGTGTGTTTGTTTCGCTACTGTATAAAAGTTGACAAAGTTAAATATACTAGCGACTTAACTTTATGTGCGGGTGCTAGTTCATTGTGAAGTTCTTCAGGTTCAATGGTCTGGAAATAAATTAACGTCTCTTCGCTTTTGGAAAAGAAGAAAAATGAAAACGAACATTGGTGAACCAAACGAGGGCATTTGGTGCTGGCTTGCTTGCATCGAACAGTCGGCCTACTTTGTGAACAAAATATTGTGGGTACCGGTTATAGTCTTTTTCATATTAGCGTGGATTGGTTGCTTTTTTTTGTTGTTGTTGTTTTTCATATCAAAGATAGACTAACGGGCATATACATGGTGTTACCCAAATGTTCGGAGAACTTTAGGCGCAAAATGGTTTCATCTTTGCTTGAACAACCCTCGTATACACGCGTGTTTTTATAAGGTGTGTTATATTTATGGGATAAAGTGGCCAATATCAGAGATAGAGCGTATGTAAATATAAAAGTGAACATTGAAGTCAACATTCAGAGGCGACAGGCTGTTTCATCTTAGACGCAATCGTCAGGCCACACACACACACACACATATAATATATATATATATATATATATATATAATATATATATATATATATATATATATATATATATATAATATATATATATATATATATATATATATATATATAATATATATAATATATATAATATATATATATAATATATATATATAATATATATATATATATATAATATATATATATATATATAATATATATATATATATATAATAAATATATATATATAATATATATATATATATAATATATATATATATATATATATATATATATAACATTTTTATACGATCTGAAAAACGATATTACATTGACCCTGAGGAAAATGAGTACTGTATAGACTCTATCTCATTGAAATTACATTTAAATTGATTCTTTGTGTTTTACCGTACCGTGACGCTCTTCGTAGCCAAGCAGTAAATCACATCGGATCAAACGGTGATTTTTCCTAAAAATAGAGATGCACGTTCGATTCCTGTCGAACAGCACATTTTCTTTAAGATTTCTCGAATACGTAGGCAGACAGGCGCAATACACTTTTTTAAAATAATAATTTCGGCGTTTACTTCAAATACGGGTATCTACTAAATGTTTGTAGTAATACAAATGTTTAAGAATAAAATCAGCTAATATATGAGCAAAAATTATGAAAAGATGTCAAAAGCTTTGTTATTAAGAACAAATAAATTTATGCAAAAGAAAAAATTTTTTAAAAGAATTTTGATATTTTGTGTGTGTGTGTGTGTGTGCATAAACGTCCCGATTTTTGTAAATAAGGACGTCCATACACATTGTCAGAAAAGAGCGGTAACTTTTAAATTTATTGGTAATTTTCTAGTATTTCCTCATCAAGCGTCTTCGTAAGACTATAGAGCCTAAGTACTTAGAACTTTATAAAATATTTAAATTTTTATGATTACTGTGTAATATTTAAGGCGTTTCCGTTTGTTGTGTAATTTTATAACAATTATGCCCTCTTTTAGATAAATTTCAAACGTCGGTTTGTCGATAAATGTGCCAACACCTCATAAAAACACCTAACTCTCTGCTAGCAAATGGTTTTCTGTGATATTTTAAACTAAAAGTAATGTTTCAATTTACATTACTTAATTTTAAATAAGCTATTTTTTCTCAACGTTTCAGAACAGTATATTTTATTTTTACAAGATTTTTTTTTTTATAAAGAGAATTTTGGTTAACAGATATAGACGATTTTATCGATAATCGTGGGGGGAATAATTCGAATAAAAATGTAAATTAAATTTTAAAAACAGCAAAGTATTTTGCATATTGGAAATATTAAATTTAATGTATCTTAGAATTAAAACTAAAAACTTTTTTCACTAATAAAACAGCTCGATGTATAATAACAAAGCTACAGTTTATAGTAGTAATAAATATATTTTTTTCCTCACCAGTAGCACAATTCTGAGTTTCATGCACAACGCCAGAATTTTTTAATCGGCGTCTGGTGAGGAAAACATGTATATTTATTATTAATATATTTCCATATACAGTGATCCCTCGTTTATCGCAGTAGATTGGTTCCGGGACCGGCCGCGATATTTGAATTTCCGCGAAGTAGAGACGCCATGTTTACAGTATTTATTTAACGTGTATTTGGACTTTTAAAACCTTCCCTGTACTGTTAACAACCAACCCATTACAGTACTCTATTAATAACAAGGACAACTGTTAAGCAATAATACTTTAGATTAAAAATATAAAGATTATTACTGTACTCAACACGAAAGAAGTTGAAGTAAAATTTGAATGATGATGGTGATGAATTTGCTGCGCAATAGAAATGATGATGATGATGAAGCTGATGATGACTTCTCCTGTGCAGCCGATGATTGTATGTGTTTGTTTTTTTTTTTTGTTATTTTACGCTTGTTTTGTTGTTCCTAGACTAGGAAATAATATTTATTATTAATATTTTAATGGATTTAATGAAAAATTTTAAGTGTTCATATATCGCGATTTTTCTAG
Organism: Acanthosepion esculentum; assembly: GCA_964036315.1. NCBI lineage: Eukaryota > Metazoa > Mollusca > Cephalopoda > Sepiida > Sepiidae > Acanthosepion > Acanthosepion esculentum. The sequence goes on along the minus strand of OZ038484.1, from coordinate 125,065,072 downwards.
AATTTTCCAGAAATCCGCGATATATTTTCCATATATATATATATATATATATATTTTAAAAATCCGCGAAGTCGTGAATCTGCGATAGTAGAACCGCGAATTAGCGAGGGATCACTGTAGTCACAATCATTGGCTATGCATTTTCGAAGCGCTGTTCAGTTCGCAGGTTGATAGTTGTGCAGAGCCATCGAGAATGTGGAGTGTAACACGTCATTGTTTAAACAAATTACCCACTGCCTGTGTTCACACTTACTGTTTGTGTCTCCATAAATACTCAGCAAGCGACGACAAATGTCAATGGGTGTATTTTATTCTGCATGGAGGAATATAATGGTACACCTCTGCTTGTTATGCACTTTCAAGTCAGACGCTATTTTGCCAGTTTGCTATCTATAACAAGACAAAATATTTTATTGGTGGAAACGTTCTACCTGTACTACCATATCACCAGCGTCCACTTCTGATGTCAGCCAATAATAATAACACAAACAGCAGTTAAGGCGGTGGAGGACTTGGAGATGGGAATTAACAGGAGATAACTGATAACTTACATCCATTAAACATGGCACGTGGAACTAGAAGTCTACCCCAGCGAGCGAAATAAAGGGTTCAGTTCGGCATTCCAACCACCTGAAGAAGGCCGGAGCGTACAACGACCGAAACGTTGTGATAAATATGGCAACAAAGATGAGAATGATAGTCCGAACATAGTGTACATAATCTCATCTCAGAAATATAGACAGATACTGAAGGATCGGTACGGACCCGATACACCGAAAATATGGAGACAAATTGAAAAGTCCTACCAGAAACTGTCACATATATCGAAACATCCGACATTCCTACACCGATGCAAACCTACAACTCATCCCTTCAGGCTTGGCACCAAGACTTCCCGTTAATTCAAGGAGAGCAGAAAAAGCGGGACACGCCCTTGTCCGAGAAAGAATCCAGTACAATCGTTGGAGAAAACAGACTTCAAGCTCATATCTCCCAGAGGCTCGAGGATTTCTTCAACAGAATTACCAATGAAGAAAACCGAAGAAGGATCCAAAATGACCTGGATAAGTCCTTCAGACATGATGTAGTCAAGACTCGCCAAGTACAAAAATTAAATAGATTGAAAGATCAGAAGGTGACGCACAAGTTCCATCACCCACCAATGAAAGGAGTAATCAACATCAGCCAATATCAGCTGAGTACCTCTGAAGTGTTAGTATTAAATAAGAGTCTCAACTTCGCCACAACCATCAGGCGAGTGCCATACTTGGACATCATTGCCAGAATTGAGGAAGTGGCCTTGAACTTACCTCAGGCTCAGGCTCAGGCGGATGACCTAAGATGCAGGGTGAGACAGACCTTAAAGAAAGCTAAGCTGCCCAAGTTAAACATCACGAAACTGAAGAGGCTGACAATCGGATCCCTGCAGAGGAGCGAAAATATAATCTTACTACCGGCTGACAAAGGCAATGCTGCTGTAGTGATGGACAAATCAGATTATACAAGAAAGCTGGAAGACTTCATTAGAAATGGTAGCTACTGTAAAGTAAAAAAGGATCCTACAAGAAAAACGGAATGCAAACTGTCACAGATACTAATCAAGAACAAGGATCACTTCGCACCTAAGATGTATAGGCAGTTGTCGCTGCGTTACACCAAGCTACCTCACATATACGGTTTCCCTGAGATTCACAAAGACGGTATTCCACTCGAGCCGATTGTTAGTTGCCAAAGCTCTGTGTAACACTTTGAGTCGCTTCCTTGAAGATATAATTGACCCATTGATCGGAAAGTCACCTTTATATGCCCGAAACTCTGCCCACTTCGTGGAAATAATCAAAGATGCCCCCATCCTGTCCAACCAGATGGTGAGCTTGGACGTGGTGAGTTTGTTCACCAAGGTGCCCACGAAGGAGGCACTCTCAGTAGTCAGAGACAGATTGGCCTCTGACTCATCCCTAGGAGAACGGACCTGTATTCCAATAGATAATCTGATGGAGATGTTGACTTTCTGTACACGAACAACACTTCGGAATGGTATTACACATATCGATAAGATGAGAGCTTAGCAATGGGCTTGCCATTATCACCAGCAATGGCGAATATATACATGGAATACTTTGAGGAAATAACATTAGAATCTATATCAACACTATGGTTAAGATACGTAGATGGCACCTTCATACTCTGGCCACACCAGATGTCCAGGTTCTACTGGACCATGTGAACTCAATAAGACCGTCGATACAGTTCACGATGGAGAAAGAGAGCAAGAATACACTCCCATTCCTGGATGTTCTAATATCTCGAACAGAGCATGGGTTCAAGACATCCGTATACCGCAAACCGACATTCACCAGACAGTACTTCAATTTCAACTCCCACCATCCATACAGCGTAAAGAAAGGGATCGTCCGCTGCTTACAACACCGATCAAAAGTCATAAGTGGCGACCCAGAGATATTAGATAAAGAATTGGTCAGTATAAGCAGTGCCCTACAACGTAACAACTACCCTGGGTACATGGCAGCAGCCTCCATAAATTGTGATAGGCGGGTACTAGAGGATGAGAACAACACTGAGAAAACAGTCTGCCTGCCTTATGTGAAGGGGTTATCAGAGAAAATACAAAAGATCTGCGGTTCATATAACATCAGGACAACCTTCAAAAGCTGGACAACACTTCGCAGATACCTCTCCCGAGTAAGACCCCCCCCATAGAGGAGAACATGACTAAATACTGTGTGTACGCCATCCCGTGCAGCTGCGGAAAGAAATATAAAGGGGAGATAGGCCGCCCCCTTAAGGTAAGGCTTCAAGAACACCAAAAAGCTGTAACACGAGGGGAAGTGGAAAAATCAGGCGTGGCTGGCCACATATGGAGAGCAAAGGGAAATCACCGCCCTCTGCGGGATCAGGTTGAAATCATAGACAAAGAACATCATTGGAAAATTCGTAAACTTAAGGAATCAGCACACATGCTTGGCCATAAAAATCTCCTGAGCCTACCAAGCATAGAAATGAATACAATATGGGAACCAGTAATGAGGAGTACCAGAGAAAAGTATAAATAGTATCAACGAAAATTGCAATATGAGCTCTGGCAAAAAACGTGCAATGATAACAGCAAAAATTGCAATATGAGCACTGGTAAAAAATGATTGCTGGAGATATTAGGTTTATAATACCCAGAAATTCATATACAGATGTCCTCAAGGACATATGGCACAGTGGATAAAGGTGTTAGATCCAGTGACATGACCCAAAGAGTGTGAATTCAATTCCTGGTTAAAGTGGTGGAGAACTTGGAGAGGGGAATTAACAGGAGATAACTGATAAGTGACATCCATGAGACATGGCACGTGGAACTAGAACAGTCTACCCCAGCGGGCGAAATAAAGGGTTCAGTTCGACATTTCAACCACCTGAAGAAGGCCGGAGCGTACAACGTCCGAAACGTTGTGATAAATATGGCAACAAAGATGAGAATGATAGTCCGAACAATGTAAATAGTGCACATTAATACATCTCAGAAATGTAAACAGATACAAAAGGCATTTATTGAAATACCAAGTGTACTGTAAATACATGTGGTCCAGTTGGTTTACACTTGCGCCCAAAATAAATGTATACATTTTTAGTTATTGTTTCGGAGTTGTATAAAGAATTAAAATGACCAATTCATTTAATATTAACTAAAAAGTGTCTTACCTAGGGCATTAATGTCTTAGTTCCTTTAAAATTCTCCTCTTGGAAACAGAAACGTATCCCAGCTCTCATTTTCCTTTTTTTAAATGGTTTGCAAAGCTCACTTTTGGGATCACTATTAGCTTCCTTGTCGCATTCTATCTAATCTCGTCCACAGTATGAATTTTCCTCCCTTTCAACTCCGATTTTTATTGGGACGGGGGAAACCAGAAATCGTATGGAGCCGAACCTGGTTTGTAGGTGTGTGCCCTCGCTCAGCTTCGCGTCGGTATACACAAAACCTGTATGTTCAAAAGGGAATGGAAGATGAAATGAAAGTCATGGTGAGCAATACAAATGCAAATTCTGTCTCCAATATATTTACTTAGTTATTCACGGATTCACTTGGAACGGTCTGGGGTCGGTGTCACTTTGGACAACGGCTGCTATTTCTGTCACGACAGATTAACGGATCAGTTCTTCGCTTCGGTCAGCAAGAACTATGGATCTTTCCTACAACTCCTCTGCCCATCTCTACATCAAGACGTGAGGCTTGCAATTCTCTAATGGGCTGCCCCGAACTTTCAATTCTGTGACTCTGCTTATATAAGCCTGCTACCGGAACTCCATAACTTCTGATCAAGTGGCACTTAAAAAGTTTTTTTTCTCTGTTTCCTTTTGGTCAGTAGGTAGCAGCGTTGAAGATTTTGCCCGTAGATTTGAGTATCTAACTAGTTGTAGCGCTTCGGATTCAGGTAAAATCATTCAGTTCATTTTACTGCGAGGGTCTTCTAAATCACTCGTGTGAGAGACACATTGTGTTACTGTATGTGGATGAGAGACCTGAGTAATGCGATGTTTTGTCAAAACCTTTAAACTAAACATAGGCAACTGAGAGATATACATAACCGGATGCTTACTGAACAAACATTTCCGAAGTCGAGAGACATCAATCATTACTGATAAGTTAGTAATAAGTGATGTCTCTTGACTTCGTTAGCTTTTTAGCAATCACAGTACCGTTTAAACTGTGCTAAGCGTAGCTTAATATGGTATTAGGTTAAAAATAAGAGTATTATTGATAAGAAAACAGTGCTGTGCTTATCTTCCAAGTAATATAAAGTTTTCCCAGCTTGAAAATTGACAGTTCGAACATCAATCACTGGCATCAATGGGAAATATGCAACAATCTCCATCACAACGATATGTATGGCCAGAAAAGATCTTACAGAGTTGTGGGACAAGAAAGGAACTCTTTATTTACATATCTCTCTCTCACTCACTCACTATGAAAGGAAATAAAATTCAGCCTTGCACCTATGAAAAGTGTATATATATATATATATATATATATATATATATATATATATATATATATATATATAGTGTGTGAAGAAGAAATATAAAGTCAATTGCAGATACCCATGACGAATGGACGGAGTGTTTGCTGGAGGGCCCTTCTACGAAACTCTGGAGCCGGGATGCTGAAGGCAACAACAATCGGCCAAGTGACAAACTTATATATATATATATATATATATATAAACAAAATTTGTCATTTAGTTGATGTTAGAACACTGTGCGAGCGTCGTATTGGGGGGTGTCAAAATAAAGTCGGTACAGAAATTTAATTATCTGTAATGTAGTAACAAACCACGGAAAATGTAACAGATCAGAAAGCGCTTAGGAATAATGAATAGGCCTCTTAGAAAATAAGCAAAGTATTAAGACATAGGAAAAATACATTAGAAACAAAGAGTGCTCAACTGCTGTGCTATATCTATCTTGCTGTGAATACTGGACAATTTTCTTGCATATGAAAAAGACTCGAAGCGATAGATGTGATTCTACAGGTGGTTGCTGAGAATACAATGGACAGAAGAAATGAGCAACAAAAAAGTTCCAAAGAAAATGGGAGCTAGTACACATGATTAAAATCAGAGATAGTTGTAATTTGGTAGGGGTTCATATTGAGGAAAGATGATTTGGAAAACTTAACACTCACTTTAACAGGACATATTGAAAAGGGGAGTGGTAGAAAAATAACAAGTCACCTTTCCTAAAGAATTTGAGTGAATGGATGGCAGAGCGGGGATAAAAAAAAAGGATAAGAAAAAGTCAAATGTTCCTTAGAGTAACAAGAGACAGAAAGTTGTGGAGAGCTATGATGCCTCACCTTTTGAAGGAACGCAGTACATAAAGTAGAGAATCACTCTGAGCAAAAATAGACTAAGTGTTTATAAAATAATTGCTATTCAATAATAATAATAATAATACAACCTTGTTAATGAACAAAAATCCAGTGAACTGGACTTTATTTTTCAGATGCATCTGAAAAAATAAAAACATCTCTCACACACTTGATAGATTAAACTAGTTTATTACACGAAAATGATAGCAGAGAGAAATAAAGCACTGGGGATGGAGCTTCTCAATTTTTAGCAACGATTGCATTATTGATGAGTGCAAAATCTAAAAATAAGATTCGTTTTGCTGTGCGAAGAGATTTAGCAATTAATTACTAAATATTTATAAAAAATACGAAGACGTTTGTAACTATAAATATATAAATACAATTATTTATATAATTTAGTTTTTAGAGTTAAAGGCTACTGAAATCATAAAATGATTAAGATAATCAGATTATAAAAATTTTCAAACAAAAAAAAGTGAAAAATAATTATGTCAACGAACACAAGTTGATCAGATCAATATAATCATTTCTAAGATACATGAACTAGAATTGTTAAATGTGATATGATATAAATCTGCTCACATTTATATTAAATGAAAACCTGTCCCCCAGACTAGACTTCAAGCTCGTTCCCGTGGACCACTTAGTTGAGCGCTTTTGCACTTTCGCATCCACGTTTATTTTTAATCAGTGTGCACAGTAATTTTTAAATAATTTAATTTACTTTTTTTTTTATTTGCTTTGGCTTCTTTTTTTTTTGCTTTGTCTTTTTTTAATGCCTGCTTCTATTTCTGTACCAACTATGCTCTATGGTAGTTGTGTTTATCTTATTCGTTTTAATAGCCAGGGGTGCGAAAGTGTAATGGCGCCGTTGTAATAAACTATTAATTTGAACTATATATTTATTAAATCGTACCCTATTTGAAAATCACTATCATGAATGCTTGGATCACTTTTCTCTCCGGTCTTTTGCACATGAGTAAAGGTTTATCCCTTGTTTCTTGTTTAGGATTGTGTTTCCGGTTCCTGGTAAAGTCTTAAAGTCACTTGGAGTAGCCCTTTGCGTCTTAGTGGCATTATTGCCTTGTTCTGGGTGAATTGATTAAAATGTCTTGTAAATTATTTAAAAGACTTCAATTACTAATATTTTTGTCTTAAGTTTATCCGTCTCAATTTTAATTGCAGCAATGGGTACAAGCATATTATCGAACTACATTGTATTGAGGATTTAAACGCCATTGAAACTTTAACGTTTATGCCCCCCTCCCGTGGTGAGTCCTCATAAGACAAATATAATTAGAACACATTTTTCTTTAACCGGAAAAATTAACACGTAAAACAAATCATTAAGTTCATAACAAGGCAAGGAAAATTTCAGTTGGATATCGACTTTATATGGCTAAACTGTGGCAGAGAGCCTATTGCTCTCCTGAAATATTAATAATTATAGTAATATAGAATTTTGTTTATAGATGAGAAAATAATCTGTGGTGAAGTTTGTGCCCAGAGAATCTGTGCTTCGTCAGAATTATTAATATAAAATGACAAAACAATAGTGTTTATATGAACTATGGAATACCAATTGAGAAGAAGAGATTGTTCATTTAATCATGAAGGGGGAGAGGTCAGTAATCATGTTGTATTCTAAGTTTACCAACAACCCGGGTTTTTGTCGCTACCACTGCGTTTATTTTAGCGCGTGTTTGTGAGAAAACAAACAGTTGGAATTGGAGCTGGGTGAAGTGGGTTGACAAGCAGTCGACGAGAGAGAGAGAGGCGCAGTGAGAGTGAAAGCATCCGCTTGCTGCTGTAATAAGGGAGGAAGGGAACTCAAGTTATCTGCAATATTGGCGCAATACTGCCAGTGAACCCGCTTATATCCTTACGACAACTACTAAGAACAAAAAGGGTGAACCCGAAAACTACTTCTCTCCTTTCAGAATTATTTGCAATATTTGTTTTTTTTTCTTCTTCTATACATATACATTACTTTCTTGTAAAAGAAGCATTATTTTTTTTTTGTACCAATTTCTTCCTTATAAACATAAAATTTTCTTTGGACTCGAATCGACTTGTTAATATTTGATTTTTCTGCTTGGCCCGGTTCTCGCCCCAACGAACTTGCAGGTAGACCAGCTGAATCTTCCGGGATCTACGATTTGTTAATTGCTCTACATGATCAAAAAATCACAACATGGCTGGAAAGTGGAATCGAATCGACATTGTGAACCGAAGACTTTGATTTAACCTGTAATACTAGACCAGGACAGGACCAACGGCCGGTCTTGTAGAGGACATCAATCCAGTGGGGTCAGGATAGGTGTTACAAAACAAAAGATACGGTTTTGATAGACTGGCGGATATAGTGTAAGGATTCAATTTAGTATTATACTTACAGTGTAAATCGAACCAGTGTCATAAATTCAGAAAATTTTCAAAAAAGAAAAGAAAACGAGTAATACGCTAAAAATTATGTTCCAGGGTCATATTGGTAAGCACACAAATGTGGGGCAGCTGAAAACAAAGAACTGATGCAAATGTGGTCTGTACCGACTTTGGTCTTAGTATGCTTAGATCGAAGTATAAGTGGGCAACTGATAACTGAAGAACGGAATATGAATAGGAAAACAATGGAGCAAATTCTAACCGAGGATTCCGAAAGGAGAACAATATTCTCAGATGTTGCTTTGAATTTTGACTGAATAGAAACAACATTGGTTTTGTAGTGGACCGTGGGGTGAAGAGATATCAGAAGGTTAAAATTTCCTGCTAGCCGGTCCAACTACATGAGAATTTTGGACTTTAATTAAGTCCAAAGAAAACAAACAAGACCGATATATGTGAACAAATATATATATATATATTAATAACAAGTTAAACAAAAACATGGACAGTTACATAGAGTTTGTATGGAGAAATTATGTGTGTTGTGAGTGTTCGTACGTACGTGTATTGTTCTTAGCGTGTTCCCAGAATTTGGGAAACGCTGTATCTGTGAGAGGTCACATATTGCTGTTAGTTGAAAAGAGAGATTTACCTCACCTCCGCGCGAGGTGGCGGACCAAGGCCTAAGTGGAAAAGAGAGATCGAGGCGAAGGGTCAGCCAGTATTTATAGCCAGGGGAGAGAGACCCCTGTTGAAAGATTAAGGAACTGAGGAGGAGCTAACACCGACAGTTTCATATTTCATCTGATATTTTGAATAATGCAGTGATATTTGACAGGGTCATGACCGGTAATGAAACGTAATGTTTTCAACGCGATTTGGGAATAATACGCCAGAATGTGCAATACAAAACAAAGAATTAACCTCGGCCAGTGAAAGCTCGCATGCCTCGCTCGCAGTTCAAGACCATTTTTGTCTGTTTCCTCAACCATAAGGACAAACTCCAAATGTTTATTTAGAAGTCCTGAAAGGGGCTACAATGATGTGTTTGGAGAAAAAAAAAAGTATAACTCTCGTCTGACAAGTAGATTTTCTATCATGGCATGATGCGCTGGGAAATCTCTAGTTCATGACTAAGAAATACATTACAAAATGTGCCATCCACCTTACTGACTCGGCCCCACTGTGGTTGTGGCTTATTTCCAAAATTGAAAAATGCCGTAAAAAACATTTCTTGACCTTCAGTAGCAAGTGATTACATCACTGAAAAATATGCCGGAAAAACTGCTTTCAAAAATGTTACGAGCAATTGCACTATCGTCTCACGAAGTGCATAGCTTCAAAAGGGGCGTAATTTGAAGGTGACAACAGCTTGTAGGGACAAGATAAGCAAACTTCACTTTCACCGGACCATTTCAGGAATTATCTCACCTTGTGTGTGTGTGTGTGTGTGTGTGTGTGTGTATATATATATTATATAGTCTAAAAAGACATTTAAAAAATTGTTTAATTGGTCAAATTTTGCGACGTGGATTGGGCTGAGTTATATATATATAAGCGAATTCCTTAACTCCTACAAAAACAGATGTCATTTTTTTTCTTTTTTTTTTTCAAATTCGGATCCCCGGTAAATTGTTTTATTTTTCAAGAGCAATAAAATTCTAATATCGTAGATATTCACACACGCACATAGAGAGAAGGGTAGATATATAGCAAGAGGATAAGTGAAAGTGACCAAAGAAAATCTCAGAAAGAGCATTGGATGTGTCATTTTATGGGCGAGTTCGCATCAAAATAAATATATAATCACTTTATCATTCTTGTTCGTCTTTTGCTCTTGGCTTATTTTGCCACTTAACCTCCGCTTCGCTTCATTTCCTTTCCGTTTTTCGTTTCGTTTTGTATTCATTTTTGTTTCAACTCGTGGCGCCAATCTTATGCAACATTAAGTGGGACGCATTAGATGGCAACATCAAGCAAATAAGACAATGGCGGGAGTGGGTAGCAGGGTGAAGGGACAAAAATTATTACCGTTATAATTTAATAAACGTACGCTGAGGTTCGTGTGAAAATAAGCGGAAAAAAATCACTTGTGTAGATTTTCCCTTCCATTTCCCAGATGACAAAGTCGATCAACAAACAAGAACGGAAAAATCTGTGTGAAAATTATAGCTATGAGTTTTATTTACTTATCTTGGTGTATGTTCCATATATTGGTGTGTGTATGTGTATAGATATATCTATATGTCTAAATAAGCCTGTGATTCGAATTAATGATTTTTATATAATATACACACATACCATCACACGTATCGGTATACTAACTTTCAAATATCTGCTAGAGCAGAGAACGCGTACTCATACATAAATGCAGACATGCCTTCACACACACACACACACACACACACACACACGTATGTATGTATGTAAAGACGACTGACAAGTTTCTGCGGTTAAGTTTTAATGATATAAATGTTTTGGTGTTTTTCCAAACACAGTCAACACATTGTGACCGTGTTCATAGTTGATGTTATGTGTTGACCGTGTTTGAAAAAATTAAAAAATTCTCGGCTAATTCTGAACACTTTATGTTCAGAAAAGAAAAAACCTACACGAACACATGAAAAATTTAATAAAAAGCTTAACCGTAGTAACTTGTAAGTCGTCTTTAATGAAACTTGTCTAAAAGACGGCTTGTTGCTCCAATACACAATATATATATATATATATATAGTGTGTGTGTGTGATTCACATACAGGTATGATTACTAATTGTTTAACTTATTTTTAAAACTGATTTCTCTCTCGCGTTAAAAATTAGCGACATACACATTGTGTGCATTTTAACAAGTTACTTTTAGGATCCTAAGAGATGGAAGGGACAATTTTTCGACCCACCCACGAGCTTACGACCCCACCCCCATTTATTGCATATTGTGGGAAAATTTCGACTCCCAATTATTAATTCTGCCCTTGAATTAGGCACTTTGCAAATATTTTTTCTAAATGGAGACTATTCCATTGTATATTCTAAAATATTTTATCTACATGAGAAGATTAAGGATGAAACGTTTGTTTAAAGGATAAATTATATATATATATATATATATATATATATATATATATATATGTTTTTCTTTTATGTACCATATCCTGAAAGGATATGGCTCTCTACGACTTCCTGTCTCTTGTTTTAACTAACATTTGATCCTTTATCTCCCCTAGTTTTGTTATCCATTTCTCAAGTAGGTTACGCGTTGTTTTCCACTGCTTTATAACTACATTTGGTATATCAACTAAGTGTTAAATTCTTCAAACCTTCTTTCCTCATTATCTATCTCAGAAATTTAAGCTATCTTTCTCATTGTATGAATCTACATAATTAGCAGGTGTTAAAATAAATCATCTTGCATGGATTTAAAAAAATTTAACCTATTGTTCTTTCATGCTTTCTTCTGCTTTTTACTGTTTTTCTTTTCTTTGTTTCTTTAACTTCATGTATTTTTCTTAATTTCCTCCTCTTCCCATTTCATTCTTGATCCATTCCACTTTTGTATTTTTTCTTTTCCTTCGTTTGCTCCTTTACTATTTCATTTCACTTTCCTTTTTATTCTTCCTTGACATTACTTACAATTTATTAGCATTTTTAATTCTTCTCTTCTTAGTTGTCTCTCTTCATTTTCATCAAAATTGTAAACATTTTTCATTCTTCCCTTTATTTATTTGACATCTATTTTTTTCATCATTATTTCGCCATTTTTATTCCTCCTTTCACCCTGTACTCAATCTTTCTTCATTTATTTCTCACTTTTCCTTTTCTTGTAAAAAAAAATAAATAAATAAATAAATCCTCCCACACTTCTGAATTTTCTTTTCATCATCTTTGTTGAAAGTTTTCCATTTTTGAGAAAACAATCACAAGATATGTTTAACTTCTTTCATTATTTGTCAACTATAATTAGCCGTCTGCCCAGTGCGATTGTACGAATAAAACGAACACGCAAACAATTTGGGTAAATTTTCACATGGAAATATCTTCGTCGCGTTCACGTAAATGTACCGATACTTTTACCGCAAGTATAGACTCTCCGCAACATTGTACTTCATTTTTCATATCGCCACCGTCATCACAATATTACGTGCTTGTAAAATATGTGAAAATCAAGCGAGCATAATTTACAATTAAGATGGTTGACGCAAGAACAGCAAAATTAAGTCGGTTTCATACCTTTAACAAGATGGGTGATTTTAATTTTGACACCGCACAAAAACTTCGCCCAAATCTCTTCTGAGTTTCTCGCAACGCAATCGTCAGGTGACAAGTACACACACACACACACACACATATATATATAATATATATATATATATATATATATTAGCGTGCAGCTTATATCATAAAGAAGTAATTTATACAAATAATTTGCAATGTTAATGTGATTAAAGGCGAAATCACTTCTCTGACAAGACTTAATGAGACAATTCCATGTAACAACTCAAATCATAAGGATCGTATGATTCAAGGAATTGATAACTTAATGTTTCATTAAGTCTTGTTAGCGAAGTCATTTCGCCATTAATCACATTAACATTGCTAATTATTTGTATAAATTATTTTGATATAATATATAAGCTGCACTCTCTCTCTCTCTCTCTCTCTCTATATATATATATATATATATATATATATATATTAATGTGTGTGTGTGTGCGTACACAATGTATTTAGGCAGCAATTTTCCATTTATGCACGTTTATTTCAAGAGGAAGGAAAGTTCTTTAACATTTTTATTCGGTTCCGAGCATTTTTTTTTTTTTTTTTTTCGGGCAGAATTTGAACAAAAATTGTATATTTTCTGAGCGATTTCGGCTTTCATTAACTATTATCAAACATTTTTTGAATTAATGCATGGATTGTTTCTTAGATCATTTTCAAGTATTGCGTCTTTACGAGTTAGCGTATAATGTCTTTTTCTTTATATATATTTAATAGTTTTTATAGCTATATTTAATATTTTAATTTCTACATTGTGTGAAATTTTATTGATGTTGTGTTTATGATTAAGGCTTCTGATATTTGTCCTTTTTTTTCACAGATATATTGCATGGTATTTTTGTATTATGAAAGAAAACATCACAAGCTGATGTATATGTTCTTGTTCAGTTTTTATTTGATTGATTCTCTGTTTTTCGAGGTCAAGTCACCAAGAAATTTCACATAAATGTTTCTCTCGGAAATACAACAAACTTCGTTAGTCTATTATTTCATTAGGATGTTGCCCGTGAAATAATGAAAGGAATGTTTACGCATGAATCTGCACAGATATACTAGTACAATTGCATATTTATGCCTTCTGCTACGGATCAGCGTATCTGCGCTCTCTAGCAGGGATCAAACCTGCGTCCTCTGTTGTAAGGGAAACTATCGTTTGATTCAGTGTGCTTTACCGCACTGCTACAGGGAGCGTCACGGTCTAGCAAAATTCTCCTTTAATTGGGTCCATGCAGTGTTGATTTTTATATCAACAAACGATAGTGAGTCATCTTTCTTCATAAATTTTAAACAATTTATGTTTAAATTATGAATGACACCCATTCTCTATTATCTTATCCTCCTCTCTCTGTCTTTTATGGAGTAGTTGAAATGGGTTTGGATCAATCTTGAGTAAGTCAGTAGGAACCACAGAAATTTGGTAAGTGTATACGAAATTAAAACATTTTTGTTGCATTGATGATGACATTTTTTTTAAATGCGCGGCTAATTCTAATATTTTTTATGACATTTAAAGAGATTTCCAGGTTAGGTCCTAATTTTATATAAATTTCAAAAACACCTTTTTTGGATGCTGACGATCAGGGTTGGTGCTTACTACCCCTTAACACCCCGACTTAGTCTGATTTGTATTCTATGACTATCTTAGCAACATTTTCTTTTTACCTAGATTTATATGCATTACAAATTAAACTAAACACTACTGACTATTAAAGGAAGAAAAAAATTCTTTCTTTTTCTTTTCTTCGTCCAAATCTGAATGTTTTGCTCATGCTAAGTCTACAAAAAAAAAAAACACTATATAAGATTTACTATTTTTTATCCATAAAGTGTTTAGAATGATTCAACTTTTTAACAAGAAAAAATTAAAGTTGATGTCAAAAATTACCCCAAAACATTGTTGATTTATTTAATGATCTATTATGACGAGTCTCAAATTTTTATTTAGATACATTGTATTTATTGTTGACTGAAGATTCGCTCTGGACGAGGAGTGTTAGGGACGCCTTCTCGAGCCTTACCATCACTTTTCTCATTTCTGAGTCGCCGTAAAACCCGGAATCAGTCGAATGTCGTTAGGCCAAGCGTGCTAATCCTCGATCCAGTGTCCTTTTAATGATCTAGAAGAGCATTGTATCAGGAACTAGTGGAGGGGGTCGCTTCGGACCCACTTTGTAGGGGGTTCGGCTAGTCCATGACCGATTTGCGCTCTTTCTGATCCTGGCCGCCAACAGCGAATGACCTCAGCGACATTGAGTTTTCCCTTACCTGGAGATTGATCCGAAACGCGATATCGCTCAATGACGTGGCTTTCAGAGCAGGCTGGATGGATACGCCCGATTGACCTTGGATTAGAAGAAACGGCTGTGCACGCATTCTACCAGTCTTCGGCGAGTTGACAGCTTGTGTCCATCGATCTCGCATATGCGTGCGATAATGTGTCGCCCCCGTGATCTGGGGTGAAACGGGTGGTATTTCTGATGCTGCTAGCCGTGGCAAGCATAGTGCTGTGGACAATGCAGATGGAGGGAATCTTACGATACGAACGTTATTCTCATCAGGATCTGGTTAGATTCTTTGTATATCAGCTCAGGATGAAGACCAGAACTGATAGAAAGCCTTTGTTATCAGAACTGATAGAAAGCCTTTGGGCCATTGATTTTCTTTTTGTCTCCTTTAGACACAACGGAGCAGTTCCCTGACTGACCCCTCCCCTGGTTAAGCTAGACTCTTTCATTTACCCAGTTAATGTGAATAATTATTGTTCCCGGCAATCTCTTTATGACCCAGGTCATGATTTCCAACTTCTCCAGTTTTTGTCCCCTTTTTATCTTGACTGTATCAGCGTTTGACTTTCCCTTTCCGTAATTTTATCCCTCCCTTGTCTCTAACGAGTGAGCTGCTTGATTCTGCTTAGCTGCAGAACACAGTGGCCACTCTTATTTTTCTGTGGGGTAGCTGCGTCCTACTAACATTTTATTTTATTTTGAATGTTGTACATTCCTACCCTCTCATTTCATGGCATATGTTTTTATATATTTTTGCAAAAAAAAAAATTGCATATTATCAAATATTTGTCATGTGTATTTTAGTTGGATCCCTGTGAATATGCGGTATTGTGGTATATGTTGGATCGAATGGTGATGGAAGAGTTCTTGATTAAATTTTTTGATTGAATGGGTCGCGAATCAAATTCGCTAGGTTTAGGATAGTCAGTGTTGACCAGTCTCACCCCACTTCCCCTTCGATCTTGTGTCAATTATATTGGAATAAATAATCATTGTATATATTTTCAATTTTTCTAGTTTAACTGTTCACCTCTGTTGCATATGATCCATTATTGTACATAATTAGGTTACAATAAAATTTGTATTTTATTTGAATATTACCTTTATGAAAATTGAGATGTAGTAGAGTGGGAAGCCGGTATCATAGAATGGGAGGGGGCGTATCATAGATTTGAAGGGACACGAAACTCTTGCACCGGCCCTGCTGACAGTAACTACAGAAATCAAGAAATGCTATTTTAACACAATTTAGAGCTGCCGCCGAGAAAGTCTCTTTAGTGCTAAGATTATCACAATTAAGATAGCTTACGGATCTATCACGTTGAAACACCGGTTCCCGGACGATCACCGAAGTCAAGCAACGTCCAGCCTGGTCAGTAACTCAATAGGTAACCGCTTGGGTTGGTTGGTTGGTTGTTTGGGGTTTTATGGCATATCAACCACTATGGGTTATTTAATGTCAGATCCGTTTCCACATATTTATTAAATATATATACTTTGTAAACGTAATTTAAAGATAACGTTGGCAACATCATTGTTTCAAAAACGTATAGCTGGCAACATCATTGTTTCAAAAACGTATAGCTGGCAACATCATTGTTTCAAAAACGTATAGCTGGCAACATCATTGTTTCAAAAAAGTATAGCTGGCAACATTATTCTTTCAAAAACGCACAGTTGGCAACACCACCGCTTCAAATATGCGGATGCAGTTTACCGCCACACCCAGGACGCGGATGTAGTTTGTCGTCATACCCAGGACGCGGAAATGTGCTGGAAAAGACCTGGAAGTTCACTATTTGCTCATAGCTGAGACCCCAACAGGTGCTACCACCCCGGGTATGGGTGGACCTGGGAACACCAGCAATTAAGAGGTGGTTCCACGCTTCCTCAAAACCTCCTGATCAGAGGCCTTGCTGTTGGATGCAGTTTAACGTCGTACCCAGGACGGACCGTTTGGGAATACCATGTGCTGTAAGCTTGGATGTGTGGGTGGTGTAATTGTTAATGTCTCGAAATTGTTAATCGGAGAGCCTAGTTCCAATTCCAGTTGAATTCGTTATGTTCACTTACGCGCAAATACTCTTGTCAAAGGTATGAATCCACCTCTTCTTTCCCCAGCTATGGGTTAATTATTAAGACGTATCACTAAAACCGTTATTTTTTTTAAAAATGGGTACAAAATATTTAAATTTTGATATTAACTGACCCATAAAGGTTGATATCCCGCTAAACAAAACAACCAACATAAGCAAGATCCCAGAAATATCTCGCAAAAGAGTAAATGTTATCAGGTATTTATACTTTTGATGGTAGAACCCGTGAGTGAAGAAAATAATGGTAGGTATTTAGAGCTACATGTTCAATATAGATATTCTTACTTGTATACTAAAAGGATTGCTAATATACGCGCGGTACACAACGAATTATACGCATATATGTAGCAATAGAAAGGTTAAAAAGGAAATAGTTTTTTCTATATTTTTCAACAAAATCTATTTTCTCGTAATGCAGTTAATCGGAGAGTCGAGTTCGAATTCCAGTCGGACCTATTATATTCACTTACGTGATAATACCCTTGGGAAAGGTATGAATCCTCTTCTTCCCCTAGCTATGGGTAAATAGCAGGACAGAGTTTTATAGCCTTGGATGGTAACCAGTTTAGGAGAAGGAAAAACTCTGAATTCAAAACCGGCCTGGGCTCCGTCAGGCTATCTTGCCCAATAAACACTTCTACTGTGGCTGCAGTACACATGGTGTCCCGTACGGGTCACGGGGTTAAAAAAAAACTGCAATTAACACAACGGTTCTCTATTGATCTAGTATTATTCATTGAAAATTTCAGATCAATATTCCACAACTGTATCAGTTTACGGGTTTATTGATTCAGGAAACATACGTTTCAAATAAAACCGAGTTTGAACTGCTTTTTATATATATTTAATAATACCCATTAAAAGTCCGACATTCCTAGGATTCAAAGGGAATTTGTTATGATGAATTACTGAAATCTGGACAAAATGCGTAACACTGATCAGTTAGCTTGTTTAAAATTGTGGCTTGGAACAGGAAGTATTTTTCTTGAGCGAGTAAACGAGCGGTGATTTTTATTTTCTTTGTCTGACGACGCCAAGTCCCCAAGTTGCAAATCCAACGTAGCAATCATGAAGCAAAAATGTGTTTTTCCATATTCTCCAGACTTTTCACCTTCAGACTATCACTGGTTCTGCTCTTTGCAACACTTATTGACCTGCCTGTAGTTCCAAGTTGTCGGGATACAAAAGGCGATTATCTACTTTTTGGTCGGGATAGTCACGTGACGCCCGCTTAGTGATGTCCCTTCATACAGTGACGAAAGTGGTCAGTCACAGTAAGCTTATTGGTGTCAAGACACACGTGTTGTTCGTCCTGCCTGGGACAGCCAGCTGTCATGGTGATATGAATACGCAAGCAAATATGAAATGGTCATTCCTCTCTCGGCACAATGCCGATAAGGAGTATAAAACGCACGTGACCGTTTTCCACGCGAAATGAATCGCTATGATACATTTCAGAAATAGCAAAGCGATTGATAACACGTGAGCATTTTTCGTCAGTCCTTTCTGACATAAAAAAACTCCATAAACTGCCGTTCACGACGTGATATTAAACCCAACATGTGATATTATTTAAATAATTATCATCGATTAACATCAAAGAATTAACCGAATCAGAATCATTATTTTATACTATAGATTATAAAATTTCCCTGGAAGAATAAATCCTTGATCAGAATAATAGTCTTTTGAGCGAAGTTTTTGTGTCTTCATGGGAACGTAATTAAACGAAGGCGGTTGTACAGTGCGCAAAATGCTTGGGATGTTGTCTCAACTGTTGCAGTTTTCTTCTGTTCGATACACAATTTTATTAATCGATTTCTGTCATTTATTTCTTAACTTCATCGAACAAAAGAAAAAAAAATTATCACAGGAAAGCATAAAGCGTATGTAATGTTTTCTGATTTGGAGAAGGTGGTCTTATTATTCATATACTAAAAGAAAAAAAAGGTGTTTGAAGAAATACAATAAGAACGTCATTATAGAAAAAACGTATGGGGGAGAGAAACAATGTTAATGAGAAGATTTATGATATCATCTATAAGTGGTGGTGAGAGAAATTAGATAATAGTATCCTATAATAATTATTCAGTAAAAACATCCATGACAACAATTTGAATAACAATGGTTATTGAAAAAGAAACTTAAAGAGAGGGCGTCGACGTAAGGGTTTTGTGGGTGTTTAATTTTATTTATTTATTTTTTTTTTAAATGTGAACAGACATGGAAGACCAGGTCATTTGGGTGCGCGGGAGAGTGAAGAGGAAATTAAAAAAATACTTCTGTACGAAGAATTAAAAACTGAAAGAAATTTTGAAAGTTGTTTCAAAGTAACAAACGAAAAATATTGAATTTAAAATGTAAAATAATAATTTTTTTTTTTTTTACGGGCGTAGAATTCCGATTTTGGACAACAAAAAGAGACAAAGGTACTAAAATTGCAGATTATGACCCAGAAACCAATTTTTTTTAAAATCAGAATTTCTAGTGTGTGTGTGTGTGTGTGTGTGTGTATATAATATATATATATATATATATATATATATATAACAAACAAAAACCCTTGAATATTCCCCAAAAAAAAAACAGCATTAAAAAGCGCAGAAAGTACACCTTTTAGGAGGGCATTGAGAATCTTATTTGAATCCCGTGTATAGCTTGGCTGCCTCAGCCAGAAATCTCTGAAAACGCTCGGATGTTTTGTTTTTTAAATTATCCAGTAAATGGGTAGACTTTCGCGCAGTGGCCGTGCTGTCCCCACCCCCGGACCCAGATAAGATTGTCGATATCTCCTAAACCGTAAGTTTCCGCAAATTTTCAATGCCGTTTTTCGAATATTCACCAGAAATGGTACTTTTTTCTTAAATTGGTTTCTAGGCCCTTATCTGCAATTTTACCGATATCAATTACTCTTACATCAATTTATTATGTCTTTCTTTCTCTTATTTAGGTACCCGCCGAAAAGAAAAAAAAAAGGGGGAGGGGCATATTTAAGGTTTAAAATACTTTTTAAAAAAAGAAGAAAAATATTTCTTGAAGCTCTTTCTTTTTTGTTTTAGATTTAATTTTAAGATAATAGATTAAATTTAATATTTCCAATAAGCAAAATACTTTGTATTTCAAACCGAATTTAAAATAATTTCTTTCCTGATTATCAGTAAAATCTATAAAATCATTCATACGTTATTTTTATAAATACAATTATTTAAGTAAATGCTGTTTATAATAAACAATATTAATTACATTTTTACCGGCCTGAGAAATTTCGTCGAAATAAAAATATAAACAAATATTAAAATAATTGTCGGACTTATTAGTCCATTTCACAATATATGTTGTCATTTGTTTACTTTAAGATACGCTTCGAGCAGATATGATCGTTCGATAAAGATCGTGGGAAATTTGTTTAAAAACAGTAATTTGATTTTGATAACTAGACGATTTCTTTGTAGCTAAATGGCATAGCATGTCAGGCCAAATTACGGTTTCGTGTAGACACATATTTTATGCGAAATTTCCCGGACATTCAGGCCGATAAATGTAATTAATACTGTTTACCGAGCATTTACTTAAATAATTGTATGTATAAAAATAACGTATAAACAGAATTATATCTCCAAATGAAGAGAAAGAATAAACAGAATTAGAATCCACAGTTCTTTAGCATTTACTTTTTTTTAAAAAAGTGCTCAATACAACGTAGATCATGATATTTTTTATTTTAAAATATTTTACATTACGACACTGAAATTTTTATGTTTCGGGACTTTAAATTTTTTTTTATTCCGTCATCAGGCCATGTTCAGTAACTATTGATGAAAATAATTTACTTTTGAAAACAGAAAACAATACGTTTACTTATTAAAGAGTTAAGTAGGAGGGGGAACAAGATTTTAAAATATTATGGGGATGTCTCTTTTGATTAATTAAAAGACAGTTCGCAGCTAACGCAGAAAAGTTGAAAATATAGGTTAGATGTTGGAGGTGGGTATTCATACATGTCTCTGGGAACTGTCATATTAAGACACGATCTCATACTTACAGTTAAGAATATACATTTAAGTTACAAAAAAAAAATAATGAGATATATGTATATTTCTAACAATAGCTTTTTTTTAAAAATTATTTTTATATATTTTAGAACTATCTTAAATGGGCCTCTGGTATGATTAAATAATTTTTATATAATTTTGAACCTAAAAACAATACTTATTTTATTCAATGGGCCTTAATACATGGCAATATTAAAGTTAAACTCAAGGTATTAAATCAATATTACATGTACCATTTATATATAATAAAATAATGGATATATAATTGTAATACATAGATTTTTTATGAAAAATCCATTAACTATATTCTAACATAAACATTGTACAATGCATACATATTACAGTCAGCTTGTTACACTGATTTAATAGATCATTATTTTTAGGAAACTTAATATGTAGCTTTTCATGTAGACACAAGGGATATGGGTCAAATAAGGACTTATATCATTTCAGCATTAATACCAATTATTTATGTAAAAAACGAAATAAAAAAACTAGAACTACCAAAAATTAAAAACAGTGGGATGTCGAGAGACTGTAATAATTTGCCACAACTAGCAACTGCCAAGAGAAAAGGCTAAAGAGCGAATGCAAAGTGAAAAAAAAAAGAAAGACAAATGATCATGACACCCTACACGTATGCACATCTCTGCAGAGTGGCACATGGCCGCACACATAAAAATGCACACACACACACTAATGCAAACAATATAGAAAAAACTTACACCAATGATAAGTGCATAAAAAAAATAAATAAAAATATAAACAGTAAATTGTTGATACCCACTGAAGAGTGGATGAACACGTCCACTTGGGGAAACTCTGGAGTCAGAATGTTGAAGGTAACATCAATAAGCTAAATGACAAACTTTTACAGATTTATATATATATATATATATATATATATATATATATATCTATCTTAATAATGTGCATGCACCAAGAATAAATCCAGTAAATAAAGAAAAGATTAATTGTAATTTAACCCGAATCTCAGAATGTAATATACTTTTATACATTAGCATCAATCCTAATAGAAAATTTAATTTACATTTTCTTATAAAAGTTTGGAAACTTCACATGAAAATGCTAAAAATAAGATTTTTCAATTTAATATTGCATTCATTTATTGTGCCAAAACTTACAAGACTGGAAACCTGTATTAAATTGACTTAAAAAAAAAAACAATTTATAATACCGAGATATTTCCATAATAATGCCATCCTCTCTTTTGTATTCTAAGTAATAAAAATGAAATACCAAGAAAGGAATTCACCAACAAGCTTTTATTCTCAGAACAAAAGGGGATAAAAAATGGCATGGGTCAAGTTGCTTGCCCAACAAAAATGATTTCATCTCACTTTGGAAGTGTTGGTATTTACGTGGTGGGTCATTTATCTTTTTTGGTTTAATACCTTTTTTCTGTTCAACCAGTTTTAGTACTCAAAAGTTCAGTGAAGAGGAAAAAGAAATCTACCTCGAATGGTAATATTAGCTGTTTCCTCATAAGAAAACATTTGGCATTCATTAAACGATCAGTCAGTGCTGCTTTCAGTTGAAATTTATGAAATATTTCCATCAAAACAATTTTTCAATAAAATAGATTTCGCAAGTCCAGTAGCTGTTATTGCTCTTTTCAGTATTGATAGAGGCTTCGTTTCCTAACCTTATATTTGTAGTGTGGAATGTCAACATCCTTATTATGTCTGTATCTTCTCTTTGACTTAAATGTGATATCCATTTTGGCTGTTGCTGAATGTCAGAGAATTAACCTAAAAATAAGCGTGTTACTAATGAAACGAAGCTTGAGCAATTTTGTGAGATAATTTTTTTTCTTCTTTTGTTTACCAAAGAAAAACAGAATTGAAAAAGGCAAATCTTGTGATAAAACCAAATTAAAAACATCTATGACCCTTTTTTGTTGCTGAAATGGTGATGTTTCCCAACAATGTTAAAATTCCATGTTCAGACTCGGGTAGAAGCCAGAATTTTCAAGATGTCCTCTGTGTTATGCTTGTCCCTATTTAGCCAAAGCTAAATTAAGTCATACTATTTGTATATCAGTAAATCATATTGTCGAAGAGCACTCTCCTGGGAGTCAATTAGCTTTATAGTTAATTAAAGCAGTAATGACAAGGTCTTAAAACAGACCCAAGAAAAATGTCATGAAAAAAAAAAAAAAAAAAAAAAAAAGGCTGTATTTCATCTTTATTAAAGTGACAAAGGTCGTTGATACTTGTAAGCAAGTCCAGTCCCTAGATAATTGAGGAAACATTGTCAGGCATCTTCTTTCTATTACAAATGGCATCAAGGCTGTGTCCTGGTTCTGACTGTTTTTGATAATGCTATCTGAAAAGGCTACAGAGGAAAAGCATGACAGGGTCATGTATATCTGCACATATAAAATGGTAATTTTTCAACCTGAAGCACCACCAAGACCACAATGCATCTGGTCATAGTTCCTTCTTGCAGATGACATGGTTCTAGTTACGTACTCAGATGTGGCGCTCCAGCAGGCAACATCTTGTTTCGCAAAGACCATAAAATGATTGAAAATAGTACAGGACTCCAGATAGCTTATATCTGTCATATCCTCCTACACTGGACTGGACAGACAGAAAATTGGTTAAGGCAAACCAAGCTTTTAGTAAACTGCAAAAACAATCTCAGGAAAGATACAAAAAATGTTTACAAAGCCATTATGCTGTCTGCACTTCTACATAGGACTGTATCCTGGGTCCTATACCAGCACCATCTTGGCATACCAGGCACTATAATTAAGACTGAAGTGAATTCATCATTAACACTGAGCTTCTCAAATCAATCATGGCCACAAGCGTCTTGCATCAAGGCAAGAAAACAGTAGTCTTCCAAAGACCATCCTGATAAAAGGTGAGTGAAGAAAGGAGATACATTAAAGAAACAAACTACTTTAAAATGATTCTTGTCTCCTGTGGGATTAAATACTGCCAATAGACAAAAGAGACTGCTAACACACATGGCAAGACAAGGTTTATCAGACAACCTTCCTTTATAAAACAATTTGCAGAGCAACAGCAGAAAAGTATTACCACAGCTTCCTGCATTTGCCAGACTTCATCAATAAAAGAAAGCTTAGTTCTCCAGTTCATACCTTGCTGGTCCCCAGAGGGCCTGCAAAAAATGTGGAAAGTCCTCCTGAACATATTTTTCCCCATGATGTAATAACAATTACCTGTAAATCCTGTTCTCCAAATGTCTATCTGGATAATGATACTGAAAAATGCATCATTTTCATTTGTATTAAACCAGTAAAAAAGAAAAAAAAAAGTTGTATTATAATGAACTAAATAGTAATAATTTAAAGAAAAATTTACAGAAATGTTTTTAGGTCAATCAAAATTTACACTATATATAAATTAAGCTTATAAAAAAATATATTTTCCCTATATGTGCTGAAAAGAAAAAAATATGATAGTCTTAAATAATGACAGAAGCTACTTATTTAATTTCATGTTTGTCATTCCTTCTGCTCTTGTGACACTGTCCGTGGAACAAATTTTGACCCCACACGTTTCAGGCAAAGATCATCTGTCAAAATTTCTGAAACAATAGTCCGTGGAATTGCCAGATCTTCTGCTAATTCTCGCACAGTCAATCGCTGATTTCTTTTGATTGCAACCTGTACACGTTCAATATTTTCAGGTGTTCTGCTTGTTGAAGGCCTTCCAGAACGTGGATCACTTTCAACAGATTTCTGCCCAAGTTTGAAGCGTCGATACCAAAATTTGATCTGGGCGTCACTCATTGCCTCATCCTTGAAAGCCTTCTTAATCATTCGAATAGTTTCTGCAGATGAATGTCCAAGTTTCATGCAAAACTTGATGCATATTCGCTGATCTATTCGCTCAGTCATTGTGAATACAAAGGTCACAGTAAATAAGCTCGGTCAGTGGTCTCACACTACCAACTGAGTAACTCCATGGAAGTGTCTATTCAAGCATGTGCAGTAAGGTTCCCTCTGATAAGTTTCCACATTATATCAAGGCCACACAACTGGTTCTCCAGATATTCAGAATAGGTGGATACTTTCTGCACAGACCTTGTATGAACTAAAAAAGAAACAATAATTGTTTTGAGAAATAAATTTACTGGTGGATGACAGCTAATAAAAAAGTGTAAAGAACTAACACTAGTATATAATAATAATAGTATTAAAAAAAAATATCAAATCTCAGACAATTCTATATTTTAACAACTAAACAAAAGACAGTGCTACAACATTGTTACATTCAATGATAGAAAATTATAATTAAAGACAAAAGTTTAAAAAAAAAAACCCCAAAAAACATGAAGTGATTCTTATTCATGAAGCAATCAATTCCTGGAAAAAAAAAAGAATTTTCAATGATCTGCTCCTTTTCCAACCATAAGTATGACAGGAATACTGTATGTAAGCTCATCCCTGAGGGTCCGTAGGCATGTGATGTCCCCTCTGATCTGTTGACCTGTTACAAAGCCATGGAACAGGTCCTTTATATAAAAAAAAATATGTCTAAATACTTTCTAAACAAACCTTGTATTAACAAAAAAAAAAAAAAAAATTGAATTTTCAATGATCTGCTCATTTGGTGACCATGAGCAGGTATATGGTACATAAGCTTGTTCGAGAGTGTACTTACGCAGTAAGGTTCCCTCTGATTTGTTAAGTTACAAAGCTATGTAACAAGTGCTTGAGATATTAGAAACAAAATGGCTAGATGATTCCTGAACAAACTTTGTATTAAAAACAAAAAAACACTATAATTGCTTTGAGAAGAAAAGGAATTGCTGGTGGATTACTGCCAATAACAATGCATAAAGATCAAACTAATTAAAATCCAAATCTCACACAATTTTTTAGACTAAGCCATGAACTGTTCTACTTCTAACAATACATTGAATGATAGAAGAAAGAAAATTGTTTTTTCTTTTATGATTTTAAAACAGAGATATGAGAAGTGATCCTTATTCATGAAACAGTCAATTCCTGAAAAATACATATATTCCAATTATACCAAAGAGAGAAGACAGTTTACAGATATATTCAGGAGTAATTTTAAATAGCTGTCACATACTTGGAAAAGAATCTCTGAGGAGACTTACTGAAAAAAAATCAAAGAGAAATAATATTTGTGCAAGTAATGAAAAGCCAGAATTCTACACGATTTTCTGACAACGGAAAGAATCTGAGGAGAATGGTATTATTGCCCAAAACCTGGATCATTTGCCAAGTAGATCTGATCAGATCAGATCTAAAGAGAGGATAAAGTTAGAGGCTTAAAACTATAGATATCAATTGTTTAATGCGTCTATATTTCAAGTTAGAACTGTTTAAGTTCCTGCCTATATCAGTGGAAATTAAAACAGGAGACTGGAAGCTTGATCTGGACTCTCTCCATCCATAAAACTTGTTACCATATACTTTGTCTTCTGTAAAAGCAAGTTTTTAACTGAGGTAAACTATTCTCCTCTTCAATCTCATTCTAGTAAAAATGTTGATTTTTCTTTTCATCCATTACTCGTAGTATTCACTTTGAGTGAGTGATACAATTTGACTAAATGCTCAAGAGTTATGTCTTCTTTCCCAAAACACTAAGAGAAAACAGGAAATAAATTTAATATGAATAGAAAAATAGAGGAATTTTTAATTTGTTCTTATACAAACTCATTAATTAGAAAGTCATAATGAAGAAAAAGAAAAAAGAAAATTACCAGCAGTTTAATTGAAGAACAATGATACCCAAGTACATCATTTGAAAATCTTAGATCTGACCCTCAATCTAAGAAGGGTGGGAGATTTGGCACCAGACCAGAAGATTGTCAAAGAAAAACTATAACCATTCTTAGCTTTAAAATTGCATTACTGTCAATATTTTAACAATCATTAAATTTAATTATAGAAATTATGAATGTCAAAAATTGATATAATTCAGGCAAATGTAAAACCATGAAAGTTTGAGATTTCTTTATTTCTTCACTGAAATATTGTCATTGACATTTCCAGTTTTCAAATACCAAACTCTTGGACAAAGCATAGAATGGAAGATTTATTTTTTAAATTGTTGAATTTTCATGCATAATTACAAAACTAATTGTCAGAACTTGGTTCATTGTGATTAAAAAAAGTATGTGAAGGTTTGAAGGAGGAAGTTAAAATTTCAAAAATATTTCAGTGTTTATAAATATTAGTTTTAAGAACAAAATCTTCCAGTTTATTTTGTTAATATGAGAATGTGATTTTATGATGAACTGACATCCTTATTGGTCACATAGCACCAATTATGAAATTTTATTTCCATAGCAAATCAAACTCATTGTCCTTAATCACCTGGAGACAAAACAAAGGAATGTAGTGTTGTTTCTAAAAATACTTGTGGAAATAACAATTTCTCAGATATCTGCTATTCTGAATTAAACATCACCTCAAAGTTTGCAATGTAGAAAAACTAATCATATCATAGGGTTAACAACTGAAAATATTCTATGAACAAGCTTGTCCTTTTTGTTACCTTTTGCACATCCAAAGAAAACAGATTACTGTTCTTGTATGCATAATGTGGTTGGTTTTATATGAAGAGCTTGAATACAAAAACATGATGAATCCAATTTCTTGAAACTGAGAAAAAGACATCTCATAGCTCAAATATGGTTGGATACGACCCACTTTTTTCCTTTTTAAACATTAATATATCATCATTTGACTAGGAAAAAAGACAAAATATTTCAAATCTAGAATTTGATTGTAAAAGTATTTTAATTGAAAACAATATTTAAATGTATAATTATTATTTTTTTATAGCACTCTGCAGTCAAAATTAAATTATTGATATCAAAAACAAAAGAATAAAGTGGAAATACTGCATTTTGCAAATCATTTAACTTTTGTATTCAGTCTAAACAAAGTTTTGAGTTTTACAAATTATTATCTAACATATATTGTCCAAAGTGTAATGTTATTAATTATTAAAGAATCTTTATAAACTTTAACTAATTCTTTAAACTGTAACTTATAGTCTCTTTAGTTGAATTTAGTCTATAAAAATGTATTCATTTTATAATTGTGAAGTCTTAGTACTGAGTTTCACAGAACATTTTAAATGTTTATTTTTTAGTGTAAATAGTTTGTTCATTGAAAAAGTATTAAATGTTTAGTTACATTTAAAATTGGAGGTTGAAACTTAATATTTCTGTTGTTTTTTTTTCTTTCTTTCTTTTTCTTCTTTTTCCAAACTTTAAGGTTGTTTTTTTTCTTTGTCTAAATTCATCATGGATATATTGGCTTTTGCAGTAAATCCAATATGGCACTTATGTTTTGCTGCAAAACAGATTTTTGAAAGAAAAAAAAAAAAAAAAAATCATATGTAAAAAATGATTTTGATGTGTAGTAGAGTGATGAAATACAAAACCCTTTGTAGTGTTAACTCAAAAATTTTGAAAATGGCATTTATCGTGTTTTGCATTTCAGCTCCTCATATTAAAACTAGCAAAGATTGCTTGGGGTAAAAATAACTTCAAATATAGCATCACAAGAGTAAGAAAAAAGAAAAAACATTTACAATAGTTACAGCTGAAAAAGTAACTGTTACTGAATATTTTGATAACCAAAACAAATGGTGTACTTCCTTAGTATGACTGTGCTTCTAGGTACATCAGTGTTTTTCATATTGGGTGCTAGAATAAAAAAGTTGTTTGGGGATCCAAGAACAATCAATGGAGCTGGCCATCGGGAAAAGAAGTCAGGTTGAGATCAGCAATCTTGAAAGATTGTCTGTTAGCAATTCTGCTGAAATTACAAGGGCTCCTGAAAATGAAGACATTATCCTTTTTGAATACTCAGGATAGTTGCCTTGATGACCTGTGGAAAAAACTGCTTGACATAATTTAGAAGACAGATTTCTGAAAAGTCTGACAGGTATCCTAACTTAGTTGAACCTGTGGAGAGGAACATTAGGCAGCGCAAGAGAGTTGAGGAACTCAGTTGGATTTTGAATAATATCAACGGACTTGTACAGTTGAATAACACCAGGAATCTTTTGAAACAGCTTTGCATTTATTCTATATAACTATATCATTCTTTGTGAGTTAAAAATATGTCACAAGACTAGTGATAGTTTCTATAGTCTTCAAACATTTTGTTTATTTTACATTTAAAATAGTTGAAAAGAAAAAATCAAATTTAATTTTGAAAATTGTAAATATTTTTTGTTTGAAAATGTTTTCTTTCGTTACATTTGTGCAAAAACAGAAAATGAAATTGGATTAAAACAAAACATTAACAATATTCATTAATGTGTCAAATCCTTTCAAAACATGGGTGATTATGGCTCTTCATAATTACCTGTCTTTTACTGCTCTAAGTATTTTTTTTTTTTTTACCATTTCCTCTTCTCGTTCTGTTATGCCTTAACTCAAACTCATCAAGTAATTTAAGAATTTCTCCCGGCTTATCTGGACTTCAATATGTTCTGGGAGTTAAATTATTTAGGACCTCTTCTCATTATGTGTCTTAGAAATTTCAATTGTCATTTCTGAGCTTCTTCCTCAGAATTGTCATTTTGTGGAACAGAATCCAAAATTTCTTCAATCACTATAATGTTTCTATTTTCCTTAAGACATCTTCATTGCTCCCATGTTTTTGTCTATGGTATTCTTAACATTCATTGGTAGAACCACATCTTTATTGCTCTAGTCTCTTCTTCATCTGTGAGGAAATTGTCCAACATTAACTGACATAGGATATCTGATAGCAGTTCAGCATTCTTTTCTTTGTTTCTTAGGGCATTTACTTACCTCTTAATACGTTGCTTAGTTTCAGAAAGGCATTTTTTGCTGTTCTTATGCATATTTGCATTTGTTACATTTTTTTTGTCTGTTATTATACTACTGAAATACTTCAATTTCTGACCCTGCTTGATGTTGATATCTCCAACATGTAACTGACATTTTGAGCTGTCTTTTTTGCTAACAGCCATACATTCTCTTTTGTAGATAATACTTAATCTTTTGTTGTTGCTTTCTATTACTACCTTGTGTAAGAATTCTTTCAGTTTCCTTTCTGAATCTGCCATCAACAGTGTTATCCATGTATCTGTATTAAGGTTATGTCCACCAAAAACAAATCTTCTAGTTCTCTTAGGATTGGTGTAATGGATAATGCTTTCGAATGGGAAATTGGCAAGCTGAGTTTGAATACCAGTTAGGTTTGTTACATTCACATGTACAAATATCCCTGGGAAAGGTATGAATCCATCTCTCCCAATCTATGGGTTAAATAGAACTTGTATCTTGGAAAAAAATCATTGTTTACTCAGAAAATTGTTAATGTAATATTCACTCATGGAAAAAGAATTATTCTTACAATCCAAAATGTTTCGGCTTTAAATAACTCACAACAGGTTGATAAACTGTAAAATACTAATCAGTTAATTTCTTAGGATTGTCTTGCTATAGTTGTAATAAATATGGTTAGAAAATGAATCATTGTCTTAGTTGTATTTCTATTTTTGCATCTTCACTGAACTCATTCTCTATCCACATGCAGACGGTTTCTTCCAAGTAGAGGCAACAGATAACTTTAATAATTTTCCCATGTAAATCAGATGTGCATGTGATATAATGAATAATGGCTTGGGATGATAAATCAGTGAGCAGAGTTCAAGTTCCAATCGAGTTCATTACATTCACTTATGCATGAATACCCTTAGAAAAGGTATGAATCCATCTCCTCCCAGCTATGGGTTAAACAGACTGGTCTGAGAAAATCATTATTTTCACAATCCAAAATGTTTGTTTTAAATAACTCACAAAGGGTTGATAAGCAATAAAAACAGATCAACCAAATCAATGCTATATGCATCAATCTTTTCTAGTATTTCAAGTTGGTCTTTGTGTTGTACCATATCAAATGCTTTTGTGTAATCTGTGAAACATAGGTCAAGGTCTTTGTTCTGCTTGCTCTGATATTTTGATCATAAAGATAGCATTTCTTGTTCCAGTGTCTTAAATAAAGTCACATTAATCTTGTCCTATTTCTGATCTAATTCTGCTGTAATCTTAAGTCTAGTCATATGGTTCATTAAGCTGATTGTCCAATAGTTTTCAATTTTGCATCCAGAGATATTTAATATTGAAATAATTAAATTTTTAAGAGTAATATTCTTAGATTGAATTCAATTTGATTTTTTTTCTTTCAAGTTATTTTGAGAGTTAAGGGTTTATATTAATCTGATCTACTTAAAAAGAACAAAAAAAACCCTAAACTAACAACACACAGTTTACGAGAGCTAATATCAAAATGAAACAAGATCTGCTACTAAAATCAATGCATGTGTAATATATATTTATGTCTGTAATAATAAGTCCTTGTACCAAAGTAAATTTTATTTCAAATGCAAACATGAGAAATACTTATTTTAATATGACTGGCAGGATCATTTTTTTGTCAATTTGTCTGATGTTTAAAGTTAACAAAAAACAAGACTTAAAATATCGAGACATTTATGATAAAACATTAAAGCAGCTAGTTTTTTTTTTTATTTCAAAGTTGGAAAACTAATAAAAAAATTTGTTAAAAGTAGCTTAATGTGACAGTGATCCAAGCAAGTGAAATCAAAGTCCTTCAAATAAATATTATTTTTATATAGAAAATTACAATAAAATAGTCATTGTCATAAAATTTAATGAAAAACTTTCTAGTGTAAATGTTTAATTCATATATTCTTACTAGGGTGAACTGAAGCCGTAAATTAATTTCTGTAAATGCAATACTCTATTTCATTCTATCGAGCTATTAATTTATTTTTTAAGACTTTTTTTCTCTAGTCATTTTTTTATGTGTTAAATCTGCAAATATCAAAGGAAATTAGAAACAATGGCTATTTGAAACCTTACATCATTATGACTGCTTTGGAAGTTACCATGTTGTGAAATAAGAAACAGATAATCCAACAATGAAATGATTCTTTCACTCTTAGAATTAAATTGGGGTGGGGGGTGAAGGCACACACCTCTGAGCCTCAACCCAATTTCTAAAAGTTACATCTTTATATAATAGGCCTCATGAAAAAGTTCAGTTTAATATATTAATTGAGTTTAATGATGGTTTATAAGAGAAGGGTTGGATTTTTTTTTTTTCCAAGCATTAAATATTTATTACTTTTTACATGAAATCATAAACAGCTGGACTCACCTCCAGATGTAAATAACTAAGATTATCCACTATCTCCTGATTCTGTTTTTCACTTTCCCTTTTTTTCTGTATCTTCTCATTCTTTTCCTTATCCCTTTCAATCTTTGTTGTCCATTCATGTTTTGTTTTTTTTTTTACAAATATGAATGAGTTTCACATATGAAAATAAAATAAGAAATGCACAATTTCCCTTTGACTTTTTTTTGTATTTCTTTTTCCTCTAGCGTTTTTTGCATTGCAGAGGAAATCAAATTTTAATACATTATTAAGAAAACCAACATTTATAGAAAAGCAAATAATTCAGCTTGTGAACTAATTTCATTAAAAAGGTCTGCAATAATTTCTTGAATGAGGTAAATAAATCTATATCAAAGCTATACTTATATTAACAAAGAGACAAAAGAAAAGAGAATTTTACTGTCCATGTTTTAATATCTTATTACAAATAAACTATTTGGGAGATTTTCATGAGTATAATTCTTTCAGTTTGTAGATCAAAGAAAAATTTTCTAAGTAGGGAAACTGCAAAAACTCCAAAAGAAACACACAGAAAGATGATTAAAAGAACAAAACAAATTAGCTTTTTGTCTGAATTTCTGGGATGAGGAGTTATCATTATTTATACGATTTATAGCCTGACTATTGTCCTCATCTTTGTTGTTGTGATGAGGATGTTTCGGCCGTTGTGCTCTTTGGCCTTGCTCAGGTGTATATTGATTTGGGTAACCTACAGGGAATTCTGAACTGAACCGTTTATTTAATCTAAGTGGATAGACTGAGCAGTGGAATGAGAACAGTCTATCCTTGTAGATTAAATAAAGGGTTCAGTTTATAATTCCTTGTAGGTTACCCAGATCAATATACACCTGAGGAAGGCCAAAGAGCACAATGGCTGAAATATTGTGATAACAACAACAAAGAGGAGGATAAGAGTTTGGATGTAAATAGTGTAAATATATGATTCCTGTTGTTTTTCTAACACTGAGGATTGCACAGTTTAGTGAGATTTTCTTTTGCCTTTTGCATTACAAAATCTTGATTCTTTTTTTAATCTCTTTATATCATTGTTTTCTTAGTAATTGAAAAGGTTACTAATGTTGCCAAAATATTTTCAAACAAGGCAAAAGAAAATCATTTACTCACTTATGATAGAATTTGCACCTTTCTGCCATAAAAAAAGCAAACAGAAGCCATTTTACAAATGGCTGATATAACCTTTTCATAAAATAGTGTTGCAATTTTTACAAGTAAAATGATAATGTTAATATAAACAGTTGAATTTTCAAGCCTTTTTGAACCTCATGGCCTTATATAAAGAAATGGGATTAAATTAGAAACAAATTTTATCAGGCCTTTTAAATAAGCAAATCCTATATAATTTACATGAAGATAAAAGAAAAAGCAATACTAGTCATATTCCCCCCACCTCAAATGACAAAAAATGAATACAAAAAGTTTCCTTTTAAAATTAATATATAACTAGACTGTTTCAAATACCTGATTTAAGGACTTAGGAAGAGACAACTGAAATTTCTAGGGCACAATGAGGAAAGAGGACTTGGAGAATTTGATACTAACAAGACATTGAAGGTAAGATGAACAGAGGAAAGTATTGAATAATCTAATTTGTTCATGTTTCTTTTATTAAATAAAAACATATATGGTAATTGAGTCTGAAAGAAACCAACATGCAATCAACCCCCTATCAATTCAATCAACTCTATTAATCCCCTCCCCGATAGTTTTTTTTGTTTTTTGGTAACAATTTCATTAGTCTAATAAATTTTCTTAAAATCATAATTAAAAAGCAATAAACTAAGCTCAAAAGTATTTAATTAGTTTTTAATGAATTTCTTCTTTTCTACTTTTAATGTAGTATAAAAAATATAATTATTCTAACAAGTTTGATAAAATCATTAAAAAAAAACTATTCTTAAACTATTATATAAAGTTAAAGACAATTTATTTTATAACATTTAACTTTTATCACTCTGTGACTTCATTTGCTGTACAAAAAGTTTATCCTGCCACTGAAGGTGACTCTGATCCCTGAAAAATAGTTTGAATTTCATAGTTGTCATCATATCCTTCTATGGCAACAGAAAACAACCTTGAGTGAAATTAACAGTAAGGATACTGTCATTGAGAGCCCAGAAAAAGAATGCAGTTGAAAGGGAAGTAATATTAATAATGCAGAGTGCTAAAGATTAGACAATACTAATTTCTAGATTGTAATGTTTTTAGTCCTCCATACTTGTTTAATAATATTAATATTGGAATAACGAAACATACCTTCCAAAAGTTAGGTAAAGTATTAAGAACTGGGAAAATTTCATTCAATTCAAAGAAAATAGTGCTGAACTTTTATGCAATATTAGTCCTCCTATATGGCAGTGAATGCTGGACAATCTTTTCACAAATGCAAAAAGAATGTGGTTCTACAAAAGGATGTTAATAATCCCATGGACAGGACATGAGCAAAGACAGTTTTAAGGTAAATGGACACTTATACTGAGAATCAGAGATAACTGAAATTTCTAGGGCACATAATGAGGAAAGAAGGCTTGGAAAAATATAACACTCAGGGGTCATGTTGAAAGAAATGAGGTCAGGAAAGCAGCAGATAACAAACCTGATGAACTTATGTAAATGGTTGGCAGAACAGACTAGGAGGGATAGCAAAAAGACAAAAGTTGTGGGGAGCCATGATCATCCATGTTTCCTCAAGACATGGCACACAGATTTATGGATTGAAATCAGTTTCTGTATGCATGAGATTAAAAAAAAATACCTTAATTTCTATTGTTTTTAATATATAAGAGTGCTCGAAAAAAATTCTTAGTTTGGCTGAGAATTTTTGCAAAATCCCCTTGAAATTAAAAGTATATGAATTACAGATGAAGCAAATCATTCAGTTTTGTGACCTCGTGTACCTAATGAAGAAACCTGCCCCTAGATACAAATTCAAGTGTGGATAATTAGATACCACCAAATTTAATTTAATATTCTCAATAAGCAAAGTATTTTAGTGCATTTCAAACTGATTTTAAATTGATTAAAACCTTTTTTCCCCACTCTCCCTCCTTATCAGTAAAATAAAATCTATAAAATTGTCCATATAGACAAATCTGTCAATGTAAATTATTTATTAAGAAAAAAAAAAAAAACTTTTAAAAATAAAATATACATTTAAAAGGTTATTTGAGAAAATTAGCTGATTTAAAGTTTAATTAATCTGAATTGAAATAAATATTACATACTTATAAATTTAAGTACTGTAGAAAAAACATTTTTTAAGAAGAGTAAGACAGAGATTGTGTTTTTTGATGTGTTGAGTGATTTATTGACAGCCTGATTGAGAAATTTAAGAAAGTGGGTCATAATTAAAAAAAAGAAAAACTCAACAAATACGTCAACACCATTTTTATATAATTTTTTATTTTTATACCCAATAATCTTAAAAATTTAAAATATTTTAAGCATTTTATTATTATTTAATTGAATTTTATGTAGTTTGGTTTTATGGCTTTACTTATGAAAATGGTACAGACTTTTAAGTATTTCTTTAGGTTTTATTTTTACATTTTCCGCGTTTCTCGGACAGGGGTGGAATTATTAATAATTTTTATTTTGTCCCTTTGACCTCATAGAGTCGCATCGTGAATAAAACGTTATTTTAATTCTGTTTTTAATTTTAAGTACGTAAAAGAAAATGTAAGCATTACTTTTACAATCCAGTTACTTAATCCTTTATAATTGGAAAAAGATCTCTTGGACAAATATTGGATTTTAAAGAAAATTTTAAGTTTGTTTACATTTTTTGTATACAATAGCGGACCAACGAGTGACGAAAAAATGTCAATGTCTAAAAAACATAAACAGTCTTTATATAGAATTTTTTCTTTTAATTCATAGTTTTTTTTGGCTATTTATGGGACCGAAACTTACGTTCAAAGGCGTGTAAATTATTTAAAATGAGATTTTTTTTATTTATTTAGAAACTCCGTGGCATTACCTAGTTTGTTTGTTTATTTATTTTTTACGTACTATATCAATAAGCAAAAGCAAAACTACACATAATCCATTTTATTCATTAAACAGAAACTAAACAAGAAAGATTGAATGGAAACTTTATTCCAAATTTTGGCAATATCGAACGATCCACATGGGGAATGGAATTCGTTGAAACAATCGAAAACTAATGATGAAAAGAAGCGGGGAAAGTAACAAGTTCCCTGAAAATGAGGGGGGAAAAGTAAATTAAATTTAGAATTTTAGAATGGAATCATTACTAACATCGAGAACAGAATTAAAAGCAAGAAAACAAGACAAAATAAGTTAGCTCCATTATATAATTTCGAATTCAATCCTGTTCTCTAGATAATTTTCTAAATCTTTAAAAGACATTTTTGATAAAAAATAATGAAACCCCTTTTTTGGCAAAAATAAAGTAAAACAACGTGCTTAAAAAAAGAATTCAGAGATGAACTGCTGACAATGACGTTCGTTTTTTTTTTTTTTTAAATATTTTTTTTCTTTTACTCACGTCTTTTGCTCCACAGGATGAGAAAAATATTTCAAAAGTGAAGATAATTATTTTAAAAAGACAAGAACCGCTCTTTTGTGTGTAGTGTGCGTGGGTTAGGGTTTAAAACCCGCTTTTCCTACCTTCGTTTGGAAATGGAAGGAAACAACATAGATTTATCTCCCTTGGCAGCCGAAAGTGTGAAGAGCTCGCACTTGACAAACTTTGTTCCATTGCTTTTTGTTTGTTGCATTATAAACGGTTAATGAACAAGTGGCAACGCACCAGTTTCTCTTTACAGCAGATCTTTATTGCGTCCTGCGTGATGAATTCTTGTCGGATTTTTTAAATAATCAAGAATAGCTGAAACAGACTCTTAGCAAAAGGGGAGAAAAGTTCACAGATTTTCATAAAAATTCCTTAGTTTTGAATTGATGAGTGACAATAAGCTTGCCTTGGAATTAAGGAAGAAGCAAATTCGCAAATATTGAAAACATTGACTGAAAATTTCTCGTCAAATTTTTATCAATGTTTTAGTAACTTTTTGATTTTTTTCCCTAAAAGAGTCATCTAAGGTTTAAAAATGCATTCTGAATTGCAAGCTTTAAATTTTATTTAAGCTAAGCAAAATAAAACTGACATTAATTTTTTTTTTTTTTGAAATCGCTAAAATTGCTTAGTTAAAATCGACCATTTTTTTCTGAAACTTTATATGAGGAAGTTAACTTAACTTAACTGATTTTAAAGTTTAATTAATAATCTGAATTAAAACAAATACTTATTTTCAGTTTTTTTAAAATGGAGGTGGGTGTTTTATGAGGACTTTGACTCATTGATAACCTGACGATTGCGAGGTTTTGGTAAAAGGGTGAAATACTTTTTAAGTTTTTTTTTTTTTTTGTGTAAAATAAAATTACATGACCAATACAATAACGCCTTTTCTTTTTTATATATCTTATCCGGGTTTGGTCTATTATATATACATTAACACAGGCTCTAATTTGGGACCAGAGAAAATCTCTTATATCCGGGTTACCGGTTACACTATATAATTTTTTGACTGCTCAGTAATCTTAAAAATATTTTATTTTTATTGAATTTTAGAAATTTTGGCTTTTGACTCTTAGGAAGACGCTTGTTGAGCAACAAAAACAAATGTTAGAAAATTATCAATAAATTTTATTTTTGTCATAGTTACCGCTCTTGTTTTCTGTTGTCGCTTATATATGAATATCCGTCATCTTCACAAATTAATACATCATTTTTAAGGATTTAAAACTTTATAAATTGTTATAATTGTTAAAAAAAATTCATTATTCATAGGAAAATCTTTTTTCTTAAGACAATAATACAATAGTAGTGTCAATACTGTCAATCAATAAAGTAATTAAGCTTTTCTAATGTCCTAGTTTTTTTTTTTATTGCATTTTTTTATTTTACACTTCAGAGCAGATCTTTAAGTGGGGCTCTTGTTTTAACCAAAAAGAATTGATTTAAATTCTCCAAAGACTTGTCCTTTCTAGCGAATACATACAAGTGTTACAAAAATTAATTTCATAAAATTAAATAAGGAGGTAACAGATGTAAACAAGAAATAGTTTTAATGTTGGTAAAACTTTTACCAACATTAAAGAAAAAAACGTTTTTAAAAATAATTTATTTCTGAATAAGTTCTGGAAGTTTCATTAAAATTTCTAATTCAACAATTATCTAATTTTTGCAAGAATTTTCAACGCAAAAAGGCATTTAAGGTTCTAAAAAAGGCTTAAAGGTATAATTTAATAATTAAAAAATACTTTGATCTTTCATCTTAATAACAGATTTTGACAAAAAAAACAAGTTTTTTCATTTTTTTTATTTTTTAATCATGTATATTCATTTAGCAAATCTTTGGGGGTACCTACAGTTGAAGTAATTATTTTTCATGATCTTTCTGATGAATGTTATTAATGAAATTTGATAAGATTATTGAGAAAAATAGGCAATAGTAATTTTAAGCATTTATTGGAGTGGGATAACATTTTCAAAAATGTTATTTTACCATATAACATTAAGAGTAATTTTTTTGCTGTGAATATTATTAATATAAATACTCTCAGTGATTACCAATGAAGTTTATACAAATCATAATAGGCCATGTTTTCATGTAAAGGATCAGATCCAGAAAATAAAAATATCAAATGAGTAACTTTAGTTTCATAATCCTTCTCATCAACACTTCATCAAATTTGTTCAAATGTTTTTATTTTATTTCATTGGTCTATAATTGAAAGAACTAAAATCAAAACTCAACAGATCTTGTTCAGTAAGTTCACTTAAGCCATTGATATTTTATTAAAGTTTTTTCTTGTAAAACATGTGCTTACTCCTCTTACTGATAATCTATCATTTACAAAGAATTAAATTCTCATCCAATAAGAAAACTTGAATATTTTAATTAATCCAGCATCTTAACCCTAAGCCCCACAGTCAACATAAAAAAGAATTTTCAAGTAATTGAAAAATGTATACAAACACTTTACTGATGAAAAAAAAATGTTAGCATCTTATTTCAGGTTTAGAATTCTCAAAAAACTATTGACAGTTACTCAATTGTAGCGTATTGGATTCAAGCCAACAATAACTGAGGTTTGCCAAAATCATTACATTTTCGTAGAACATTGATTTACTTTAAAAAAACAAAAAAAACTCTAATTCATGTTGTAAAATCAACAATACCCAAACTGAATATTTTAATGAGAAGTCCATGCAAATAACTTTTCAAATGAAATAAAACAAAGCACTAATATTTACATGAAAAAGTTCATTTTTTTTTTTAATTTGACAATTTTTTTCAAAGGGTCTAAATAGACATATCAACTGTCTATTTACTCAGTGATCATCTTTTAACGCAATAGATCTTCATGTTATTTACATTCTCAAAAATACATCTCAGTTGTTTAATAAAAGAATTATTAAAATAATATATAAAAATTAAAAATAAACAAAAACTTCCATATTCTGAAAAATAATATACATTAAAAGATAAGTGATTATAGCTTTTTTTACTCTCTATGAAAAACATTCAAGAAAATATTCAATTTCAATAAACTAATAGATATTTTTTAGTACCAATATCTTCACCATTTTTATCTAGTTAAATCCTGCATTTATAATCTTTTATTAGGAACTTGCAGATATTGAAATTAAATTATTACACAAACATCATGTTCTGTTATGAGGCTATGACTAAATGGGAATATGACCCAAACAATTATTTAATGAGTTGTAACCGAGAGAGATGATTGAAATTAAAAAAAAAACTTTGAAGCATTATCTAATTCTTACCCTATGACTTTCTCATCAAAACAAGATCCATAGGAAGAAAGCAGTTCATGCATTTACCTGGTCAATAACCTTTGGAAATAAAATACACCAGGTGCAATTGAAAATGACAAAAAATTAATAAACAGTAACGTTTTATTTTTTCATTATATATTAAGAAAAATATTACAAGCTAACAGAATTAGTTGTAAAAGATCAATGTACAACAATAAATATGAGAAAATTCATAAACCAAGTTTTTACTTAATATTTTACTCGATCTTTAGTGACTAAAAAAACAATATTTAAGAGTTATACTGTAAATTTAATTATCAAGGAGATAAAACTACACAGTTTGGCTGCATTTGAATGGCAGCCATGAAAAAGGATTAAATTTTTGACAACTGATTAAAAGGTTAAAAATGATATTTCAACAAAAACATTTAGTCTGGCATAAAGCTATTCATGGTGCACCCAGTAACGGTCAAATTCACTAGAATGTTTAGTTGCATGAGCCTCCAGCCAACACAATGGCGAAAATGACCATTTGAAATCATATAATAGGAAATATCTCAAATATAAATTTAGGATTTCTGTTTGAATCTCTATGTTGAAGAGTTAGCATTATTTACACTTGGATTATTGTTCTCATCTTTGTTATCACGTTTCAACCATTGTGCCTTCCAGCTTTCATCAGGAAGCGATATTGATACAATTAACTTTCAGGGAATTTCAAACTCATATTTTCTTTTTCTCATATTCTCTCACACTCAGTCCATCCTGGGTGTGATGATAAATTACATCCACATCCTGGGTACATCCAACAGCAAGGCCTCTGATTAGGAGGTTTTGAGGAGCGTGGAACCACCTCTTAATTGCTGGTGTTCCTAGGTCCACCCTGACCCGGGGTGGTAGCACCTGTTAGGGTCCCAGCTATGGGCAAATAGTTAACCCCTAAACTTGGGTTAAAACATTACGAAAGTCTAAAAATAGGTTTTAATAACAGAAATACTTTGTAAAAAAAGTTATTACCAGCTATACTTTTTGGAAAAAAAAGATATTACCAGCAATAAAAATCTTGTCAGCATGAAATAACCCATTGTGGTTGATATGCCGTAAAGCAAAATAAACCAAACCTCACACTCAGTGGCCATCCCACTTGCATGTTAGTGGCTTTATTGCCTTGCTTGGGGTGAAATGATAAAAAAAAATAAACTTGTATATTTATGCCACTCCACTTGGCAAACGCCATCCAGATAGGTTTTTGTGACCTGTCAGTTCAGAAGTACCTCCACATATCAAGGTTTTCTTTTAATATAAGTAGCAAGATTCTATCCAACTGTGGCATGCTAGGCTTGTCACATAGCTTACAGGGCCTGGTACTCCACAGCAGTAACCAATCTAGATACTGACCCGGATCAATGTTACTTAATTTTGGTGATTGGCTGAGAACATAACAGTCATAAGTACAATTATGCAGTCACTATAATATGAATGCAAATCCTTCAAAATCACTCCATCAAGAAATAGGCACACATTTTCTGTATTTTTCTTTCTTTGGGAAAGTTATTTTTCACATTTTGTAAAGCTTTAATTTTGTCACATTTTGGTAACTTGACAGAATTCTGAAGAGGAACATTTTATCCTCATTACAATACCTGTCATATCCAGTGCTCTTCTCAGGGAATAGTGAAGCTCAGTTTCTGAATGTGACAGACATCGAAGGTCACTGGAGGCAGAGGTCACTGGATGCAGCAGTAGCCAAAATGATCTGATAAAGATGACAAATGAATCAATTCATAATAGGACATTTTGCCCCAGAAAAGCAGATAAAAATATTGAAAACCTTTTCTCCATTTTAACTGTCTAATTATGATTGTTAGCAATACCCATGAAAATTTCAGTTTTCCTATTTGAATATCTGATGAATCATAATTCTTAATTTAATTATTGGACAGAAATCTAGCAAAGTTCCATGACTATGAAATACCCATGGAAATTCTCATATTGCATTGTTAAATATTGCAATAACAATCATAAGTATCAATGCAGGTCACTATTTAAAGAAGTAAGACTATACAAATGGAAAAAAAAACTGAGCTTTTCCATTTCACTGAAGCAGACATTAAATGCATGAGAGCATTATTGCCTTGTCTATCTCCATTTTCATTTCCCTTTCTTATGTATGTTTTTTCTCACTAAAATTAAACTGTCTTTTTCTTCCATCTTTCCTTGAAATCTAAATGCAATGTTGAGAGGAAAAAGATCATTCAGGTCTTCAGTAATGATACCAACATTCATACTCTGGCTTCCATCTTCAAAGTCGATTCATGAACCATCAAGAGAATAGTGAATAAGTTTTAAAAAGAGGGAACAG
Source organism: Acanthosepion esculentum (assembly GCA_964036315.1). Taxonomy (NCBI): domain Eukaryota; kingdom Metazoa; phylum Mollusca; class Cephalopoda; order Sepiida; family Sepiidae; genus Acanthosepion; species Acanthosepion esculentum. The sequence goes on along the minus strand of OZ038484.1, from coordinate 125,022,684 downwards.
TAGAGAGAAAAACTGTATTATGAGGTCACAACAGGAAGAGGGATCATCATTTCAACTTAGAGCTAAAGAGATCAATTAGAAAAGATCCAACTCAGTCCATAAGAACTTTGGCATGTGAGAGAGGAGTTTTAGCTATGACAGTCCAAAATGCAGTGAAAAAGACTTGAAAATGAAATCGTACGTGAAACCTGTGAAGCACCTTGTTACTGCAGGATGGAAAGTTAGAAGGTTAGAGAGGGTGAAGATCATCTTGAAAATGATCATGGAATATTAATAATAATATAATATATTTGAACTTTATTTCAATCCTTCATGAGCTTCTGATCCTTAGTTATGATGAACATGTCATTTTCATTTATGATCGATTCCATCACAGTTCTACATTAATGAGTGTTTTTTCACTCACTTTTTCATTACTTGATTAAAAGTACCCACAAACCGTTCAGCTTATCCGTTTCACCTTGGGTGACATGGTGGCGTAGTAATATGTTCAATCAAGAACATTTTACAAAATTCTTTAAATTCTTTAAATTTGTAAGCAGCATGTACTATTACCTGAGATTATGGCATCCGGAATACCATATCTTGCAAACATTTCATGTAAAAAAATTCACTGTAACAAGAGAAGTTGTTTTTTTACACTTAAAAATTTCAGGCCACTTAGTAAAGCTATCCACTACAACAAGATAATTCATTCTGTTTATTGAACCGTTGAAATCTATGTGCAGTTTTGACCACAGAGTATAATTCTTTGGCCAAGGTTGTAATTTCGTCATAGGTGACTTTGCTGCCAGAGTATAACCTCTGCAGGCTTTTACAATGTCTTGATCTATTTTGATCCGGTATACATAGCTTCTCATAAGAGATTTCATTCTTCAAATTCCCGAATATCAATGACGAAATTAATTTAATATCAGCTTTTGTAATACGTTAGGTATTACTTCTCTTTGCACAAACATCAGTACTCCGTCACATAGACGATTTTTAGAATGCAATCCAGATTTGAACACTTACTCACTATCGTTTTACACTCTTTTATTTATTTTTTATTTTCAAAATAAACATGTCTTGTTCTGCTTCTACTTTTATTTCTTCCAGGGTGACTTGTAGTTCGTGTATTAAATTCCATAATTCTTAATTTCTATTTCATTTTTTAATGCTGAAATATCAGTGTCCTCAAACAGTTCAGTATTTTTTGCTATCAATCTTGATAAATCATCAGCATGCCTTAATTTTTGGGATGGTTGGTATTCCATCATAATTTAATAAGACGGTACACCAGCATTGTAATCTATTCGTGGTCTGCGTAGAAATTACCTTTTTCAAACCAAAAATTGATAATAGAAGTCTGTGGTCCGTCTGTAAATGAAAACTCCTTCCATGTATAAATTTGAATTTTTTTTAATTGAAAATATCTTCTTCGATCTGGCTGTAGTTTTTTTTCTGTTAGTCGTAGCGAACACGAAGCATGTGCAACGGCTTTCATGTTTCCGTCGTCATATTTATGTAGAATTACTGCTTTTATACCATAGTCACTAGCATTTGAAGCCAATACGATTTCTGCTCTTGAATCGTAGTGCGCTGATAAGTCTGACGTCAGTATTTTCTTGATTTCTTCAAACGCTTTTTGACACTTATCAGTCCATTTCCACTTTACGCCCTTTTTAAGCAAATTGTTCAGTGGAGCTCTGAAATACTGCATGTTAGGTATATGGATTGGATAATAGTTTGCTCATCCTAGAAATGCTTGTAACGTTTGTTGGAGGAGGCATATTGCAGTTGTCCTCGACGGATCTGGTTGACGACAATGTTGTCCTAGGTATTTGACTTTAGGCAAAAACAATTCGCAATTTTCCTCACTGAGTTTGAACCACATTCTTATATTTTTCAAAAACTGTTTACACATGCCCAATATGTTGTTCCTTAGATATATTTTAATTAATATATCATCCAGATAAGCAACTGCGAAATCACAATCTGCAAGCATAGTATCCATAGTTTGTTGAAATATAGGTGGAGCCATTTTTATCTCAAAAGAAAGTCCGTTGAACAGTTCCTTGTGCGTATTTATAGTTAATACCTTTGAACATTCTTTTTCAACCTGTATTTTCAAATGCGCTCCAGATAGATTCAGCTTTTAAAAAAATTACACTGGTTAAATTCGCAAAATTTCCTCTGGACTCGGTAATGAGTAGTTATGGGGTTCTAAACAGTTGTCTAACTGTCAAAAAAATTAGCACGAATTTTATTATATTTTTCTTTACATACAATGCTGGTGCTGCCCATTTTTCAATTACACCTTTTTTCTAGTTTGTCTAATTCTTCGTTGATTTGATCCAATGCTGTGAACGGTACACTTCGTTTCAGTTTAAACTCTGGCATCGACCTTTTTTCACTGGAAATTTCGCTTTGATTTTGAAACACCGACCCAACTCATCTGACAGAACATCCACAAAACAGTTTTTCAATTCTTCCTTTAAATTTTCACATTGTTTTTTAAACTGGTAGCTTGTCCACTTACAGTTTTACTATAAATATTTATAGGTAAATCTCACAACTCAAATAATTCCACCCAGTCAGTATCGAATACGTTTGTAGTATTTTTTAACACATAATCCTTAGCTTTACACATTTGTTACGAAATGAAACGTTACATGTCATTTCTCCAATAAAATATAATTTCTTCCCCGACATGCCACATGCAATTTTCGAGGTTCTTTTAAATATAGGTCTTCTGTTTGTTTTCCATGTGCCTTTGTTGATTGTGATATCACTACCAGTGTCTAGTTGCATTTTTATGCCTTCATTAATTTTCACATACACAAATTTTATTTGGTTTTCTGGAATTATTTTTTCCGTCGCAACACTATACGAATGTTTTTCTGTGAGAACTTTTCCTTACATTAGTTTGACAGTGTAACTTTTTATGTCCTACTTTTCCACACTTGTAACACTTTGAATTCTTAAAGGAACAGTCAACTCTAAGTGGATTTTTTTTCAATTTCTTCTGTATCGCATTTCAGATTTAAGATTCTCTGACACTTGTCCGATATTTCTTGTGTTATTTTTTTATTCTGTTCAAGTTTCGTTATAATTCTAGCACGTATTTCTGCTTCTTTTTTCATTGTTAACCTTTTAAACATATATTGATTCAATTCGTTTAATTTGAATCTTTCACAATACTTGTTAACGATTCCATATGTGAAAAATTTTCCTTTTTTTTTTGTCAGATTCATACACTTCCAACGAGTATTGAAGAACGAACATTTCTCGCTAAAAGTTTTCGTCTGAATATTTACTGTGGCTTCAAAGCAAATTTCTCCTGTTTTATTCGGTAGTACAAAATTACAATATTTTTCATATTCTACTGGTACTAACTTTCTCAACTACTTTTTTTTTGTCTTTCCAGTCGTTGCATTCTTCTGAAAATTTGATCATATCTTCTAAAATAAGCAGAGAAGGTAATTCCATCATCTGAATTATATGTGAATTCAGTTATGGCATTTGCCATCGCATCGGGAGTGGAAAAAACCTGGGGAATCTTCCGTTTACTTCCATATTATTCAATTAAATTTTGTTGTTTCTTGAGTTCCAACAATTGCTGTTGTATTTTTACCACTTCGGCTAATAATTCTCCAGTATTTGAACAATATCTGTTTTTTTCCTTCTTCCCCCCCCCTCTTTTTTTACACACACTAAAGAGAAAAAAATTAAACCAACGTGATTCTAATTTCTCGTCGCCAATGTTATGTGCGCCGAAGCAAAAAGTACTTTTTCCTATTCCATATGAGTTTCGATTCCTCGTCACCAATGCTATAACTCACTCCACGCGGTTATAATATCATGTCTCGCTTAGGCTACTCGCTGTGACGTCACTTGAATTCTCTCCGACTGAATCCAAAGGACTGGTATTTACCCACTGAGACGAGATGTTACACAAAGGATTGCATTGTGACTTTTTTTCTCAACATTGATTCCGACTGGAAAAATAGTTTCGGCTTACGAACGGCCTTCAGGAACGAATTAAAATCGTGAACCGAGGTTCCACTGCATTTTTGTTGAGAATGTCAATCTTCAAATGTGCTTGGAAATTTCAGGCCCAATTAAAGTGTCATTCTTTCACTTTCATCTTGTTTAATAAGCATCACTGTATATCGCTACATCTGCTTGATGTGTTAGGTATTTGTATATTTACCACTGCCGCCAGTGGGTAATGTTTGAGTTCAAATGAAAAGCCCAAAATTCAAATGCTAAATTTTCTGTATAGATATTTTCTGTTGCAATATTGACACAACAAATCCTTTTGTTATATCGTTGATTTATTCTCAGCACCAAATGAAATGTATGCTTATATATTGATTAATTTATTGATTCCTTTCCTGCAGCTTAATAAACCTTTGTATGTTATGTAAAGCCAGAAAATATTTTTAGATTGTATGAATTTAAAAAAGAAATTTTTACATAATAATCGTTTAGTGATACAAGTTTTACTAATTAACCCATAGCTGGGGGAAAGAGGTGGATTCATACCATTTCCTAAAGGTATTTGCGCGTAAGTGAATATAATGAACCCAACGAGAATTGGAACTCGGCTCTCTGATTAACAATTTCGAGCCATTATCCATTACACCATCCGCACATCCAAGCTTACAGCGCCTCGTATTCCCAAGCTGTCACCCATCAAGGTACGGACTATACTAGACGTTGCTTAACTTCGGTGATCGTACGTGAACTGGTGTTTCAACGTGATGTGTCAGTAAGATAATTTATGTTTAGATATGTTATATACCGTACCTATGAACACTAATGAGTATGTCCCAATCCTCATAAATACGTTGGACACTATTGTATGGGGGTGGGGGTAATATGCTGTCTAAGTAGTCCACCAATAGCAGTGGTTTACCTACTTCACGCCGCTGGCGAGTATTGTATTTTGTTGATGTTATAAAGATTACCATTTCAGTTCCAACTTCCATTTTGGTTATTCTTCATTCAGTAACCCCTTCTAGGTTACAACAGTATATCAATAAATATTTTAATGATTAAAAAAACAAAAACAATTATTTTACACAAGAAATATATATTTTCAACATAATCTCGTGATTGTTCGGTCATGTTGTTGGTATCACAAGCCACTGAAAATAAGATCAATCCTCACCAAATATTCAAACTTTGTCTTGCGCCAAAGTCCCCCTATCCAACAAATGTGTGAAATTTTTATTTTGTCTGAATGCGAGTTACCCTCCCCCAAGTGATCTTAGAGACATCTTTTTCACATCCAATTGTCATAGGCATCAATACTCTCTCTCCGCGTACTATATCTTTGCCCTTATAGTTATTTATTAATCTGCATTTGTTTCAGAGGTTTCTGATCTTCAGAGAGAACCTCGCCCGGAATGGATATAACATTCATAGATTGTAAATTTTGTATGTTAGCCATTGTGATAAATCAGGCGCATATAGGTATTTTCTAAGTTTAACTTTTTTTTTGTACGCAAAACCAAATCAGAAAAACCGTTATGAAAGTTATGCTTGTTTGCTTTGAAAATCAGCAGTCTCTAATTCTTTCTCCTGAATTATTTCATAGTTGCATAGTTCTTCTTGGAGTCAAACTAACTTGGCTATGAAACAGGCAATATATACACTGCATCTTTATAAATGTTTGAATTTGTTTAAATAAAATAAAATGTAGATATTTATTAAACTTACTTCAGCAGAGGACACAATGGAGAAGTCAAATTCGCTTGGAATGGCTTGCGAGATGACATTACCGATAATTCTTCTGAAGAGCCTTGCTTTTGTAAATATGCGTACACGTATGTGTGCCTGCTTGTGTGTATACAAGTATATGCTTGCAATCACTACGAATGTTCTTGCTTATGTGTTTCTGTGTGAGTGTGTGCATTTGAGGGTGGAAACAGAAGGATCTGTCTCAGCAAAGACAACGCAATGAAACAGTTAAAGAAGAGAACTTCTTCGTAAACAATATCCGTCCAGTTGTTTTGTTACAAAAAAAAAAGAAAAAAAAAGCTAAGCTAAATTCCCATGCCCTTAGTGACCCTACCAGGACAGATTTCTGCACTCAGTTGACTCCGGCGCCATCTTCTCTTATTCCAGTGAATTCTTGTATTCTCAACACGTCGAACGGTCTATAAATACAAATAGTTATTAATAATCTTTCTGGCTTTTTGTCTTTTCTCTTTCTTCCGTATTGTTTCGGTTACGGCTTTGAGGCGTGCTACCTGTTGAACAGCAAGAGTGGGCGCGTCCGGGAAAAGGAGAAGTTCTGTGATGACTTAAGAACAGTCGGCCTCATTTGCATAACTTTAATTTGCGCTAATTGCAATTCTAGTTATAGACTCTTTGCGTCACTGTAGATCAATTAGCGAAACTGTTGTTCGTGCATAAAATTTACATTATATACCTACTTTCGCCGTTTAATTTAATCTGCTCAAATCCTCCGAACTTTTTTGATAGCACCTTGCATGCTCACTAGCTATTTTTTGTATAATTCGTGATATCACGGGTCACTGTTAATTCGTGATATCACGGGTCACTGTTAATTCGTGATATCACGGGTCACTGTTAATTCGTGATATCACGGGTCACTGTTAATTCGTGATATCACGGGTCACTGTTAATTCGTGATATCACGGGTCACTGTTAATTCGTGATATCACGGGTCACTGTTAATTCGTGATATCACGGGTCACTGTTAATTCGTGATATCACGGGTCACTGTTAATTCGTGATATCACGGGTCACTGTTAATTCGTGATATCACGGGTCACTGTTAATTCGTGATATCACGGGTCACTGTTAATTCGTGATATCACGGGTCACTGTTAATTCGTGATATCACGGGTCACTGTTAATTCGTGATATCACGGGTCACTGTTAATTCGTGATATCACGGGTCACTGTTAATTCGTGATATCACGGGTTACTGTTAAATATGGGTTCAGTTAAAGAGGTCGGGAGGGTAGGAGAAGTAGACAAATCCATTACCCACTTATATAGTAATAAAGGACATTTTGATTGTCAGTAATTTATATATATTAAGAAAACCGGTTGTACGGAGGCCGATAAAAAGTTAATACTTGTCCTCATTCACTTACGACAGATTTAATAGAAACATAACAGTCTAATTTTTAAAATATTCTCTTTCCTTCTCAATCGTGGTATTCCATCTTTGAACGGGGGTATATATACCTATCTTGAGGAGGCTGCTTTCTTGCCCCTCCCCACATCCACTTCATCATTGGAGGATCACTGTCCTCTAATTGCCTCCTTGAAATCTTGTGACTATAACAACAAAGATGAGGATATCAATTTGAATAAATCTGTGTATAATAATAATTCTTCATCCACCCACTGCTCCTTCATGAAGTCTTTTAACATTCTGGAAACCAAGCTACCAACTTGTCAACACCTTAAATAAACACCTATCGTCGTTTTAATGAATTTCTACAATATTTTCAACTTAAAGTAATATTTATTTAATATCAGATTAATTACACTTGAAATCAGCTAATATTGCTCAAATAAAACTTCAGAAAAGTATATTATTTTTGAGAGATTTTTAATAAAGAGAATTACATTGTGATGACAGATGGCTAATAATGGCACTAAAATCAGCGACATTTATTTCAAAACAAAAAATCCTTTCAGTCAATTTAAATCAGTTTCGAAATGCAGAAAAGTATTTTGCATATTTGAAATTTTAGCTTGAAATTAAAACTAAAAGCTTCAAGAAAGATTTTTCATTTTAAAAAAATCATTTTTATCGCGAACCTTGGGAAGTATCTATGTAAATCTAATGTTTCCTGCTTGAAATTAGATATCTGAAATCAATATTTTATAAATAATTTCGACATTATAAAGGTAAGTCTATTCCGTCATAATGACAAAGCATTTGACACATGGATAAACTGGAGTACGGAACATTATTTGGACTGTTATTCTCATCTTCATTACCATATTCACAACGTTTAGGCCGTTGTACGCTCCGGCCTTCTTCAGGTGATTAGAATTTCGAACCAGAGTAGATTGTTTTAGTTCCAGGTGCCATACCTCTTTCGGATGTCTCAGTTAGTTCAACTAGTTAGTGAACTGTATCGATGATCTCATTGAGTTCACATGGTCCATTAGTAGCTTGACTTCATCTTGGTGTAGCCAGAGTATGAGAGTGTCATCTACATATCTCAGCCATAGTGTTGTCTTTAGTGATGTAGATTCTAATGCCATTTCCTCAAAGTATTCCATATATAGGTTTACCATTTCTGGTGATAATGGTAAGCCCATTGCTCAGCCCTCATCCTGTCAATATATGTCTGATCCCATTCCAAAGTGTATTGTTTGCGTACATAAAGTCAACATCTCCATCAAGTTATCTATTGTTATACTGGTCTGTTCTCATAGGGACGAGTCCGAGGCCAGTCTGTCCCTAACTACTGAGAGTGTTTCCCCCGTGGGTACCTTGGTGACTAGAAAAATCTATCCTGGTGGACGAAATCACGGGTTTGGTTCGAAATTCCAATCATCTGAAGAAGGCCGGAACGTACAACGGCCGAAACTTTGTGAATATGGCAATGAAGATGAGGATAACAGTCCGAATAATGTAAATAATGTAAGTAATCATAATACCTCATTCCGGGAGATATAGACAGTGGAGTATGGAATTTTGAACATTTTTATCATCACGTTGCTACATATTGCTTTTTTAAAAATATTTTTGCAGAGTCCAAATAAATTGCATAATTATTTTAAGATCAGTTTTTAAATCAACTTCACTTATTTTTAACAATCGTAAAGTTCTGAACAAAAACACTCGAGTCAAAACCACTTTTAAATGCAAATAGTTGGGGAAAAATAAATCAACAATTTGTTTGATAGTTCTATCTTAAACTCAATTGGCTGATCTCAAAATTTAAACGTGCCATTTTCACGGTTAGAGCTAAACAAGTTTTCTTGGTGTTTTAGACGGAATATTAGAACATTAAACCACTGTGGCCAGTTAGAAAATATAAAACAGGAAATGGGCAAGTTAAATGTCAATATTTTAGGCGTATGTGAAACGAGGTGGGCAAACAATGAAGATTTTGTGACAAACACAAGGTCATATATGCAAGCGGAGAGAAAAATAAAAGAGGAGTAGGATTGATACTAGACTAAGATATGAAGAAATGCGTTCTGGCATACTGTAAATTATCTGAAAGAATTATTGTCGTTAAACTGATAAAGCCTTTCAACTTATCCATCATAGTTGTATATGCATTGACAGCACAGTACTGAAGAAGAAATTGAAAAGTTCTACTCTACGCTAGACAATGCCAAGGACCAATACAAATCGCAAACGGCCACACTTCAAGAGCTTTTTGAATTAATGCGGGTGTCTATTCTTGGGTCCACTCTATTCCTTTTTTTTTTTTCAACAATCTTCCTGATGTCATTAATTCCCGATTCAGTATCTATGCTGATGACACAACTATTCACTACTGATAGGTTCGAAAAAATCAAGTTGACAACTGATCACGAAAATAACCTCCAATCTGTTACGAACTGGGGCAAGAAGTGACATGTTAATTTTAATGACGCAAAAACGAAAGTGCTCTCTATTACTCAACTTATTTTGCCTTCTATCACCATGGTCTATGGCAACCCACAGGAGAGAGACTGGCTGCGTCTTCTTGGTCATGTTTTCCATTGTCATTAAGTGGAGTGATTATATTGAATCAATCAAGTCTACTACTAGGAATGTCTGTCCATTATGTTGTGCTAGAAAATCTTCCCTCCAGAATCTATCTTGAGCATTTATAAATCTATCATTTGTCCGTGCATCGAATATTTAAGCGCAGTACTAAATTTGCAGGTAAGGCTCATAATTTCATCATTGAAATTGCTAGTTCTATGCTAATAGTTTCTTCTCCCGTACTTCTCACTTGTGGAACTCTTTTCCGGCTTCCTGTTACGATCTTCAAAACTTTAAATGCAATGTCAATCGTCATCTTCTGTCTCTTTGAATCCTGTATTTTTATTATTCTATATGTTTATTTGACTCCCAGTAACACCTTGCATGTTACTGTCTTGTATCGCCTTTCTCTAGGTGAAATGATTACATAAAACATTATAGCGAATGCGAAACAACCTTTTTTATGTGTTATCTCTGGTAATGGCTCTTTTTGTACAATCCGACTTTGAATTCTTTGACGGTTCAATGTTCTAGAAATTGTTGAAACGTATACAATTGTTTCAGCATTTTTCCAGATTTGTCTAGATTCCTGTTAAACTCGATTTTAGGTTTTGTGATTGTTGAACTCGTGTTCGACGAATCGAGCTTGCAATCGTTGATGCGATATCATTTGCTTTCTATTGAGAAATGATTGTATTAATCGGATATGTTAAACCTCTTAGAAATTTTCTTATAACCTTCCCCGGAATGATGAGTCTCAGTTTTTCCTTTTTCATGTTCTGATAGGTCTCTTTTCATAATGATTTAAAAAGAAAAAAAGAATGAAATATTAATTCCTGAAATAAATTTATATTTGCCTTCTAAAGTGATGTTAAGCATTATAACATGCAATGGAGGTATATGAATGGCGTAATTGTAGCTGTTATGATGATGTAATGTATTGCTAAGTTTATTTTTTCATGAGGTGTCAAAGACTTACGTAAAAGATATATTATTGACAATTGTGAAAATAAATAATATCTTCTCTTACTTATCAATTCACATCTCTCTCTCTCTCTCTCTCTCTCTCTCTCTCTCTTATATCTATCTATCTATATATTATTATTAGTAGTAGTAATCTTATAATTAAATTAACCTCGTTCTGAAAACCTTCGGTGTCTTGATTTGCAAATAATCAAATCAATACCAAAGGGAAAAAGGTATAAAAAAAGAAAGAACCAAGAACATGTACGTTAGCCGAAAATAATCGTCCAGCATGCAAGTCCAAAGCCCAAAGAAAAAGAACCCGATACGAGTAGGCAAAATAACTAAAAGTGCTCAATACAGTAAGTAGAGCAGACCTAGTTAAACCTATACCTTATTGTTCCATAATAATGAATTATGGATAAAAAAAAAAGACGATATCAATAATTTTGACAATCCCATTGGGGCATACGACGGAGCAGAGATGTGCGAATTAGTAGGATGCCTTTTACTTAATAATCTAAATAATTACGTAGATTTTAATAACCATGGGCTATATCGTGATGATGGATTAATCATATTTGATAGAAGTAATCCCAGAAAATGCGATATAATCCGAAAAAAACTGCACTGGTTCTTTAAAAAATTCGGATTCAACCTCGAAATTGAAACTAACCTTAAAGTCACTAATTACCTGGACATCGCTTTAGATTTACTAGATGGCACTGTTTCCCCGTATAAAAAAGATAACCAGGACCCACAATATTTAAATATAAGATCTAACCACTCGGCGCATATCTTAAAACATATTTCTAAAGGCATGAGCCATAGACTATCTACCAATTAATCGAATAAAAACATCTTCGATGCTAATAAATTAATTTACGAGCAAGCTCTAGCTAAAAGTGGACACACAGATAAGCTAGAATACATTAACATAAATGATGACAATGAAACCCAGAATAAACATAAGAATAGACATAGAAACATATTGTGGTTCAATCCCCCATTTATCTGTAAAAACTAAAATTGGTAAAATATTCTTTAATTTACTGGAACAAAATTTCCCAAAGACCAGTAAACTATACAAAATATTTAATAAAAACAGCGTCAAACTAAGCTACAATTGTGTGTCAAACGTAGCGAATTTAATTAACGGATATAACAAGAAAAAAATTAGGGATAAACCACGCACTACTTCTCCTAGGTGTAATTGTAGAAACAAAAAAGCCTGCCCCCCTCCAGGGAAAAAGCCAACAGGAGTGCGTGGTATATCAAGTTAAAATATACAAGGACATAAATAACAACAATAACGATATAAATCCTAAAGTATACATAGGATCCACTCAAAATGTGTTTTAAAAAACGATATTACAACCATATGAGTAGCTTCAATAATGAAAAATCCAAACATAGTACTACACTATCTACCTATATATGGAAAATCAGACGTGACAATAACAAAGACTCCATCCTGAAATGGGAAATATTAAAAAGATTTTCCAAATATAGAGCAGGTCATAAAATTTGTCAAGAGGAAAAATTAGCTATAGCCTTATACAGGAAACCTGATCATTTATTAAATTCTAAAACTGAAATTCTAAGTAAATGCAGACATAGAAAACGTTGGTTGTTAAACTAGGTCTCCTCTCCCTGTTTTTTTTCTTCGATTGAATAAATGTTTTTTTACCCCCTGTTGTCCGAATTTCTCTCTAACTCCCTCCCTCTTTCGTCATTTTTTTTCTATTTGAATAAATGGTTTTCCCCAACCCTCCCCCGTTGTTTGTTTTTTTTATTTTTGGTCTCGTGGTTATGGTTTTTTTGTTTATTGACTATAAGTATTCCGTTCTTTTTTACCTTTTTAGACAACCTCCCCTGACGATCCGCTTAGGTGCAACCTTGGTAGGTCTATCTATCTATCTATCTATCTATCTATCTATCTATCTATCTATCTATATACACAGTGAGGGGGGAAATATTCGTACACAGACAAATTTATAATGTATTGTATTTCCAACTAATGAATAAACGTACTTTTCATATAATTAACTGTACACAGATGTATAACTAAATATTCATTGAAAACAGAAAAAAATTGATTTAATAGAAATAAATCCTATTTATACATTTTAATGGGTGAAAAAGTATTCATATAATGCAAATTTCAGATTTTAAAACTTAAATTGCATTAATACTCCAAATTATTCAAATGAAAAATTCTAGAATGTTCTAATAATTTTATCAGTAGTTATTTTTAGCCTAAAAATACAAACTGAACATTCTGTAATTGATATTCGTGTAAGAAGGTTATCATTATGGCAAGAGGTAAAGAATTGATAAAATCGCAAAAACAATTGATTGTTAAGCTCTGGAAAGAAGGTAACAGTTACAGGAAAATCTCAGGCAACCCGAATATTTCATTTACTACCATTAGTTCATTCATTGCAAGGTATAAAAACCTCAAAACTGTTGAAAACCAAAGAACAGGTGCTCCACGTAAGATTTCTTCAACATCTTCGAGAAAATTAATGCGTCAAATTAAACAAAGTCCAATGGTTACTCGTCAAGAGTTGCAGGATGATTTGCTTTCATCAGGAATCTGTGTCACTAAACGGACAATAAGCAATGAAATTCGTAGGAACAATCTAAAGTCACTCTCTCCTCGGAAAACTCCACTGCTACTGAAAAGCCACAGATGCCAGGTTGAAATTCGTTCGTGAACATAAGGATGAGGTAAAAACGTATTGGGAAAGTATTATGGACAGACGAAACCAAAATTGAGTTGTTTAGACGTAATTCTAGAAATCAGGTATGCAGGCAAGATGGCGATACCTTCAAACAAAAGAACACAGTTCTAACAGTGAAATTTGGTGGTGGCAGCATCATGGTTTTGGGATGTATTTCTGCAAAAGATACTGGCAACATATCAGTAATAGATGGTAGAATGAATGCCGCAGCATATCAAAATATTTTGGAAGCAAATTTAATGATTTCGGTTGAAAATCTTGAACTCCCTCCTGATTGGATCTTCCAACAAGATAACGATCCTAAGCACACTGCAAAATCTACAAAGAAATGGCTTGCTGAAAATAATGTAAATATCCTGAAATGGCCAAGTTAATCCCCAGATTTAAACCCAATCGAAAATCTGTAGAGTTTTTGGAAATTCAAATCCAATCGAGAGCTCTAACAAACATCCCGGATCTGAAGACCACGTGCAAAAAACCGTACAAAATATCAAGTAAAATTTGCAAAATAATTTATAACTACAAGAGGTTGGCTGCTGTAGAAGTGAAATATGGCTATTCTACAAAGTATTAAATAAAGATGATGTATTCTTTTTTTGAGCTGTACAAATACTTTTTTCACCCATTAAAATGGATAATGGGATTTATTTCTATTAAATCAATTTTTTCAGTTTTCTATGCATATTTAGTTATTGTGTATTTGTGTACAGTTAATTATATTAAAATTGTTTATTCATCAGTTGGAAATACAATAAATTAAAAAATTGTATGTGTACGAATATTTGTTTCCCCCGCAGTATATATCTTGCTGTTTGTCTGCCTATCTATCTATATGTATATATATATCTATCTCTCTGCGTGCGCGCGCGCACACATACACACACACATATGACGTGTGTGAACGCATGTGGTAGTGTACTTCCACGTGTCTGTATCATTCAATGTGTGGATATGTTTGCACTGAACATACTATTTCTTCAAGTATGTTTGTGAATGTATGTGCGTCTGTGTATGAGCATAAGTGTCCTTCGGTGGGCGAACGTGTTTTCTCTCGCTGCTTAACTACGGCTATGTTTATGTGTGAACATTTTGAAATTTCTCCCATTCAAAATAAACCATCAAACGCTACAGCAGCCTTGTACTTGATGACCCCATACATGATTACGTTAAACTACGGTTATCTTTTTTTTTACCTTTTTTTTAATTTTTTTAATTTTTTGCATAAACAGTTACTGAAATAGAAATATTATTCATAATATTTTGTTTTGAATTCTTAAGCCATTTTACTTACAAGTGATGTGTGATGTAAATGTTTCGGCGAGTTGAACAGATTGATCAGGAAGTTAGCTCGCCTAACCAACATTTCACGTGTCTCTTATGAAGCATTTCGTGTTGAGAAACAGGGAAACGGCGAGTAGCCTATCTAATGAGTTTGTGTGAATAAATGGGACAACAAGGAAAATACGGATGTAAAAAATCGCACGTAACAAGGGTCAGGAAGTTGCGGAGAGCTATGATCGCCCACGTCCTAAATTGTCATGGTACATAAAAGATCGAAATTACTCTACTATGGAATTAAAAAAATCCTTTCCGTTCTTTGAGAAAGCAATTTTACGTCTTGAAGTGACTGAAATTTTGGATAGTGCAATTTTGTGAGTGCTTATTTATCTTAGACGTTCTCTTAGTCTCCAAAAGAACTTAGGCTTTCCCGAATGTCTATAAGACATAGGGAGTAATGGGTTTCACCCTGCCATGCTAGTCCAAGATGCCAGTCTGTATTCAGAGTTGTTGTTCACCAAAACTGGTTCCTCTATAAAGAAATTCCAGTGTACCCTACCGATTAGGAAAAGAAATTGATTCGTGCCTTTCCCAAGGGCGTTCTTGCAAAATGAACGCAACAGCCTCGATTAGAACTCAGCTAACCGATTCCATTGTCAGTGTTTGAACATTGTCAAAATTTATCGAGTTAATTGTTCAGCTACTATTGCTTAAGTGATAATTATGGGAAAATGATTTACCCAAGTAATCAGAATATATGACTCGTTCGACGGAGGAAGGGCGTATTCAACAAAAAATCAAAAATTGCTTTTTTTCGCTGCAAATTATTCATTATATCATATCCAAGTATTTTACAAAAAATTAGAGCCGATTACGTAATATTTCAAGCTCAATTTAGGTTTATAGTTCGTAACCATGCAATGAGATGAGGTAACATAAAACCGTAGATTTGTCTGCGGAATATCATTACATTAATGTTAAATAATTATAGTGAAATCATTAAGATTTTTTGTCAAAAGCATTTTATTTTTGGTCTTATATTAATTTAAGATATTCCTTTTTACAGGATATATTTTTAAATGGAATGAGATCATT
>OZ038484.1:124984410-124996910 GCA_964036315.1 Acanthosepion esculentum | reverse complement strand
ATCGAAAATAGATTGAAACTGAACTCCTAAAATATTTCTAAAAATGTTTTCTAATAAAATAATCTATTTGATATACAATTAATTCATTAATGTATATCGGGCTGAAAATTGTTTAAATCTGATTATTCGGTAAATATTTAAAACATGAAAGCGTTTTTTTGCTTCATTTCAGAAAAAAAAAACGCATCCATTTTGGTGATACCTAACAATTCGCTTTTAAAATATTGAAACAGATGTTATATAAGTTTGAATAAGATCTTAAGCGTTGAATAAATACGCATAATCCATTTCATGTATTGTATCGTAGGAATAATAATAACAATATAATTGTATCGTAGGAATAATAATAAGATAATTGTATCTTAGGGATCATTTTCGCCTCACTGTATTTACTGACATTTTGCGAGCAATCGTATATATAGTAAAGGCGCAAAGGGACTTGTCATGAAACATTATTTAGTCTAATAGCATTAAAAACACATGAAAACATTTGACAAGGATAACATTATCTTTATACCAGAAAACTATTTTAATTATTTGTGAAATTCGAGAAATATATATATATATATATATATTATAAAAAGGTAATGTTTCAGATTGTACCTTAATAAAAATTTGTTTACCGTAATAAACATGCTTAATGTTCATTTCAAGCTGGGTATCGATAAAAAGATAGCCAAGGTGGGAGTTGTCTTGGTTCAAATCAATGAATTGTGAACGTTTGCAATTCAGGAATAATTTTGGAGCCGCACTAAAACTGTTTTCAGTGCCCAACTTGAGTGTACAGTCAATCATAGTGAAAACCGTTGCAACGCTTCCTGACATGACTGTAAGCATAAACATTCTTTAAGATTACAAAAATTATCCGTATATGCAAAAAGAGCTCTGAAGTTGTGTCGAAAGATAATTTCTGATTTGTCAAACAATCGAGTAAATGTGTTGCATCAAACAGTAAGAAGAGTGGACAGGAAGTCATTATTGCAAGGTTCGATTGGAATTTTCATGTACCTACTTGGAAAAAGATAGCGATTTTTGGAATTCAGTTTTGGAGAGCAATGAGACTAAATTGTTTAGTCGGAATCATGAACATCTATTGTGAAGTAAAAGGGAGAATGCATGAATCTTAAGAAATCCATCCCTAGTGTAAAACATGCGGGTGATAATCTCATGCTTTGGGCCATTTGTTTAAAATCGTCGAGATAATGAAAAAAAAGTGATGTTTTAAATTAAAATCTTAAAAGATTCCGCTGGTTAGCTTTTTGGAAGATGGTGTTTCACTTTCTAGCATAATAAAGTGCTCTGTTTAAAAATTAACTCAAAGACAACACGATCAACGTATTAATTTGTTCAGAAACTAGCCTGGACCTGGATCTAAGACACAATCTGTGGCCATAACTTAAAATTACGGATCATTCAAGACAACTTATAAATTTAGAGTTAAAGCGGTTTGCTTTCGAAGAATGGAACAATATGCCAAAAGAAATTTCTAGTAGATTAGTTACTAACTATAGAAAACGTTTATTTAGTTTTTCGTCTCTATAAAGAAATACATAAATAAAATAAAAAATAATTATACTGTCACTTTGTAGTGTCCATAAAAATAAATAAAAATTATAGTTCCAAAAATAATTATAATTATCATTAATTCACTCATTTTAAACCAATGAGAATCGACCCCACTTTTCTCCTCTACACACACAAACACATAACATTCTCATTATCGGACAAGCAGTTCATACAAACAGATCGTTAGCAAGTGCGTCAACGAAATTTTAATCTCCTTTTCCTTTTTCAGGCTATAATAGTAACATTTATCTTTTAGCACTCAACAAAAAATCGAAGTAAGAAAACATCAGACACTTCTTGTATTTTCTAACTAAATTATCGTGGCCGAGTGGTTAGAACGTTCGCATTCTAACCATAAGACCTGGTTTCGAATCTCATGCTCGATTTGTCAGGAAGAAGACTTCCTGATGTTATCAGACTGGAGGGGTCGATCTCGGCGTGCGGCACGTTTTTGGAAAGTGTCTGAAAACTATAGCACGGGTTGTGAGTGAATTTGGGTCGATAGCTGTGCTGGCACGGTCACAAATCATCGTGGCCTTGTTCAAATTGTTGATCACGCTAGATAACACGCTCTTTCACCAGAAACTAAAGTTTGCTCAGCATAGTTGCAGTATAAACCACAGGTGGGCTCTCTGTGGGTGTTGAATAAACACAAATGCGCCTGAGCAAGCGTCTGCAATAGGGATTGGCTAACTGCCCTAATAGACAGGTATCCTCAAATACGAATGGCTAATATATATATATATATATATATATACATACACACATCTATAAAAGAAACATACGAAAAAGACTGTATACACTGTACTTATCTTATCATTCTGTCGGATTCCGAGCCATATATGTTCTACATTTGACCCAAAACTCACGATTTCACTTAGTACAAGTTATTCGACAGAAAGACTATATTGACTAAAACTATTAGCTGAAGTATACGGATAATCTTATTCTTCCCTACTTTGTTACTATGTTTACAAAATTACTGTATTGAATAAAAAGTTTCTGAAATGGATTGTGTATTCATTTGTCTGATTATATTCTAGCTATTTTTTTTTTCAATATAAAATGTCTCAGTATTTGAAAAAGAAATTATTTCAAATGGAATTGTATCGTAGGGATAATAATAAGATAATTAATTGCATCGTAATAATAATGTAATTAATTGCATCGTAGGAATAATAATAGTATCATTGTATCGTAGGAATAATAATAGTATAATTGTATCGTAGGAATAATAATAGTATAATTGTATCGTAGGAATAATAATAGTATAATTGTATCGTAATAATAATAATAATATAATTGTATCGTAATAATAATATAATTGTATCGTAATAATAATAATATAATTGTATCGTAATAATAATAATATAATTGTATCGTAATAATAATAATAATAATAATATAATTGTATCGTAGGAATAATAATAAGAATATAATTTATTGTATCGTAGGAATAATAATAAGAATATAATTTATTGTATCGTAGGAATAATAATAAGATAATTGTATCTTAGGGATCATTTTTGCCTCACTGTATTTACTGACATTTTGCGAGCAATAGTATATATAGTAAAGGCGCAAAGAAAAAGTGCAAACTGAAACGTAATAAAAAAAAACTATTAAAAACCATTTACTAGATGCTACTTAGGGATGTTTGGATAATAAATCAATTGAAACATTATGTTCAAACTAAAAGGTTGAAGATAGACGTTCACAATGAATTAACACAAATATTCAGGGTTCCTGCCTTGCACTTTTCATTACCCGTTAGAAAAATGGTGAGGGACTTGTCGTGAAACATTCTGATTCGATCAATATAAAAAATTAAATTTAATTAAACCATCAAACGAAAACTGAAATATCCCCCATTAAACAAAAGAGCCAGATCAGACCAAAAATGAATTACTGCAGCTATATTTGAGCTGGAACTGCCCAGTTTTCCCCTTCCAGTCTTGGCAGTCCCAAAACGTTTACAAGGCCTTGGGGTGGGGAATTGTTTTCCACCCTACAACCCATTTCCCACAGGCGAAACGTTGCAAGCCTGTCGCTAATCTACCGCTATTTCCATAGAAAATGTTCAGACTAACAACATTCCTTAATTTCCCCAACAGCAAAGACCCACAACGCTGCGTACATTGAGGTGAACCACCATCATTTCCTTCGTATTCCATTAGTGAGAATTTTTATTCGAACAGCTTCTTCCCACGAACCGCTACTTTGTGGAACAGACTCCCAAGAAGATGCTTTCCCGATCACTACAATCTTAAGTGTTAAGGGTTATCTTTCCCACATTATCCTTTGAAACTACGCCTCTTTTAATACAGAAAACTCCTTCAGTAATCCTCTACCTCGAGTGTCTCTTGGGCCTTGTGTAGATTGAACACTAGTAAAAAAAAATTAAATGACCCTAAACGTATTGAAATGAATGTCGTTAAAACAAAATAAAAAATGAACCGTCTCAAATACTAATGCCAAATAAAATTCATAAGAATTACCGTAATTCTCCATGTATAATACGCCTTCATCCATAATATGCACCCCTAAAATTGTGCTGAAAGTGTGAGAAAAATGCTTGTACTCACACATAATCCGTACACCTTGTTTGGTAATCAAACCCTATAAATTGTACCTCTCCAATTTCATTACGACCAGTGTTTCCTACTCTTATAAAAAAAATGGTTTTAAACATAGAATAATATTATTCTAATTTAGTTTTATGATAATTCTTATTTTACATTTGTAAGTATTGTTAGGTACATATGATTGTATTTGACATTCTTATGGGGGGGGGGGCACAGTAGATAGCGGCGGAGTGACGAATCGGAGAGCCGAATTCGAATTCCAGTCAAATCCATTACATTCACTCTTTTTCTCCCAACTCCCCAGCAGTATGAGTAAATAGCAGGACAGACCGGGTTCTATAGCCTGGTCTACCGCAGAAAGAAATGGCAACCTACTGAGGAAAAAAAGTCTGCCTCATCAGTCGAAAGATACATGATCGCCTAAGTGTGTATCACGCATGGCATCTAAAAAAAATGGGGTCGCGATCGACCAATGGTAGTGTCAAATTATTGCATGTTTGTGGTGAGTAGTCATTTTGCAAGTTAAATCGACCTATGAAACGGCAATTTTTAAAAAGATTTTTTTTGTAGCTGTGCATAATACGCACCCTTAATTCTTATTCTTAATGCTTATTATTTTTTTTAGAAAAAATGCGTATTATACATGGGGAATTACGGCACTTCAAAAACTTATAGAAATTTCAGTTTGCAAAAATAAGTTGATATTTTTTTAAAACATTAAACTGAGATTCTAAATATGAATTCAAATTGAGTTTCATAGAAATAATTTTATTCCAGTCTTGTGTGATTTAAAAAAAGAAAAAGAAAGAATATAACGTGTGATCAAGTTAAATTTATAAGCTATTTCCATATTATCTGAACTGGTTGACACTAGTTCAGGGTTGGAGGTGTCTGATTCATTGTTCTTGTTTCTTCTTCTATTTTCTGTGTCCCTTCAGGACGTAGGCGGTCATGGCTCTCCACAACTTCCGGCCCTTCGTAGCTCTTAGTAAGTTTTGATTTTTTGCTTTCTTTCTTTCTTTCTCCTAATCTCTGTTCTGCCAACCCTTTTCACAATCTCGTTAGATTAGTTATTCGCTGCTTTACTTTCTCCTTCTTGTCATCCATATGTCCGGTGAGTGTCAAATTCTTCTAGCCGTCTTTCCTCATTATGTGCCTTAAGAATTTCAACAGTATATTTATGATTCCAAGTATGCGTCTTTCTTACCATTTTCCCCAGAACTTCCCTGTTGCTCACATGTTCAATCTATGGTATTCTCAGCATCCCTCTGTCGAACCACATTTCTGTTACCTCAAGTTTCTTCATCATCCGTGAGGAAATTTTCCAGCAAACGACCGAGGTCCGATACTACATAAGTTCTGTACTCTTTTCTACGTTTCTAACAACATTTTCCTGTTCCTTAATACTTTGCTTAGCTTTTGGAAGGAATCTTTCGCTATTCCAATACGCCTTTGAGAGTCGTATTTGCTGTCATCTCGCTGTCTCTCTCTTTTTTTTTCTCTCACTCTCTCATCTATCTCTTTGCTTTGTGTTCCTTTCTATTCCTCTACCGCCTCCCTTTCTCTCTAAGTAAGTCGAATTTGTCTTTTCCACTTCAATCTACCTATCAAGTTTGTGTAGAAACACACGCTATTGCTGGACCTACTCACTTTGTCCTGTTTTGCACGTCTGATAATTATTGATAGCTTTTATCCACCGAAAAGTAACGTTTGTGATTCTGCCGACAGCAAGCTGATCTACAAAAAGATGAACTGGAAGCTTTTGCAGGATGAGATAGAGAGAGAATTTTACAGTGAAATTAAAACTTAATCATATTGCAATTAGTAATTTTTAATTTTTAATTTTATAGTAAAATTTAATGTTAATTAGAATGATTCCTATTTTAGTCTGACCCTAACATTAAGGCATTAATAATTATAACAAAGGTTCGTTGTCAAGTTTTTTGAATTCTCATATACTTGTATTTTGATTGGTTATTACAGCTTATGTAACAACGTTTCCCCTATCGAGGGGTGTTTGGTCGATTTGAACCTTTTAAAACTCTTTATTCTACATTCAGCACCATCATTTGATAAGACACCAGAAGTGTTGAAACAAAATGGCTATTTTTGTAGTGATTTTATAACATATTTATGTTAGAATTTTTGGATAAATTATATAAGGAACAAAAATAGCACGGATACACGAACAAATATACTGTAAACCCCAAATGCACACATGTCTCTGTCTGTCTGTCTCATCCTGCAAAAGCTTCCAGTTCATCTTTTTGTAGATCAGCTTGCTGTCGGCAACATCACAAACGTTACTTTCGGTGTAAGTGATCCTTATTAGAAACCAAATAAAGACAGAATTCGGGGGGTTATTTTCAAGGCATACAAAATATAGACAGGTATTTTCTTACAAAAATTAGAACTAGAAAATCCTCCTAGCATTCTGGAAGGTGTAAAGTTTGTAGCGTGCACATTAGCCATTTCTTTATAAGGAAACATTTGGCATTCATTGATCGATCAGCCAGTACAATTGTCTGTGAAAATGTATAAAATTTTTCTCTTAAAACAATTTTTCAGGAAAATAGGTTTCTAAAGTCCAGTAGCTGTAATCACTCTTTCCAGTACTCAAAGGGGTTTTCTTCCTAATCTTTTGTTTGAAGTAGCGTGGAACGGCAACATTCTTTTCTCTTCGAGTTCCTTTGCTCTTTTGAGATCAAGGGAAATAACTCTTTTGTTCTTTTTAGTTGTATATGCAAATAAAATAGTATTAACGAAATTGTCATAATAAATAATTCTGTAGATTTAATTTTGTAATCGCTTATTTTATAGACAACACTTAATTTTAAGATTATTAAATTTTCAAAATATAATATTCAAAAACTTCAATATTACTTAATTTCATTTATTTCCAATCTATGAGCAAACTGCTAAGGGCGTTCAGAGTAGAAAATAGGTTTATTAGAATAACTAAGCAATTTAATCATAAAAGCCACCAACAAAACAGTCAATTATAAATAACAAAAGACCAGATTGAAAATATATAACAAAGCATGTATTTGATTAAAAAAAAAAACCGTAAATATGGAGCTGAATTCTACTCTGATCTATCTCTAACATCTGAGTGGGGGGAAAAACTGACTAGTTACATTCATTGCATCGAAAACCAAAGTTCCATCATTGCAGTCACGATGAATGGATGTTCTCCCAGGGAAGCCCTGTGGTTTGAGTGACTATTGTGCCTTAAACGCAAAGCAAGACTCAAGTGGAACTCGTACATACGTTCTATCGCTAAAGATGCAGGAAACATGGTCGATTTCCTGTATCGCTCCAGGAAGTACCTGACTCCTCGTGCTATCGTCTATCTTTACAAGAGTCAGATCAGACCTAAAATGGAGTTTGGGCAGGAGCTGCCCAGTTCTCATTTCCCAGTCTCTCTCACAGACGAAAACATCGCAAGCATCTCGCTGTTCTATCGCTACTTTCATGGAAAGTGCTCAGACGAACTACATTCCTTCGTTCCACAAGTTCTAAACTTCACGGCTAGGACTGCAGAAAATTAAATTTTTAAGTAGAGTTTGTGGCCATTTTTTCTTTAATTTCGCGTAACGTGTCTAACTGAACAGGTGTTTTAGATAAGTTCATGAACATTTCAACCTTGAATTTAAAAAAAAAAATTGACAATAATTACGCGTTAGGGATCGTGTTTTCTGAAATTGTTAAATATTGACGAATGAGTTCTTTTTGTAGAAAACGTTCAATTTTCCCTCTAAATTCATAAAAATATAAAATATTCAGTCACTATTAAAGTAAGTAAAAGTCTAAACAATCTGAGGTAGGTTGAGCCAATCAGAAAGAATGCTGTTATGTGCGTTTGTCATTAACAGATTTTTTCTGTGAAATCAGTTTGTTTCATTATTATGGTCGTTTTCCATATGTCGTTTTAGTCCATCGAAAACAAAATCTTGTTTGATAGGAACTGTGCAAGAAACATCTTTACACACACTTCACGATTTTTTTTTAGTTTTTCAAGTTATTTATTTATTTAGTCAAAACTAAATTCCGGATAATAAATGCCTAATTTGAACTGAAAAGATTTAAAAATAGATAGAAAAAGTATAAAGTGCTCGGAATGATCAGATAACATAGCCTCTTAATGTCGATATATCAAAATCGTACATTCTGGGTATGACGATAAACTACATCCGGCAACAAGGCCTTCGATCGGGAGGTTTTGCGGAGCATGGAACCACCTTTTAATTCCTGTTGTTCCCAGGATGACTCAGGGTGGTAGCGCCTGTTAAAGTCCCAGCTATGGGTAAATAGTTAACCCTCAAACTGGGGCCAAAACACTATGAAAGTATAAAAATACATTTTTATAGTAAAAATATCAATATATAGTTAAAAAATTTACCAATATATATATTTTTTTAAATTACCAGTAATACATTTAAAAAAAAAAATTACTAATGATACGAAGAAAATTAAATTTCGGCATTAAATGACCCATAAGGAGTTGATATGCCGGAAAAAAATAAAATTAAAAAACGTATTTTTTTATTTTTTATTTTTTGCTAATGTCTTTAAGTCTACTCGCAATACTGACTTTTCTGTTAACACTATTTTTCCAATTTACAATGTACAAAGAAACTACTTTGAATGCTAAAAGTCCATTTGAGTAAAATAAGTCAACAAATTTTGACTATTACCGCAAAGCCATTTTAACAACCTTCTAATTGACAAAAGGTCCTTTTTTTTTTACATCAGTTTCTTTATGAGTGGAAACATTTTACAGTTGCAATTTTTGTGAGCAAAATTCAGAACACGGTAATGAATCCGTTATAAAATACAATGTGAAAGACAAGAATATTATTCTGTACTCAGGGACAGTTGATTTGTATGGACCTCATATTGAAGACAAGAGAAACGAGAGGAAAGAGCGAGTAACCTACTTAGCGAGATATAATGAATGAATGACAGAACAAGTATAAAAGGTAATGCTGAGTTTAACCGTTTTCATACAGGAAATATTCAGCGTTACTGCCGGTTGAAATTTATAAAATCATTCTTGTAAAACATTTTTTCAGGAAAATAGGCTTCTCGTATCAACTGGTATGTCTCTGTTTAGTATTGATAAGAGTTTCTTTACTAACCTTTTGTTTAAGGTAGTGTAGAAAGTCAACATCTTGCCTATCATTATTTTCCCTTCTATTTACATGTGCTATACATTTTATTAATTACTTCTGTTGGATGTCTGAAAGTTACGTCGTTTTCTTTTTTTTAATGTTCTTTGGGATTCTATCGCCCTCATATATAAGATCTGATGGCGGATTGTAAGGATGGTAAAAGTTATTTAGAACAAGGTAAAGAGCTGTGGAGGGTCATGATCGCCAACTTCCTGAAGAGATAGTGTACACAAGAAAAGACTTTCGAAACTACTCTACTCTGGAATAAACAAAAAGTTTTTTTTTTTTGCTTTCTTTGGGGAAGCGATGGTATAGAAAAGAATGTATATACTGATGTCTGAGTATTTACCCACTCTTTCACACTGACATGAAAACAGTAATTTGACAGTGGCAGAAGAAAGCGAGAAGAAAGAACTAACCATCAACTGCAAGAAGAAAGAAAGTATGGCCATCAAAAAGAGAAAAAACCCAAGATGCGAGTTATGAATTGAAGATGTCAACATCAAAAAGGTGGATAACTCTAAATATATGGGAAGCATTTTAGCAGATTGTCATATAAGAATGAAAAGTGCAATTCATATATGAATGAAAAGTGACACCGAAGTTTGAACGTGAATCTCTAGACTATCAAAATATAGACCGCCATTTAGTATAAATAGAGATATCATACCACTGATTGGTTACAATTACGTGTTTGACTATTGTGTTAACTCGGACGTTAAAGTCGAGTGACACGTGTTTCAAGATGAATCAGTACTTTCTTAGCAGCACTACACAGTCGTATATTAACTGATAATAAATCAATAATCTTGTTGATTCTCTAGTTTCTTTGTTGTTAATGTATTTTAATTGCGCTTGATAATTAAATACTTTATTATTTTAGAGTGGAGTCTTTCTGCTATTACTTGTATTATGTACGTGTGACCGATTACAAAAGAGAAAGAAGATGCGACACCGAGATCCGAACTCGCATTGGATTAGCGAAATAAGCATTCCAAATGCTGGGGAAGGTGCTGAGAAACGGAAGATTTGGTTTGGAAACAAAGAAAAGAATGCTGGATTGTTATGTGATATCCATCCCCTTACGCGTATATGGCAGTGAATGCTGGAAAATCTTCCCACGGATGAGGAAAAGGCTAGAGGTAGTAGAAATGTGGTTCTACAGAAGGATACTGAAAATTCCATGGACAGAGCGAGTAAGCAATAAGAAAGTCTTGAAGAAAATGGCAAGAGAAAGAACACTTATACTCAAAATGAGAAAAAGACAGCAGAAATTCATTGGACACATAATGAGGAAGGAGGACTTGGAAAACTTAACCCTCAGGGGGCATAGTTAAGGGACATAGGGGAAAGCTGCAAGCGAGAACCTTAGTAAAGGAAGAAAACTGCTAAGAGCCACACGAGAGAGGCCATCATGATTCTCCACAACTTCCTATGTTCTAAAGAGACGCAGCACATAGAATATGATCGTCGAAATAGGGTCTCTCATATGTTTTCCCCATTTGTTACATTTTCGGTAGGTCACCGAAGACCTGAAGTCCACTCCCGTCAGAAATTGTTTATCAGACAACATTGAATATATTGATGGCTTAGTAACAAGAGATTCTATGAAAATATGCATAATAACTGTTTCTATTATTAATTCAGACGATACTATTGGAATGTGTGACCGGGTGGTTAGAACATTCTCTTTTCGACCCGGGTTCGAATGTCGATTTGTCATGAAGGTGACTTCTTGATGATATCGGTATATGAGGCGATCCCAGTGTTCGGTACCTTTGGAAAGTACTTGAAAACCATACCACGGTTTGACCCAAACCTTGTGAGTGAAACTGGGCAGACGGAACTATTAAGGAACCTTCGATGTTTGAGCTAGGTTTTGAGCGTGCTGACTTTGTTCAGACTGTAGATCACGCCAGATAATGCGTTATCTTCCAGAAACTGTAACTAAGGTCTGCTCAGCATAGTTGCAGTATAAACCACAGGTAGGCTCTGTGGGTGTTGAAATGTGTCTGATAAAACGTCTTCAATAGGAATTGGCTAGTTGCCCTAGCAGACAGGCATGCTAGGATACTATTCTTATTGGAAGATTTAAAAATCACTACATCAACATGAAATGCTTAAATACTTTTCATTTTTTTTCTTTTTAATTTTTGATGTCAATTGATAATTTACTGAAATACCACTTCAGTCGGACAGCAACGATTCATATGCGTAGAGATCTTCCTGTTTAAAAACAATGATGAGATATTGCATGTTTCGTATACAGACCTTTATTTGTTAGTAAGTTGATAGCAAGTTTCTTAAAAGCAGAAACTACGTTTTAAAGTGTTACATCATTGCGATATTAGATTTTTTTTTTCAAAGTTTGATTCATGAAAATGTTCATAGCACTTTTAAAAAAAAATATCACCCAAAAGACTGTGGCTTGGTCATTATGAAAATAAATATTCGACATCTCTTATATATACGTTTTTGGAATATAGTTTAGCATTCACTTTAAAATCTTTGAATCAATATAAAATCAAATTTGCAGAAACTGAAATACCCTACAACATGAGACAAATTAACTGAATGATATAGATTCAAAGATAAATATGATCTAAGATATATAAGTACAAAAAAGCTGATATATATATATATATATATATATATATATATATATATATGACTCCAGACAGAGAAAAGAATATAGATTTCGTTGGTTTTTTAAAACTAAGATTCTCATAGGAACGTACATTTAATATAGAAATTTAAGATCATTACACATGCGCAGAAGAAACACACCTGCAGTGCGTGGTAAAGATTTAGGAAGGAACAGTTAAAATGTAGCACTGTTATTTCCCTATTTTCATCCGTAAGTAGAAAAAAATCGACATGTTTAATTGTTTCTTTAAAACTTATTTTTAAATGAAGCTTCCTTTCATGTATGTTTTAGAAATTCGCCATATTATGTTAAACGGTTCTTTGAAGTTTTTTTTTTACAACGACCATTTGAAGTGTATGAGTAAAAGAAAGAAAGAAAAATTAATTTTTCTTTTCTCTGAAATGTGTTAAAATTAAATTCTGATAGCGTGTGATAAAATTGTATATTGGGGGGTGAAAGTTCTTGAGGGATGTGCGCGTTTTTTTCACCTGTAGATTCAAGAAAACAGCATCATTTTTTTTTTGACTA
>OZ038484.1:124876910-124979410 GCA_964036315.1 Acanthosepion esculentum | reverse complement strand
ATTTGAAGCGTATCCTATTTGGGATTAGTGTCTATGACACATGTCGCCTGTCGTCTTTAACAGGACAAAATGGCGCGTGACCAATCGACGGCTGTCAATGTCGTCATGGA
This sequence comes from Acanthosepion esculentum, assembly GCA_964036315.1. Classification (NCBI taxonomy): domain Eukaryota; kingdom Metazoa; phylum Mollusca; class Cephalopoda; order Sepiida; family Sepiidae; genus Acanthosepion; species Acanthosepion esculentum. The sequence continues at coordinate 124,979,300 of OZ038484.1, read as the reverse complement.
CCAAGGCTTACACACGATATCACAAACATGAAGTCAAATAGCATTAATTGAAATTGCACGAGGAGTGGGAGGAAAAAAAAGAAAGAAAGAAAATATGAGTTAATATTGAAAATGAGCACGTGCGGGATTGTGTCTTCCCGGACATTTACTAAGCTTTGCATAAGGCCGAAATATGCCTGCATGTAAAGACCTTCTTGAGCACTACTTGCCATAAAGCATTGCCGAGAGTACTAGAGACGTCAAACCATTTCAAGCTTTGTCCATCTCCACAGAGTGATCTGCGAAATGATCTAATAAATTATTTATGTAAATAGTTGCGTTGCTAGAGTATGTGCTGCCCAGGGCACCCCTTGAATTCACCACTCCTCCCCATAATAAAATACTACATATATATGCAGTGATTCCCGCTTATATATATATATATATATATATATATATATATATATGTATAAACTATTAACAGGCCCAAAAGACGAAAAAATAGAGTAGCACATACTCTCAAAAGAATTTCTGTCAAAGAAATTAACTGAAATTTATGAGAACAACAAAGATGTGCTTCCACACACAGCAGTGTTGCGGCATTAAAAGAATGCACCCTATGTCCGTTCACAGGTTTCACATTCACTGGAATAATGTTTATTGTTCGATCAAGGTAACAATCGCTTAAATACATATGCCATAATTTCAGTTACTCGAAATTGAAAAAATCCAAATGTGAGTAGTGTCCAGGCATTAACACTACTTTTATTTCAATAGAGCCTTAGAGAGCAGACCAAATTACCCCATAAAAGTGTCGCCTGGGGTGGACCACTCTCTCTCTAGTTACACTACTGTAAAAAGTCAATTTTTATAACTGTAATCCTGTAATAAGGAAAGTGAGAAGAAGTTTTCACTTCTGCTAACAAGAATTTCTCTCTCAACCGTTTGAGTTCAGTATTCCTGAACAATTTTAATCCTTTTACCTGAACTCCTGGGTCAAAATTCGAAAATATTTGGTATTTAATGTTTCACGTAGATAAAAAATAGTTACAAGTGTTTACCCACCGTTCAACCGTTCAACCAGTGGTTGGGCATTAAGTCATTTTTCTCTTTCACTATTCAACCGGTGGCTGGATATTACGTCATTTTTATCTACCACCGGTAAAGCGATAGTCAGGGCTCAAAGGGTTAAAGTGACTATTAAATAATATCTAAAGAATGGATAATAAAGTGATTTTATTTAACGCATTCGAATTCTTCAGTGTTAAGGTAGTTTATCAATATCACTATTTTATTTACTTTTAAAGCTGCATACATTTCACTTACGGTTTAGAATGATGTTGAGAAACTTTTCTAAGCATATGAATTTTTTCCAGATTACTGGATGTAAAAGGAGTAAAACACTTGACATCATATCTGTCTATATTTCTGAGATGAGGTATTATGTACAATATTTACATTATGCGGACTCTTGACCTCATCTTTGTCGCCATGTTTATCACATCGTTTCGGCCGTTCCCGCCAGGTGGTTGGAATGTCGAACTGAACCCTTTATTTCGCTCACTGGGATAGGCTGTTCTAGTTCCACGTGCCATGTCTAATGGATGTCAGGTATCTCCTGTTAATTCCCCTCTCAAAAAAAATCTCCTGAGCCGACCAAGCATAGAAATGAATACTATATGGGAACCAGTATTAAGAAGTACTAGTGAAAAACGATAATAACAACAAAAATTGCAATATGAGCTTTGATGAAAAACATGCAATGATAACAGCAAAAAAATTGCAATATGAGCACTGGTAAAAAATGATTGCTCAAGACATTACGTTTATAATACCCAGAAATTCATACACAGATGTCCTCAAGGACACGTCACAGTAGATAAAGGCGTTAATTAGATCCAGTGACAGGACCCAAAGAGTGTGAGTTCGGTGGAGAACTTTAAGAGAGGAATTAACAGGAGATGACTGACATGGCACATGGAACTAGAACAGTCTACCCCAGTGAGCGAAATAAAGGGTTCAGTTTGACATTCCAACTACCTGAAGAAGGCCGGGGCGTACAACGGCCGAAACATTGTGATAAACATGGCAACAAAGATGAGGACAATAGTCCGAATAATGTAAATAGTGTACTTGACATCATAGTTATCTGACTTCTGATGACTTGTCCTTTTAAAAGGCACTTTAACGGATGTTTTATGAACGCCAGTTTAATAAAAGCGTTTCCTTTCATTTTACTCACAGTTAACAGAAATCTATAATTACAGACTTACCGAAGGTAGATTATTATACTAAACTATGCTAAGAATTTTTATAATGGCCAACCTTTGCATATTCCATAAATATCGTGTTTTATCGAAAGTTATATATAACGTTTATGTAAGGCTCTGAATATATTATTTTTTCGATAATCTTAGCTCTTCTAAAGGGCGAGGGGTAGAATGAAATAGAGGCAAGAAAATCATTATCCCATGACCATGAGATTCTTGAACTGAGGTCATTAACATCCGCTGGATTTAAAAGTTAACTCAGTTCAAAAAATACTATTCAATATCAAACACTGTCGATGGTTGCAATAGTAGCAGAAAATTTTATAATTTTCCCCTACATTTCAACTAAATAAAGAACATAAAAAATGCAACAATATCTTTGACATTACTTATATATATGAGAGAGAGAGAGTGAGTGAGAGTGGGTCATTAAGTCTGTACATGAAGTACTCGAATCACCCATACGACAACCTCATTCAATAATTCTCTACTTTGAGTGGGTCTGGGCCGTGTTTTGGGCGAAAATTAGTAAAAAGGAGAAGAACTGAAGAAGAAACATTTTTAAATCGTCTCCCTTTACTATCTGTGGCGTGTCTAGTGTCGCTGTTCACCAATAAGAATTAGTAATAGCGCTTTCAGTAGCAGCAGGAGTTTAGCTGGTTTGATATTCGTATCGAACATGTTATTTAAGGCCGTGCGGCTCCACTGTGCATATGTATGCAAATCGTCCTGCCTCCAATATATTCGGTTAATCTATGCAGACTCATTGATTTCAATTGATGTCCGAATTTACGTTAATTTGCCCAGGATGTGAATTGCGTGTGTATTTGTATGAGTATACACGATAGGACAGGTGGAAGTTACTGGCAATAAGTCTGGCACAAGGTCATACTTCCAGAAAATCAAAGTTTCTGATTGATTTGTTTTTTGTTTGGTTGTTGTTTGCTTTTTAATGGTTTATTAAACCCTTGTGAGTTATTTAAAGCCAAAACATATTTTGGATTGGTATAATAATAACAATAAGAAAAAAAATCTTAGTTTTTGCCGACGTGTTTTGTCTTCCGTCTTTATCAAGGCAAAATTGAAGCGAAATGTTTTTGTTTTCATAGTTACATTAAATCCAAAATTTAAAGAGAGAGATATGCTTTTGTGTAAGCCTCATCCTGGCTAATGTTAACTTCCTTTATACAAAGATTTCTGTTTTTTTTTCTTTTCCATGTCGACAATATAATAAAATTCCCAGAACAATAAAAGAGGTTAACATTAGCCAGAAAGAGTATCTCTCTTTTTAAATTTGGGATTTAATGTAACTATGAAAACAAAAACATTTCTCTTTCATTTTTGTCTTGATAAAGTCGGAAGACGAAGAATGTCGGTAAACACTAAGATTTTTTCCTATTTTCTTTCTTATACCAATTTGTCTTATCCACAGAATTGTTCTGGGGAATTTTACTATATATATAACAGTAGGAAGAAATTTTCGTTTTTGCAAAATTGAAGCGAAATGTTTTTGTTTTCATAGTTACATTAAATCCAAAATTTAAAAAGAGAGCGACGAAAAACATTTCGCTTCAATTTTGCCTTGATAAAGTCGGAAGACGAAACGCGTCGGTAAAAACTAAGATTTTTTCCTATTGTCATTCTTATACCAATTTGTCTTATACACAGAATTGTTCTGAGATTTTTACTATAATTTGGATTTTAATTTTTTTGTTACTAGTGAATATTGCATTAACAACTTTTAGGCGATAACTTTTTTTTAAGGTACAAGTCATACTATTTAACGCATAGGTAAAGGGAGAAACGATGGATTCATACCTTTCCCAAGGGTATCTGAACGTAAGTGAATATAACAAACTCAACAGGAATTTGAACTCGGCTCTCCGATTTCTCATTCCGTGCCGTTATCCATTACACCACCCGCACACACAAGCTTACTATAAATTACTAAACATTAATGAATTCATAGAGAAATTAAAGCATAAAGGTTAGACGCTTCAAAAATTGATAAAAAGAGATTATCTAATTGAATACACCTTAAGTATATGAGGGACAGTTTTATGGAAACTCTAGGTAAAAAGTAAAATATATTTAAAAAGATAAGGAGAGATGGAGAGAGATAAAGAAAAAGGTAATGCAAGAAATCGGTTACATAATTAAAAGAAATTAAAATAATAATTAACTAAAAACGGGCAATGTTTAACCTTCGTACCTACAAAAAACCCAGTATATCAAAAAGACGGTTTTTCCTTTCACACCGGTATTATTTTAATTACCTTTACTCTTTGTCAATGTTTGTTTTAAAAACCGAAGATTAGAATTTTAATGAAACTTAAACATATGAAAGTAAATTTATACATTTCATTTGTTCTTGAGAATTTGTAACAATAATATTAAACACTCTTAGATTGTTTATTGGAATAGTTGGCAAAAAATTGGCTAAATGCCAATCGATTTGTACTTTATAAACTGATAAATCATAAGAATTTCATTGTCCACATATTTTTATAATTTAGTAAATGTTTATAAATTTATGAATTAAAAATTGTCATATTTATTTCTTTATAAATTGGCAAATAAAAAATATTGCATTAATTTTAATACAATTGTATTAGTTTCTAGAATGTTATAAATGATATAAGGAACAAACAGGAAATGTTTATCGGATTCTAATCCCTATTTGACCCCCAATTCAATGTCGTAAATATAAAATTATTCTTGTGAATAAACAATCTAATAAATAGTGTTCAATATTTTTGTTTTCAATTCTCAAGAACAAAGAAAATGTATAAATTCATTTTCATCATATGTTAAAATTTATTAAAATTTTAATCCTCACTTTTTAAAACAGACATTGCCTAGGAGTGAAGTTAGTTAAAATAATAGTGATATCAAGAGAAAACAGCTATTTTGATACACCATTTATTTACTTATTTTTTTGCCGGGCGCGAAAGTTAAAAATTGCCTAAAAACGTTAATTTACAGGAAATATGATCTCAAAAACTTAATTTTAAAGTGTTGCTAGTGTATTTTTTTATTATTTTTTTTTTTACTAGCATATATGCAATTCGTATATTCACGTACAGGTGCTGAAAGTAATCGCGAAAAAAGTGAATTTTGATGATAAACTTTCATTGTATGATGTTCCATTCATGTGATTAATTGAAACTAGTTGGGTTAACCGCATTAACCTCTTAACTGCTGTTTTTCCCAGGTCTACCCTGACCCGGGTGGTAGCACCTGTTAGGGTCCAAGCTATGGGCAAGTAGTAAAAACTCAAACAAAAATCAACAATACATTTTTATAATAAAATGACCAAGAAATATATTTTTATAATAAAATGACCAAGGATACATTTTTATAATAAAATGACCAAGAATACATTTTTATAATGACCAAGAATACATTTTTATAATAAAATGACCAAGAATACATTTTTATAATAAAATGACCAAGAATACATTTTTATAATAAAATGACAATGCATTACTAAAAAAATATATAAAAATACATTTTTATAGTAAAATTACCTACAATACTTTTCATAATCTACAAAATATATATCTAAAAACATACCTTTACTCTGAAATTATAAAATTATGTACAAAATATCTAGTTGAAAGCTTAAAATTACGTAAAAAAATTTTAAATTTCGGTATTAACCCATAGAGGTTGACACGGAGCCAAACAAAATCAAACAACCAACATGAAAGAACTCTTTCATGGCATTAATCCATATAATATCCTACAATTTCTTAATGAAATCAAACTGTATTTCAAAATTTACCTTCAACAAAACTACAACATAAAATACACATATCACCGCCTCTAGTAATCATGTCCACACAAACATGTATATGCACAAAAACTGAGTATCATCTACCATGTATTCAACTGTGTTTTTATTTCTTCAAGGTTCCCGAGAAAGCTAAATTTCTGCATTAAATGACCCATGAAGGAGTTGATATGCAATTAAAAAAACTAATCAATAAAGCATAAATAGTGTAATTGGATGTGCGTTTAGCGTGAGTTATTGACACTGAAAGTCAAATTGTCGAGCCAAGTACAAATTCCAGTCTAATCTTTTACGTTCACACACGCACTGATGCCCTTGTAAAAGGCAAGAATTCCTCTCTTCTTTTTTCTGTGGCTGAAAGGCAGACTAATTTTGGGTAGCACGAACCAACAAGACATTCTGGCCTTGTTCAATCTATTGATCACGCCGGATTATGCGTTCTCTCTCAAAAACTGTAATTAACATCCTCTCAGCATAGTTGGAGTATAAACCACAGGTGGGCTCTGTGCGCGTTTGCTCAAATATAAATGTGCCTGAGCAGGCATCTATAACAAGGACTGGCTAACTGCCCTAGCAAATGAGTGTACTCGGAAACGAGTAGCCGGCTATTATTATTATTTTTACTACTACTACTTGTTTGGCACGGACAGAGTATTGACCATGAAGACGTTTACTTTGCTATCGTTTCTGCATTTGGTTCATTGCATTTGCTTTATTTTTAGGTGCTCTACCACTGCAGTAAGTGGAGTATGGCTTACTTGCATTTCATTCATTTGAAATTCCCTTTTGAATTTGTTGGCTTCCTTTATTACTGATGAAGTTTCTTATTTCTTTCATGTTCTTTGGCACAGGTCATCATCCAGTCTTCTGTAGTTTCTACGTATCTTTTGAAAACCGATTATTGTCCTTTTGTAAGACAGTTTTTCTGTCTCCTTCGGATCCGGAGACATACATCAACATTGGCCTTAGGATGATGCATAATATGGCATATGAGAAGTTTTCTCGTTTTGACATTCTTTCACTTAATGTCAACTATGGATGTTGAAACTGTATTGCACCACAGGGGCAACCAAATTATTTATGGCTGAAATTCTCTTTTGTAAATTCAACTCTGTATTTAACACCAGACGCACACTCCTGTAGTATTCTTTTCTTGCTTTCACCTTCATTTGGGTATGCTGTATTCAATCTCCTTCGCCGACTTTTAAGTATTTATAGGCTTCTTCTTGCCCCAGTCCCCTATTATTATTATTATTATTATTATTATTAACAACAACAACAACAACAACACTAGCGATTGCGATCTTTACTAATTCACCTTCACGAAGATAAATTTCAGTAAATATCGTCCCGCATTACAGACGGGATAATTGCATTTTATCCACTGTCGCCAGTGTTCGGCGTTCGATCTCAGGTAAATGCCAGAAATTTTGTAATCAACTTAACTGTTGTAAAATGGTAGTATTCAACTAAATGTAAGCTCTTGATATTTAGTTGGTTTTCTATACTCCAAAACCAACTGGAGAAGTGGTCGTTAGAAGATTAGGTTGCGTCAATCGAGATGGAGGTTTTTTTTCTTTTTATTTGAACAACCGTAGATGCCAGTATGCAAAATCCCAGTTACCTCCGCCACAAGGCCGGTCAACAGAAATGTCCTCCTTTACTCTGCTCTAAAATAGTTTTTTTCCCCTTCAACAAATCAATGTTAGCAAACTTCTATCTGGGTGACATCTTTGACCTTTTTATTTATTTGTTTTCAATATTCCCTCAAACTTGTGTTATGACGGTGCTATACCAGCGAATATTGAATATCTAACTTACGTAAAAGAAGCACAAAAAGGACTGTACACACACACACACACACACACACACGTTCCTGGGCACTGGTCACGTGTCCCATATCTGCAAGAAAAAAATAATGACCTCATCATATTCTTTTTCATCCATTTGCTCTGTTCTTTTAATGTTCTTGCGGCCACCTAATGAAAGACTCATTATCACGTTTTTACGATTATAAGATTGTCATCAGCCTGCCAAATTTTGATCGAGTCATTGATATTTTTTTGTTTGTTTGTTTGCCTTTCCTTTCTTTTAGTTTCCGTGTTTTGTTTTGTCATTGTTGTCTCCGGACATTGTGCTCATCTGTGAGGGCTTCAGTTAGGGTGAGATATCTCTTATCGTCTGTTTGTTATTTTCAAGTTCCTCCTTTACCCAGTCGACGTTCCAATCCAATACACATATCATTTTTGGACGAAGCTACGCATTCGTTTAATTATTTATAAATCTTTCTCAGAAACTGTAAATAATCATCAATTTGAGTGTCTTTTTTTTCTCTCATCTATCTTTATTCTTTTTAACTCAATTTTTCTTTTTAAAACTTTTTCTTCTTTCTCTATTTCCTTTTCTCTCCATTTCAATTTTTCCCTCGCCTCTCTGTTTTCACTTTTCTCTCTTTTCTCTGTTTTCTAGTTTTCTCTCTTCTCTCTCTTTCTCTCTTCTCTCTCTTTCTCTCTTCTCTCTCTTTCTCTCTTCTCTCTCTTTCTCTCTTCTCTCTCTTTCTCTCTTCTCTCTCTCTTTCTCTCTTCTCTCTCTCTTTCTCTCTTCTCTTTCTCTCTCTTCTCCTCTCTCTTCCTCTCTCTTCCTCTCTCTTCCTCTCTCTCTCTCTCTTTCTCTCTCTTCTCTCTCTTCTCTCTCTCTCTTCTCTCTTTCTCTCTCTTCTCTCTTTCTCTCTCTTCTCTCTTTTTATCTCTTCTCTCTTTTTCTCTCTTCTCTCTTTTTCTCTCTTCTCTCTTTTTCTCTCTTCTCTCTTTTTCTCTCTTCTCTCTTTTTCTCTCTTCTCTCTTTTTCTCTCTTCTCTCTTTTTCTCTCTTCTCTCTTTTTCTCTCTTCTCTCTTTTTCTCTCTTCTCTCTTTTTCTCTGTTTTCTCTTCTCTCTCTCCTCTCTCTTCCCTTTTTTTCTTTCCTCTCTTCCCTCTTTTTTCTCTCCTCTTTTTTTCTCTTCTCTTTTTTCTCTTTTCTCCTTAAGTTGTAAACCATTACTTTACGGCAAGGTGCTTAAACTTAGGCAAAGCTCCAAGTTTTGGTCACTCACCGAGGATCAAGCTGACTACAGTAATATCCTGCAGGATGAGCTTGATAATCATTGTGCTACAGAGAGCTTTTTATTTTTTCCAATTATTTTACACCGCTTTCTTTCATATTCTATCTTCCTCTCTGGTTTTGTTTTATATATTTTTTCTCAGTCACTTTTCTTTTTTATTTTCCTCTCTCTCAGTTTTCTAAATTCTCTCCCTTCCTTCTTCCCCTTTATTTCACAAGAGATAATAAAGGCTAGCAGTTACCTTCCATAAAACAAGTAATCTTTCCGTTTGGCTGCCTCAGTCGGAAACTCTGGAGGTGACAGTGGGAGGTACCGTCACAAAGAAACATTTCAGGGTCGAACAAAGCCGGAAGCGAAGTTAATGGCTCGAGCGCCGATCCTCCCTAAATCACGGATCAAGTGTTAGATGAGTTGAGACTAATTAAAAATAGAATCAAATGAGACGCGTTAGGTTTGCTTTGAAAGAGACGCTGAGTGAATAACTCGGCCATTCACTGCACTGACTCCCACCAAGATGAAGCGATGTGGTTTGAATGTTTCATTTTTTTTCCTCTTTATATTATCAACTCACAGTGCCGCTGTGACACTCTCCCGCAGATCTGGTAACCCTGGTTGATCCTTATATCCGCCCAATCTTAGAGGGGAATAGAAGTAGAGGTTGTGATCTTTTACGAAAGCCACGTGCGAATTGTCGTCGGCCAAGTGATAACAATAACCCTTTGGCAATTTTCTAAAATAATGAGGAATAATGAAGTTACAGTTTATCTCCAATCCAGTCGGGAAGAGAATAGATGAATTGACTCTTTTTGCTTCTGGTTGGTCGTTCATGTCTTTTTGCATAACGTTTCTCTAGTTAGTCTGTTCTGGGATTTTTTCTTTTTATTCTCTACTCTTCTCTCAATCATTTTGCCTGTTTGAATGTATGTTCACTTGTATATTGCTTTCTCGAGGTTTTTTCTTCTTCTTCGAAATCGAATTCACTTTCCTTTTGTGTTTTATGCATTTCTTTATTTCTAGTTCCCTTATTTAATAAACTCACTTTCCTACAGCACAAGACCAAAGTATAGCTGTAGGAAATTGAAAGATTGTATTGCGGCAATCTTCGAAGAACCTGAATTTCGTTATTTATCTTTCTGAATTTGTTCATTTACATATGGACTATTGTCCTCATCTTTATTTTTATTTTTTTAAATTATTCACCCCAAGCAAGGCTATAATGCCACTAGGATGCAAGGGGTTACTGAAAATGAAAGCGAATGAGAAGATTTTAGTGAGGAGACAGGACAATTGAAGAACGGGGTCAAGGAAGACAAATGATGGCGATTAGCGTTTCATTTAAACCTTTCAGGGTTCTAGGTGACATGGAAGCAATAAATAGGAATGGAGAAAAGAAACTATTAGAATTAGGTATGTCCAATTTTGACCTTTTTAGCGTTTTTTTTTAGTTGTTTTTTTTTGTCAGTTGAAAGACACATTAATTTCGAAATTCTTGTAAAAATTAACTACTTGTTGGATTTTAATGAAAACTTCAGAACTTATTCAGAAATGAATGAACTTATTTTAGAAATGTTTGTCTCTTTGAAAGTCATGGTATAAATATTTTTTTTTATATCTGTTACCCCCCTCGAACTTAATTTTATGAAAACACAAAAAAAAAATTTATTTGCAACCTGAATTTTTTTTTTAATTAAATGCACAAAACTCTGAAAAATCTAAATCATCGAGTTTTTTGTTAAAAAAATGTCCGAAATTGTCCAAACTTTTACCTCAATTGTAAAAATACAAAACCCAATAAAACTAAGACAATATTTAATTAAGAAAGTTTTTAATGGCTTTTCTGAATAATATATACGAAGGTAATTATTATCTGAAAGAAAAGATTTTTTTTGATGAACAATGAATTTTTACATTAATTTTCTTTTTTTTTTCAATTTTAAATACACAATATGACAAAGGGTTGTTATATATTTATACATTAAGTTCTTTCTGCAACCTTATGGAAATGATATATTATGTTCTCTACTTTTTAAAGATCATAAATTTGAAAGCTTATTAAAATCTGACAACCATAATTATTTTTAAAATAATTTTTAATATTCCAAAATTGTATTTAAAATCGTCTACAACGAAAGTACGGATGCACATTGTTGAAATAATGTCACATGAGTAGTTTCCTTTGATAGAAGCAAGTTTTTTTTTTACTTCAGAAATGGCTTTGATTCGTTCAGTAACAAGAAAACAACGCTTGTCAAGTTTTCTGAATATCGTCGTATTATTTTCAATTTTTTTCTTTTTCTATTCAAATATAATCGAATAGTGGGATAAAAGAAAATATCGACTATTTACAATTACAAAAAAAAAAAAACGCCCTTGGAAGTCCACCCAAATTTTCAAGTTTGAAATCGAATGCATAAATTCATTGTACATTACTTTGGAATTATTATCCACACGACAAATTATCAATTAAAACGATTTTTGGAGTTTAAATTTTCTGGAGTTAGCTCGCTACTACTCAAACTAAAAAATACTTGTTGAGTCAAAACAAAACCAACATAGCATGTTAATTTTATTAATAAATAAAATAAAACTCATATTACTGCCATATAATTATTAATAAATAGAAAAAAATCTGCCTTAATAAAAAAGAAATAAAATCTCATTTCATTAAGTTAACCCGTTTCAATTAATGGTGTTTCATGTAATTTTTATATTCTCAGAAAAATATTTCATGACTGAAATAATAAACCTCAATTTAAAAAAGTGTATTTTTTTTACTGTTTTATTTTTACTTGTAAAATTTGATTTTCTTTCATAATTTAAATGTTATTTTCAGTGCAGAATTCTTCCTCAAACGTAAGGTAAAAAAAAAAAAAAAAATTTGAAAGTGAATTTAAAAAAAAAAAAATCTACTAACCAGATTCACTTAAAATTAGAACGAATTATATCACTTTGGCGCTACCATCCAATAAATTTCCGTGCAGTAAGTTGTGAATATATTGACGTACATCAATTAACGCCTGTCAATTGCTTAAAAAAGGAACGACTACGGTTGGAAATATCTCTCTTAAAAAAATTTCTGCTAAAAATGTAAGTAATGTTTCTTTCAAATTACATTAAGTATACTTTAATCATTCTAAATTTCCTAAGATAACAAAAGAAAAAGGTGTAATTGATTTTTCATGATTTTTTAACTAACAAACTATGATCTTTCCGACAGAAATGTCGATAAGTTCGATTTTACGAAATTTTTTGACTCGAAAAAAAAACCAAGATTTTTAATAAAATTTTTAACATTTATAGGAAGGATTAAAAAATCTGAAAAAATATTCAGAAAATACTTTGGTCTTTCCTCTTTAATAAGAACATAAATATTTAAACGTTAAAAATTGTTTTATCAATTTGGGGACCTTTTGTCGTCAAGGTATACCACTTTTTAGCGAAATATTGGACATACCTAATTAGAATATAACATACTATGGCATCTAGTTATTTCACAACATTTTGGCTGTTGTGATAACCTCCCTCCCCAACACTCCTGGCCTTCGTTACGTGTATGTCGATCCAGGTAGCCTACAGGGAATTTAGAACTGAAACCTATATTTAATCTACGGGGGTAGACTGTTCTCGTTCCACTGTTCATGTCTAGGTATATGTAAAAACATTATCTTTTTGTATATATATTTTTGTTTTTGGTTACATTGATTTTTACTAAGCTGAGGATAATAGGAATAGGAAGATTTCTCTTAAGTGAGAAAGACTTGCATTGAAAATCAGGATTCAAATTCAGTTTTTATTTTCTGTTTGTTATTACTATATTACAATGTTTTGTTATTACTATATTACTACTTCGAATCAGTCATCAGAGGGAAATACGCAACTCTTCCAACCACTAAGCATGTCATGCATGTTCACATTATTCAACACTTCATTTTTACTTTTATTTTCGTTTTTTGTATTTTTGCCCGTTCCATTATTTACTGGTCAGATCAAAACTTCATATGGCTGTTATGCATAGTATCAAACACGTTCAGAAATATCTAAACTGTCAGCTGCATACAGCTGCGAAATGTAAAAATGAAAATAAGGCTAAGACGGAAACAAACACCAAGACGGTCAAACATCAAATGACAAAAAATGGTTTCTGAGTCGCAGGATTTGCGCATCCTTCTGGTTTATTAATTAATCCTTTGAAAATAAATATTTTTCCGCCGACAAAAAAAAAACAAAAACATGCTTCGTGATCCCTTTGAAGAGCATTTAAGTAATGTCTGTAGACGGACAAAAACAGTAAGGAGACAGTAACATACGACAACAGTTTACGACGCGCACGTGTTAAGAGATTCGCTTACTCATTCACCAGTCTTCCTCACCAAGCTACGTGACACTTACACTTTCCTTCCCACTTTCTCCCTTGTCTCTCTTTTTCACACATACACGCGAAGAAATCATATTTCTTTTCATCTTAACAAAAAATTACAAACAAGGAACTTTAACACTCATACACGCTGATAATAATTTAGTAGTAAAATTTTTTTATATTTAAAACACCTTACCCGCCTTTTTCTTTGTTGCGGGTTGATTCAAATCCGAAACAAGTTTATCAGCCAAATTTATTTAACACAAAAATAAAACCAAGAAAATAGTTTTTTTTCTCTCTCTAGTTAGTATTTTCAAATATTGATTAATTTTGTTCATGTCCTGATTTGACCTATAATCGAAAAAAAGATCAGATTCAGATTTATAGGGTTTTGTTCGTTTTCTTCAATAGTTATTCATTGTAACAACAAACGACGGGCGGTCATGTTTCAATCACGAATCAATTATATATTAAATTAAATAATAAATTCGAATATATAATTACAGTTTTAAAAAAATAAATAAAAATCAATTACAATTAAATTTAAATATTAAATCAAGTAAAACCTTTTAAAAAACTATTTTTAATGAAATGTTTAATGTCACTTTCGGTTATCAGCAGAATGGGAATTGATACAGTTTAATTAAACTGTAATTAATTCCTCAGGATATTAGGCTTAGTTCAAATCTAGATTTATATAGAGGATCGCTTATTCGATATATTGCACAGCTAAGGTCCTCGAGTACCCTTTAACCTCCGACTTGATACGAATAAAACCTATAAACACTATAGTCATGTATTGCCAGTTTCCATATTTTTAAGCTATAATTTAGGAAAGTGAAAAATGAATGTACTAGGAAATTCCAAAGTTTTTGACTGAAATCAAGAAGATACGAAATTTAAATGATCACAATGCACGGAGAAAAGAAGGATATGAGTTAAGCATTTAAAATTTATTTTAAAAATAAAAAAAAAGAATTGAATCACTCGATAGTAATGTATTTAGTCCATTAGTATCACGTGAGTAGACATTTCGCGTGAAATGTCTCTGTACATCAATAACTAATGAGAGATCTCGCGACAAATATCGGATAGTGAACAATGGTGATCTGAAACAGTTCGTCGGTTTTAACGCAGGTAGGTAAAATCGCGACTCTCCTGCGGCAAATAACGCGATATTTTACCGTATGGTTGACGCATAAGATATAAGATAGCAATTGGTTAATAGATTAGAAGCTTTATCATCAGGTATCAGTAATTCCGCAAGCATACAACTAATAGATTGAAAGGTGATTTTCTTTGCTCAAAATTGACGCTTTAGATGTTCTCAACATTCTTTTTTTGTCAGCTTTTAGCCTACCCAAATCTTTTTTCACTTTTGTTGAATAGATCCATTGCTGATTGACTTCGGGAGTGTAGCCCTACTCACCACACTTGGCCAATTACGGGTTGGTGAAGGCATTTAACCCATAGTTGGGTTGGATGGCTGTTGACACTGACAAGTTCAACCGCCCTTTAACAGCTCTTGTTTTTTGTTCCACTTTTACCCTTTTCGCTAGACCAGGGTGCGGTGGGGGAGCCGGTTTAGTCACCGAGCACTCACTCAGTCAGGTTTTGAATTCAGAGTTGATCTCCCAAGGCTATAGTCTGTCCTGCTGGGAGAAGAGATGGATTCGTACCTTGGGAAAAGGTACGAATCCAAACCTTTTCCGAAAGTAATTAAGAATGGAACGAATTCTACTGGAATTCGAATTCAGCTAACTAATTCTTCAATTCGAGCCGCTATCCATTACTTCACCGTTAGCAAAAACCGTCTTTGATTTTTAAAAAGGTGAATTAAATATGAATATTTAGGTCATAAAGAATTTCGCTCAGTAAGTTGTCAAAGGTTTTGATTTACGAATAATAACTTTATATTAGTATAGAAAGTTTATTAAAAGAAAATAACTGATATTAACCTGGACATTTGGGCTGTATCGGAGAGGGAAAAGTCATCTGGCCAGACGCAGTCGAGAAGTGGTTAACAGTAAAATCTAAACGGGTAAAAAAAAAGGTTGATTGTTGAATATCGTCTTCCGGAAACAAAGATGGTGTGAACATCTTGCTTTGTTTTGCCCTCAACGTGATGTACTGGCGAGAGAGCGATCAAAGTGCTTCACCGAAACTGGTCAGCAGAACAACATCATAAGAATGGTTTTCCCACAATCTCAGTGAGGTCATTCAGTGCATTTTTTATAGACCATGTGGGCCTTCATATATACGCACGTACATACATATAAACATACATGGGGGCGCTGAAAAGTTATCAAGCCAACCCACCTTCCAAAATCAGTATTCTGATGTTTTAGTCATTGAAATACTGGTTTTGTGAAATACGTCTGGCCTATAACATTTCAGTACCTCTCATATATATATATATATATATATATATATATATATAAAGAAAAGGAATATACAAATAATACATAATTTTTATATCTAAAAACTTAACTGTATATTAATATAAATATATATTATAATATATATTAACTATATATTAATATTAAAAACTTAACTGTATATTAATATAAATATATATTATAATATATATTAACTATATATTAATATTAAAAACTTAACTGTATATTAATATAAATATATATTATAATATATATTAACTATATATTAATATTAAAAACTTAACTGTGATTAATATTAACCGCTGAATAAAGCACATTGACGTAGGAGATTATATAGAAAAATGAATAGTTATATAAAATAAATGCTTTGGTATCATTAAACCGAGAACTCATCCGTACACATATGCATATATGGTGTTAGAAAAATCTGATTAGACTAATAAATTTAGGTACCTACAAAAAATAGCAATACGTAAGGATAAACATGCATTTTAAAATGAAAAAATCTTTCTTGAAGCGTGTTAGTTTAATTGCAAGCTAATAGATTAATTTTGATATTTCCAATGAGCAAGATACTTTGCTGTATTTCAAATCGAATTTAAATTGATTGGAATTATTTGTTTCTGATTATCAGTAAAATCTATAAAATCAATATTGACAACATAGCATAATTCTCTTTTTAAAAATATTTAAAAATATACTTTTCTGAAATTTTGTTTGAGGAAGATTAGTTGATTTAAAGTTTAATTCATTTGAATTGAAACAAATAATACTTTCAGTTTAAAATATCGCAGAAAAGTTTTTTTAACACTGAGTTGGGTGTTTTTTATGACGTGTTGACATTTTTATCGATAGACTGACGTTCGCAAAGTTTATCTAAAAGGTACTTAAATGTAAAAATTACTTGACGAATATAACATGAACGCTTTATATATATATATATATATATATATATATATATATATATATATATATGTGTGTATGTATGTATATATATATATATATATATATATATATAAACTACCCAGCACAAACTTTTAATATTTTAAGCAACATAATATTTTATTGAATTTTAGGCACTTTGACTTTACAATCTTACTTACAAAGACGCTGGTTGAGGAAATGTTAGAAAATTACCAATAAATTTTACATTTTCTATACTTACACCTCGTATTTACAGATAATGCCGTGTATGGATGTCCTTATTTAGAAAATTTGGCATGTTTATACACACAAAAAAAACATTAATTCTTTTTAAAATACTGTGCGTCGCTGAATTGTAAGATTTTCCGTTTATGATTAGTAAATCACTAGACCGCTACAAATTAATACAGTATTTTATAAGTTTATAAGTTATTCTAAAAAAACAAAACAAATGAAAACAATTCTTGTAAAAATCCATTATTCATCGAAAAAAATTGTGTATTCATAAAAGCAATTAAATTTTTTTCTAATTAACTAATGTCTTTTGTTTTATTTTACGAGTCGGAACAGATTTTCTGTAACTGTGGTCCTCATGAACATTAAGCGCTACAAAAAAGAATTTCTCGAAATTTCATAAATTAAGTTTGTTTGTGTAAGTATAGGGGAGGGGGTTAACAGATGTGAAAAAAAAATCTAAAAATTTACCAAGATTTTCTAAAAAAAAAAAAAAAAAAAAAAAGAGACATTGTGAATAAGTATGAAAGTTTTAGTAAAATCCGACAATTATCTGATTTTTGCAAGAATTTCCAAATCAATGTTTTTTCACACCCAAATTTCCCGATGGTCCTACGTTGAAGCCAGAAAAACATGATTTTTAACTAAAATTTTGAAAACGAAAAAAGATTTTTTAAAATCTTTACATCAAAAAATCTTTTCGTCTTTCCTTTTAATAATTTTTACGAAAAATATTTATTAAATTTGGGGTATTTTTTTTTCATTATCTATGCTTATTTTTAGCAGATGTTTGGAAGTACCTAACTAAAAGTAATGAATAGATGACTTTGTATGTTATTATTAAATTGTTATATTCTCGAATGTTCATTGTTACTTTAATCATCGCAGGTCAGTTAACGATTCATTTGTGGTTTTTTATGAATTCAGACAACAGTTTTTTTTTCCACTAGTTCTTTTAATAATTTTAAATTCTAAATGTGACCAAATCTCTGCTCAGTTTAACCTTCTTCATTACCAGAATTTTTTTTAAATGATTTACAATTAGAGAAATAAGTTTTTCTATGCAAATATATTTGTGAACCAAATAAAATGAGCTATTTATCTAAATAAGATCAAATTGTTTAAGTTTTACGGAGAATCTGAAAATTTTCGAAAATATATTTTCGGGTATTGTATTTGTTGTCATTCAGGAATTGTAAAATAATCCGTTGCGTTCGCCTTGAAAGAATACGAGTGGTCATCTTGATCTGAATGGGTGTTGATGCTAAAAATAGGGTATGCAAAGGTTATGAGTCACTTGATAGACATCCGTAGTAAACGTTTTCACAGATTAAGATACACATACAAAATGGACGAAACACAGATTGTCAAAAGTTTAGACCTTTCAAGTGCAGTTGTTTAAATGTCATAATGGGAGAGCGAGTTTGAAAAATCATCAAAATGTCACAGAGAATGTGTCCACATGAAATCACCAAGGAGCTATATATATATATATATATATATATAATGTGTGTGTGTGTATGTATGTATGTATGTATGTATAATGTTTTAGGCTGTTATATTTATGGATTAAAGTGCTCAATATCAGAGATAGTGCGTATTGAAGTCAGCACCCAGCGGCAACAATCTTCCATGCTTAAAAGCAATGGCCAGGCCATGGCGATTGCGTTTATTCATGAAACACACTTTATATATAAAAGAGGGGTGAGTGGCTGCAAATGTTGAGTGATCTTAAGTAAAATCCGATGATTATTCCGAATTTTAGTTTATGATGGGGTTCTACTTAAGAGCACTTTGAATTTGCAGCCCTCAATATTTACACGTAGAGGAGAAATACATTGGAAATACTTTTGAAGACCCCCAATACTATATATATATATATATATATATATATATATATATATATATATACTTATAAAGTTTGTCACTTAGCTGATTCGTATTACCATCACCATTCTGAATAATATATATATATATATATATAGCTCATTTATTTTGGTCGTCACTGTCAGTCAATTAAGTTTACAAGTAGGGGTGTTCTAATAATGAAGAGTAATATAAGTTGGTTTCGTGTTTTGAAAACATTTCACATATGGAAGCATCTATTTCACGATACATAGCACAAAGCAATATTCGTTTGAAGATATGTAGTATGCCCGTTACTGTGCTTAACTGTCGGGCTGGTGTATTAGGGTTCCATTATTTTGTTCTTTTTTTGTTTTTACTCTATGTATCTTTTTCACTAAAATTATTTTTGTATAAGCAAATATTTCTTTTTTTACATAGTATATTCTAATATTTACGATGTTCAGTTTAAATTTGCAAATACTTTTGCGTGTCACTGTATGTAATTATTTAATGTATTGGTCTTGTGTCAGTTTTCTCAGCCAGTAATTGTCTAGTGAATTGTAGGAGTATATCCAAGAAATTCTTTGTGTGAAAGTGGGGAAATTTTGAAATAGACAACGTTAGTTGCCTAGGTATTTTTAGCGAAAGTTTTTAACAGTAACTGAGTTACAAGCGCGACACATAAAAGTGGCTATGAGAGAAGCTGGAGAGTTATAGGTAAATAAAGTCCGTTTTTATTGCCTGATCCTGGGACACATTTATTATCAAGTCGATTTCAAGTGTAAGGACCCAACTCTTCGGTTTAGAATTACACTCCTGGACAGCCCAAACGGATGATTTCATTATAGTGGTAAAGGCTTGTGTAGAACAAACATCATTATTCGAAAAACTGATGACCGAGAAATAGCACACAGTGTGCCATGAAGTCTCCAAGCGGTTATCTTTAGGGCATTTCCTTCTCTTCAAGACCAGAGAGCATAGTCTACATTGTTATTTAATCCATAAGTGGGGGAAAATGAATTATAGCATCTTATCTATCTATCTATCCTTATCTATCTATCGATTCTTGCATGTTCCTCACTCTCTCTCTCTCTCTCTCTCTCTCTCTCTCTCTCTCTATATATATATATATATATATATATATATATATATATATATATATGAGGGATAGTGTGTGTAAAATACTCTCCCTTCGATTACGAAATATGCTAAGTTTAGAACTGAACACCTATACTACCCAAACAAATGATTGCATTCTAGTGATAAAGACTTGTGTAGAACCAGCCACACTTTTTGGGAAGATCTGACTGCAGAGTAATGGTGTACAGTGTACCACGAAGTTTTCCAATAGTTCTTCTCAGCCTTGAATTCAGAGTTTTCCATCTCTGAGTCTGAAGGACTTCCACCCAAAGCAAGAGAGCCTTGTTGGCTGCATGAACAAATATATATGTTTTGAACAATAAAAATTATAAAAAAAATTGATATCTTCAGACACACTGGGTTGTAGATTAATATTCTTTCGTTTTTATAATTTTATGTATATATATATATAACTCTATTGTGCGTATATATATATATATATATATATATATATGTATGTATGTATGTATGTATGTGTGTATACACACACACACACACACACACACACACTACAGTTCAAAAGTTTGAGGCCACATCTGGTAATTTTTTAAATAGGCAAATAAATATTTTGTTGTACTTTAAATAAGAGAAAATTATTATACATGGTAAAAAAAGATGACACATGATATTTTATTAGAAATTTTATAATGACAAAAAGAAAAAAAGCATTTTATAATAAATTTTTGCTCTCGTCAAAAAATCCACTTATAGCCTTCATTACTGCAGCACAAATTTTTAGCATTCATTGCAAAAGCTTCTCAAAGTATAAGTTTGATAATTGATTCCATTCTTTTTTAAATGATTCTTTTAAAAAAGTTTTTCACTCTTCTGTCAAGTTCATCACATGCAATTCTGGTGGGTGACTTCAAACCTTTGAACTGTAGTGTTAAATATATATATATATATATATATATATATATATATATATATATATATATATATATATATAAAATATGTCTGTGTGTTCCGTTAAAGACGGCTGACAAGGTACTGCGATTAAGCTTTTTATTTAATTTTTTGTCTTCGTAGAAGTATTTTCTTTTCTGTACACAAAATGTGTAAAAACTGTCTAAAAAATGAAACGCCAACACTCGGTACCATTAACTACGAAAACTGGCAAAATGTGCTGACCGTTTTTGGAAAATAAAGCATTCCTATAACCTTAGACACCTACATAAAAAGCACATATTCACTTAAAAATAAAAATCGCCCTTGATAATGGCTAAAAGAATAGCCGAAAGCTCTGATATGCAGAACTTTTGGACAATTTTTTTACACATTTTGTGTCCAGAAATGAAAACACTTGTACGAACACAAGAAAAATTAACGAAACATGTATAATTGTATAAAAGAGCGATTGTTGCCCAAATACACAATATATGTATGGGTTGTGTTATATATGTATCTAGAGTTATAGGGAAAGTGCTCGGAAATGCAGAACCTTTGGACAGTTTTTACACATTTTGTGTCCAGAAAAGAAAACACTTGTACGAACACAAGAAAAATTAAATAAAACGTTTAATCGCAATAACTTGTCAGTCGGCTTTAAAATAACATTTATAAAATAGATTGCTGCCCAAATACACACACACGTGTATGTGTGTTGAGATATATATATATATATATATATATATATATATATAAAAATGAACATTGAAGTCAACACTCAGAGGCGACAGGCTGTTTCATGCTGGACGCAATCGTCAGGCCTCTTAGTGTTGACTTCAATGTTCACTTTTATATTTATATTTACATACACTCTCTGATATTGAGCACTTTATCCCATAAATATAGCACACCTTAAAACTATATTTCTTTAAATATATATATGGGGGGAAACAAATATTCGTACACATAAATTTTTAATTTGTTGTATTTCCAACTAATGAATAAACATACTTTTCATATAATTAACTGTACGGACGCATAACTAAATATGTATAGAAAACAGAAAAAAAATTGGTTTAATATAAATAAATCCCATTTATCCATTTTAATGAGGTGAAAAACGTATTCGTACAATACACATTTCATATTTTAAAACTTTTAAATTACTTTAATACTCTAGATAATTCAGGTGGAATATTGTAGAATGTTCCACTAATATTCCAATAATGTTATCAGTAGTTATTTTTAGCCTAAAAAATACAAACAGAAATTCTGTAATTGATATTCGTGCAAGAAAGTTTTCACCATGGCAAGAAGTAAAGAATTGACAAATTCGCAAAAAGAAATGATTAAGCTGTGAAAAGAAGGTTGAATGAATGCCGCAGCATACCAAAATATTTTGGAAGCAAATTTAATGATTTTGGTTGAAAATCTTGAACTTCCTCTTGATTGGATCTTCCAACAAGATAATAATCCTATGCACACTACAAAATCTAGGAAGAAATGAATTGCTGAAAATAATGTAAATATTCTGAAATGGCTAATGTAAACCCAATCGATAATCTGTGGCATTATTTGAAAATTGAAATCCAATCGAGAGCTCCAACAAACATCCCGGATCTGAAGACCATACGAAAATAAGAATGGAACCAAATACTAACAAAACTTTGCAAGTCATTGAGCGAGAAGAGGTTGGTTGCTGTAGAAGTGAATAATAACGATTCTACAAAGTATTAAATGAAGATTATGTATTTTTTGTATTGTTCTAATACTTTTCTCACCTATTAAAATGGATGAATTGGATTTATATCTATAAAATATTTTTTTCTGTTTTTTTATGCATATTTAGTTATTATGCATCTGTGTACAGTTAATTATATGAAATTTATGTTTATTCATTAGTTGGAAATACAATAAATTAAAAATTTGTATGTGTGCGAATATTTGTACCCCCCATTTTATATATATATATATATATATATATATATATATATATATATATATATATTTGAATTGGACATAGTCCGACAATTTAAAGACATTTATAAAAAGAACGTTAAACATATTATAAATGTCTTTAAATATATATATATATATAAATAAATATATATTATAAATATAATAAATATATATATATAAATATATATATATATATATATATATATATATATATAATCATTTCACTCCAGGTAAGGCGGGAGGAAATGCCACTAGTACGCAGGGAGTGAAAGTGAGAGAAAATACTGAGTATAGGAATGATCGAGGAAAGGACAAAAGATGAACGGGATCCAAGAAGATAAAAGATGGTGATTGACGTTGCATTTAAATTTTTGAAGGTTATAGTTATCAGGGAAGCAAGTAAACGGAAGGAAATTCCACTGTTGGAGTAGAAGTGGCGGTTTCATTTAGCTATTTCAACAGTAAACGGGTGGGACCTAGATACCAATCTAGTGACACACAAATCCATGCAGTCGGGGCACCATGGAAAAAGCTTGTCAGAGCAGTTTCCATGAAAATATTTCTAGAAGACACAGGGGGAAGCCACGTGATGTCGGTGTGAATGTGACTGAAGTCGGGATCGAATACATTAGAGATTCGTCTTTGGATTTTGTCACAAACCTCGAGATGAAGAGCAGGAGCACCAGGCCAGATATGGCAGCAATATTTAATGCACGGTTGAATGGTAGATTTGTAAATGTGCAAAATGGACTCTGACATGATAAATTTTCTGTCACCTACAAACTCAGTTGAAAACGTGAGGCCATATATGACAAGAACTTCAAAACCTTTGTCAACAGATGTTTTAGACATTTATATTTAACTTAGTAAAGTGTGAATTTAAATTAGCATAATTTACAAACAAATAAAATCAGCATTTTATATAATTTTATTACCAAATGCCATGTGTCTCAATTGAAAATTCCAAGAAATTGTTGAGGCAGTTATTTCACAAATGGAAATTGGCTATATCCTAAGAACGTAGGCAATCATGGCTCTCCACAATTTCCTGTCCTTTGTAGCTCTTAATAAATTTTGTCTTTTTGTTATTTCTCAAACCCTATTCCGCCATCCATTTACTTAAGCTCGTCAAGTATGTTATGCGCCGTTTTCCTTTGACCTTCTTTCCCTCAATCGGTCTAGTGAGTATCCGATTTTTTAAGTCCTCTTTTCTCATTATGTGACCCAGAAATTTCACCTGTCTCTTCCTGATGTTAGATATAAGTTTCCTTTTAGTTTCCATTTTCTCTAAAACCACGTCGTTACTCACATGTTCGGTCCATGGTATCCTCAGCATCCTTCTGTAGAACCACATTTCTGTAGCCTCAAGCCTTTTCCTAATCTTTGAGATTGTTCAGCATTCACTGTCATAGAGGACAGATATCACGTAACAGTTCAGTACTCTTTTCTGTTTCTAACCAAGTTTTTCTGTCCTCTCCATGTCACAATCGGTATATGTGGAAGGTGGGTAGGGTCCGGCCATCCTAAGACTATCCCGAAGTAATGGGCAACAAATTTAGTAACGGTATTCTGAAGAGATTTTCTTTTCAAATACAGACAAAAGAATCTTGTCATAAAGACAAATCATTTAAACTACTGTCGGAGTTAGCTCCTCCTCAGTTTCCTTAATCCTTCAACAGGGGTCTCTCCCCTGGCTATAAATACTGGCTGACCCTTCGCCTCTCTCTCTTTTTCGACTCAGGCCTTGGGCCGCTACCTCCCGTGGAGGCGAGGTAAAATCTCTCTTTTTCCAATTAGGCCAATATGTAACCTCTCACAGATACAGTGTTTCCCAAATTCTGGGAACGCGCTAAGAACAATACACGTACGTACGTACGGACACTCACATAATTTCTCCATACAAACTCTATGTAACTGTTCATGTCTTTGTGTAACTCGTTATTAATATATATTTGTTTACCCATGTATATCGGTCTTGTTTGTTTTCTTTGTCTTCTTTGGACTTAATTAAACCCCAACATTCTCATGTAGTTGGACCGGCTAGCAGGAAATTTTAACCTTTGCTGATATCTCTTCACATCTTCACCCCCATGGTCCGCTACACTACACTAAATTGAAATCGTCATTAAATCTGAAAATGACCCCCTAATTCACGATTTCTTTAAAAATGTAACGTGGAAACTGTAAAATACTCAGTTGAAATTATAATATAGGAAATGGTTCAAAGAAATAGAAAATGTAATTATTTAAAAGAAAAGGATATCATATAATTTGAAAGTCGGTGTAGCCAGTATCCGGAACTGAATGTAAGGAAAAAAAAAAGTTAAAAAGAAAAGTGGTGAATAAATTTTCAGTGACTACAAATCAGCTTTATTTTTCACTTTTTTGTTCTTCAAAGCGAAAAAAAAAGTGATTGTTTTAAGCAAATGGAGCTAATCTGAAATACTTATACTGTATATTATTATTTTTTTTTTTTTTCGAAAATTTGAATTGATTTCTTATTATAAAATACCTAATAACATTTGCTTCGTAAAATTTTTGTATTACTTGTTAAAATCTTTATTATATATTCAAAATGTGTGGAAAATGTTTACGTTAATATAGTCTTATTTCTATTTAAATTTTAGATTAAATCTATACTCAGAATGTAAAATTATATAAACTTTTATTGCACTTGACGAGCTGAAAACCTTTGCTCGACACACACACACACACAATTTAGAAAAATCTTTGACAAAGTGGAAATAGTCTTTTGTGTGACATGTTTCGTCCTTGAGGACTTCATCAGACTAAAGTGATGTTTACATTGATGCTACTACACATGCGCATAAATGGAAGGGGACGCTAGCATTTTTAATTTTTTTAGATAGGTGTTTTGTTTCTTGACCTATAAAAATATATATCATTTTCCATATATATATATATATATATATATATATATATATATATATATATGTAATATTTCTTGAGATATATAAGGTACCTCCAAAAATTTTATAAAAAAGAGCATACAGTGATGATAAAAGCAAAGCTTTATCGTCAAAAGGTTTGTTATTATTAAGAGAAAAGACCAAAGTATTTTGATTATTTCATTAAATTTTTAATCCTTTCTATCACGTTCAAATTTTTTATTAAAAATTTTGCTTTCTTGTGTTAGTGATAGGCCAAAGATTAGTATGTTAAATTTTAGCGTTTTTTGTGCGTTGAAAACATTGTTTTGGAAATTCTTGTCGGATTTTAATGAGATTTTCAGTATTTATTCACAAACGAATGAAATTATTTTTTATTTCAGAAAATCTTGGTAAAAATATTTTTATTTTACATCTGTTATTTATTTAATTTTATGAAATTTCGACGTTAAAATTCCAGCCTTTTCATATTTGTATGAGTTAGGAGCAGGACTCCTTGGAAGATTTAAATCTTCAATTTGTTTTTGTCAAACAAAAACACCATTTACAGAAAATCTGGCCTAAATCATAAAAATAAACATTATTTATTTAGAAAAGTTTTTAATTGCTTTTATAAGTAAGAAATAATGTTTCAAATCAGATCAATTATACTTTAAATCAGTTAATATTCCTCAAATAAAGTTTCAGAAAAGTATATTTTATTATTGGAAGATTTTTTAATAAAGAGAATTACATTGCGATGAAAGACTACTAAAACGGAGCGCTAATTAGCTATTTTATATAAAAAAAAACTCCTTCCAATCAATTTAAATTAGTTTTTGAAATACAGCAAAATATTTTGATTATTGAAAATATTACATTTAATTTATTAACTTGAAACTAAAATAAAAGATTTTTTATATTATTTACATTATTCGGACTTCCACAAAAAAAACGCGATACCTAA
The DNA here is from genome assembly GCA_964036315.1 of Acanthosepion esculentum. Classification (NCBI taxonomy): domain Eukaryota; kingdom Metazoa; phylum Mollusca; class Cephalopoda; order Sepiida; family Sepiidae; genus Acanthosepion; species Acanthosepion esculentum. The sequence goes on along the minus strand of OZ038484.1, from coordinate 124,952,552 downwards.
GGGTTAAAATGAATTTTAAAAATAAAAAAAGTCTTTTAATATCTCTCTATATTTTTGAGATGAGGTATTAGGTTGGTGCAAAAATAATGTCGTTTTTTGACGTTCAACTTCAAAAGATCATAACTCCTTTCATAATAAACTTAAATTAATCGAAATAAGAACCATTAGAATCGATACATTTTTGCCAACGAGAAACAAGTTTATTTATCACCATTAGCATAGAAATCCGGAGTTCTGGAAGCGATGAAGTCATTGAAGGCCGATTCGGAATCATCTCGGCTTTTGAAGCATTTTTCGCGCAGGAAGTTGTCCAGATGCTTGAAAAAGTGATAATCGGTGGGCGAGAGGTCCGGTGACTATGGCGGATGAGGCAGAGTCTCGTAGCCCAATTCGTTCAGCTTCTGCAGGGTCAGTTGAGCAACATGCGGGCGAGCGTTGTCATGGAGGAGAATTGGTCCCTTCATATTGACCAATCTCGGGCGCATACGTTGGAGCTTCTGGTGCATTTCGTCAATTTGTCGGCAGTACTTCTCCGCCGTAATCGTTTCGCCCGGATTCAAGAAGCTGTGATGGATGAGATCGGCCGCAGACCACCAAACAGTCACCATAACCTTTTTTTTGGTGCAATTTCGGCTTCGGGAAGTGTTGTGGAGCTTCTCCGGCATCCAACCACTGTGCCGAACGTCGCCGGTTGTCGTAGAGGATCCACTTCTCATCACACTTCACAATCCGCTCGAGTAATGGGTCGTTTTTGTTGCGCAGAAGGAGCGTAGAAGACACCTCAAAACGATGATTTTTTTTATTATCGTTCAATTCATGCGGCACCCATTTATCCAACTTTTTTGACTTCCCTATTTGCTTTAAATGGCGAACGACTGTTGAGTGGTCGACCTCGAGTTTAACAGCAACTTCTCGTGTGGTTTTGCGAGGGTCGGCTTCAATTAAGACTTTCAAATGTTCGTTATCAACGGCAGTCGGCCGGCCGCGACCGTCTTCATCTTCGAGGCTCTCGTCACCATTGCGAAATTTCTTGAACCACCGTTGTGCCACACGTTCGTTAGTGGTTCCTGGGCCAAACGCATCATTGATATCACGAGCTGTCTCGGCAGCTTTTCGGCCTAGTTTGAACTGGAACAAGAAAATCGTGCGGATTTGAATTTTGTCCATGCTGTCGAAAAGCCTGCAAAAATGAATGAAGAGATTGAGAACGGTAACGAATAACACGATTCGATAGAGCGAAAAACGCGCTTCAAAATGATATATAACATGGCTATATATATCAATGAATTAATTCAGAAATCATATATAAAAGTAACATATGTGAGAAAACGACATTATTTTTGCACCAACCTAATATTATGTACATTATTCGGACTGTTATCCCCATCTTTGTCGCCATGTTTATCACAACGTTTCGGCCGTTGTACGCTCCGGTCTTCAGGTGGATCTAACCAACGCCTTTATCCACTGTGTCAAGGACACGTGGCACAGTGGATAAAGGCGTTGGTTAGATCCAGTGACAGACCCAAAGAGTGTGAGTTCAATACCAGGTTAAGGCAGTGGAGAACTTTCAGAGGGAAATTAACAGGAGATAACTGATAACTGACATCCATTAAACATGGCACGTGGAACTAGAACAGTCTACCCCAGTGAGCGAAATAAAGGGTTCAGTTCGACATTCCAACCACCTGAAAAAGGCCGGAGCGTACAACGGCCGAAACGTTGTGATAAACATGGCGACAAAGATGGGGACAACAGTCCGAATAATGGAAATAATGTACATAATACCTCATCTCAGAAATATAGACAGATATTAAAAGACTTTTTATTTTTAAAATTCATTTAAAACCTTAGGTATCGCTTTTTTTTGTGGAAGTCCATATATATATATATATATATATATAATCTATTCTTTTTTTACAAATTGCTTTGTTTACGTTACGATACGAAACTGAGCAAATATGTCTGTTAAAAGAGTCAGAGAAAAATCTGTGTTTAAAGGCGCTATTTAACGGTGGCGTAATTCCAGTCGAATCCATTACTTTCACTTACGTGCTAATACCCTGGGGAAAGGTATGAATCCTCCCCCCCCCCCACCAGCTATGGGTAAATAGCAGGACAGACCGGGTTCTATAGCCTTGGATGGCAACTGGTCTACCACATAAAGAAATGACAACCTACTGCGGGAAAAACATCTGCCTCGTCAGTCATGTATCGAAAGATACATGATCGCCTAACCGTGTATCACGCATGGCACATAACTAACTGATTCAACTTTGCTTTGACATTGACAAACTCTGTTGCGGAGATGTCAACGCATGTCGGATTTAATGACAGTTAAGCCGGTTCTAAATCTGCCGGAGAGTGCATATTTTTCTCTAATAAGATTGCTCAAATATTAAGGCCGGTAGACAAAAACAAATATAGCGTTTAATAATTAGACGGAGCGTCTGCTTAAATTAGTATCTACTAAAAATAACGTTTAAGTTTGATATATATATATATATATATATATATATTCACTGATGCATGTTTCATTAAATAATATAGACAAGTTTTGTTTATTTATTTTAAGTTTATATTTTTTAAGTAAGTTCATATTGTCTGATAAGCTTAATAACATTATCATTGAAAGACGAAAGGAAATCACCATGTTGATACATGTTTAAATCCAATCTAAGCTTTCGGCTTACATAAGCCATTATCAAAGATAACAATTACATTTCAATATATCAAACAATACACGGACGAAACAAGAATGATAGTCTGTTTTTGTTGCATGAAAAATTTCAGAGCAACGACAAACTCGTGTATACGAGAGGCGGAAGCGAAAATCGCAGCGCAGCTCGTGACGTCGACACACATGACCACGGGACACATACATACATACATACATATATATATATATATATATATATATATATATATATATATATATATAAGAGAGAGAGAGAGAGAAAGAATATGCTATGTACAGTTTAAATCACAATATTTAAAAATAACTGGGCGAACAATATTTAAAGAAGTTTGCATCCATTTCCGTGTTGTTTGTCTTTCAATGACTCTTTGGGATGCCATTCCCACTCATTTCATCGTTGAAATAAAAATGACAGCAAAAAAGAAAGTGTATTTTAGAGAACTCGCCGTATCTGATAACTGTTTTATTGTTGATTGTTGTCAACCATTCCAGGTCGATGAAGAAATTTATCTAAATTTGGAAAAACATGACCACTACAATATCCGCGAGTTCGTCCCTTGAAACGACTTCAACTTTCCCGTGAGAAACGATGTGTTCTGCTTTGTTTTAATATACTTGCTCTTTCTTTCAGTGGAGAGCAAGCAAAGACAAACACCGCCATCTTCTTGCTTTATTACAACCACACCCTTCTTCGTGCTACCATTGTAATTGTCTTGTGTTTCTTTTTAACTCCCCCTCTTTCTTTTATTTCTTATTGCTTTTCATTCTTTATCATTTCTATTTCAAGTTTCTATCACCTTTTATTCATTCGTCTTTAACGGCATATTCTCCACACTTGCTACTTCTTTCTCCCTTTCTCTCTTTCTCTCTTTCTCCCTTTCTCCCTTTCTCTCTTTCTCCCTTTCTCTCTTTCTCCCTTTCTCTCTTTCTCCCTTTCTCTCTTTCTCCCTTTCTCTCTTTCTCCCTTTCTCTCTTTCTCCCTTTCTCTCTTTCTCCCTTTCTCCCTTTCTCCCTTTCTCTCTTTCTCCCTTTCTCCCTTTCTCCCTTTCTCTCTTTCTCTCTTTCTCTCTTTCTCCCTTTCTCCCTTTCTCCCTTTCTCCCTTTCTCTCTTTCTCCCTTTCTCTCTTTCTCCCTTTCTCTCTTTCTCCCTTTCTCTCTTTCTCCCTTTCTCTCTTTCTCCCTTTCTCTCTTTCTCCCTTTCTCTCTTTCTCCCTTTCTCTCTTTCTCCCTTTCTCTCTTTCTCCCTTTCTCTCTTTCTCCCTTTCTCTCTTTCTCCCTTTCTCTCTTTCTCCCTTTCTCTCTTTCTCCCTTTCTCTCTTTCTCCCTTTCTCTCTTTCTCCCTTTCTCTCTTTCTCCCTTTCTCTCTTTCTCCCTTTCTCTCTTTCTCCCTTTCTCTCTTTCTCCCTTTCTCTCTTTCTCCCTTTCTCTCTTTCTCCCTTTCTCTCTTTCTCCCTTTCTCTCTTTCTCCCTTTCTCTCTTTCTCCCTTTCTCTCTTTCTCCCTTTCTCTCTTTCTCCCTTTCTCTCTTTCTCCCTTTCTCTCTTTCTCCCTTTCTCTCTTTCTCCCTTTCTCTCTTTCTCCCTTTCTCTCTTTCTCCCTTTCTCTCTTTCTCCCTTTCTCTCTTTCTCCCTTTCTCTCTTTCTCCCTTTCTCTCTTTCTCCCTTTCTCTCTTTCTCCCTTTCTCTCTTTCTCCCTTTCTCTCTTTCTCCCTTTCTCTCTTTCTCCCTTTCTCTCTTTCTCCCTTTCTCTCTTTCTCCCTTTCTCTCTTTCTCCCTTTCTCTCTTTCTCCCTTTCTCTCTTTCTCCCTTTCTCTCTTTCTCCCTTTCTCTCTTTCTCCCTTTCTCTCTTTCTCCCTTTCTCTCTTTCTCCCTTTCTCTCTTTCTCCCTTTCTCTCTTTCTCCCTTTCTCTCTTTCTCCCTTTCTCTCTTTCTCCCTTTTTTATTTCTGCCTGTGTTTCTACCCTTTCTCTTTCTCCCTTTTTCTTTCTCTCTTTGTTTTTTCTATTTCTTTCTCCGTTTCCCCCTTTTTCTCTTTCTCTGTCTTTTTCTGTTTTTCTCTCTCTTTCTCTCTCTCTTTTTCTCTTTCTGTGTTTCTCCCTGTTTCTCCCTTTTTCTCTCTCTCCCTTTTTTCTCTCTCTCACTTTTTTCTCTCTCTCCCTTTTTTCTCTCTCTCCCTGTTTCTCTCTCTCCCTGTTTCTCCCCTCTCTCTCCCTGTTTCTCCCTTTTTTTCTCTCTCTCCCTGTTTCTCCCTTTTTTTCTCTCTCTCCCGGTTTCTCCGTTTTCTTTCTCTCCCTGTTTCTCCGTTTTCTCACTCTCGCTCTGTGTTTCTCGCTTTCTCTCTCATTCTCTCTGTTTACCCCTTTTTCTCTTTCTCTAGTTCTCTATTTTTCTCTCTAGTTCTCCATTTCTCTCTCTCTCTCTAGTTCTCCATTTCTCTCCCTCTAGTTCTTCATTTCTCTCTCTATAGTTCTCCATTTCTCTCTCTATAGTTCTCCATTTCTCTCTCTCTCTCTCTCTCTCTCTCTAGATCTCCATTATTCTCTCTCTCTCTAGATCTCCATTATTCTCTCTCTCTCTAGATCTCCATTATTCTCTCTCTCTCTAGATCTCCATTATTCTCTCTCTCTCTAGATCTCCATTATTCTCTCTCTCTCTAGATCTCCATTATTCTCTCCCTCTCTAGATCTCCATTATTCTCTCTCTCTCTAGATCTCCATTATTCTCTCTCTCTCTAGATCTCCATTATTCTCTCTCTCTCTAGATCTCCATTATTCTCTCTCTCTCTCTCTAGATCTCCATTATTCTCTCTCTCTCTCTCTAGATCTCCATTATTCTCTCTCTCTCTCTCTCTCTAGATGTCCATTATTCTCTCTCTCTCTCTCTAGATGTCCATTATTCTCTCTCTCTCTCTCTAGATGTCCATTATTCTCTCTCTCTCTCTCTAGATGTCCATTATTCTCTCTCTCTCTCTCTAGATCTCCATTATTCTCTCTCTCTCTCTCTAGATCTCCATTATTCTCTCTCTCTCTCTCTAGATCTCCATTATTCTCTCTCTCTCTCTCTCTCTCTCTAGATCTCCATTTCTTTCTTTCTCTAGTTCTCCATTTTACTCTGTCTCTCTCTCTTTCTCTATAATTCACCATCTCTCTCTCTTTCTCTATAATTCTCCATCTCTCTCTCTCTCTCTCTATAATTCTCCATCTCTCTCTCTATATATAATTCTCCATCTCTCTCTCTATATATAATTCTCCATCTCTCTCTCTCTCTATAATTCTCCATCTCTCTCTCTCTCTATAATTCTCCATCTCTCTCTCTCTCTATAATTCTCCATCTCTCTCTCTCTTTCTCTATAATTCTCCATCTCTCTCTCTCTTTCTCTATAATTCTCCATCTCTCTCTCTCTCTTTCTCTATAATTCTCCATTTCTCTCTTTCTCTATAATTCTCCATTTCTCTCTTTCTCTATAATTCTCCATTTCTCTCTTTCTCTATAATTCTCCATTTCTCTCTTTCTCTATAATTCTCCATTTCTCTCTTTCTCTATAATTCTCCATTTCTCTCTTTCTCTATAATTCTCCATTTCTCTCTTTCTCTATAATTCTCCATTTCTCTCTTTCTCTAGTTCTCCATCTCTCTCTCTAGTTCTCTCTCTCTCTAGTTCTCTCTCTCTCTAGTTCTCTCTCTCTCTAGTTCTCTCTCTCTCTAGTTCTCTCTCTTTCTCTTTCTCTCTAGTTTTCCCTTTCCCCATCTCACTTAATCTCTCATATTAATTTGCCTTCACTTACTCTTCTGTTTTTTTTCTATGACTTCTTCATCTTCCATTATGTTTCTTCTTTTTCTCGTTCATTTTTATAATTTAACCGTTTAAATTTTTTATTTAATTTAACTGTTTAAATTATTTACAAGCTTCAAGCTATCTTCTGTTACTTTTCTTCAAAATTCCTTTCTTCTTTTTTTTACTTGTACAATTTCCTTTTCTTCCTTTCTTCTTTTTTGCCTTTTATTTGATTTTTTTACATCTTTCACTTTGCTACTTTTATTTTATACTTATTTGATTCTGCTTTCTTTCTTAACGTTTTCTTTATTTCTATTCTTTCTTTATTATTTCTACGTGTTCTATACCTTTTCCCTCCTTACTCTCCTACATCACCAACTTTTTTGTTTCTACATCCACTCCTCCCCCTTCATCTCATTCCCTATCCCTTTTTTGGCTTTCAGAAAGCCTGCACACCATTTGGGTGAGCCTGTGGAACTGAAACTGCCATCAAAACACAATGGCTGCATTTTTTTAAATTTTGTTTTTATCTTCTTACCGATTTCTTTTCACTCGCTATCAGTAACAGCCAAACGACAAACCCTGTTTCCATTGCACTCTGTAAACATGATCAAATAAACAATGTAACAAACAAACCTTGCGCGCCCCGTGACTCACTGACTGACCGTTGGATCCCCACTACCCACACTCCGCTGTGTGCAGAAGCCTGCAGTAACGGGTGGACTGACTGTGTCGTTCGAAAACCGGCAATATAATTTCCCGCGTGCCGTTGAAAATTCTGACCGCAGCGGTTCTTAAAGTTTCCAATATTTAAAAAGTTGTCGATTTTTTTGATAATACAAAGTTATTCATTTAAAAAAGCAAAAAAAAAAGCAAAAAAGAAAAGCTAATCATTGTGAATTAATCTAGTTTTAATTACAGTCAAAATGATTACCCCTCGTACCGTTGTTATCAGTACTACCATCACTACTAAATAGTAATAGTAATAACAACGAAAAATAACATTGTGAGTTTAAGAGTTGATCTGAAAGAAAGTGAAAAGGTAGATAAGTATTGCGACTTTACTAGAGATAAGTTGTAGAACATGAAAATAATAGTTGTACCAGTCTTTAAGAGAGCACTGGCAGCAGCCCAGAAAACCGTAAAAATGTATTCAGGCATTGGAAACTCTTAATAAAGCTGGAGCTGTTAAGACGATAACTATTGAAAACATTTAGAATAATGACAGTAATAAGAGTGCTAGTGAGGAGACTTGCCGTTATTTAATCTCCAGTGAAAGTCAGCGTTTACTATTTGGGTGATTAATCAGAATGATGATGTTACTTTATTGCGGAATTTCATATACAGCGACCGCATTATAAGAATCTAATAGACCAGATATTGTCTTAAGACTTCAAAGAACATAAAAACTAATCATTATCATACTGTCTGATAAAACATTAAAAAAACAAAAAGAATTTGATAAACTCTCCACAGATAAAGGATTAGTAATTAGAAAGTAAAAGACTATAGCATTCAACCAAAACTATTATCCCATTAGTTACAGGAGCGCTAAGAATGATTTAGAAGAATATTGATATACACATTAAGAAAATGATCTACCTCTATCTGAAATACAAAATATTATACTAATAAGTAATACTCAATACTTAAAAAAACAAACTCTAAAAGTCACTTCCTCACCACCGTAACATAAATTCCATGTGTCACTTCTATAAATACCTTCATAGTAATTGTTCTGATAACCTTTCCTCTTTGGTACACAGACTTTATTACTTTAAGCGTACTATTAGATTACAGTTGAAATGGTTAGATGTAACCGTAAGTTCTATGCTAACAATTTCTTCTCTCGCACTTCTCACTTGTGGAACTCTTCCGGCTTCTTGCTTTCCAGCCAAATTTGATCTTTAGGAATTTAAATGCAGCGTCAATTGTTACCTTCTGTCTTAATTCCTGTTCTTTTATTGTCCTCTCTCCTTAATAATGTTTTTCTTTTTCTCATTCTCTCAAACCCAGTAACCACTTGAGTCTTAGTTGCTTTGCTGCCTTGCTTTGGGTGGAAATGATAAGGTAAATGATTCATTTTTTTAAAGTCTCAAATAAAAGTGATAGTGGATCATGTGAAGATAGGAATTAAACGTTCAATTACACAAAACTATAAAGATTGCGAAAAAGAGGCACGGCAGACTGGGAAAAAGTGATTTACTGCAAACTACGCAAACAAATAGCATTTAGCTGTAGAAATCATTGGCATGCGCCTAAATCAGAATTTATCTTAGAAATTAAGACAAAATTTTCTGTGACTTTAAATTGCAAACGGTTCACTTAATTCAGACCAGATTTTGTAAACAAGAGGACAATTGTCCGACAGTGCATACTGCTTACCCATTAAACTAAAGTGAAACTGAAGAAAGAAAAATATTTGAAACTTGAGACAAAACTAAACAAATGTGAGAACTTGATTTTAGTTGTAGCCATCATTATTGGTCCGCCTGGAATATTCATGTAGTGATTTGCAGAGGTTGGAAGAACTGAAAAACTGAAGATTTAAAAAAAAATAGCTTCAGCCAACAGTATTATTAAAATCAGTAAGCATAATAAAGATACTGTTGAAGAAAGTTACTGTTATTTTATCTGTGTTGAAAACAATGAGATACGACCAGGTCTGAACGAATACAATTAAAAAAATAATAGACACGCCAGAGTAAGAGCAGTGATATACTAGGAACTGTGCAAATGATTTGGGTTCAAATATATAAAAAAATGATACGAAATTTTTTTTTTTTTTAGTAAATAATAAGTAGAACACCTGTTATGAAAGTCGAGGCATACCCTGTCATTTAAGTAAGAATAACGGATTTGATCGTGGTAAACAGGGAAAATAAATTTTACCATCTGGCTGGGCAAGCATGCCATAAACTGAAGGTAAAATAAATCAAAACTTAACAGGACCTCACCTGGGAACTGGTAAAACTGCGGAACATAGAAATGTGGTGCCTATTATAATTGTGACTGTGCTAAGCCCCCCCCCCCAGTCTTAAGACTGAATAAATTAGTTATGAGACTGTTCATCTAACAATACCGTTAGACTCAACGAGAGTATTGTCATTACATAGACATATATGCAAGTTGCCCTCTTTAATTTGTGGATGATTCAGGACATATAAAAAATATATACACACTAGTATATGGGCATAAGCTCCCTGATTAAAAGAGTGGAATTGGTTATACGCAGGTCTGTGGGCTATTTGATTTGTTTCCTGAATGGTGTCGGAGGGTCTGTAACAACCACAAAAATTCCTCGAAAATCTTCGGTCGTGAAGTTAAGTCATGAGATGCGTATACACTGTGTTTTATATATGTGGATTAATGTCGCCAGTTTTGGCCACCATTTTTATTTGCCATCGTCCTAGTAATATAAATATTGAAATTAGCCGTTTCCATACAGGAAATATTTCACACTTATCGAGCGAAAATTTAGAGTTGCTGTCAGTTGAATTTTTTTTTTTTAATTTAAACAGTTTTGGGGAAATTATATTTCTTAGCTGTTATCGCTCTTTCTGGTATTGATTGGAGTTTCCTTCCTAATCTTTTGTTTAAGTTAGTATGGAAATTCATCATTTTGATTATATCATTATTTTCCATTCTAATTGTATTGGCTTACAGCCAAGCCACATTGAAACACTGGTTCTCGTACGATCACCGAAGTTAAGCAACGTCGAGCCGGGTGACTAAATGGGTGACCGCTTTGGAATACCAGGTACTGTAAGCTTGGGTGTGCAGGTGGTGTAATAGATAACGGCCCGGAAAAGAAAATTGGAAAACCGAGTTCCAATTCCAGTTAGGTTCGTTTTATTCACTTAAGCGCAAATACTCTTGGGACATGTATGAATCCACCTCGTCTCTCTGCCAGCTATGGATTAATTAGTAAAAATTGTATCGCTTGATAAGCCGTAAAAAAGAAATCATTTCTAATTGTACATCCTTGTGCAAATTAATCGAAACAACCGTTTTAGTTTCCTTTCTTTCACCATACGGTCAGCTTTAGACCCACTGGAGTGACAGGGTCTAATCGATTTCTATTTTTTCTTCAGATTAGGTCATTTGCAATGGTGTGCAGTAATATGAATCTATTTTCGGGGTGTATGATGAAATTTGTTTAGTCTTGAAAAATATTGCATCATCCGTGATTGCATCAGATTTTCATCACTATTGTCTCGATTGTCGATTAGTTGTCCTGTGGCCATTGCGATGGACATTACTCCAAGAACGCGTACGAAAATTGTAACATTGCACGAACACACTGGCAATCCTTACCAGTGAGCAAATCAGAGTACTATAGACTGGCACGAAAACACTCCTGATTTAAATCCAATCTACAATCTGTGGTCAATCTGCAAGGATCGACTTCATGGAATGGACATACGAAGACACAAACTTACTTATAACACAACTTATCTTGTATATAAGGTTTACATTTCCTATTCAAAATTTATAAATGATTCATACATCAAGGGCATAGTCAACAAATCAGCATCATTAATACACACATACTTTCACTAGGTTCCGCCGTCCATTTTGTTGCTTTTTATGTTTTTCATAGTTAAAACCCGCGCTATTTTTCCATCTATAAAATAATTGAGATAAAACATGTGCACTAGGTCACGTTTCATTGGAGAAATACAAAAAATGAGTCAATAATAAAGGAATTATTCGATTTGTTTCAATTAATTTACACAATGGTGTATGTACTACCAATTATTGTAGTTGTTGTTGGAAGTCTTCAAGTGATGAGATTTTTGTTATTGAGTAAAGCTCTTATGATTTTGTATCGCTAGTCCATAGGGTCTGACGAAAAGGACCCATTCGCTTGATGACATTTTTAATCATTGATCTGCAAAAACGAATGTATACAACTGATAGTTTAGACATTTTTGAACGAGTTGTATATTATGCATGGCATCCATATGAGCGTCTAGATCTGACGGATATTTAAGAACATGACTACAGTTTTCTTAAAGCGTTGGGCAAACTTACTTATAACACAACTTATCTTGTATATAAGGTTTTCATTTCCTATTCAAAATTTATAAATGATTCATGCATCAAGGGCATAGTCAACAAATCAGCATCATTAATACACACATACTTTCACTAGGTTCCGCCGTCCATTTTGTTGCTTTTTATGTTTTTCATAGTTAAAACCCGCGCTATTTTTCCATCTATAAAATGATTGAGATAAAAAAAAATGTTGCTAAAATAAATAAATGCAAGAAACTAATACAAGAATATTTTTTTTCATCTTTAAGCTTCAAAAGTCAGCATTATTATTTTGACTAAACTTTATAATAATTATCGTACCACGTGAGTGAAACAACAAATGTGTACCGGTTGTTTCTTATTGTTTTATGATCATGCAATTTGCGCCCTGGTTGTCTCCGGTCGGCGTTAAGCTGACGATCGCTGAGAACCAGCCTTTCAATTTGGTTGTGTCGGAGCGTTTGTCAACCAAGATGGACGTGCGTGTCTGGTGCCCGCGAGTTCTCAACGCGCTTTTAAAAATTTAAAACTAGACCTTTTCAACTTTCTCATCATTAGTATTCCAACAAAGAGGAAAGGGCTTTGGGAAAATGTACTCATCTATTGTCTCCCAGTTACAAACTTATTGGACAATAGAGGGAGTTATCACCAACTGCATGTTTTTGTCTTTCTCCTTATTTCTTCTCTCCTCTCTCTTTCTTTCACTTTCTCTTCCCTCTTGTTTTTCCCCTCTATCATAAAAGCATAGCAACACTCTCCTCCTCTATGCGTCTTCGGTAGGTGTTTTCTAAAGATAATGCGCATAAGGACGCACACGCACATACACTTGTCTGATGTAGTTTATAATCGTGCATGCGTGTATTTGACTATATGAATGTTATTTTCTCTTTCTCTCTCTTTCTCTCTCTCTCTCTCTCTCTCACACACACACACACGAGATTGATTAAAAATAATCGGCACGGTTGTCTGTCTAATTTTATTGTATTTTGCCAATTTTCGAATAAGGTGTTGCATATTGGAATCAAAATTGTGGTATCTGAGTCGTAAGCAGAATTCCTTTGTGTACATCCTGGTATTTTGCCTATGACACAGACACGACATTGGTTCTTGAAAATGACCGGGACGATCGAAAGGACTTAAACAAACATGAACTTCGGATAGTTTATCCACGATTTTGATTCTACACACATCATATTGGAAAAACTACAATTAAAATATTAAACAGACACACCATGTCGGGTTTTCTTTTCCTAATCAAACTTGTTTGGATGAATACTTGCTGCCTAAATGTATAATTCCTCACCGGTATGACGACTCTGAGTTTAATGTACAATGCAATCTTCAGGTGTTGAATTGAGACTGACCGTTACATGTTAGATGTATATTTATTAATATATAATTCATAGCTCTGTTATACTACATCGAAAACTATTTAATTAACAGCAGCACTCAATGTGCGATATTTTATATATATATATATATATATATATATATATATATATATATATATATATATATATATGAATCGTTCACTCGCCAGTAATTTACAATCGTCTGATGTGATGCATTTGATACGCATCGAAACACAACTGCAATTTTTCACATGTTTTCGATGTAATATCCTAATATATATTGGTGTGTACGCGTATATGTGTGGTTTGGTTTATGTATATATGTATTAAAAGTTTATATGATATTATGATTTCATATTTATGAAATATTTATAAATATTTTCAAATATATCTACGTGTGTATCTATTTATTCATATGCCTCAACCTACATTCCTGTACATTTTCAAATCATATTTCGGTATGTAAGTATTTTGATATATATATAGGGTGTCCATAAAGTTCGTGTGCACTTTAAAAAAATTATAACTTTATTTGCGATAGAAATAATCTGTAAAAAAATGTTATAAAGTTTAATGTACCTAGTTTTAAGTATAGCTAAAATAACTAATGTGATTTCAGGCATTACTGTAAATCAGTTGGCAAATGTTTTCCGTGAACTGCAAAATCGTATTACCCTTTGTATTGCTAATGGAGGACATGTGGAAACTTAAATAAAATTTCAATAAAACCTTAAAAAAAATATAGATTTACTTCTTTCTAAACATTTTTACAAATTATTTCTATCGCAAATACAAATAAAGTTATAAATTTTTTAAAGTGCACACGAACTTTATGGACGCGCTGTACACACACACACACACACACACACACACACACACACACACATATATATATATATATAAGAATGTGTAATGACTATTATTATTAACCTCTGCATTGTGTTCTGTTAGACCAGGAAATAATTATGGGTTTTATTTAGTGATCAGTTGGGAACGATATTAAGAATGCTTTTAAGCATAGGCATTGATATACATTGATAAGTTATAAATTAATATTTAATACGATGTGTAAGCATATATTGCATTTTAATCTTTTCCGTGTATATTATCGATAAAAATAAAATATGCAAAATTAATGCTTCTCTGGTATAAAAAAGCAGAACTTAAAATATATTTCACTGGTGGAATAATGAGTAATAAAAACTTAATTCTGTACTTTTGTAATCATTGAGGATTATAAATTATCTTCAGTCATGCAATTTTTTAAATATCTATTTTCATTGTGTAGATAAAGATGTGAATGAGGCTTTGTTTTTCATGATGATAACTTTGTGCCATTAGTTGATTTAATCACTATAGTATTTTGATAATTTATACTTAACGTGTTTTCTTATTTACAGAGCATTTATGGCCATATATATCTTAGATAGTTTACGTAAAAAGTTCTTTCTGCAAACTTTTTGTCGAATTTTTTTATTTGCATATAACGCGTGAATATTCTGTAAAAATATCCATATTCAAATATAATAGTGATTTTCCAAGCGTAGCTCAGATGTGGCACAAGGCCGAAAGTATGGTGCACCCAGTGAGAATCGAACTCACTACTCAGTCGTAATTGTTCTAGCGAGACGAGCTTGCTAACCATTACACCACCTCGAGGTGCCCTATTCAAATATAATATGGAGCACAGTAAGTACGGGAAGTAATCATCAAACTTGGTATAAAGAAAACGACAGTTAATTGATGAAACCTCCTGAAGAGTGGATTGAGCAAGTATCAAAGAGGTAATCTACAAAACTCGAGAGTTAAGGTGTGGATGAAGTTGAATGTAATGATAAATTACATTTATTTGTATTAATCCTATCTATCTAGATATGGGTATGTTAAAAAAAAACATACGTATACGTACATATTTTTTATTTAGGTGTTATAAAAACAGTGCTCAATGCTATATAACAGAACTATTAGGTATATATTAGTGAATACACATGCTATCCCACGTCGATAGCACGGCTCTGTGTTTCACGCAGTTATATCAGGTGCTGAATACTCAATAGTATAGACACAAAATTAAATCAACTCCACGTGAATGCGAATTTCGCAACGTTTAACGGTCAGCGAGTATGTCAGTGAGCAGTGATCACCCCCCCAACCACCGGTCTTAGGTTTAGTCATTTTTACACTAACAAATATCTTGTAATTCTGCTTGACCCTCTCTTAGCACGACCGTTACGCCCTACCAATACCTCATGAATAATGGACTATTTCGTTTCGATCGCGTGGAAAGACGGAAAAGACTTATGAGACGCTACTCGGTTTCAGTGAGAAAATCCAAGAACTTGTGAGATAAACTTTTTATTCTAAAAAAAAGATTATGTCGGAGAGTATATTCTTATGCGTATAAGCGAATATAATATCCGTATTTAAATATCCTTAAATATAATACGCCCCCCATATATATATATATATATATATATATATATATATATATATATATATGTATATATATTGTATGTGAAAAATTTTGACACGAGATGAGCAGAAGTCATAACTCCATTCCCGTCCACACGCAAAAAGCTATCGCCCTGACAAACTACAAATCAATCCCCTTCTTTCCCGCTCTCTGCGAACTACGATCAAAGCGAAATGAGTGACTGAAAGTAGCCACGAAAAGAAACAGATAGACAACTGCAAAGAAAGAAAGAATAAAAGAGAGAGGGGGAATAGAAAGGGATAGAGAGAGGAGATAAATATATGTCAGACAAAACTTGGCCGAGGTTTATATTTTATATCAGCTTGAATTAAACATCACATAAAGTTACTTTTCTTCAAGGTGTCTTGGATTATGGGATATCACTAACGATGATGATGTAATTTCTCAGCTAATTTATCTCTCAAGAACATCCAAGGTGTGTCCCAAAAACGCCTGTACAAAAGCTATGCGTGTATGCGCGTGCACGCATACAATGAGGATAGAGTACGGATATCTTTCGTGAAGTGTTTATAACTTTTACACTGTTCAATTATTAACGTTAACAACGAATTATTTTAAATTACGAAATTGTACTTGGATTAAACGAAAATTACTTACGATATAATACATATTACAATACATTCCTTCTTGGCGTCAGTTTTGCCGGGTACACTAGTATATTAGTAATTTTGATACATTGCGTTAGTAATTTCCGTTTTGAAAATGACTTCTTTATCGACTTTGATTTGTGAGGCGTTAGTTTTACGCTCGGTTGCGAAGTTTCAAACATTTTGCGTAAACAGACGAGTAAATCGTTCGTCGCTCGTTATTATTAATAGTAAAGGAAGGCAATAAAAATAGGAGAAAAAAAACCCAGGACGTCACGTAGGAAGTGAATAAGCTGCGGAATAGGATTGAACTCATGTCTCATTTCTCTGCAGCAGTTTCGTCAGTGGCTGGAGAATGGTAGCACAATTAGGAACGAATCGACGATAGAAGTTGATTATACCGAGGAAATGAGTTTGATGGACGTCGGTGTAGGAAAATCACGGATCGAACTGATCTTGCCTGGCAGAGGTGTTATGCCGTTAACGTCGGTGTGGTAACCGAGAAATTCGACAATAGGCGCCCCGAAAACGCACTTGTCCAAGTTCAATTTCAGACCGTAGTGTGAGAGTCGCTGGAAAACTTCCCGGAGGTGTTGCCTGTAAGAGTCGGCGTCTTTACTGGCCACCAAGATGTCGTCGATGTAAGCGTAGACGTGCGGTAATCCGCGCAGGACTTCATCTATGAGCCGTTGGAAGGTCTGGGCAGCGTTACGTAGACCGAATGGCATTTTTAGAAACTCATATAGGCCAAACGGTGTTGTGACTGCCGTCTTAGGGACGTCTTCCGCAGCGATGGGGATTTTATGGTAAGCCTTTGTCAGGTCGATTTTTGAAAAGATGCGAGCACCCTCTAGTCCGGACGCAAAATCATGGATATGAGAGACCGGGTAACGGTCTGGTACGGTCGATGCGTTTAATTTTCCATAGTCGACGCATATCGGATATTCCTTGTAGCCAGGTTTAGGTACTAAGTGCAGTGGCAAAGCATAAGGGATATCGGAAGGACGAATGATGCCGTCGCTCAGCATTTTGTCGAACTGTTCCTTGGCGTACGCCAGTTTGTGTGGTGCGAGTCGTCGTGGGTGGGAGTGTGCAGGCGAACCTCTAGTCCTGATGTGGTGCTGGGTTTGGTGGTCACCTGAAGCAGTGGCTTGGAGTGGGAGCGTTATATCTGTAAACTCTGTCAGGAGATCCAAATACTCGCGAACATGGCATGTTGTAACGCTGATTCCTGTGGAGCTTTGACGAGTAGGTGTACCTAAGACACAGAGATTCGTAGTTGTGTCGGATAGGGTCCTAGGGTCCATGTGGACCGCTAGTGCGTAATGCGCCAGGAAATCTGCTCCGAGGATGGGTATCTTCACGTTGGCCACGGTGAATGTCCAAGTGAAGTCACGTCTGATGCCGATGTTCAGAGTGAGGGTCCTCTCTCCGTACGTGTCGATCGCGGAACCATTCGCAGCTCGTAGTTTGAACAGGGTGGGCCTAGCGGTGTGGTCGTTTTGATATGGTGCCACACTGATAGCCGCATCTGTGTCGACTAGGAATTTCAGTTTGTTCCGACGATCCCAGACGTAGAAAAGACGACATTGCGTGTTGTCACCGGATGAGTTAGTCGTCGCCACTCTCCGGTTTACTCGTTTCCCCGGGCTGACGGGTGTGTACAGGGAGGTTTGCAGTTCCTGGCTCCATCGCCAAATGTGCGATGAAACCAACAAATGCTCTGGTCGCTTCGCCGGTCTCGGCTGGGGGTTCGCCTCCGTTGTCGTCGAGATGGAGTTGGTTTCCTTGTCCGTGGACGCAGAGAGATCTAGATTTCTCGAATTTGTCGTTGCAGGTCAGCCAACGCCCGTTCTGTCTCACTCCGCTCGTAACGTTCGTGCTTCGCTGTTTCGGGGTGTGGACTGCGTTAATGCCGTGGTGAACCTGCGCAAAAACCAGGTCAGCGGATCGTCCAGAGGCGTGGCTCTCGTCATTGGGGCGATAATCTGAGCGACTGATTTGGGCAAACGCTCCAGCCATAAGCCTCGAAGAACCTTTCCTGATACATTGTGTTTTCCCAGCTGGTTCCTCATATACCTGAGAAGCTAGGTCGGCGTCTTGTCACCTCTGGTGACGTTTCGTAAAATCTCTTGAATCATGTCCCCCTCGGAACGCCCGGTACGCTTGAGGATCGTTTCCTTTAGGTGATCGTACGGTTCGCGCAAATCGGAGAGGACATCAAAATTTCGTCCATCATATCGGATGGGAGTTTCTGCATCACATTTGCGAATCTCGGCCGCTGCGAAGTGATACGTAACATGGAAAAGATCGATTCTACCTGCAAAAACCAGTTCCTAACCTTATGGTGGTATGCTGGTAGCGGTATGATCGCAGCTGTCATGTCGGAAGAATCACTTTTGACCGACTCCATCATCGCTTAGCTGTCTCACGTCGGGAAGTCAGAACTTGTTGCGGGGCCGATAAGGATGTCGCCCCCGCAAGCGAAGAAAAGGTGAGAAACAGCTAAGGCAATGAGAGAACAATAAACGTCGAATTTATTTATCCAAAGTGTACAAGAGTGTACGTTGGAGAAGTGTGTTGTATCGGCGTCGGGTCCGGTAAGACTGGTTTCCTTCAGGGAAGTTGGTTCGGTTGTATCGACGATACGGGTGTAGAGTTGGTCGCGGTGGTAGCTGGTCGACTGCCGGATGGGAGAGTTGGTCGTCAACGGTAGCTGGTCAACTGCTGGATGGGTAGAGCTGGCAGTTGGTCGAAGACGTACGAAGCTTCGGCAAGGTCGGTTAGGACGAGTCCCTAAACAGGGCCGAGTCGGAGCAGTGATACGACTTCCAGGGCGGATCAACCGCGGTGATGGGATCGCGCCGAAGTGTAACGCTAGACGAAGGTGGAATCCCTAAACAGGGCCGAGTCAGAGCAGTGATACGACTTCCAGGGTAGATCAACCGCGGTGACGGTATCGTGCCGAAGGGTAGCACTTGAAGCTGGAGTCAGAGAGGAGATACGTCTTCCAGTGCGGATCGACCGCGGAAACGGGGTCACGCCGAAGAGTATTCTCTCGACAAAAGTACCGGAAGCTCACAAAGGTAGGGTACTACACTTTGATGCAGGTATTTACTTGACCCCCCCCCATTGATTCAGGTTGTGACACAAGGTCGGTTTTTAACGTGAGGACCCGAGTGTTTTCACCCGGGCCGCTGGTCTTGGCTTGTCCAACCTGGTCAGAGCTGGCCTAAGCTTTTCATAGCTGGTCCAAGCTAGTCGTAGCCATGATACCACCAGCGCTGGGACGAATCCCTTCACCAGGTAGGTATCGAGTGACGCTCTCAGGCAGAAGGCCGAGCAGCGTGAATTTGGACGAAAAAAGAGGCTAACAATATGTGAAACGATTTGTTCAAGTACTCCCTGGCTAGAGGGAGCAGAAAACCGTAAATATTAAATTAATCCCAATGTTGTTCGCTGTTTGAGAAACACTGCCCAATCCGATGCTCACGAGGCACTGTTTTAGATTCAACAATATTGGCCGGTCGTCCAGTTTCTCGCATGCTGCTTGACTTAAATCAGCGAGATCAGGGGTTGTGAAGGTCAAGGTCGTTTTACTAGGAAGCGGCTAATGGCGTACGCGACACATTCAAATCAAATTTATAAGCGCAGATGAAAAGCTAACCGATAGAATAGAAACAGTAAAAAATATTATGCGAGTTTGAATTTATAATGGAGACAAAATTTTGTCATAAACAGAAAAAATATTTCAGCCAGTGAATGTTAGTGTTCCTGCAAAACAGAATAAAATCACAGAAGCTGAAAAATATGTGGAACTTGTCTTGAAACTTTAACATAATTTGGGGAAATTCCGAAAAGCCTTGAAAAAAAGATTAGAACTGGAAATTTTACAAAAAACTCAATTGCTATTACCTAGACAAGAGTCATCAGCTCTGACTACTGGGGAAAATTCACTAAATTCGAAGAAAACTGTGCAAGCAACCGAGTCATTAGCATTTAAAAATATCAGGAAAATATCAAAGAAACTGTTACAGAAGACAGAATGCAAACCATTCTTCGACTTGGAGATAAAGGCAGGTTAAGATCTTTATACATACTAGAATAACGATGAAGAACAGAACTTGCTATATTATACATACTGTTAAATTAAGCCATTCAGTTTTGGCAGGTTTTGTTTTACTACATATCAGCCAATCTCCGGTTATTGAATGCTGAATTCTGTCGTTTTGATAAATAATATTTTGGTAGGCATAAGTCTGGTTTCCACGAGAACCAAAACGGTAGGTGTAGGTCCGGTTTGCCCGAGATTCAAAGCAGTAGGCATGGGTGCGGTCTTCAGGAGAGTAAAAACGGAAGGTATGAATGCGGTTTTCAGGCGTGTCAAAACGATATTGATACCTTAAAAGCCGGGGCTTTTTTTTGTGGGTGTTACCCTTCTGTAATACGCCGATTGCATCTCCATGCGGACGGGTAAAAAAATACATCGACTGCATCCCATGCAAAAGTGATAAAAAAATAAGCAACAAAATACATGATTAAAATTATAATATGCATAAATGGTCCCGTAGAAATTCCGTACATGAAAATTCAATCCGAGCATTTGTTTCTTAAATAATTCAGTACTTTGTATGAAATTTCATTTTCACCAAAAGTATTAAAAGATTAATTAGTCATACCATATAGAATTACTTTCAAAATGAAGAAACTCTGTAAAGTAATAATTAATGAAGGCTATAACTTTTGAGAAAATACTATGAATCTGTTCCTTCTGATCACTTCAGTGTTTTTTTTTAATCGTTTCACCCCAAGCAAGGCGGGAAGCCACCAGCACGCAAGGGATTACAGAGAGTTGGAGCGAGAGCAAATAGGAGTGATAGAGGAAAGGATGAAAAGAAGGATAGGGGATAGATCAAGGCATCTGGAGACGTCGATTGACATTACATTTGAATAGTTGGAGATTATAACTATCAGGGAAACAAGAAAAGGGGAGTGAGTTCCACAGGCGAGAGGTGCGAGACACGAAGCTATTGGAGTAGAAGAGACGGCTACATTTAACAGTTTCGACAGTGAAAGGGTGAGAGCGAGATGCCAGCCTAGCTGAATGCTTAAATTCATGAAGTCTGGGAACCAGCAAAAGCAGCTCATAGAGAGTAGTCACCGTGAGAGTATTTGTTAGAAAGACAGATGGAGGCGACGACACGTCTGTGAGAGAGCGACTGCAGACGAGATGCCAGATCAGGGCCAATTACATTGCATATCGGTCTTGTTCAAGTTTATCGTTTATACTTTTGTATTTTATTCTTTTGTGACTTGGATGCAATATTTCAATCCAAGTTAATACTTCTTTTTGTACTGAAGCGAAAAGTTTCCATAAATTAGGGTGCGTGCTTTTTTTTATATCGCTACAGACAAGGCAATAAATCCAATAAACCACAAGCGGTCACTCAATATGAAAGAATTAAAAAAAAGAAATCATTATTTAGGGGCGACAACAATAAAAGAGGAATCAAGAAGTGATTAGATAACGATTGACATTGTATTTAAATTTTTGAAGATCAAAGTTGGCTGGAAAACATGAAGCCTCAAGAGTTCCATAGGCGAGAAAAGTGCCTGTTAGCAAAGAACTTAGGGTTTCATCTAGCCAATTCAACTGTAAAATTATGAGACTTTGTTGCTAATCTAGTACTACGATTAAATTAATAAAGTCTACGGACTATAGAACAAAGTTCATCAGAACAATTACAATGATATTATATATAGAAAATGCAAAGGGAAGCTCCATTACAACGGTGGGAAACTGACTGAAGCCGGGATGACAGTTCAGGATCAATAACATTGTAGATTCTTTTTTGGATTGTTAAAAATAATCTCAAAGCATTGTGAAAATGTTGTAAACACCACGCTATAACTACACTTAGAGAGAACAAAATTCTTGTTTATATAATTGTCTCAAGCTTTTTATAACTTATATCGTATCAAATATTGATATACGTTGTCCTGAGAGACACTCTTTCCTTCATCTACATTAACGTTATCTGCAATCTATGCCATGGTAGCCACTCAGTTGGCTCGTACACTTCTGTTCATTTCTTGCATTGGTTAGTCTTGACTTCAATATTTCAGAAATGTTCTTATTCTGAGCTTTATCAGATTCATTCGAATCTTTCTTGGATATATATTCAGTATCCAGCATATGGTCGGCTTCAATGCTTAAATATTTGATTCTAACATGAACGATTATGAGAAGTAGCTGTCATTCTTGTTACGTATCACTCATTTGGCTTATCGTATATTGTAAATGGAGTAGTACATTCCTTTGTACATTCATCTCCTAAAACGAATATGCACATAAACATGTCATTTTGGAGAGTTGAATTCATTTTGGTATGTTCGCTTTATATATGCACACTTACATGTATCTGTTTATATGCATACAAGGGAGTGCTTAAAAATTCCCAGATCGAAGCCATTACTTAAGATTTGACCAGATATCAGAAGTTTGATGCGAAAGGGCTTCTCAATCGTGACAAGACCGTATATTTGTGGAACGTAAAATGAGGTATTTGTACCAATCAGGTTTGTTGGTGTTACATTTAGCTGCACAAACTTTATAGCTGAACTCGCAAACGTAAGTACCTTTTCACAAATATATATACAAACGTTTACTTGCACGCACCTTTCACATTAATTTACCCACCGATGGATCTATTGTTATTTCGGATCATTGCTGTTAACTCTCAAGTCAACTGTTCACTCTACCAGGTTTACTAACGGACTGGGTGAACCCGTAGGTCCTGTCAGTTCGTCCGTCTGATTTTATTTTATTAGTGTATTTCTATTTATAAGTATATATATATATACACGCACATACATATATGCACATTATATTTATAATGTGTATATCTATTTATGTATGTATGTATGTATGTATATAATTATATACAATTGATTTCATATGTGAGTATGTCTTTTGAGAAGTTTTGATATGCATATCTCTTGCCAATCATTTTTTTGTAACCGACTTATACAGGTTTATATACGTCGTCGTCGTCTGCGGCTTTATCTCGTATACAAGAATTTAATTTCTTCTTTCCTGATTGCTTCCTTTATGATGATAGTGTTGATGACTACATTAAACATCAACGTGCAAGCTCAGGACTAGAAACTTATAGTTTCGACAAAACCTGATCCCGACATCCATTCCCTATCGCCGTTTGGCTTTGCAAGTGTTCGTTGAAGGCGAAAGGAAATCAAAATAAAAGAAAATGCCGATGGCGTGAATTTGTTTCAGGTGGACCTGAACTTACCAGGAAGTGATCCACACCTGATTTCATGACCTTCCCTCTGCGGCATATATAGAATGAGACATGGAAAAATCAGTTATGCGACTGCAATGGACTGCCGCTGAGTCTTTCGAGTGGCGCCTTCTGTAGCATGTTCGTCATGCGTAGCCTTCTTCATCCGCTGGTTCAACCGTTGAGATTGTATTTATATACAGTGTATAAATAACAACCACATTTGAAACCCAAAATAGAATGGAAACAAAATGAGATTGAATGATATTTTTGTTTATTAATAAAACAAAGAATCAGTAACAATTATATTTATCAGCAGATGAACCACCAAATTTGTTTTTGAAGTTGTCTCTTCAATAACATTTTTGAAGCGTTTTCAGTTTCAGTTGTCAACTGCAATCTTTTTATGGCCCCAAACAAAAACCAAAATCTAGATGTGTGATATCAGAGGACCTTGTTGCACAGATCAGTTGTTCTGCTCTTTCAAGCTATCGATTTGTTACCTTTTTCTCCAACAAATCTTTGATAACGTGACAGGTGCACCGTCCTTCATGAAGCCTCATTGATTGCTAAGACTTTTCTGGAGAGTTCATACATACACCTTCCCCCCCCCCTCCACAATATGAACATAGAAATCAAATCATGTATGTGACTGGAGGTTTAAATATATATTAAGAAATATACATAATGCCTTACATTTGACTCGTATCCATCTATATTTTCCCCATTTGGTGTTATATATATATATATATATATATATGTCTCTCTGGAAAGAAAGATGACTTTCCGGAAAGACGAATTGCCCACCCCCCTCCGGAAACTTGGGGTGGCATTCTGGAATAAAATATGATTAGCACAACAGATGAAAAATGGCCTCTGGTTGTCTGTAGCAGGAAGGGGAGGATACACGACCCATTTGAATGATTTCAATGGTAATGACATGGAATTGAAACCGGATACAACGTGAGATTGCAGCAGGAAATTCTACAGCCTGCGAGTCCTTACAAATCCATAAGGCACGCTAGAACAGGCCACGCAATTCTCCTACTGGAGAATGCTGATGATGGAATTATGAATCCGGATTACGCCAACAGTATTCAGGATCCCATTGTTGAGAGTCAGCACCATGGAGAAATTCCAAGCCAGCCAAGAATCCAGTGGCCCAAAGGCAATAAGGGAGCTACTTGGTCGAATCTCGATCAAGAATTCGGGAATTCGTCCGCAAATACCGTGCCAGTAGTCCACCTGGAATAAATGGAATAACCTACATGTTATATAAGAATTGTTCAAACATCCTCAAGCAACTCACCATCCTCCTCCAGCTGACATGGAAACAAGGTATTGTACCACAAGAATGGTGCCTGGCATTTGGATAGCTAAGGAAAAGGATGCAAAAGGCATTGCAAATTGACGCCCCATCTCCCTCTTGAATATAGTGGGGAAAATATTTTTGGGTGTTTGCTCGTCGTATGACTGACTTCCTGCTAGGAAGCCATTACATAAACACAGCTATTCAGAAGGCAGGGATATCTGGCTTCCCTGGCTGTCTGGAGCATTCACAGATGATTTAGAACTCGATCTTATCAGCCAAACAAAATAAAACTGAGCTTCAGGTAATTTGGCTTGATCTCGCGAATGCGTATGGACCAGTTTCTCAATTTTAATATCCCTCGACTTTTTCGGTTTCCCTAGTAAGGTTGGAAATTATAACGAAAGAGCAGCGTTTAGGCAGTTCATTATTGGTAACTACACCGAGTGGCAAGCCCTCGAGGTCGGCATCATGATGGGGTGTTTGATTTCACCACTTCTTTTCATTATGTCCATGGAACTCATATGACGCGGTGCAGCGGACCCAACAAAGCGAGTGATGACTAAGGAACAACAGGTCCTTCGTCTTTCCAATGCGCTCATGGGTGACATCACCATCCAAGTCCCGTCTAAGGTCGATGCAGATGAACTGCTGCAGCGCTACAAAAAGCTCTTCACGTGGACAAGAATGAAGACTAAGCCCAAGAAAAGCCGGTGTTTAACATTATTCAGAGGTTCTGTCAGGGAGATTCACTTCTGCATTGTGAGTGGCATGATCCCGACAGTCAAAGAGAAGTTAGTGAAGAGCTTCAGACAGTTATATGAAATTACACTGACTGATCGGCACCGAGGTAAAGAGGTGTAGAAAGTGGTCCTAGATGAACTTGAATCCATTGACAGAACCCAGCTCTCCAGCAAACTGAAGGTTTGGTGCTACCAACATAGTTTGCTGCCCCGGCTTCTGTGGCCGTTGCTGGTGTATGATATTACTCATTCAGTAGATTCAGTAGTGTATCAACAAGTACCTGCAAAAGTGGCTTGGAGTTCCCATTTGCTTCTCCACAGTGGGACTCTATACTAATGCTAAAAACATGCAACTTCCCATCTCCTCATTGGTGGAGTTCAAGGTCGGGAAGGTACGCCTTCAAATGATGATGGGGAATTCGGGGGGGGGGGGTGAAGATGGAGTCGGAAAGAAAGGCTTCTTAGTTGGACCAAGCACTTTGATATTTGTTCAGTTATAACATGTGAGTCGGACTGCTCATCGTATATCGGTTAAGTCTATGTGATGATTTATTTTACACAAGTATTTAGTTTGCAACATAATCCTTTTCTTTATCCATGCACTCAATTCAGTGATAAATATTAATAATTAATCTCATAACTCATTAAACAGCATTAAGGACCCTATAGGGAAGCTGGGGGGGGGGGGAGGCTTCAACTACCCCTACCCACTTATTACTGAAACCGAAAACTAAACAGAAATTTATTCGCCTGACTTCAATCCTTGACTGCTGTTGAGCTGTATTTATCAATGTTTGAAAGTATTCAACTTGTATATGCAGTGTCCCTTCAGGACATTGGCGATCATGGCTCTCCACAATGCCCAGTCTTTTGTCACTTTTAATAAAATTTGTTTTTTATCTTTCTTAAACCCTTCATTTTCTCAAGCACGCTAAGTAGGTTATGTGTTGTTTTCCTTTGTACCTCTTGCCTTCGATCTGAGTATCACCTTTTCCAAGCCCCTTTTCTCATGATGTGCCCTAGAAATTTCAACTGCCTCTTTCTGATGTTAAGTATAAGGATCCTTTTTGTTTCCATTTTTTCTAATGCTTCGTCGTTGCTCACATGTTCGGTCCATGACATTCTCAGTATCCTCTTGTAGAACCACTTTACTGTTGCTTTAGAGCTATTAATTTTCTTAATTATTATGAAAACTTCTCTATTTTTTACCGAAACATTAGCTTTTAAAATTTCTATATAAGTCTAATATGCAGAAAAACTATAAGTCTCATCCCAGAAAATAAGTACAAGTAAAAAAAAAAAAAAAAAAAAAGATGTGTATTTAAAATTTTCTTTCTTTCTTTTTTCTTTTTTTTTATCGTTACGCCCTAAGCAATGCGATAAAGTCGTTAAGGCTCGAGGGGTTACTGGGAGTGAAAAAGTATGAGAAGACTTTAGAAGAACCGGAAAATCAATCCTAAACAGGCAACAAGAGATAAACATTTACTCCTGTTCAAAAGAGGGGGAAGGAGTGTGAAACGGGCGATAGTCGAACCTATCGGCTCCTATCATTGGTATAATCTATAAAAAAAAGTTCCTTCTATTGAGAGGATCGGATAAAAAAAGATGTCGAATCAGAAATATTTTAAGTTAATTTGATTTAGCCGTAACTACTTTTTATTATCTGGCGCTTTTTTAGATCAAAATTCAACTAATAACTACGTATCAGCGTTTATTGGCTCTCTCTCTCTCTCCCCACATATATAGCGTGACTATATTGTTTAGGAGAAAGCGACGTTTATATAAACGCGTTCACCTCCGTAGCAAATGAAGCAGAGTTAATGTAACCAAAGACGTCAGTGTCTCCGTGACTTTTACACTCAGTTCATTTTTACTGATTTATGGCTTCGGTTCATATCTCCACTTCATTTAATCAATTGAATCCTTGAAAAAGATGACATTATACAAACCACAACATTACTTTTATCGCCACCACTATCATTACTACTACTACTAGCTGATCATTTATGCAGGGCGCAATAGGTAGTATGCTGGTCGACAAAAGCTCTTGGGACTATTTACATTGTTTGGACTGTTGTCCTCATTTTTGTCGCCATATTCACGATGTTTCAGCCGTTATACGCCCAATCCTTCTACAGGTGATTGGAATTTCGAGCCGAACTCTTTATGTCTCAGTTATCTCCCTTTAACTCAACTATCCAAAATCTTTTGTTCGCCACTGCAGTAGCCAGTTATTGAATTCACAACTCTTTGGGTCAAGTCACTGGATCCAACCAACGCTTTTATTCACTGGGTCATTTGTCCTTGAGGACACATAACTCAGTGAATAAAGTAACAAAGATGAGGACAACAGTTCGAACAATGTCAATAATTACAATACTTCATCTCATAGACAGCTCTTGGGACTTCCAAAACTTTTCTTGACCCCTGAAACTAATTGGTCATAAGTAAATCGAAGCTACGATTTCTAGCGTAAATAGGTATCTTTATCATTTTTTAAATACTAAGTTTACCCAATACAAGGCCAAAGATTCACCCACTGTTGAAGGTGACTCAACGATTTTATTGTAAGGAGTGTACATTATGAGGACGTGTAGGATAGATATCGGTTGACCCTGGACTTGAAGAGACCTAGAATGTAGTTGCCAGGAAAGCATCCTCTCAGGTGTTTGTTCCACGAAATAACAGTTCTGGGGAAGAAGCTGTTTGAGTGGAACTTACTCCTTATCAATACAACTGGAAGGGAATAGGAATAATTTGCTTGTAAGGGAGTGGGAAGGGAGGAATAAGAAATGCATATTATGCGGATGTGTAGGATAGATTTCGGTTGACCCTGGACTTGAATAAACCGAGATTGTATTGTCGGATAAGCATCCTCTTGGAAGGTCTGTTCCACAAAGTAACAGTTCTGGGGAAGAAGTTGTCCAAATGGAACTTGCTCCTTATCAAAGTAACACGAAGGGAATGTGGATGGTTTGCCGCCGTGAACATGACAGGGCGTATCATCGCTGTGAGAGTTTGAGCTCTTGGGACTAAGGAATGTAACTCGTCCGAATATCTGCCATAGAAATAGGGATAGAGTATCGAGAAGCGAGAAACGTTTCGTCTGCAGGATAAGGTTACAGGGTGTGAAATAATTCATAAGGACATGGAAATAGTTTGCTGCAATGCTTTAATATTGATAGAATATTAAAGAAGTATTTGTAGCTTAGTGCTGATTCTTGCAGTGGTTTGATTTAATATTTTTCTTCGTTCGCTAGCATTATCTTCCGCCATTACCGATCAAAGCAGTTTTGACTGTTATACGTTCTTAACCCTGCATTAGTCACTTCAGATTTCCAGAAATGGATACTGCCTTGAGGTGTTTACACACCCCAGTATAAAAATGCTTAGAGTGTTACAATTATGTAAAATATTGTCGTACTGCTGATAAAAAAATAACATAACAGGCAATCTTCGTTAGGATATACATTAAGTCAAATCTTGAACTCAAGATATAATTATTCATTGAAAGGAAAATTATAATCCCCTTGTTGCATAAACATGTGTTGTAAATTGTAGGTGAAACACACCAATACAATAATCGAGAAAAATTTTATTCATCACAGATAGCCATAAAATAGAAATATATCATGTTAGCTACTCATAATTACAGTACTGAAAGAGTGTGTATAAATATATAATACACGACAATGAAGACAATCTCGGACGGATTTTTCTCACTTGGGACGGGGAGTATAGAATCTTTGGAACATTCTGTATTCATAAACATTTATTTTATTCATTATGTACCATAAATGCTAAAGCAATTTTTAAAAAATGCGTTTATGATCAATACAATGAATGAAAGTAGTGATAAATTTTGACTAACATCTTATACATGGAAAAATGATATAATAAATCTCTATATATCAGACACATAGTGGGTAATTGAATGAAAAATAGAAAAACATTCTATATAACACGTTTGACCATTCAAAAGGATTTTCAGACTAAAATAATGTTTTATTAATGGAATTATATATGGGTGATAATATAAACAAAAGCCTCGATTTTAATTATACATCGAATGAAACGTTGAAGATGTAGGGATGCTAAATGTATAATTATATCTTTTTTAGATTTGTCCCCACCACATGCATATAATTCCATCAATAATGATATTCTTTTAGTCTGAAGTCCTTTTGAAGGACGTAAGGCGTTACATAAAATATTTTTCCATTTTGTCATTCCACTACAAACTAAGTTTCTTATTTCATTTTGAATATTTAAAGCTATATTGTAGTTAATCTTTATTGATTAGTACGTCGATAATACCAATCAGAATTGACTTGTTCGTCGCCCGAATAGAAGTTAGTAGAATTTAATATTAAAAAAAGAAACAAAAAAAAAACGTGATCGCGCAAATAATTTTATAAGCAACAACATACACTTCACCAATCAGCTATAACATTAGATGAAAAAAAAGTGAAAGTTTTAATCTGATATCGGATAAAAAATCAGCCATTTTATTCTTTACAGTTAGAATATATTTCAAAAGAAAAAAATAGGCCATTGTTATTCATTTTTCAGCAATAACAATTTTCAGGCCACTCTACGAGTGCTACTGATACGATGTAACCTAGTCTTACCTGCTGCCTGATCGGGTCATCAGCATCTAAACCGGTTCTTTCACAAGGTTTGTTTTTTTGTTTTTCTGGTGAGGAGAGTGGATAGATACGCTGCAGGATTAAAAACAAAGCCTGTCAAAGAGACAAATTAACTTTTTGCAAAGTCAACAGCTATCTAGGACAATGAAGTAGACTGGGCTCCATAGCTATGGATGCAACCAATACTGGAATGATACGGCATCGCTGGGAGGAGGGCTTCCTAAACTGAAGTCAATGGCCGCATACTCGTGACCAAGGCGATTCTTCAAGTTAGAGGCTATGGGCGGTGGCTTGACCTGGAGAGGATTAGACTCTGTCGGGTCTACTTGGTCAAGATACACTACAAATGAATAAATATCTTTCCGGCTTTCAAGTCAGCTATTTGGAGGGAGCTGATTAGGTGCTCAGTTGCGCACTAATCCTAAGACCACAGCCGGCATATAATGTATGCGTGCGCGTATTTGTGTACTTTCTGGCATTCGTACTTTAAACCGGTTAACAGTAGTCGAATTCTCAAAACTGCAATCTCTAACGAAGCGGAACCGCATAACTGACCATGCGTATCGATTTAAATTAGCTTTTTAACAAATACATTCGTCTTCTGTCACCTTATTCTTTGCCCTCAGATGATCTATTTTTCTTCTTTTGATGTATAAAAAGTACACTTTATTTTGAATCAAATAGGGTTAAAATACCGTAATAATCATAAAGCAGAACGGTTACGGTTGTCTGCATGGTTACTATATCATCGGTTGTCGATTGTCTACCATCAAATAAGGAGCGTGTTGTTTATGAAGTTGTAACATGAATTTATTTCTGTTCTACGTGAGAATGAATTTCCAAATTTATTCTCGTCTCGAATCTTTTGCGCCGACTAAAATAAGACAATGTTTATCGAATTGTACATTTTGTCTCCGTCTATTTCCATAATGAATCTCTCTGTTTCTATGTGCATTAGTGCTAGATGGAAAATCATACGCTTTATACATTTTCCTATCTCGCTTTCTCACTCTGCCTTGTGTGTTTCGGGCCGAGACAAATATGCGAACGCTGGTAGGACGACCGTGTTAATAAGAGGGCTTCATTTTAGATACGGTGTTAAATGTCTATCCCAGATTTTTTTCAATATTACACTGCCAGGAAAGAACTATCTTTCTTGACTTGAAACCACTTTTAGATTTTGCCATGTACGTAACAACGAACCTTAAAAAGATGCAACTTCAATATTACTCTCGAAAGTTTATATACACACACACACACACACACACACACACACACACACACACACACAATGCATAAAAAGTTTGTGTGTATATATATATATGTATAAGTGCACAATAATATATTAAAAGGTTCCATCAAACATAAATTTGTGTTCTTTTCATCCCGTGAAGGCTTTCCGTAGGATCACCGAAGTTAAGTAACATCGAGCCTGGCCAGTACTTAGATGGGTGTCCGCTTGGGAACACCAGGTGCTGTAAGCATGGATGTGCGGTTTAATGGATAATGGATCGGAATTGTTATTCAGAGAGACGAATTCCAATTCCTGTTGGCTTAGTTAGGCGCAAATACCCTTGGGGAAGATATGAATCCATATTTTCCCCTGTAGCTATGGGTTAATTAGTAAGACTTGTATCATTCATCCATTATTATCTCAAAAGAGTTCTTACAATCTAAACATATTTACTGGATTCAAATAACCAGGGAGGATTGATAAGCCGTAGAAAATTAATCAACGAAAAAATTATCCTTTGTTGAACATAGGCCTTACCCCCATATCATAGGGAGGAATGGGCGATTACTCTACCTCTCTGGCCCAATGAATGTCGGTAGGGGCGGATGTAATGCACCTAGGTGCTCATATCTCTTTTCGATTAATGATCGCCCAAGAGTATTTGCGCATAAATGAACGAAACGAACCCGATTGGTAATTTGAACCCGGCTCGCCTCGATTATTCACCCATTACAATACCCGTACATCGCACATCCAAGCTTACAGCACCTGAGATTTCCAAGCGGTCACCCATCTAGGAACTGACCAGTCTCGACGTTGATTGAACCGGTGTTTCAAATTGATGTGGCCGTAAGCCGTAAAATTGTGTAATGTTCAGTAATTCAATGGTGAGAGCATGTTCTGCTTTCACACAAGCTTACACGTATGGCGTAGAATAAAATTTGTCTGATGATTGGCACAAGCATGAAACTTTGAGGAGCATAGTGCGATAAGTAACCACAGCATAATTATATATATATATATATATATATATATAGCAACATTCTAAAAATATGTTCCAATTTACTCTAGATTAAGTATTCAGGACATATCGCTGGAGTATAGTATATTGTCAGAGATTAATACGTGCGGAAGTTACAAAAATGAATATAGCAACAACTTCAGATCTTCCTTGGACTGCAACATAGGTCTGTACTTTCGTATGTACACGATCGTACAGATGGCGACTATCATCGTGCGATACATTATTCCATGCCCCTGTTCCTGTTGAATTAATAGAGCGAGAATTGTAGGTGGGCTAACTGACCGAGTTAGACGTTGTCTTATACATGTTCAGCAAGGAGAAAGGTATGAAAATTTTTCATTTTAGGGGAAACTGTCTAACATGTTGTATAGCATGACTATCATGTGGGTAGCCATTATTGTGCTGGAACATTAAATGGCTGCTAAACACGTTGAACTAGGTTTTGAACCAACAAGACGTTGTTCAACGTTCACAAACTTTAAAGGCAGGTGAAAATAAACTTTTACCCTATAATAACAGGTGCTAGGCCTGTGTCAGAAGTAAATACACGTTGTACTTGCGAGAAGTGCATCCTGGTAGAACATACTCTCGCCATTGAATTGTAGTATAGGTTTCTAGTATGTTAGCCATCTTAGCGTGGATTCTAAGTTTTTATATCGAGTAATGAAATAAATAGCAGACAAAATAGCTAAAGATGTCATCAACAACATCAGCAATCTTACGATACCTAATAAAGACTTCAAAAACAAAATGAAGAAAATTATATCTAAAGAAAATTGCAAGTAATATGGAACTGAAAAGCTAACAAAATATACATTAATCAAGCAATTGTAGGAAAATGGCTTCCAGGTTTCATAAATATAAGACGTGAGGAAATAGTTTTATCCAGATGCTGAATATGACATACGCATCTGACATACTCACATAAAAAAATGAAACACCTCTATCATGCAACAGATGTTAAGTACCTCTCACAGTTAAACATATACTCATAGGTTTCCATCATCTCAGTCAAACAGAATATTATCAACCAAAAAATACAAAATAACTTTTCAAAACACTAAACCAAACAATTTTCTTAACTTCTTAAAAGAAATCAAACTTCATATCAATATAATACTATAAAAACTCTCAACAAAACTACACAAGATCTTTAATATATTTTTTAAAACTGAAAAAAGAACTCGTCCTACTTCATAAATATCTCCGCTAAGAATAACGATGCAAACTCTAATAACCAAGTTCTATCAGAAATTGAATACAAAATAGCTTTTATTAGACACCAGCAACTCTAATAACTGATTAAAAAGATAAAAACTTTCACCACCTAACCTGTACCCAAAGCTATCACTGATCGACATGTCACAATTCAAAACATTTATCTGACCTTAAATAACCCTATAGAAATCAATATAACAAAACTAAACCAAACCATTTAATTACTGAATGTTACAGAGTGTAATTTAATCCACCACTACTGGAGACCACCACGGTTGTCGAATTCCGTCTAGGCGTCATTGTAGTCTTCTTGCAAATACACGATTCCTAACGGTTCGTGTTGAGACTCCTGAGATCATATTTGCTCCGATCTGTACTGTTGACAGCGTGCGATCTGCCCGCATTGCTTTTACAATGCGTTAGTTTTGGCGAGCGTCTGTACTATGCGGTCGTCTAGAAACTTACTCGAGCAATGCTGATTTGACTATTGTTACCAAAACTGAAACGCCACTAATCCGTCACATTCAGCAAACACATCTATTCTCCGAAATAATCACCCAGCCACTCGAACGTTCATAATTCGACCCTTGTCAAACAATTTCACCACATTGGGACTTATCGCAGCATGTGTCACTGTTTAAAGATCAGGCGTAGACAACGTACTGATATGTCTTGATCCGTCACAAGATAACCGAAGACTTGGAAGACTTTATCATAATATCCATTATCCTGAAGCATATATATATATATATATATATATATATATATATATATATACACACACACAAACACACACTACTCATATCTATCGTCAATGTGTTGCAATTATATTTTCCGTCAGTGTGTGTGTGTGTGTATATATATATATATATATATAGAGAGAGAGAGAGAGAGAGAGAGAGAGAGTGGTTAGAACGTTAATCGTGAGACCCGTGTCAAAATCGCACAATGGTCGATTTGTCAGGAGGAATCTTTTGGTAATATCGGTCTGAGAAGACAATTCTAACGTGTGGCACCAATGGAAAGTGCCTGAAAATTATAATACAGGTCGACTCAAGCCTTGTGAGTAAAACTGGGTGGGCGAAACTGATCGGAAGCCGTCTATGGTTGTGCGAGCACAAAGTCACGTCATCGCAACCGAGGCTTTGAGCGTACCGGCTTTGTCGAACTACTGATTACGCAGAAACTAGCTACGGTCTGCTCAGCATAGTCGCTGTATAAACCACAAGTTGGTTCTGTGGGTGTTGAAACACAAATGTGCCCGAGCAGGCGTCTGTAACAGGGATTAGCTTAACGCTCTAACAGACGGTTTTACTAGGAAACAAACAGCCAGCCATTATATCATTCGCTCTCTCAAATTTCGTAGACTTCACAGTGGAGTAAGGGGTCGTAACACGTTACTAGGTGTTATTGTTATAGTTTCCGTAGCAAAGAGGTTTTATAAGATGGTGTTGCTAGCCACATGCCCATCTGAGTTTGAATTCAAAGTTGTCTTCTTTCTAGACTGGTTGTTCATAATCTCCAAGAACATCATAAATGATGTAAGTTTTATATACATAATATCCATGACGCAATGGCACATGTTGTCCCTCTTATTCACCTAATCATTTTCAACAGAATATCAGAATAGTCGGTTTTTTTCGTGACTATGGTCAAGCGCGCCTTTCCATTTCCCGTGCCAGATTGTAAACTGCGGTATTGATACTCTCTCTCTCTCTTTATATATATATATATATATATATATATATATATATATATATATAAGGGCAATGAGGGTGTTAAAATTGGCCAAAGGCTGCATAAAATTACGTTCTGTTTATGCCCGCAAAAGATGAGTTCTCAATACCAGCGTTATTATATATATATAATGTGTGTGTGTCATTGTGCAAGATATTTTCATGTTATATTTAAATTTTTAAACTACCGTTTTTGAGATAAAAGTATTGGACACACTTGATAAAATCACTCTCTTAACTGCCGCGACAGTAAATGGCTGTTATTATCGTCCTGAAGAGGATGCCAGTCGCACGCGCGTGCATCTTCGTCACCAAGCAACGATTTGTAAACTTGACTCATAGGCTATTAATACTATAGTAGAATCGGTCCTTACTCTTTGAGTGCCTCTTACACGTGGCCTTATTATAGACCAATATACTTTTAATATATTAAAGTAGCTTTGTTTAGCATATCTATGTACGGGTGTTCAAAATTTACTATATTCATGGGGGAAAGGCGTTGAGTATCGAGGATATAACGTTTGTGGATACAAACAGTGTGAGCATAGTAATTGACTTTGATTGGTGACTATCAGTTTCACAACGTAAGTGATCATCAGACACGATGGATCTGGTCTGATGATCGCTTAAGACGTGAAACTGACATCACTGCGATGTTGTTTTTTATGCACACACTGTTTATATGATGATTTTCTAAGCGTAACTTCGATGTGGCACAAGGCCGGAAGTATAGGGAACCCAATGAGGATCGAACTCGCTATTCAGTCGTAACAATTCTAGCGAGACAAACTTGCTAACCATTATACCACGTCGATGTTCCCTACACACTGTTTATATGTGTATATCCACATGCTTATAATTACGCTCGTATGCACACACAGCAAAAAATATATAGATAGTCTCGTTTTATACGCATATATTACACAACACAATGCTTCCTCAGTAATGTCTATTCTGGGGTCATAGAAAGATTCGGGCCTCAATGACATCAGACTTTCTCTTCCATGGGCCCATAATATATATATATATATATATATATATATATATATATATATATATATATATACTTACCAATATTGTACAAACAATGCCACGATGAGAATTGTGTGTCAGGGTATACCGGTAGAGTTGATCTTACTGATTCTCGGATAGGTTTCGAAAAGAAATGAAGTAATGACAGGTTCAATGGTCAGCGCTTGCATAAAGGTCAAACAAACATGTCAAAATCTGTATCAGGTCATTGTTCCTCTTTTGTTAGAAAGTTCATCATGTATTCTGTGTACTTTTGCGCACGTGCACTCGCATGCACATCATGGAAGTTAAGCAACGATGAACCTGATCAGTATTTAGAGGGGAAACTGCGTAGGAACATCAGATGCTCTAAACAACTTCAAACCTTTTTGCTAGTCTAAGCCAGCTTTAGTAAATAAGTACTCTCTCTTTCACTCATTCTCTCTCTCACACTCACCCATCCAATCACTCACACATACACACACTTGTTTTTTCGTGTATATTATTATTATTATTATTATTATTATTATAAACATTATATTTACTGGATACACGTGTTTGAGTTGACATCCAGTTTCTTATTTTTTTAAACAATGAAATTAATGCCAACCAGCCTAGATCGAGAAGTCTTAGTAAAGAAAAATGTCACTCATATTTTTCTCTTGATCTAGGCCGGTTGATATTAATCTCATTGTTTAAGATAATAAACAAAAAAATAAGAATGTCAACTTAAACACGTGTACAAACTAAAAATGTTTATAAGAAATAGTCTGGAAAACTAGCCATTTAAAATTACTAATACACTATGTGTATTATTTTATATGTGAATTCTTGCATACGCATAAACATACGTACATATTTTTGTAGTAACACATATAACGGGAGTTCAATGTGGTATAAAAAGGCGTTACAAAATAACTCCGTTTTACTGAAGGAACCAGGCGGCGTGTCTAGCTTCCTTGAAAAGCAATATCTATTGGACAACATTAGTACAAGCACTTATATGAAGAATACTTTAATGCAAAACAAAAGCGTATTTCATGGCCTTTGCATTAAAAAGAAAACCTTTAACTCCCCCAGGATATTAATGCCTGTGTTGTTCGGCTTACAAATCTGTAGCCAGATTCAATAGGCAAAGAGCGAATAAAAAAAAGGTCATAATGCCCTTCACGACTTGAATGCGAACGATTTATTCTTTATGAATTCGGCGTTTTGATAAAAACTGCTACGTGTTAACAAAAAGAAATCAATATTATTATTATTATTGTTATACACTGATTTGTTTGGACTGATGTACTCATTTTGGTTGTTACTCTCCGACCTTCTTTAGGTGTGTGTTGTAGTTGTTATTCTTTCGGAAATTCCGTACCGACTACATGAGTTGAGTGTTCTCATTCTACGGTCCAAGCTAGAAGGTACATCGTATCAGTTAATTCTGTTCGTCATTGTTATATTTATCGCTTGTCTCTCCCACTTAAACATAGTAAATAACATTTTTTTCATGACTCGATTTTAGGATTGAAACATACTAACTACCATAGACATCTGAAGAAGGACGGAAAATACAACGTTTGAAACGTTGTGACGATGAGAAGATTTCGAAAAAATCAGTCTATAATAATAATAATTTCTCATCTGAAAAATCTAACAAGAATCAACAATAATTATGGAGTAATGGATAGCAGCTCGGATTGAGGAATTGTAGAGGCGAGTTCGAATTCCGGTCAGATCCATGACATTCACTTACGTAAGGATACATACCTTTCCCAAGTGTTAATACCCTTGGAAAAGGTGTGAATCCCCTTTTTCTCCCCCTCCCAGTTATGGGTAAATAGAGGACAGAATGATTCTATAGCCTTGGGTGGCAACCGGTCTAGGAGACAGTAACTCTGAATTCAAAACTGTATGTAGCCCTGGCATAGCACATACTATACAGCTAAGGAAAGGATTGTTCGCCTTGGCTCGATGATCCCGACTATGGTCGAAAAATGATGATGATATTTATGTTACGTTTTCGATTTTAAGACCGTGGCTTTCTCTCTCTCTCTCTCTCTCTCTCTATATATATATATATATATATATATATATATATATCACTTGATGAGATATATATATATATATATATATATATATATATATATATCACTTGATGAGATATATATATATATATATATATATATATATATATCACTTGATGAGATATATATATATATATATATATATATATATATATATATCACTTGATGAGATATATATATATATATATATATATATATATATATATATCACTTGATGAGATATATATATATATATATATATATATATATATATATATCACTTGATGAGATATATATATATATATATATATATATATATATATATATATATATATATATCACTTGATGATGATAATATGCCCTGTTGCTACATCAGGTATGGCTCTCGTGGATTCTGATCTTAATGTTTATAAGATCTAGATGAATATGTTTTGTCTTGGTAAATTAAGGTAGACTACAGTAAATATGTCGTGCACTACTGCAAATTTGTTTGTCAGTTGCTTGCCCTGGGCATGACGTTAAACTACACCCAGCTGCAAGACCTCTGCTCGGAAGATTGGAGATTTTGAAAGGCGTGGAACCACCTCTTAATTGCTTCTGTTCCCAGGTCCCCCCTGACCCAGGGTGGTAGCATCTGTTAGGGTCCCAGCTATGGGCTAATAGTGAAGCCCAAAACGAAAATCAAAACACCAAAAAAGTATAAAAATACATTTTTATATAAGAATACCAGCAATACATTTTATCTGTGGTTGAAGCCATAAAATTGCGTACAAAGTATTTAGATTCTGGCATTAAATAACCCATAGAGGTTGATATGCCGCTAAACAAAACCAACCAACATGAAAGAACGCTTTCATGACATTAATCCATATATCTTACAATTTCTTAAAGAAATCAAGCTGTATTCTAATATATAACTCCAACAAAACTACAAAATAAAACACACATATCACCGCCTCTAATAATTGTCCTCACAAATATATATATGTATAAAAGCTGAGTATCATCTACCATGTATTCAACTGTGAAAACAGAATAACATACTTCATATTTTTATTACTTCAAAGCTCCCAAGAAAATTAAATTTCGGCATTAAATGATCCATAAGTAGTTGATATGCTGTTAAACAAAGAAACCAATCAACCATAGCTGAAGTATTGGGATGCATCATAGCCGGATGTGTGTGTATATATATATATATATATATATATATATATATATATATATATATATATATATATATTGAAGTTTAGAGGATAAGAGAACTAAGGTGACTTGGGACCTACATCTAGACACTTGGTAACACCCTCAAAAGAGAAACACCCTGAACGGACTGGGTTACCTAACCTGAAGGCATCTCTAACTTGGTCCTACCTACAAGTTCATATGCTGCTTTTATCAAAACCTTTCACCATATCGCGCACATTTCGCTGTGATGTCTGTGTCCGGTGTATTTTTATCATATTGGATGTTATGATGGTTATGTTAGGCTTGGTATATTTGTAGTTCAGCGTCATCATTTTGGAATGCTGGCATCTCACTTAATAATAGTAAGACAAAATTATATTAATCTCTTTTCTTAATTAAATATTCCTTCTGAAAAAACAACAAAAAATAGTCATAATCCTTCTTGCCGCTACTTTGTCTTATGTTGGAATTTAGATTAAATATTTTTCTTTTGCCATAAGAAATTGTCCTTCATGAACTAAAATAGGTCAACAAAAAAGGCATTTCTAGAATGAAGAACAAAAGGCCCAGTGTTTCGGCTCCAACATCGAGTCCTATTTCATAGATCTTAGTAAAAGATATCTCTTCTTTAGGACGACGGTAATCGTCAATCAAGATTATAGTGACTGAATATGGTGATTTTTCTAAACGTAGAACAAGGTCAAAAGTATAGGACATCAAGTGAGGATCGAGCTCACTATTCAGTCGTAACTGACCGAGCGAGACAAGCTTGTTAACCATTACATCACGTCGAGGTGGTATATCTTCTTTTTTGTGCCGTGTCACTTCAGGATGCGAACAATCATGGTACTCTATAAATTTATGGCTCTCAGTAAGATTTGTCTTTTCACTATTACTCCCAGTTCCTGTTCGGTCATCCATGTACACAGGCTTGTTAGGTAGGTCACTAGCTGTTTTCCTCTGTCCTTCATGCTTTCAGTATATCAAGTCAGTACCAAATTCTCCAAGTCTTCTTTCCTCATTATGTGCCCTAGAAATGTCACTTGTCTCTTTCTGATTATAAGTATAAGCGTCCTTCTTATTTCAACATTTCTTCAAACTTCTTTACTCACATGGTACTCCATAGTATTCTCTGCCTTCTTTAGTAGAACCACATTTCTATTCAGTAAAGTCCATTCTTCATCTGTGAGGAGATTGCCCAATATTCACTTCCATATAAGAGGACCGATATTACCTAACAGTTCAGCACGTTTTTCTTTGGTTTAAACGAAATTTAACTCCTGCTTTTTAAGACTTTGCTTAGCTTTGGAAAGCCACCTTTTGTTATGTGCCTTTGGATTTTGGTGCCACATTTTCTGTCCTCTGCTAAAACATTAAACAAATATATTTATCAATTTTCGTACTTGCTTGATTTTGGTATCTCCGATTTTTAATTTGCATCTTGGGGTCTTCCTTTTGCTGTCAACCATACATTCTCTCTTCTTGGGATGTTTAGGCCTTTTTTCCTAATTTCTTTTGCTTTTACGTGCTTTTTTTCGAAACTATTTTACTAGCTAATTTTGAGTCAGAGGGGCTTTCTCTTCCTCAAGTGTTTTAATATATATTCAATAATAATATTAATAACAACGAAATTAACCCATTACTGAATATAGTTTTCTTAAAATTGTAACTGTATTTTGTCTAACTTACCTTCCTGGGTAATTATAATCTTAAGACTGGCTGATTTTAAATATCAGGTAACTTCATCTATAAAAAAATTGGATGAGATGCACTAATGAGTAAAATAGTTTCAGTATGCTAGATTAGTAGGAATTTCTATATAACGTTATTTTTGTAGGTATACGTGTTTGAGTTGTTATAAACTTAAGAAAATAAAGGACAGGAATAGCAACTCAATGACGTGTACCCACTAAAAATGACGTTTACAGCAATAAGAAATAATGTCGGATAAAAATCCTTTCATATATATATATGTGTGTGTGTGTGTGTGTGTGTGTGTCCCATTTGTTTCAGATGGTATTACAATTTTGCGACATTATTTCAAACTGCGTTTCGAAGTCGCTGGAGCTGCTCACAGAATTCACTAAGTGAAAGGAAATTAAGAAATATCTGACCATATTTTTCAAAATTAGTTTAAGGATTCTTGTCTCTTGAAATAAAAACCCAAACAAATTATGTGCAAAAATAGAAAGAATGAACATCTCAAATAAAGCGGATATGCATAAAATACTAAGAGAATTAACAGGACGAAAGACATGCTCATCAACAGGATGCATGAAATCCAAGGACGGACCGTTGTCCTGAGTATGGTGATAAACTACATCCGACAGTAAGGCTTATAATCAGGAGGTTTTGAGGAAAGTGGAACCATCTCTTAATTGCTGGTGTTCCCAGGTCCATCCTGACCCGGGGTTGTAGCACCTGCTTGGGTCCCAGGTATGGGCAAATAGTTGACCCTCACCAATCTGGGGTCAAAACGCTATTGAAGTGTGAAAATAGGTATTAATACCAGCAATACACTTTTGGAGGAAAAATTATTACCAGAAATACATTTTCGAGAAAATATTTTTCCAGCAATACTTTTATGAAGAAAAATTTATTACCAGCAATACATTTTTGAAAATATATATTACCAGCAATACTTTTTATGGAAAAATATTATTAGTTATTCATTTTTGAGAAAAAAAGATTACCAGCTATACATGTTTTGAAAAAAATATTACTAGCAATACATTTTTGAAGAAAACATATTACCTGCAATAGATTTTTGAAGAAAAAAATATCAAAAATAGATTTTTGAAGGAAAAATATTAGCAGCAATACTTTTTTTTTCAAAAAATATATATTACCAGCAAGAAAAATTTTGTCGGCATTAAATAACCCATTGAGGTTGATATGCCGTAAATCAAACCAAACCAAACCAAGGACGGACCGCTGATAGAGAACGAAAAATACTTCAGCGATGTAACGAATATATCGGAGAACACTTTCACGATGAAAGAGTAGAACAATCGGCAATACAGAAAAATACCAACAGATCGGAAATATTAAAATCTGAAGTGGAATTTGCAATAGCTAAATTGAACAGAAACAAAGCGACAGGGCCAGACGGAATTATATAGAGATGCTGGCATCTTTAGTCGATTTCGGCATAGATAAGATTATGGAAATAATAAAGGAAATCTACGACAGTGGTGATATACCGGAAGATATAAATAGATCTATTTTCATAACATTGCTCAAGAAGCCATGTGTAAACTAATTGTAACTCCATCTGACAATCAGCTTAATGAGTCATATAACGAAACTTATCATCGGAATTCTGAGGAATAGAGTGCGCAGCCGAATCAGACCGGAAATAGGACAGGAACAGTGCGGGTTCGTCAAAGATATTGGAACAAGGAACGCGATATTTATGCTCAGAATGTTATCAGAAAGAGCAATACAAATGCAGAGGAACGTGCGTATTGGGATAAGTAAAAATGCATTCTAGGAACTAAGAGTATTAAGAAATATAAAAACTTCGCTAGAAACAAGGAAAAGTGTACTAAACTGTTACGTGATATCTGTCCTCCTGTATGGCAGTTAGTGCTGAGAAATCTTGCAGATGAAGAAGAGACTTGAAGCAAAGAAAATGAGGTTTGATAGAAGGATGATGAGTATACCATAGTTCGAACAGGTGGGTAACAACGAAGTTTTAGAGAAAATGGAAACAAAAAGGATATTTAACACCAAGAAAAGACATTTGAGGTTTCCAGGGCGCGTAATGAAGAAAGAGGGCTCGGAAAACCTGATACTCACATGACAAATTGAAAGCAAACGAGAGAAAGGGAGAGAGAGGGGGGAAATAACGCATAACATAATTAGTGAGCTTGGGTAAATGGATGGCGGAACAGAGTTTATCAGAAATAACAGACAACATTTATTAAGCGCTAAAAAAGACAGGAAGTTGTAGAGAGCCATGATCACTTACGTCCTGAGGGGACACAGAACATAAAGAAGAATATCTGTTCGTCAGAAAAGAACTTGATGAGCGGGGAGGGGGATAAATGAGATATTGAGTTTTAAAGTGTGTGTTTTTTTATCAGATTACCTCATCAAATGAACCTTTTTTAAGATCTATTGTCCTACTGTAAATAGTTTTGTTTTTATTTTAAGTAACACACACACACACACACACACACACATATATATATATATATATATATATATATATATATATATATATATATATATATATATATATATATATGAGAGAGAGAGAGAAACTGATATAAATGTTTTAGAAGCTAATGTTTCGGAATAAAATGTCAAATGACGTTATCTGATTAATTTTTAACATTAATGGCAGTAATGATTTTAGACACATATTACGTTTAGATTCAATAACATTACCATCGAGTGAGGTCAAGAGGACAAATTTAATCTGTTTAGTTCGCGGTTGCAGCTCAAAGTGTGAGACGGGGTGTCAGTCCCTTCCATGGATGATGGCCAAATTCGGTAAATGTTTCCACCATATAAACCCAAGCTAAATAAGATTTTTAGTTCGGGAAATTGG
Source organism: Acanthosepion esculentum (assembly GCA_964036315.1). Taxonomy (NCBI): domain Eukaryota; kingdom Metazoa; phylum Mollusca; class Cephalopoda; order Sepiida; family Sepiidae; genus Acanthosepion; species Acanthosepion esculentum. The sequence goes on along the minus strand of OZ038484.1, from coordinate 124,908,584 downwards.
ACTTATAAATTATTAACTGATATGTTTTTCAATGAAGACACGCGTTTGCATATCACTTCGTGTGTGACGTCATTGTAATGCCGAGTTGAAAATTATTGAAAATATGAAAGCAAAAACAACCTACATCTGGAGTTTTTTTCCTGATCTTGATGATAGCTAGAAGAAAGCGTTACATCACAAATATTTGAACAGCATTCATATTATTGTGTATTGTTATTATCGTACAGTACAGATGAAAGCACAAAACTAAATCTCTCAAACATAACATTACATTTTATTCAACCTTCGCTAATTACTGTCAGCCAGTGGGTGAGCCCAAGCCTTTCTCCGTACGTTGATCTTACATTCTCATCTGCAGTGTCTGAGACGCTGTCCTCCCTCTCTTCTGGGGTCGGTGTTTATATATCTATCTCTATCATACGGTTTTTAATTTCTAATTCAAGGAAATAAAGAGTAGTTTGTTTTTATAAATTAATTAGTTTGATAATTTTTGTGCACGTGGTGCTAACCTAAATATTCTGTAACACCCACGCGTGCCCACCCCCTGTCCATGTGTCGAGAAAGCCACTGTCATCCTGTGATACTCGGATATGCATTTGACGGTCAGGAAGTCATCTATCGGGCCAACTTGTCGATTCACCAGGTCTCTGATGTGACACTGAATGCAAAGTATATTCTGGCATGATGTTGGGTGAGGCGCATACACCAATTGAATAGTGACAAGAGTTAACAGGGCTAGTATTATTACCGGGTAGTGTGTTCAATTTTCAGGGCTGTCCCAAATTTGTGGCCTTGCACCAGACTAAGCAAGGTTTAGAATATAACTATTAAATGCGTGTAAATTTCGATATTTATCAATCGATATTTTCTCTTCACGTCACGCTGTTCACTTCAGTTGTAAATCAGAAACAAATATCTATATCCTGTTATTTTTACTTTCTTTATTTTGTCTCTTCCGCACAGCAACTGTCGGAATTTTTACGCATAGAAACCGTCTACAAGTTACCATCACAAAGCCGCCTGATAAAAATATAATCGACGGCATGTATTTAAGCACCTCTTCGAAGGCAAACCTTCCAAATCTAGAAATATCATCAAATGCTACTTAGAACTTTTATAACAATGCCCTTTTCCCACGCCGGTAAATTTTTCATCAATCTTTCTTACTAGGGTTCCGCTTATAGTTGCCAGTATAGACGCCCTTTCGCTGTCAACATTTCACACATTAAAAGTGATACAAAGCAGGTGAGAGTGCAGCATCATGGGAAAATTTCCTTTGTTATCACCCGGGTCTTTGCTTTATGATTTTTATCATTACATGATTCTAACGTTAGTATGTGATCATCGACCGTCTGTCTTTCCTTCCTTCTGTCTTTAACAACTATTTCCCTTTGCCGATTCGTGCGTTCCTTTCTTCTTCTTTTTCTATTCAGACGTTGTTTTTTTTCTTCTTCACTTTCTTTCTTATTTTGGTTCCATAACAGTTATGTCTTCTTTTCATCCCTTTCCTTTTTCTATATTCATTCTGTCTTCTTTTCTGCTTTCACTTTTGTTTCCGTTTCTGTCTTCGCCATTTTTTTCTGTGATTTCCATCTCATAACCTTCTTTTTTTTTCTTGACAACCGTTACTCTTCTTTTTCATTTTTCTCTCGCATTATGCCTGTCTTCTTTCTGTTCCTCTTCATTTCTTGCTCCTCTTCATTTCTTGCTCCTCTTCACTTACTGAAATCTCTGTTTGTTGAAGCATTTAATATAGATAACTCCACGAAATCGCTAAAAAATGGTATAGCATGATAAAAAAAAGACGCCAAACTTGACTAAAACAAAATTTTATCGTATAAATGTTTGTTATTATGAAGACGAAAGACCAAAGTTTTTTTTAATTATTTTACTTCTTTTTAGAACATTCTAAATTTTGATTAAAAAAACTTTGTTTCTCTTTGTATCACCGGAACTAGTAAGATAACATATACAATTTTTAGCACGTTTTTTTTTTGTATGACACACATTAATTTGGAAAATCTTGCAAAAATAAAAATAATTGTCGGAAGTTAATGAAACTTTCAGAAACTATTCATAGATGATGGAAATTATTATAAATATGTTTTTTTTTATTAAAGTCATGGCAGAAATATTTTTTTATATTTATTACCCCCCCCCCCCCCATAACTAATTTTTATGAAAACTCTAGAAATTCGATCGCATCAGGTTTAGTAATTACAATAGTTAAAAGCACAAGGCTTCGAGGAATGCAAATCATGTTTGTTTTTTTTAATTGGACCTCACCTACCTGAAAATCAGCTCTCAATTGTAACATACAAAACTCAATAAAACAAAGATATTATTTAATTTCAAATGCTTTTATTTGCTTTTATGAATATGAATAATATTTTCTGAAAGCAAAAAAAAATTTCGATGAAAAATTAATTTTTAATACAATTATTTGTTATTTCTTTAATTATAATAGATTTTTACATTTAAGTTGTTAAAATATTATAAAATTAGTTAAAAGCCGCATCAGGTTTTGTAAGTGTCCTTATGAGATAGATCTTTTTTTAGCGCGTTGTAAACTGTATCGTTTTGACTAATCAGAAGATCCGCAGTAATTAAGAAATGTAATTTTGTGTTTATAATCGGGTTGTAATTATAAAGTACGGATGACCAACCAGAAATACAATTAAGTTGCGTTGTTTGAGTTAAGCATTGTTCTCCGCTGTTAAGGCCTTTACTTATGCGAAACACGTATGGAGAAGTTTATTTGATTTTTCAATTTCAACTGAGAAGGGTACTTACAAGTATCAGTATCATCTTATGAAATTTATACGATCTTATTTTTATATTAATCTCCGTTATGACATTTTTCCATAAATGAAATACCAAAATTAATAATAAAATGAATGGAAATACAAATAACACAGTAAAATGTAATAAATGTGCATAAAATTATAGTATTTTATGTACACTTCTGATAAAATTTCATAAGAAAGATACCTATAAATTAATTAGATACCTTTCTTATGAAATTTAATCTCACTCTTAACAGTCTTATTTTTTTCATTTCTTTATAATATATTTTCCATAAAGCATCGTAAACGTAAAGGTGAAAGCTAAGTACAAAAAAAAGAAGGAAAATTAGAGCGCTGAAAGTTTTCCTTAAAAATAACGAGGTAAATAATTTGTTCACTTAAATTTAAATAATTTCACTTCCTTCCATCCGTAGAAAGAATTATCCTTCCGTAAGCTATCTAAACGTCATGAAAATGTCTTTCGTCACCTGTCAAGTGAAGCAAAAGGTTATGACCGGCTTTGTTTTATTTTCAAATTACATCTTTTCGGTGCAGAAGCTAAGTTAAGCTTGGTTCAAAATATTTTAAATAAACATTATAATTTCTGATTTTCTTAAAATAAGTTTTGAAAAAATAATTGATTTCTAAAAGAATTTCAAAGTGAGATTTTCATCTTTTTTATAAAATGGAAAAAAAATAATTGAAAATGATTGATTATCTGTCAGTTTTGATGACAAAAAAAACAAGGTTTTTAACGAAAATTTCGGACGTGCTAGGAACGATTAAAAAATGTAAGAAAATACCCTCGAAATACTTTGATCTTTCCTCTTTAATAATAACATGAACATTTAGACGATAAAATTTTGTTTTCGTCTAGTTTGGCGTCTTTTTCATCATGCTATGCTCTTTTTTAGCGATCTCATGGAGGTACCTAATTTAATAATTAGTCTTATTTTAACAGTTTTCCGGATGTTCTCTGATTACGTATCTTCGTTATATATTCATATATTTTTCGATTGTCTTCATTTTTGTTATTTTTAACGCATCTTTCGTACGACTTGGTTTTGTTTGTTTGTTTTTTTTTACCTTCATATATACACTTAGGTGTCTCATAGTAAGGGCAGCCGTTTATGTTATTTTTATTTATTTATTTGAGGAAAATTGTTAAATTTGTTTGTTTTACGGCATATCAGTCTCAATTGGTCATTTAATGCCGACAACTTTTTTTTTCCTGGTAATATTTTTGTTTTGTCAAAAATCTATTTCTGGTAATATTTTTTTCCTCAAAATTGTATAGCTTGTAATATCATTTTCAAAAACGTATTGCTGGTAATAGTTTTTTTTCAAAAATTTATTTCTGGTAATAGTTTTTTTTTTTTACAAAGTATTTCTGCTACTAAAACCTATTTTTTCATTTTCGTAATGCTTTTTACCTCAGTTTCAGGGTTAACTATTTGCCCATAGCTGGGACCCTAACAGGTGCTACCACCCCGGGTCAGGGTGGACCTGGGAACACCAGCAATTAAGAGGTGGTTCCACGCTTCTCAAAGCCTCCTGATCAGAGGCCTTGCTGTTGGATGTAGTTTGTTGTCTTACCCTGGACGCGGATGTAGTTTATCATCATACCCAGGACAGAAAAATTGTTAATAGCCCCCGTTTCTAGCATATTGAGAAAAATTCTGACCAACACAACTATTAAAATCCCTCTTTTTATTAAGGCACTTAAGAGTATAACCCGGTTTTCAACAGTCGTTTGTTAATGTTTTAAACCATTGAACCCGTAGTACTAGTAGTTTTATTGGTACAACGCTTTGGCGTCTAAAACCTTATTGAAAGATAATCACTGATTCATAAATAATAGTGTACATTCAATGACATTTTTTATGTTTGGCCCTGACAGCGGCACTGCTAAAACTGCAACTAGATCTCAAATATGTACGTAACATCTTCATATTCTGTCCCTATTTACAAACATTATTAGATCATGTTGGAGTCTCTTTATTGTTGAAAAACTTGCACCAGAAAATCAAATACTAATTTTCAACACCATCAGAAGCTCCCCATTTCAAACATAGCCTTCTACCTCACATTTCCCTATACTTGTCCTTGTGCCATACTTAGTTCATCAGATAAGGGTACCGTAATATGGAGTAGTGGGTAGCAAGGTATGCATCTTCGGACCCAACTTCTTCAATCCTTTTTTTATCTCCTCAACTATAGGATCACTGCTTTCCTTCGTAATAGGTAACATATTCATGGATTACTCCCAAAATCTATCTGAGAACAGCATCATTAAAATACACACTGCGACTGAGATATATAGAGAATATTGACATGCCCAGGATTCAGCAAAAAGATATAGAAACCCGGTTAGATCATGTGAATTTCATGAGATAATCAACACAGTTATCCATGCAAAAGGAACACAGTGAATATGATACCGAACTAACTTGCACAGAACAAGACTTGAGTCCAACCAGACTTTTTATGCAAGGTAAGCAATAGTTTTTTGCTTTCAAGATCAGGCTAAACCCATAAGCAATGATTCTATTATCCTACAGTGTAACTTAAGTTATAAAGAGAAGACAATCCAAGAAGCAGTTGTCTACTAAAGCGTATTAATTCAAAATTGGCCAATGGAAAAACTGGGGATACCAACGATAAATAATATTGTACATCATCAAAAAAGACCTAAATTATGTACAGTCAATAGAATATCAGAATAGTACATCTATGCTGCAAAACCTGATCACCAAGTTGAGTCTCATCAGAAAGACATGACTAAAGGCCATTGCAGTTGCAAAAGAAGAATAGGAAAGAAAATGTCTCTTAAAGATAAGACTTGAGAACATAAAGTATTATTATCGAAGATGAAACAATTAAATTGGGTTTAGCAGTGGAAAGAAATAACAGAACATTGTGGAATGAGATCAAAATAATAAACAAGGAAAACTGATGGAATATGTAAAATGGAAGACATGAGTTTACAATAAACCGATACTACACCCTCATCACTAAGGTGAATCTCTTCAGAAGACATGAGAAAGTAAAATCAAATGGTTGAGAATATAATGGAGAAACTCGCTTATTTGTCAAGATAAGACTCGAGTAAATCCATTAATGAGAAATATAAATCGGGATTACTAGAGATTGTATGGAAAGAAAATTCAATACATGGCTCTCACTGGAATGAGGACAAAATAATGAATGCAAGAATGATATAAGACGCTGACAGTTACGCGTATGAATCAGTCAAAAAAAATCTGAACACGTTAGCAAACCGAATATAATCTTTAGCACTAGATGGAAACCAGTGTTCAGAAAAAATAATTTTAATAATTAAATCGTCCTCCGTACCAGGAGTTTAATGTAGGTTTTTTTGACTAAGCTCTCTGATGTCACTAAGAAATTGTTAACTCTTTCTCTCTAAAATTATAGTCAACAAAAGACATGTTTTAAGACAAAGCCTGATCGTATACTTAATATGCATTTCTACGACTCGAGTATTCTAGTTTGGACACTAAAATAATACTAAATAACATCAGGAGACGAGACGTATGCTGCAAAATAAAGAATATATCGACCGAAACGTTGTTTTAACAAAATAGAGACAATAGTTCGAAAGATACGTAAATTGATGATTTTTAATGGTGCTTTTATCTGAAGCTATATTTAATTAATTTTAAGTTTTAACTGTACACCTAGAGAATTATGTTAGCCTACATCAATATGATTAATGATTACTTTCACTATTTACATTGTTCGGACTGTTGTCCACATCTTCCTTGCCATATTCAGGACGTTTCGGTTGTTGAACGCTCCGGCCTTCAGGTAACTGGAATTTCGAACTGAACCCTTTATTTCGTCCAATCACCTGAAGAATGCCGGAGCGTACAACGGCCGAAACGTTGTGAATATGGCAAGGAAGATGTGGACAACAGTCCAAACAATGTAAATAGTGTAAACAATCTTTAATCATATTGATGTAGGCTAGCATAATTCTCTAGGTGTACAGTTAAAACTTAAATTCTCCCGTATTAAAGAAAAAGAAAGCTGTGAAGAGCTATTATCAATTATGTCCCGAAGAGGCATGGTATTCTTTTAAAAAGACTTAAACCTATTTTTGAATTAATGTGAACAAAAATAATATTTTCAAATACCCCCGACAAGTTATGCAAACGTACACCCGATTTACTGTTTCTCAGTCCAAAATACATTGTTTTATAAGTGCATTTTTAGGCTATTGCTCAATACGATTCAATCCTATAGTTGTAAATCGCTAGCCTTCTGTGTATTTTCTTTCATGCGCCAAAACAGCACATTATGATTAAACGTAGAAATTTCTAAGGAAATAATGGATTTTTGGTCCGACATTATTTCTTATTACTGTTATATTTACTGGATACACGTGTATGAGTAGATATCTTTTTTTTAACACTATGATTGACGTCTACCAACCTGGGTAATCGAAAATCTTAATAAAGGAAATTTTCTTTTCAACAGAGATCGAACCTGCGTTCCCATTACCGGTTTTGCCTATGTATAGGAAACGCAGCTTTGATCCCTGCCAAGAGATATTTTCTTTGTTTTTCGATTGATCAGGCTGATAGACGCCAATGACACTTTTAAAAAGGGAGATGGATCTCTATTCAAACACATGTACCAAGTAAATATAGCGTTTATAGTAATATAAAATAGGGCACCTGGAGGCGGTGTCATGGTTAGCAAGCTTGTCTCGCTAGAATTCTCACTGGGTGCCCCATACTTCCGGCCTTGTGCCACATCTAAGCTACGCTTAGAAAATAAATATAGTAATATAAAATATAGTGTATTAATATATGTAACCCATCTTTATTTTTTAGTAGTGTATCTTACAAACCAATCCATGTGGTAATTATATCAACATTATAAATATACAGTGTAACACGGATATAAGAGAGTTGTTGGGACCGGAGAAGAAGTCTCTTATATCCGTGTTTCTCTTATTATATATTCATTAACACAGGCTCTAATTTGGGACCAGAGAAAATCTCTCTTATATCAGGGTCTATCTTGTATCCGGGTCTCTTATATCCGGGTTACACTGTACTAGTTTACTCATACTGTAAAAAAAATATCGGTATAAATATATTTTACAATTATTCGTCTTCAGTTTGACTGGAAAAGGTTCCGATAGACTCATTAAAGGGATTCCTGGTAGCTCATGCCTTAAAGAAGTACAAAATATTGTTCTTGTAAGTACACCTCACATCTTACAAAGGACTTTATGTAAAATGTGCGTGATTTTAGATTGTTTTATTTATTGTTTTTTACAAAAATGTTCGTTGGAAAATGTCATGATGACATTTCTGACCTTAGGTCTCTGGTTGGGACCCAGAAGGAAATCATAGAAAATAATAATAATAATACTACACTGCTTTTTCACGGAGTCAGACTTATAATTAGAAGCACAGAAAGTTACAGACATTACAAAAATCACAGGACAAATAACAGTATAAACATTTTTCCTCTTTTAAGTTAATATAGATTAACAAGCCCATTAGTTTTGCACTGGAAAAAACTTGTCTGTGGTTTGGGAACCAAACTTTGGTTGTTATACTCATAACGTTGATCCTTCAAGACTTCTTCAGGTCCCTGAAGAACGACAGAAAGACTGAAATGTTCAAGTATACATTATATTAGATACCGCTAAAGAAAAGCGATCTCTAAGGTTTAAATTAATTTTTAAAAAAATGAAAAATCTTTTTTGAAGCTTCCATTTAGTTTTAAAGCTATAGTAGATTAAATTTAATATTTCAAATAAGCAAAATACTTCGCTATATTTCAAAACGAATTTAAATTGATTGGATTTTTTTTTTAATTGGTAAAAATGGCCGACTTTAGCCATATTTACAAATCTGTGTTTATAACTAATATAAACATTTGAACCCTACAAAAATGAACTTTTCGAAATTTCATAAAATTAAATAAGAGGTGGTAACAGATGTAAAAAAAAAAAAAAAAAAAAAATTCGCAAGATTTTCTAAACAAGACACTAAAATTTCTCATACTGCTGACGGATGAAAAAACAAATTTGACCAAAAGATTGAAGATTGTAAAAAGGACTAAAAAATGAATTAAAGTAACCTTTAGTATTTCCTCTTCATAATAACAAATACATTTACGATAAAACTTTGTTTTTAAGATTGGGGCATTTTTTAAAATTATGTATGCTCATTTTTTAGCGAATCTTTGGAGGTAACTAAATTACATGTATATAATATATCAGTCAGTTATGTGCCATGCGTGATACACGCATAACGCGATCATGTATCTTTCGATACCTAACTGACGAGGCAGATGTTTATCCCGCAGTAGGTTGCCATTTCTTTCTGCGGTAGACCAGTTCCCATCCGGTCTGTCCTACTATTTACCCATAGAGGGGTGGAGGGAGAAAAAGAGTATTCATTAACACGTCAGTGAATGTAATGGATTGGACTGTAATTCCTCAATCCGAGCCGTTATCCATTACTCCCCCGTGCCTCCTCCACATTTAATATATATCGTACGTTAAGTTTTTTTTATATCATTTTTAAAATTACATTTAATTTGCATTTAATAATTTTTACACGTTAATAAACTAATTCTTAGCAAAATTTAAAAAAAAAAGGATATTTAACAAATTGAGGTTAATTTCTGCAATATTATTGATCTGCAATTTCTGCAATATTATTAATTTAATGATTTATGTTCTACAATCTCTTCAATTTTTTCATTTAATTCGTCCCGTTTTTTTTCAGTATTGCTCTTTTAGGGATTCGTATTTTTTTTTTCACTTCCCAGCAACGTAAATGCTTTGGAGTAGCCTACCATTGCTATAAGAAAATCACTGGCGAGTTAGCGTCGCTGGTGGAGTAGAAAGTTCTAGACATTATAGATAAATATCACGAGAAAACTAATAACATAAAGAACTTAGTTCTTAATTTAGTATGAAATAACAAGCACATTAAATTTGCAATGGAATTTTTTTTTTAATGTTTTCAGAAACAATCTCAGAAAAGTTGCCATGCAGATATTTAAAGAAAAAGTACAGGGAATCTACGTTACCGCTTTGGGAAAGTGAGTGAAGCTGAGATGCTAGGTGAGGACTGATAATAATGCAGATTTATATACCGTATATACTCAAGTATAGTGCGAGTTTTTATGATCAGTTTTTACGCAAAAATAAGGAGTCGCACTATGCATAGGTAATTCTTTTGAAGAGATTAAAAATCACCCATTTTCGGTGACCGAATGCACTATACTCGTCATTTTTTCATGCAAAAATTAGGGGTCGCCTTGTACACAAGTATATACAGTACTAAAACACGTTTTTTAAGACCTTTCATTTAATTAGTTTCGTTTTTCTCAGTAGTATTTTTTAAAACATTTATGTTATTTTTTAAGTTTTTGTTTTGTTTCTGTAATCGGGTAGATCGTCAGGTTGGGTTGCCTAACTGAAGATTTAAATCGGGCAAACGAAGGAAAAGGTGACATTTCTCCCACATGTAGCATGAAGTGCGTTGTACTGAATTACACGGCGAAGTAAGCTAGAAGGAATCTATGACTTGACTATACCTGCATAGAAAAAAGACAAAAGTACAAAAATTCACTTTTGTTTAGAAGACAAAGAGTTCGTAATGACAGATGTCTTCAAACAGAAAAGAGAAAAAAAAATGTTTGTTTCTTTCTTAGGTTGTCGTTGACTTGATGAAGCCTAAGGCCAAGCCTTTAGCTCGTGTCTTTCAGTCACTCCCAGTGTCCGAAGTGTATTGCATCACCCATTACGAATCATTGTATTTTCATTAATAGCGCTGGACACAAAAGATATACAAAGATCCGGTTCTTTCTCTTAACACTTACCTTTCTTTTCTGCTCAAACTAAATGTCACTCTTTTAACCGTTTTCTTGCTTTTTCCAATTTTCTTCGTTCTTTCGTTTCTCTTTCTTCATCATCATGACCATCTTTTTTCCTTTTATGACATTTTAAAATATTTTTTCTTTGTGCCAGAATATCGGAAACATCACATTTTTTTTTCTGGTTCAAATTAACGAAAATTTATTGATTTGAAGATGTGCAAAGTAGTGTAAATGGATATCGATGCGAGAATTTCAGACTAGTTTATTGCATTCACTTTCGCACAAGTACCCATGAGAAAAGTAAATATTTACTTGAACCCCCCCCCCCCCACTGAGTTAGGTTGTGACACAAGGTCATGGTCAGTTTTTAACGTGGGGACTTGAGTGTTTTCACTCGGGCCGCTGGTTCAAGCTGGTCAGAGCTGGTCCAAGCCCTGAGAAAAGTATGAACCCGTCTCTTTTCCCTACCACGTATGGATTAAATAGCATGGTAGATATGTCTTTCTTAGCCTTAGGTGGTAACCAGTTTAAGCGAAGAAAAAAAAATACACTAAATTCAAAACCAACTGAAATCACTCCACTGTCTTTCCCAACAATACATGGCAATTCATAGCTAATAACGGAAACTATATGGAGAGCCATAATCGCCTATATTTTGAAGAAACATGTCATTAAAAGAATTGATTTGAAAGCTTAAGGCAGAGAAAAATGGTCAATTCTTTTATGCTGTAGAAGGTTGAGGAGGTGACCTTGTAAAAATATCCAACACGTCTACAAAGAGAAAGAAAGCAGATAGTGTAAATTAAGTGTAAAAAATAATCGCCACAAATTTTTCGTGTTTCACACACAAAAAACATTTCAGTTTAGCTTCTTTTTTATGAAGGTCGTTTTCGTATGATAGAAAATAGACTAGACACCGAATGATTCCTTAAAGCCTCCTCTTACTAGGCCGACTCGGGCTGTTACATCCGTCTGTTACGCATACTATCACGCAACCTCATTACTTGGTACGTTGTTCATTATTTATATCCGTCATGTGGACGTATTAGTAGATTCAAAATGTGCGCGAAGATTTAACAGAAAATTTCTCAACCCTTTTAAAGTGTGTTATTTGAAGAGTTTAACATTTCTAATAATAGCTATACGTGTTTAAAAGCTGAAAATTTTCAGATTAATAATTTGATATATTTTCAATGCTGTGTAAATTTTGTCTTTCTTTATGAATTATAATTTAATTAAATATAATTTTAAGTTGGTATCCACTCAGTAAGCATATCGGACCTTACTAACAATTGTCAATAAAAAGGGTTTTTTAGTTAGGTACCTCCACAAATTCGCGAGACCTAAGGTTTAAAATGAATTAAAAAAAAAAACCTTTCTTGAAGCTTTTATTTTAATTTTCATTTCAAGTTAATAGATTAAGTTTAATATTTCCAGTAAGCAAAATACTTCACCCTATTTCAAAACTAATTTAAATTGATTGGAAGGAGTTTTCGTTTTAAAATTGCTGAAAGTGTTGATTTTAGCGCCATTTTTAGCCACGTGTACAAATTTAAATCTGAAAAACAATAAAAAAAATCTTATTCTATTTAGAAAGGACCCAACTGTCAATCTTAACGTAAACTAAAGAGATTTAATAATTCTTTTTCTCATTGTATTTATTATTACAGGCATTAATAACCTTGGGTATAATACTAATATTCGCTTAATGAGTCAACTGTCTGAAAAAATAGAAAATGTACTATAATCTTCACCAAGATTATTGAATATGAGATTATAGTCATGTCTACCATCAATGAATCACTGAGAATAGATTTGAGATACAGTGAGAAAGATGCGTGAGATCAAAAGATAGATTTGCGACACTCAGTCGTCTGTTATCAGTCTGAAAATTCTGCTGGGGATAAATATTTAAAATAATAACAACATTAATTATAAAGTTAAAAGAAAGGGAAAAAAATCTTGATACCAAAACCTTGCTTGAGGATATCAGAAACAGTGAAATATAAAAGTAACTGAAGTAACCTTTATAATAGTTTAAATTCCTCTGCGAAAAGAAACATGGCCGCCAGATGAAGCAATTATAGGAATGGGAACTACATACGCCCATTGACCAAATAAAGTGATCTTTTCCAAGTTCCTTATTGATTATTGAATATGAAAATAATTGAGAAAGGTCAGACAGTACAATGACCAAAATATTGTGCTACAACAACAAAGACGAGGAAACTGATCCGAAAAAAATCATTGTATAATAAAATGTTACGGTTTGTAGCAACAGACGATTATTTGTGAGGAAAAAAAATTGAATGAACGAAAAATTTTACTCAGCTGTAAGGGAAAAATAGAAAATCACAGTAGTTCATTAAAACGGTTTGTCAATGATTTCAAAGAAGTTTGTAGAAAACAAAGTTATAAACTGTACTGAATTGACTTCCAGAACGTTCATACATGAATCAAGAAAGAAAGAATAAGCAGTACAAACGAACAATTCGATATACAAAAGAAAATATCGTAAAATAAAATAAGCAAATAGTTTCTCTGCTTATTCTGTGATATTCATCAAGATTAAAAATCTTTGCAGCATTAAAAAGATGGATTGATGCGTGAGGATTTACTATGAGAGATTTATGTTAGATTATCAAAGAAAAAGAGTTAAACTATTTGCTTATTTAATTTTACGATATTTTCTTTTGTATATCGAATTGTTCGTTTGTACTGCTTATTCTTTCTTTCTTGATTCATGTATGAACGTTCTGGAAGTCAATTCAGTACAGTTTATAACTTTGTTTATAACTTCGACATGAGTGTTATGAAATGAACTTTTCTTTGGTGTTTTGTATGCAAATGAACATACATTTTCTTTCATAGATTCTGCTGTATTTTAGGGCAGTGGGTTATGTGGAGAGACACCGATAGTGTTGTTCGGCACAGTTTCTTTTGAATAAAGCCTTTCTTAAGGTTATCATCGTCACGTCTTCCTGCTATTTTGAATTGATTTTAAATTCATAACAGACAGCTTTTACTTCTCTAGTAAATCCAAATTAAATAACTTGGGTAATCATGTACTTGTTAGTATTTTAATGAGAGTTTTAAAAATGACTAATGAAATAATTTACAAAATATTGCAGCCGGCATCTGGGAATAATATTTAAATGGCTTCTCTATAGCCTCGTTTTGGCTGCGACACGCAACACAAAATGATTTTATCATGGCAATCATCAGAGCCGTAACCTGACTTCACTGTTTTATCATTTTTTAATTTAATTAATTTTATTGAATTTTTACTTTAATTTAATAATCTAGATGTTTCTTAGATTGTTCGATGAAAATGGAAAGTGCTGTTTAATGTAAATATTTTGAGTGCGTTTCTCAGAGTACGAGAATTGGCCACTGGACGTAAACAGAAGGGAATACTTCAGAAATTTAATACATTTATCGATGTTTTATTATTTACGGCCATTTTTGTTTTCCCTAGAATTTTAGTGATGCCCTGAAATTCCTTATATCTATTTAATATTTTTCTTTATTTTAATTTTTTCTTTTTCACAACCATCAGCAACCCTCAGTAACATCCTTATTACTCCCATTTGAATCATGACTATTAGTTTAGGACGTACAGCTAGAACCGAGTATATTTCATTGATTCGCCTTGTACCTCTTGAGCTTGCACAAAGAAAACTCAAGACCATTTTCTATTTGCCATATAAGCTTTATACAGATTTCACGTGATGAAAGATGACCTCGCATGTGTGGTCTATGGATTAAAGTTTGTCTTACGGTTGGCTGTACCCGAGAAAACAGATTTTGAGGATCGCTTTTAAAAATAACTTGTCTTTACAAATGTGCTTTAGCAAGTTCTTCAAGCGAAGATTAGCAGAAAGGAGTGGTATATAACTATAGTTATAAAATTTTATTAATAGTAGAATCAATAGAAAACAATCTTACATTCCTCTAGAACACGGAGTGCAGCTATTGGGACAAAAACTGAGAAATTAAAAAAAAAATGAGATCAAAAGTTAGAGATGATTCAGTGCTGTAAGTGTATTTGGAAACAAACTGATCTGACTGGTAAGGTATGAAGGAGCGGGAATTTGACCAGAAATACATTCATTTAAAGCAGTGGTTCTCAACTTTTTTTTTTTTTTTTACACATGGACCACTTTTACTCTTAATTTTTTTTTAGTGGGCCTCCATAACTATTCGATGAAAAAAAAAAGCTTATTTTTTACTAATACATAAGTTTGGGAATTGTATTATAGAAATAGTAAATATATATGATCCATTTTAAAAGTAAAACTAATTTAATGAAAATAAGCTTGTATTTAACAACTACATTTTATGCAACGCTTATGTACACAAGTAAGATAACTCATAATAAATCATTTAAAAATATGTGGACAACTAATAAATTTTTTAAAAGTCCAGATTTATTCAGTGAGATCGCTATGGTAGATGCTGCGCTGTGAGTTTTTTTTTTATATTCAGCTTCCTCGATATGAATGATGGTCGAAGATTACCCCCCCTTTTCAAAATGTTTAGTCTATTACTATATTAATTAATATATATTAATGTTTTATTTTATTAATATTTAAAATTAATATTATTTATTCATTTATTAAATTAATTTATATAATAAATTATAATCATTCTATAACTTTCCACACACACACACACACACACACACACATATATATATATATATATATATATATATATATATATATATATATATATATATATAAATCCTTCTCAGATTTTATTGAACTTTTACAATCAGAACATCCGGTAGAGTAGGAACGCTAACTTACATCGCTTGATTCTGTTTTCTGCTAGTTTTAAAGTTGTTTTTCTATTTTTAGTATTTTAATATGGCGCGGATTACGGTATAAATTCCAATTCTCTGTTGTAACAACCGTTCCGAAGTGAAAATGCTCTATGAACCACTAAAATATTACCGTGGACGTCCAGTTTGCTGTTTTTTCCTGTGAAGCCCGGCTAGGAAAACATGGTTTCAACAGTGGGACCTCATGACTATTCTTTGAGATTTCATGGTTATAGGCATTAGTGTTATTTTATATTCTACAATTTCTCAGTATCTTTAGTGATCCCGACATTTATTCAATCATTGGTTCTTTTGTGTTCATTTTTTCTTCTTTCGGTATAATTCATTCAATGTAGCAAAATGTATTTCGCTGTTTTTATTACTTAATCCAGAAAGATGTTAACAATCGTTAAATTTTTGTATAATTATCTCAAGGTCTGTTTCGAAAACTTTCAAACGTGTAGCCTTCATCATGCAGTCTTCTTCTTTTATGTGCCATGTCCTTTCAGGCCTTGTGCGACCATGACTCTTCACAACTGATTATCCTTTAAAGTTTTAAGCAGTGTTTGTCCCCTTAATATATACTGTCTCTGTTCTGCCATCCATTTACACAGCATGTTCGTTAGGTTACTCATAGCTTCCATCTGCCACTGCTTCAATATATTCTGTGAGTGTCAAATTCTCCAAGCCCTCTTAACTCATTATGTCTCCCTGAAATTTCAATTATCTCTTTCTGATTCTTAGTGCAAGTCTTTTAGTTTCCATTTTCCTTAAAAACTTTCTCGTTGCTCACATGTTCAGATCATGATATTCTATTCTTCTGTAGGACCACGGCTCTATTGCCTGAAGTCGTCTTCATCTGTGAGGAAATAGTCCAATATTCACTGCCATATAGGAGGATTGATATTACATAGCAGTTCAGAAATTTTTTCTTTGTTTCTAACGAAATTTTCTTGTTTTTTAATAATTTGCTTAGCTTTTGGAAGGCATATTTTGTTATTTCGATGCCCGTTCGGATTTCTATCACATTTTCTGCCACTGTCGTATTTTTGACCATTCTGTATTAACAAATAAACTGTTAATTCTGTATAAACAAATTAATTTAATAATCATCTTAAAACAATTATTGTTAAATTTACTTTTTCTTTTATAAAGTCGCGTCTAGTACGTACTTCATACCTCAACTCACCTTTTTGCGTTTAGAAAGTTCTTAAACATCGGAACACCAGGTGTGATACTTCTAGAGACTTTGATCTTTTCTGAATGAAAGCTAAGTGACCAGAGTTTAGTATTCTGTACAAAAACAAAATACTTGAAGTTTTAGAACAGATTTTTCAATACTTTCAAAATTGGTTTGAACACTTTTATTTTTAATAGATTTCATTTTTGTTTTCTTCTGTGTACTTTCTTTCTCAGTATTTAAATCTTGATAAGTTTGAATCCGACACTATAAAAATGTGAAAATACATTATGAAACATCATAAGCAATTTGTAAATAAATCTACTATTTGGTAGATTCAAAGGGACGGAACTCAAATTAAAGACAGTAAAATAAAAATCTTTCAATTTAAAATATTGGACAAAAAGGATCGAGCAAAATTAGCGTAATATTAATTTTGTTCAACTCGGACGTCAGTCATATGAAGATTATTTTTTCATTATTTAAACCATCCCACGTTAAAACTAGCAGATTCTTTAAATTAAGCGCACTCTGCCTTGATTAAAATAGCCAATAATACTCGCTCCCCCGACTTAGGACCCAGATTTTCTATGGTGAAGAGGTGGAAGGACAAATTATGTAGCAAAGGCACATTCACACACATTTTGGTTCTTTGGACCCTGATACTTGGAAGTGAAACCTGAATTGGTAAAAGAGGGCGAGTTGTCTGTATTCTTTCTGTTGGGAATATGTCTTGCTTACTCTTCTTTCTTTACCCACTTTGGCTAACCACGTAACAACCTAATGAATTTATGCAGAAAATAAAGTATTTTTTAAAAATATTTCATACACCTAAAGATACTGTATTGTTGTCATAGTTAAGTTACCCTAGTGGGAACTCCCTTTACCCTGCAACCGAACAAGGGAAACGTCTTCATTTTAACATGACAGACCTTTGCGGTTGTCTAAGGGGAATCAGCCAAACTACGTTAACAATATTCCCAATGTCTTTATGACAATTTAATACAGTCAAAACCAGTAGCCAAGACTTATTAAATGTAGATTATTCGGAAGTGTCAATAGTCGGAGTCATTCAGACGCGACACTGTCACTCCCGACCTCCTGTGTTACACTAAATAATTGTATCTCTGGAGTGCAATTAATCCCCGCCACTTCCCACAGAGTTCGCTAAATTTTTTTTTTCAGTAGTTTCGAGTGTTTATTTTTTTATTTAAGAAGTTAATTCTTAATTAAAATATATCAAATTATCATAGATTATAAAACCAAAACCTATTCAAATAATTACACCGTTTTATTCTCTGTTTGGCAGTTGAAGTAGATAAGTATTTCACACTAGCGTCAGTTGTCGGTATTCAGATCCAGGTAAAAAAAAAAAAAAAAAAAAGCCAAGTTTTCGAGTGCTGATAGGCAAGCATACTCTACCTTATTTGGAAGAAAAGCACAACCTAGTCTTATTACCCCGATTTGACCTTTCGGCGTAAATAAATATAAAGAATTGAATCAAACCAAGTTAGGTTTAAATAGTTTTTTTTATAGCTAAAATAGTTACTTTCTGAGAGGATTAGAATTCCTACCAGGATTTACTATTGGCAGCCACAATCTTAAAAACATTTGATATGCAGATGAACAGTGTTGACAGCAGACACAGAAAAGAAACTACAGGAACTTTTACAGAATGTAGTAAAGGAGAGCGAGAAGAAAGGACTAATCATCAGTTGTAAGAAGACAGAATGTATGATTGTCAGCAAAAAGAAGAGTTCAGCATGCGAATTACAAATTGGTGACACTAAAATCAAGCAAGCACAAAAATTTAAGTACCTGGGAAATGTTTTAACAGAGGATGGAAAGTGTGACACCGAAATCCGAAGATGAAGAAGAGACTTGAGTCAACAGAAATGTGATTCTACAAATGAATATTGAGAATACCGTGGATTGAATATGACGAAGTTTTAGAGGCAATGGAAACAAAAAGGAGGCTTACATTTAATATCAAAAAGAGACAGTTGAAATTTTTAGGGAAAATAATGAGGAAAAACAGCTTAGAAAATTTGACACTGACAGGATATTTTGAAGGCAAGAAGGACAGATTAATTACGGGACAGACCAATCTGAAGCATACTGCAATAAACAAAAAGTTAAAATGCCAGTGGGATTGTAATTCAATACTCTCAAATAGAATAACAGAGTATTGTAATTCAATAAACGAAAATTTCAAATAGAATGCCAGGATGTTGTAAATTTGTAAAACATTTTAAGCAGATGAAATTTGCAGTCAATGTGATTTTTTAATTTTTTATTTTTGCTAATTATGGAGTATGCAGAGGAGTACTTGAAAGGATACAACGCAGGTCATTTTCTAACTCTAACCTATTAGACTCTAGGAGGTTAACTCTGAATTCAAAACCGTATGTAACCATGGCGAAGCACATACAAACATCCCTCGATTAATGCGTTTTCGATTAGTGCGCTAAAATTGTTATATACCAAAACTCGATTAGCGCATAGTGCGGTAAAACATTCTTCAGTTCAACCATAATTATTCCAAATTGACTTTTTTAATACTTGCCGATGTACGCATTAGCCGCACTAATCGAGGGATTACTGTACTGTGAAGTTAAGGAAAGAAGATTTTAGAGTTGACAATGTCCCTATGATCCCGCCTATGGTTGTCCTCTTGTTTCTGTATTTAAATTTATTTTATTTTATTTTATTTTTTAGCAGAACCTCAAAATCTTAGAGTTTTTAAACAGGTGGTTGAGAATCATTGATATAGGCATTGACATTTACTGAGCTTGGTTTATTACGGCACAGGACTAAATGCGGGAAGGGCTACCTGCTTTGAAAACCAGCGTTAGAAATCCTTGTCCTATACTTGGACGCGACCACTAAGATCGGTGTGACGTACCTAATAATCCGATCCAACAACAAGGTCGACTAAACAAGTTATTTATCGTACATATTAAAGAAACTTAATTTAGCACGTGCAAGGTTAAGTATTAGAAAGATTGCGAACGTTGCTTCTTGATTTGCTTTAAATGCAATGTCAATCGTCATCTTCTGTCTCCTTGAATGCTATTCTTTTATTGTACTCACTCTCTTTCATTCTCAGTAATCCCTAGCGTCTTAGTGGCTTTTATCGCCTTACTTGAGGAGGATAATGATTAAAAATGTCTTACAAAGGCATGCTGAAAATATTTTTAGATTGAAAGATTATTTCGGAAATAAGGATTTACTGCTACAAGTAACTACTAATTAACCCATAGTTGGGGGAGAAGAGGTGGATTAATAACTTTCCTAATTGTATTTGCGCGTAAGTGATTATAAAGACCCAGACTAGAATATATGTAAATATAATCGTCACCTGTCTGCTTGGATCCTGTTCTTTTATTGTCCTCTCTGTTTCTGTCACACTCAGTAACCCTTGCATCTTAGTGGCTTTTAACGCCTTGCTTGGGGAGGGGAATAATTAAAAATGTCATATGTACAAGGGCGTGCTGGAAATATTTCTAGATTGACGATGGTATAACTTTAATCTTTCAAGTGGGTAGACATACCTACCCACTTTTGTAAGGCTTGTTTTTAATTAGGCTGGAAACCCAACCACATTGTCAACATTGAGTTCAGCTCTCTAACGACTCTATATGAGCTTCTAAATTATTACAGTTATGTGGCATCTGTTGGTCTCGAGAGAACATGGACCTGCGCCAAGAGAGATTATGACTCTTCTGCTGATGACAACACAGCCTCTGTTATGGCTGTATACACCCACACGGAAGAGAGATTCTCAATTGCAACGAATACATATGAAGACAGTCGCCCCCGATGTCGCCGTGTTCTTTTCTTTCTGTCGAGCACATTTCTCCCTGGCGGCAAGCTTCCGTTTCTTCTATTCACGCTCCAGCCGTCGGTGTAAATCGCGTCTCTAGCTAGCGTAACCGATCGTTGGCGGCGTCTTCCCACCGCGTCAACGTCTTCGTCCATCGCCCTCATGTCCCTTTCGCAGACATCCTTTATGAGGTCACCCTCGTGCCGGTGACCGTGCAGAAGGATCTTCATAATCCTCCCAACAGTAGACTGTTGCTTCCCGTGTTTTGCCGTTGCGTTGAGGCGACGCTGGAATGCTCTCTACAGGTTGCAGGATTGGGCAGGGTTTTGTGAGAGATTGGTAATTGCCCATGAAGCACGTTTCCCATCTTCAGGCCACCGATGTTGTCCAAGGAAAAGGCAGAAGCCAATAAAGCTTGGCACCGGCAAAATTGTAGGATTTGCCAGAACGAAGTTGTACTTAACATCGGACTGTCTTAGGGACTCCGGCTTCGAATTTGTCCTCAGGGTTTACTTCCGAAGCCTTTCCCATGATTGGGCGTGGCTGCAAAGCAGCGGAGGTTTAAATTCAGTGTTTTCCTTCTTTTTATTACAGTTGAGGTCTTGTTTAAAATTATATTCATTTCGTCAAAGCAATGGATTTATGCATCTGAAAAAAAAGTTAAGTCATTTCCTTTCCTTGACAAATTCTGGAAATTATTTTAAACTAATGAAAAACATTCTGGTGTCTCTCAGGAAAAACAAAATATATTTTATCTCGAATGAAGCATGACTTATTCGGAATGTTTTCTATTCGTTAAGCATCTTTCTCTTTAAGCTTTCTCATCCCTCATGTAAAATATACATACAGGCAAGCATGGATTTATAATTCTCTAGCTCGACAGTTATTAACTGAATTTCGATCCTAATATTTCACTGTTTAAAATTCGATCGATATGATTAATGGCGTAGTAAGAAAGGAGATTGTTTCAAAAATGTTTTCTCATCATTAAGTTTTGTATTCTTAATGTACTTGCGTATATATATATATATATATATATATATATATATATATATATATAAACAATAGTGGAACATATAAATATTGGTTAAAATTTGCTATATTTATAGGGGAAGAGTGCTTAGCATCGGATATAAAAACGTTTGTAGTTATAGACAATTATTCTAAACGTTATTTTTGAATAAACGTGTAGACGCCCTGTTTTGTTTTTTTTTTGTTTTTTAAATAATTATAAATTACGTCTGCCGGCCTTGCACATTAGAGATACTGAAAGAAAACCTTTGTAGGGGTAACTACTGTTTGATCGAGCGTTTTTAATGGCCACAGTTTGGGAAAACATCTACGAACTCCGTGGGTGAGCACATTTTCTTTATTCTTTCTCGAATGCACAGTCTGGTAGACGCAATTCACACTGATTGAAAGCCCTGTTTCGTTTTTAAACAAACACGTGTATCTACAGGAATAACTTTTACAGCAATAAGAAATAATGCCAGATTAAAACTAAAAAACAAAAATCCATTATTCCCTTAGATATAAAATGTTGACAGAATCAACAATGCATGGTAACTGATTGTTTCAAGTCTCAAAGAATCTTCAGAGACCATTCGTTTGTGGGTACTATATATATATATATATATATATATATATATATATATATATATATATATATATATATATATATAGGCTACTAGGATCTTATAGAAAATAAGGGAAGGGGAAATCAGCTCCTCCCAGTTCTTTTATATAAGGCTAATGGTTTTAGGTTCGAATACAGAACGTTTTGTTATCAGCAAAAGGGTGAGCCCAAAATGCAAATTACAAAACAGAGATACTAAAATCAAACAAGTACAAAAACTGAGGATGGAAAGTGAAACATTGAGATCCGCAGGTGCACCGGGATACCCAAAGAGGCATTCCAAAAACTTAGAGTTTTAAAACACAGGAAAAACTTCGTTAGAAACAAAGAAAAGGGTGCTGAACTGTTACGTAATATCTCTCCTCTTATATAGCAGTGAATTGTGGACAATCTCCTCAGAAATGAAGAAGATACTTGAAGCAACAGAAATGTGGTTCTACAGAAGGATGCCGAAGATACTATGGACCGAATATGTGAGCAATGACGAAGTTTTAGAGAAAATGGAAACAAAATAAAACTTATACGTAACACCAGGAAGAGACAGTTGAAATTTCTAATGAGGAAAGAGGGCTTAGAAGATCTGAGAAAGGAGACAAAAAGGAAACTTATGCTAACGTCAGGAAGTGACAGTTGAAATTTCTAGAGCGCATAATGAGGAAAGAGGGCTTGGAAAATATGATACACACAGAACAGAATGAAAGCAAGAGAGAGGAAAACAACTCATAACACAGTGAGCTTCAATAAATGGGTGTCGGAAAAATGTTTAGAAATAACAAAAAGACGGAATTTGTTAAGGTTACAAAGAACAGGTAATTGTGAAGGGCCATGATTGCTTGCGTCCCGAGGTGACTTGCCACATAAAGAAAAAGATAGTCCTGACCTTTAGTTTAATTATTTGATTTAATTTTTAGTATTTAAAACAAAGTTTATTAGATTTAAGTTATTGGGATGTTGCTATATAGTCTTCTGAGTCGAGGTGTTCTTGTAGATAACGTAGCAGAACTAATTCCTATTACGCTCCCTAAACTACATCACGTGAAACTGACATTCATTATGCAGTGTTAATTATGTCCACTCTCTCTGAATATGTATTTAGACACAAAAGAGTGCTGAAAGAAATTCGGCTCGGTCCACTTCACCCATTTTTTTTTTCTGTTTTTTTATTTTTATTTTTTTTTATAAGGGTACGTTTTTCGCACGTCTTCATAAATAAATATGATTCACAAAGAAAAATCAAAATATACACCGGAAGAATATAGACAGCATTATAATCATTATATATATATATATAGAAGGCTTAAAAGCTTAACTCAATCATAAAAGGCTTAAAAGCTTAACTCAATCATAAAATTGAAAAACCCTTTATGAAATCGTCAAAAAAAAATAAATTGTAGTTCAGTGCGACGCGTTTATATATGAAACAGCCATTTGTAAAAAAGAAAAAATAAATAAATAAATAAATAAATAGATAAAATAAAACAAAATTCTCTAGACACTTCACGACATATCATGGTGCCAAAAGCTATCTTTCGCTGTGACTGACCAGACGATATGCGTACACGAATGACATCGTTCGCTTTGAAATGGATACCCCACCCTACCTCTGCTTGATCTCTTTCCGAATGTGACTGAGATGTGGATAAAAATTAACTGTTAGACCCCTTATCAAAATGGTCGCCCCCAGCAGTTTCCATAGTAATTAATTTTGCGAACAAACATGCTTATAAAGATGTATAAATTTCAAGATTGGTTATTCCTAAATTTTCGCTTGAGGATGAAACAGGGCTTGATACCTTAATTCAATTTAATTATTAATAATTATATTGAGGGTTTCGGCTCTCCTTTTTGAAACATGAGAATTCTTATGTAGCGAAGGAATCATATTTTTTTAAAATATATATATATATATATATATATATATATATGAGAGAGAGATAGATAGATAGATATGTGAGTTGGCGTAAATCTTGCGTCCTTAACTCTGTTGACACATGGGAAATATTTGATAACTATTAGGTATAAATTTTATAATAAATCTATGCATATCAGGCTTGTATAAGTACGCACAAATGCACATACGTTTGTATATGCCCGGTGTCTTTTCTCTGATGGCATGTGGGAAGGATTTAGTGATGTTAGTAATAGTTTCTCAGCTTTACACTCCGCCTACCTATTTTTTCAATAAAAAAGGATATTCGGTTGAGCTCTTTATTTCCGATTCGAACAATATGTAACCTTTTCTGGAAAAAAGAAATGAAAGGAAGAACGTGTCAAGAAAAAAAAGCTTTTCTTTCAATTGTGTAGCCATTACACTTGCCGTAGAGAGCATTAAAATTGTCATACAGATCCTAAAACTTTTCTAAAAATTGTCATATAGACCATAAAAATGTTTCTACAAGCACTAAACATTTACTAAAAATAATTGTCGTACAAACCATAAAAATTACTTAATATTAAAAAAACAAACCTCTAAAAACTTACCTAAGTAGCGTCCAAAGTTTTAGATTAAAATTGAGAAAATATTGTCGGAATAGTAAAACTATTGGTGTTGGTTTTATAAACAGTTGATTAAAGTTTCTGTACATACTAATCTTATTATAATTTAAGTTTCTTAGATGCATTTATAAAAATATTAGCTTAAAAGCCGCACTCAGAATACACAACGAAGTGGCATGAACCACCATCAGTAGCCGGGAATGAGCAGATAAAGCTCAGGTGGGATACGACCATATTGACTGACAAGCACTTGGAGAGCAATCGCCCTGATATCACACTTGTGAACAAGAGCAATCAGGAATAGACCCTAATAGAAGTTGTTGCACTTTTTCGTGAAGACGAAACAGGCGAAAATACCAAGACACGAAGATCAGGCTGGACAAATCAGAGAATTCTAACAAATAGCAACTTAAGTTGTCTCTTTTGTGGTTAGCGCACTTTGGACTATTTCCAAGAATATTTCTACCTTACAAGATGCCTTAGGGATACATGACATTATTGGGATGGCACAGGTGGCAACGCTGCTTGAGGAAAGTTTTATTGGCTGCGGGTAAGAGCCGAGATGTAACTGTCATCACCCAACCGCAATATCTAACAGTTGGAGATTATATCAAATAATAATAGTAATATATAAAATCATTCTACAAGTTCTCCAAAACTTTAATAAATATTTAGCATCATCTGAGGGCATTCATATACAATGTAACCCGGATATAAGAGACCCGGATATAAGAGAAAACTGAATATAAGAGAGATTTTCTTTGGTCCCAAATTAAAGCCTGTGTTAATGTATATATAATAGACCAAACCCGGATATAAGATAAACCCGTATATAAGAGACTTATTCTCCGGTCCCGACAACTCTCTTATATCCGGGTTACACTGTACTTTTAACGAACAGACGAAGCTTCACTTTTTTTTTCATTTTTCTATCTGCTTTTAAAGATATTTACTATTAAAGATTTTAGTATTCGCCAAATCCTGTAATTTAGATTGGTTTAATTCAAACGCAAAGCCAACTCTAAACAAACAAACAAAAGATCCTTCTTACTGACTGCAGTTATTCCGTTACTTACAAACTGTAATAATTCCGTACACTTGTATAAAAAACAATATGGAAGTACTTATTTGTATGAATGTCTAGACTCATCTTGGAAACCTATTAATCGCTATATTTATGCAAAAATCCTTCCTTAGTAACATGCGTAACGGATAAGGCCATTTGGATATTGTTGATTTTATTGGAGGACAAGTAAATTATATTCGAGTCAATTGTCTTTATTGCTAATCAGTATTTACCATGAAATTTCTATTTGTTCCAGTTTTCTCGAGATTCTTGGAATGTTTTCATTGTACATTGTATTTTTGTGTTTAATTTGTCATTTGAAGTCTGAATACATGTTGGGAAATTTTCAAAACTTTACCTGCTATTCTTTTATGTGCCATGTCTCTTCAGGATTTCGGAGATCATGACTCTTCACAGCTTCCTGTCTTTTGTTACTCTAAAAAAACTATTTCTTTTTACTACTCCCCTTTGTCTCTGTTCCGCCACCCATTCACTCAAATTGGCTAAGTAGGTTACTCACTTCTCCCCCTGCTTCTCTTGCTTTTAGTATGACCTGTGAGTGTTACATTCTCCAGGTCCCCTCACTTTATTATGTATCCCAGAAATCTCTTTCTGATTGAGTATGTGTGTTTTTAGTTCCTATTCTCTTAAAACCTTTCCTCGTTGCTCATGTGTTCCGTCTATCATATTCTCAACATCCATCGATAGAACATCTCTGTCGCTTCAAGTCTCTTTTTCATCTGTGAAGTGTTTCTCCAGTGTTTACTACTAATTAGGGGAACATATTGTATAGTACTTCATCATTCTTTTCTTTGTTCCTAATGAAATTTTCTTATCAATACTTTGCTTAGTTTCTGGAAGGCACCTTTTGTAATTCCTATTCATCTTCGGATTTCTGCTTCACACCTTCCGTCGTCATTAGCAAGATAAATTTCTTTACCTGCTTGATTTTGATAAATGTAGCTTACATCGTTGATCGTTGATAACTATATATTCTGTCCTTTTACACGTAATTATATTTCCTTCGCGTTTTCTTTTACTGCTTTATCTAAGAGTTCTTTCAATTTCCTTTCTGAGTCTGCCATCAATACGGTGTCTTCTGCGTATCTTGCTGTTAAGATTCTGACTACCAATAATAACTTCCATCATGTCTTAGGATGATCTCGCTACATAGGTTAAATAAATCCGGTGAGAAAAAGCATCCTTGTCTTATCCCTCTTACTAGTTCTGTAATATCATTTGGAGGCACGGTGGAGTAATGGATAGCGGCTCGGATTGAGGAATCGGGGAGCAGAATCCATTACATTCACTTACGTGCTAATACCTTTGGAAAAGGTATGAATCCTCCTCTTCTCCCCCAAGCTATGGGTAAATAGCAGGACAGACCGGGTTCTGTAGCCTTGGATGGCAACTGGTCTACCGCAGAAAGAAATGGCAACCTACTGCGGGAAAAAAACATCTGCCTCGTTAGTTATGTATCGAAAGATACATGATCGCCTAAGCGTGTATCACGCATGGCACGTAACTGACTGAATATCATTTAGTTATTTCTTATATCTCATTTATGCAGGATTACTCTTCTACTATAGTAACAATTCCTTTCTAACTTATATTCTTCGGAGACCAAGTTTACTTTATGAAATCTGCACACGATTGGTGATAGTTTCTCCTGCTAACAAGTAACAGAACACCTGCCGGGCATGATTCTCAAACCAGTTGATTGAGAGTTATTTAAGTATACTTGCAAGATTGATTTATGAGTGCAAGAATAATTTGCTGATATACGACTAGTATATATATTTCTATAAGACCATGACAAAAACAGTTTGCCAGTCCGTATATGAATGGTATTTGATTTTAATTTTTTCAGTTTACGTTACCTTGGTAGGGCATATGAAGTATACAGTCTTTGTTATTTGTAAAATTTTATGAAAGATAGATTAATCAAATTTCCTTTCTCGATTTTCTTTATAGACAATGAACAGCTGTTATTCTTTGAACCTTGGCAGTAATAGAGAATGTCAAGGTAGGTGAAAGGAATTTTTCACTTGTGTAATTTTTGTCTAACGTTTGTAGTTATTTTGTATCAAACCTTCTTTATTTTGGGGGAAAATATAATTCTTCCAGTTTCAAGAATGAAAAGATTTTAACATACTTGATATTTTGCTAGCATTAGATAGGTATATACAAAGTACATACAAAGGATGTTATAGAAAACCGACATTTTACGAAGAAACACCAAATCAATATCAGTATTTTCACTAGCATCAATATTTTCAGTAGATTTCCCAAAAGAAACCGAATAGAAATCTACACAAGTTTTAAACGAGGGAAGAAGAGTTCTGAACGATTTTATTCGCCTCATCCAATTCAAAACTTCAGTAATCATTAGCGTCCTATTAACATGAATTATGACGTCCTTTCGAAGGTCTTAGAAGAAATTTCCAACGCTCTCCTTTACGATCACTCCAATTGTGTTGGAAGACCAGGTAAATGTTGTGGATTCCGGGAATGGAATCCTGCACAAATAAATAAACAACGCCAGTAATTGAGATAGAAAAATAAGTGTATTAAACGTAAAAATACAGACTTGAAGTGAAGATTAGTAGCCCAGGAATGCGGGTTAGTAGAAAGTATATGTACAAGTCTCTGTAAGTGAAGCCGTAATTATCTCTCTCTCTCTGGACTCTCGTATAACTCTCTGTGAACACCCTGTGTACTGTCTCCGTATCTCTCACCTTGACTCAACGTATCTCAACCGGCAGGTATTCTCTCTGTCAGTATAAGTATACTTTGGACGAGTCCATCTTGTGTAAAAGGGGTCTGCCCCACAACAGTAAATTTCCTGGTGTACTCGCTAAATCCATTTTTTCTTAATCTATGCGTGATCCGTTTCTTCAGCAATAAGTCAGTCATTAAACGCCACAGTAAGAGACAAATGTTTGTTTGTTCGCAACTCGCGCCAAAAACGTCAGAATAATGTGTGACGTAGACGATTGCAGTCACTTGCCGCGTAGGTTTTTATCATCTCTCAGTAGCGTCTCTGTCTTCGGACAGAGTGCGAATCAATGGTGGCTCCATCGGAAGACAGAGGCGCAACTGAGGAAAATCATACTGTAAGATGTCCAGCCTTGGGGGACAGATGCCCAAGGATGCACCTTCTCATTGCACTAGGGAGAGGGACCGGTGCTCGCACCGAGGCCAGATCAGCCGACGGTTGCAGGGGCTCGGGGAATTTTTGTACTTGGTCCGAGTGTACGCGCTCGGGTTCCCCTACATTAAACCCGGCCTTGTGTCACATCTCGTCTCAGTGGGGAGCCAGGGTAAATATTTACACGATTGCAGTGTCATTTATTAGCAATACCGCTTACGAGTATTCTATTAAGCAATCCTATGATCAATAACTGGTCTAAATTGGAGATTTTCTTTCAAGAGGTTTTTTTCTACAGTTTAGATAAAAAAGGGAACGAAACAAATAGGCTATTTTAGAAGAATTTTGATATCGTCACTATTCAATCCTTTATTCAATTTTCCAATCTACATGAATGTATTGTTACTGTTAAGGATACCGAAAAGATCACATAGAAAAAGTAAAATAAAACCAAGCCCATAACATTTCTTAGAGAACGTGTTAAAGTTTATTTAACAAGTGTTTACTGAAGTTCCAATATTAAGTAACATTATTATTCCATGAATTATTCGGACATGTATCTTTATTCTATAGATTTGGTCACTATGTAGCCAGTTTTCCGTCCTTCCTCAGGTGTATGTAGTAAACGGAAATCTTTGAGCAAATTCCACTCCTTACGGACGATTTTTTATACTTAACATTTTTATTTGTATAACGTGAAAAAGTTTATATTAGAGCTCCTTTGCTTTAATTTAAAGATAGTTTTCATTTATGCCACTTTTGATACTCTTCATGAAACTCTCAACCAGGTATCCCCAAAGTTGTCAATATTGACCTCTGCAGATCAATTGGACTGTCCATGGGGTCTGTAAATGCTTGGGGTCTCAAAACAGGGTGTTAAATGCTTGAAGCTAAAAGGGGAGCGATAAACAAATCGCGGTAACTTACAACTAAAACTTACCAATTTCCAACCAAATATGCCCTTGCTATTGCTCATCAAACGCATCCATCCCATTAATGATGTCAACCAATACAATAAAAATGTATATTAATTTAGTTTTTAATGTTTTTATTACCAATGTTATATATGAAGTTTTCCTCATTAATATTATTATAGTAGAATCCCTGACAACCGGACTAAGAAGGCCTTCCAGATATGAAGGGTTATATTTAGATTAAAACAAAAGAACTGAAATCAGGTTTAACATTTATTTTGAATTTTATTATAGTAAACAAAATAAGCTAAAGGTGAGTGAAATATAACGGAATTGATTTTAAAGAAAAAGAAATAAATTATGTAATGTTAACAAAAATTCATTAAATTAAGTATATCACGTATACAAAACAATGTAACGAGGATTTTTTTAATCGCTGTTGAATGATGATTCTTTCTCTTCTAATGTCATTCTCAACTTTTTCCGCATTTCGTTTTCCTTTTGTTCTTGATTTTTTTTAAACGAAAGACACTTTTTATTGTGCGTTATTGCAATCATCATAACTGAATGCTGGCTTTCTTTCCATAAAACTGACAACCTTTTCAATAGCTTTTTCGATTTCAGTCCAGGTTTCATCACAATCATGTTTTTATTTCCTTGTTCATTGTGAACGCTGAAGAATAGTTTCTTTGGAAGGTTTTATATCATACAATGTTAACTTTACTATGTTGAACTCAGTCATTAGTTACAATGAACTTTCACCAGCGTCTAGTCTGTTTAAAATTTCCACTTTTTGCGATAACTCCAAAGTTGTTTTCTTCTTATTCCCATCATCTTTTTTTGTACGCCATGTAAAAGCCGGGGTGAAATAAACATAAGCAATTATCCAAAGTAAATTTCCTGAAAAACAGAAATTTCAAATCAGTTACATATCATACAAATAGTTCAAATATACATATCAAAATCATGTCCGGATATGCGGGATTCCGTATACAGTGTAACCCGGATATAAGAGAAACCCGGATATAAGATATTTTCTCTGGTGCCAAATTAGAGCCATACTTACCTAAACAAAATAGACCAAACCCGGATATAAGATAAACCCGGATATAAGAGACTTCTTCTCCGGTCCCGACAACTCTCTTATATCCGGGTTACACTGTATAAGGCATTCAGGATATGAGGGATTCTACTGTATACTATTCAAAAGCTTCTTGTGTAGAAATAGAAATTGAAGAAGGAAGAATAAATCAAAGTTAAACTGGATTAAAAATTCTATGAAGGTGTTGACAAATGAAGGTGTTTAAACTAAGGTTTGTGGGAGTCCTGTTCTAAGCAGAAAACCTTATCGTCCCTATTTTTCGTGTAACTTTCACTATTCCATCAATTAGAACAATTCACAAATCATAGTAACAAAGATTTTTTTACTTACACGCCAAATTATGATTTTTTTAAAAATTCCATATTGTATCCTCTAATCTCCATACTAAACCATTTACTTTCTCTATATTTTTCTTGATAACTTTCACCACGATTTCAATCAGAATAATTCATAAATATGTACGATAAAATCTTATAAACTGAATAAGTTATTTGAATAACAAGAAGTAGGTTTAGAATCATGTCAATCATTTCAGTTTAATATTAAAGATTTCTTTCAACTGATTGAGCTTTATCATAAGATCATGCATTTTTTTCTTTAACCGATGAATTATCCCTTTTCTTTTATTATATGATTGCATGCGAAACGATTATGTATCTAAATGAATTTGGCAGGATAGGGAAAAAAGAACAACTTAATAATTTATACAGTATTTTCACAACACCTGAATAAATTTCTTCGTACAAACCAGATATACTTTTGGTGTATTTATGAATGACTAAAAAATCAGAATTGAGCTTACTCGAAATTGGAA
>OZ038484.1:124851910-124871910 GCA_964036315.1 Acanthosepion esculentum | reverse complement strand
ATGTAAGAAAACCTCAATATTTGTTGCCGTGTTTTAAAAATATATTTTTGTTTTTGGACAGAGGCGCTAGTCACCAGTTTATATCAGCCTCTTGCTCAATCGATCCAGAACTTCAATGCTCGATTTCCCCTACATAAAAATGTTATCTTTCATATATGTTTATTTTTACATGTTTCATGTTTATAAACATACATATAAAAAATATACATATATGCTCATTTTAAAAAGTTAAACATATACATTTTAAATTCATTTAAAAAAATTAAGCATATACATATATATTCATTTAAATACATATAAACATATATGTTTCATATAAAGGGTGTTTCATTACGACGGATCAAAGTCAGCAGTAGATAAATCAGTGTTATTGGGGAAAATTTATTTATTTCTGTATTGGATCATGTTATTTAAGTCATAGCAATTATGTGTGAAAAATAATTTCGCCAAAATGTCCGCCAAATCTGAAAGAAAAAGAAAAAAATTATTAGACGCTTAAATTTAATTTACATTTCAAATCGGTCCAGGTTATTGGAACACACTTTATATTTATATGTTTACATGTTTATAAACATACACATATAAACATGTATTCATTTAAAAAAATTAAACAAGCATTTTAAATTTATTCCACACTATATGTATATGCATTCCGAATCTTATATATTTCTAACCTCCAAACGCTACATTGTGCATATCCATGTATGAGTAGACGCCCTGTTTTGTTTTAAACGGTAGGAATTACGTCTACCCATCAGCGCATTCGAGAACTTTAATGAAGAAAATGTGCTCTCCAGCAGGGTTCAAACCTGTGTAGCTCGAGCAATCTAAAACACGCTGGTTTCTCCGACTGCATGCTTTCTCCCACAGAAGCCTTACTAAGTGCCTGGGATCCAGCAAATCCTTCCAAATCTTAGTTCGCAAAACTAAACGATGACATGGCTATTTAGTCATGCCATAAAGTAAAAATCTAAAGCTTCATGACATCCAAAAACGCAGTAGTAAACTTATAGTAAAGCTCATGTACAAATCAAATTCATTATTTTAGCTAATCACCTGATATACTAGCCTTACTAACTTTAACTAAAAATTAATTTTCGTAATTAATCAATTGTTTCGTGCGTGAAATCTACAGGCCACAGTTTTAATATTGGTTTTCTGAAAATGAGAAATAAAAATGTGCTTTTCTGAACAAGTTTGTATCCTCTAGACCAGGATTTCTTAAACTGGTGTTCAATGGATGAGTTTCAGGGGATCCGTGAGGATCAGATAAAAATTAACATTTATATTCACTATACAGCTCTTGTATCAATCAATGGTGTCGTATTGAAAGAAATAAAAGAAAATGCATCCTGCCACTGCTTGAAAGAAAACGCAACCAGTCACTACTTACAGTGCCGATCGCTAGGCGTTTCTAGCCTTACTGTTGGATTGATGTTTACCATTTAAACGTGTGTCTTCAGTCTCTGCATGACCACCATCTTTTGCCACTCCATAAGAGCAAGTGATAATTCTCATTTTCTACGGTTTATCACGGCTTGATTATCATCTGATATACTGGTGAGGATTAATTGACTACAAATTCTTTCAAGTGTGACTGGCTGAAAAGTGTGTGCATGATGGTGCAATATGGAGAAATGCACGTACAAGTTGTGCAAATCAGACTGTGAATATCTGCTTGTCTGTCAGTCTATGAAGGGCTAGTATTTATAGGAGCCATGACTCAAAAAAGTTTAAGAACGACTGCTTTAGAGCATCCTGTTTACTTTTTCTCAGCAGCAGTATTAGTTGCAAATGATTAGTTCCTTTTTATAGGTACCTAAAAAAGAATACTATACCTTAGTCTAAAATGCATTTTTTCTTGGAGCTTTAATTTTAGTTTTAATTCCAAGCTAATAGATTAAATATAACATTCCCAATAAGTAAAAATACGTTGATGCATTTCAAACCAAATTAAAAATGATTGGAATTTTTTCTCCTTATCATAAAATCTATAAATTCGTCCACCTTTTTACTATTTGTTAATAGATTTACAGTTAAAATGGCTAGATGTAACTGTAAGTTCTATGCTAACTGTTTTTCATATCGTACTTCGCGCTTTTTGCTTTCCAGTAAACTTTGATCTTTAAAAATATAAATGCAATTGCCAATCGTTATCTTCTGTCTTCTTAACTCTTGTTCTTTTTTGTTCTATCTCCATAATAGTGATTTTTCCCATATTCTCTGACACTCAGTAACACCTTGCATCTTAGTGGCTTTATTGCCTTGCTTGGGGTGAAATGATTAAAAAAAAATGTAAAATGGTTTTAATTGAAAAACAAACTTTATCGTCTTAGCATCGTTCAAAAAACCTACTAATCTTACCAAACCAACGTTCTATTGAACTCGGGATGACGTTAATTTTGAGTCCTGAAATTCTAGTTAAGAAAAGCAGTTGTTGGTATTAATGATAAGCCCATTCATATCACGGGAGTTATTTTCGATTAGGCTGAATTATACCCGGTTATATTCTGGGCTGCTACACCGGTTTCGAGATAAACACAAGCATCCTTGATGTGAATATCTGTGCACAATGTATTCTTGGGCGCTTCTCATCAAAACAGAATTCACCACATACAGAAACACATTCTGTCCATTCAGTACATTTGTGTGGTTGCAAGATACAACGGTATCTGAGTGCTAATATCATCCAGTATTTAACTAAATGCAAATGACAGGTAAAATGATTACAAGAGCGGATTGTTGCGAGATCACCTCAACTTGGGAAAATAAGGAATACAGAAGAAAAATGAAACAAAAGAGGAGAATGAATGACAGAACAATTATCAAGTTTGTTCTGACAAACAATTGCTACCAGTAAATAATAGATCACTGTATTTCACTTCAAATATTCTAAGTCAAAACAAAGATTTAAAAAAAAATAATGCCCATTTCATTTGAATAAATCATTATAATTATCGAAAACTTCATTTGGGAACTACTTTCCACTCTGGATAGTTCAAAAGCGTCTCCGTGTTTTTGTAGGTAACAAATTATTTTCCACCCTAAAACCCCCTTCTCACAAGCGAGACGTCGTAAGCCTTTCGCTGCTCTATCGCTATTTTCGTGGAAAGTGTTCACATGACCTATTGTCTGCAGCGGACACATCTTTCACAAGTTGTGATGGTGGTTTCCAAAGCGTAGTTTAGATGGGGCACAAAGCCGAAATTACGGGACACCCGGTGAGCATCGAACTATTCAGTCGTGATTGATCGAGCGAGACAAGCTTACTAAATATTACACCACATCGAAGTGCCCCTTTCACCAACCGCGATGAACGGATGTTCTATCAGGGAGACCCCGTGCCTTGAGCGCCTGTTGGGACCTCAGGTTGAACTCCTACATACGATACCTCGCAAAAGATGCTGGGAAAATGGTCGGTTCCTTGTACTGCTCCAGCAAGTCCATCAGTTTTCTTGTTATTCTCTACATTTACAAAAGCCAGATCAGGCCGAAAATTGAGTTCTGCTGTCATATATGAACTGGAGCTGCACGGTCTTCGCTTTCCACTCTAGATAGATCCTTTGTAGGTGACAAATTACTTTCCAGCCTAAAACCCCTTTCTCAAAGGCGAGACGTCGTAAACCTTTCGCTGCTCTATCGCAATTTTCATGACGTTTTCAGTGTTCAGACGAACTAATATCCTTGGTTCAACCATTTTCACGGTTAAGAGTCGCCAAACCACGCACATTGTAGCGAATTACCTTAATTCCCTTCGTATTACCCTGGTGAGATGGAAGTTCCACTCAAGGAGCTTCTTGCCACGAACCGCTGCCTTCTGAAACCGACTCCCAAGAGAATGATTCCCCAATCACTACAATATTAACCTGTTTAAAAATAGGGCTAGCAGTTATCTTCCATACACATGCGCACAAGATATATATACACATCTATCTATATATAGCGATTTTCCAAGCGTATCTCAGATGTGGCACAAGGCCGAAAGTAGGGGGCACCCAGTGAGGATCGAACTCACAACTCAGTTGTAATTGTTCTAGCGAAACAAGCTTGCTAACCATTACACCCACTCGAGGTGCCCATATTGATTTTCCAAGCGTAACTTATATTTGTCACAAGGCCGAAAGTAGAGGCACCCAGTGAGGATCGAAATCCCTATTCAGTCGTAACTGTTTTAGCGAGACAAGATTGCTAACCATCACACCACGCCGAGGTGCCCACCATCTATATATATATATATATATATATATAT
Organism: Acanthosepion esculentum; assembly: GCA_964036315.1. Classification (NCBI taxonomy): domain Eukaryota; kingdom Metazoa; phylum Mollusca; class Cephalopoda; order Sepiida; family Sepiidae; genus Acanthosepion; species Acanthosepion esculentum. Next base: position 124,867,661 of record OZ038484.1, on the reverse strand, counting down.
ATATATATATACACACACATACATACATCTATCTATCTATCTATCTATCCATCCATCTCTCTCTCTATGTATGTATGTATATATATATATATATATATATATATATATATATATACACTCATGCACATGTAGAGAAGCAAAAAAGCAAAAAAAAGCATTTTATATTGATATTATTCTTTTAGCGAACAGATAACTTTCACATCCATTTATGTGACCTGAGACGAAAAGTTAACTAAAGACTAGTTCCAGAAGAGCGTACTCCCAGGCTGCTGCTTCTCCATTGCATTTAAAGTGGGGAGGGCCAGAATCAGTCCCTAATGGCTGATGCATTCCAAAGGGGTGAGGGGAATGTTAAGGGAAATGGACAATTTCTGGTACGACCGCATGTACGTTAATTGTGTTCTGGTGTTAAACTTTCCATCATGGGGCGTGTGCGGGGGTAGGTAAACAGCGTTTTTCAGCAAACACACATAAGTAATGCACAATTTCTCTGCTGATCACTGAATTTAACTGCCGTGGTTGTTGATAACTAGTGGGAAAAACTAAGATTCAAAATCTCACATCAGGTCTTGTAAAAACTTGTGTCGAATTCTCTGAGAACATGTGGCAGAGAGAGTGAGAAAAATAGAAGTAAAATATATATTTATATAGAATCCTGAAGTAAACATCATATGAATTAGCCACTAAGTTTTATTTTAAATACGATAAGAGAAAAATGTATTCTTTATATAGAATGTTAAATGCTAATTACTAAGCTTAGTTTATTTTGTCATAAAACCACAAATATGGACAACCGAGTGAGAAGCTTAAGAGCTACGCAGTCGTAATGAGAGTAGCCTATTAACCATGACACCACACCGAGATGTCTTTGAATTTTAATATTGACTTGAAAGTCTCATGTACAAGTTTGAGGAATATAAGGCGCGAATGTCTTTCTCAAAGGAAAAGGAGATAGAAAACAAAATTTTTTGCTTAGGTGATATCGACAGATGTGTGAAATATCCGGCGAGACAAGGGGAACGCTGGGTAATTTGACAAAGAAACAGACTGGGCATTTTATTTAAATTCGCAGCATATTGTGTTATATAGGTATTGTAAGTAAAACGTAGAGAAATTTTATTACATATGTGTAAAACTTTCCAGCGAAGAAAATGTTTTCAAATATATATATATATATAATCCGAATAAAATTTTTATTTTACTAAGAGAGTCGACATTTCTTGGGCATATTAGGAGGAAAGAGGGCTCAGAAAATTTAACACTTGCAGGACACGTTGAAAGAAGGGATGGCAGCGAGTAATCTACCTCATGTATTTGAGTTAATAGATAGAGCGGGGACAGATATTATAAAGAGTTAAACGTTGCTTAGAGCAATAAATGTCAGGAAGTTGTGGAGGGTCACAGTCGCCCACGTCATAAAGACGTACGATACAAAAAAGAATTTACTTTCAGTTTGTTGGAAAAAATTAACATATAAAACTTTTGTGGTTTGGAGGAGACCATTTCTTTTTTATAAATAAATTTGTCTATACGTGTGCGAGTGTGTATGTATGTGCGTACGTACATTGTATGATGTAATGGCTGACGCAGCTCCAGGTGTCATGCGTCTCTCTATCCTATCCAAACCGTAAACGTCCTTTCTTATTCGATTGTTTGCATTTTCTATCTTTATATTGCAAGTTGCACCGGATGAATCCCGAGGTCATTCGGTGTATACGCCTGCGCGATAGTGGCCTATCTGCCATTTTTGACAACAGTGCGAGATTTGTATGAGGATTTCTTGTGTGTGTGTGTGTGTGTGTGTGTGTGAGCGTGGTCGAACACTCATTTCTTCGCACGTCTCTGTGTGTGTAAACGTGCATGTTACAAAGCTTTCCCTTTGTATATTGTTACGTATTTATGTCATATAATGGACATATCATATCAGAGTCAAATATTGTTGGTCGAGTATCACGGGTTTTATAAATACATGAGAAGACTGGTTACAATGTCAAGCAAATATCGAGAGAGACATCATAATTAAGCCATAATAGTCAACCAACCAGCCAAGAGGCTCAGCAGGGCAACATACATTCACACACACACACACACACACACACATATATATATATATATATATATATATATATATATATATGCGCGTGTGTGTGTCATATCGCATTGAAACATTGGAGTTAAACAACGTCGAACCTGGTCACTACCTAGATGTGTTACTGGCAATACCAGGTGCTGCAAGCGTGGATATGTGGCTGTTGTGATAGATAATGGCTCGGAATTGGATCTCGAAGCGTGTATATATATATATATATAGATATATATAGATATATATATATATAGAGAGAGAGAGAGATTCACACAAAAAACGTTGTTGCCAAGTTTGAATTTTCTTGGATGTTTGAATTGCAGACCTGCTAATATTTTCAAGTAACAACGTCTTCTAATATAAACGTTATTTTGAGAAAGGAAACGGTTTCAATAAATATGGTTTTGCACGGATTGAAACACAAAACTTATTTCAGCATGATAATATAGAAAAACAGTGTTTGTATTTATTCCGGACAGATATACATATAGTCTGAAAGCTTTTTGTGGAAAAGGTTTAATGCTCTTTAAAATTTCTGGTGTCATCCGGATTTTCTTCATTTGAGAAACAGACGGCCCTTTATTCCGAATCATGCATTAACGAACTTTAGAAAATGCTAAAACGCAACGATATTTTTCTTTTTTACCTGCGATTAAGGTGTATGTCCAGATGAGTTAAGAGATGAGACCACACCTTTTTAGGCGATATTAAGTGAGAATTGGGCCAATGAAGAAGCAACGTGGAGGCTGAAGAAAGCAGCAGCTAACCAAATTTGAAATTGTGTGAGAAATGATTGAATAAAATTTATTAATCAGAAACTTCGAGAGTCGCAGACATTACTTCAAGAGTTTCAATATAATCTCTTTCGTCAATAGGAGTTGCAGAGGCAGTCAACATAGTTGCGAAGTGAAAGTTGAACAGAACATGTCGGCATGCTGATTGAATCACCCAAAGGCCAAAAGAATAGCGAAAAACGAAAACATTCTAACTTCTCCGACCAAGATAAAGTTAAGAAGTTGATGAATAATTTTGATTGAAGGTTCAGCACCACATTACAGTCATACAATTGACCAATGACTCCCAACGTGAGGCGCATGGTAATATTTTGGTGGGGCGTGCGTAGGATGTGCACCCTTTGGCTTATTATACCAACAGAATAAGGGGGCAATTCGAGAATGAGTTATTAACAGTGAATTGGTTCGTAGTGAGGGTGTTAATGCGTGTTAATACATACTATGCGTATACAGTATGCATACATTTTGTGTGTACCTACGTACACGTGTAATTGGTATACATGTAATAATTAAATATTAAAGGGGGGGCACCAGAATTTTAGAAATACCAAAGTGGGTCATGGCCTCAAATCGTTTGGGAACCACTGCATTAGACAAACTCAACGAATAACATCTCTCTGTCGACTAAGCAACCTCACGAGAGAGTTTCTGTTCAAGTATGCGTAGTAAGGTTCTTGGTTTTGTTGCCAATGTAAAACAAGTTCACTCAAACGGTTCTTGAAATATTCAAAATGGTTTGATATTTTTGAACAGATCATGTATAATAAATTGTGATAATCGAGAGAAAACAAACGATAATAGTTAGATTAGTCGTTTCCTTATAAGGAAACATTCGGCATTCATTTACCGAACAGTTTACGGTACTCTGGGTTGAAAATAAATTTTCTCTTAAAAGAGTTTTTCAAGAAAATGGGTTTCTCAAATCTACTATCATCACTCTTTCTAGTATTGATGGGAGGGGTATTTTTTTAATTCTTTAAAATAGTGTTTATGTTCTTTGTTTGTGATTCTGTGTCGCTAGTCTGCGAGATCTGCGAAGTGTAGTCCTCCCTAAGTCCCACAGGTTCTCATTCGCTTAAAGCTATTTTAATCACTGGTCCAGGAAGTTGGTTGTATATAGTTGATACTTTAGACATTTCTGAGAGAACTGGACACTATGTATGACATCCATACGAAAATCTAGACGTGAAGCGGTTATTTAAGAAAAAGGTTCGAGTTCTTAGGTTAATATTTAGGTTTTGTAGATTCTTACGATGTTAGATAAAGCTACCTCCGACTGCAGCCTAGCCTATGTTATCTTTCCTTATATCCTATACTAAATTTGTTTTAACTGATCCATAGACTTGTGTTATTGAAGTGTTTAATATTTATAAATTCTGCATTCTGAATTTTTGTGGTGGATTAAGACTAAATGCCATTACTACTCTCATTCCAATTCCAGATCATAATTTCTGTTTTGGAAAGATTTATCACAAGTCCTACTTTTCGGAATACGTAATTTTTTGCTTAAGCTTATACTTATTCCAACATCCGGCTACAGGCCCATGTCTACGTACTTGGCCCGGAACAAGCTGGGCGATCCTAACTTTCAATCGCTGGATAGTCTTGCTCACATAGTTGATCTCACATCGACATTTATACGGATAAACAACTAAACTCTGCTGATGGGAAGGCAAGACATCCTTGCGGTTAGAGAGAAAAGCCCTTCTGGTAGAAAAAATATTACGGACCAATATGGCATTAAAACACCGTTTGATGGAAGAGGATATTTAGAGGTTAGGATCGCCCAGCATGTTGCGGGCCAGGTGCATAGACATGAGCCTGTAGCCGGATGTTCATAGGTTCATGACTCCGCTATCGGCGAGCATTTATTGAATTCTGTTGCTTGCAGGACGGACTATTCTCCGGTATTCTTCTGTCTTGCACAGGGCACCAGACTCCACTTTGACATCTTGGGGTCTATTGTTATTAATACACAACGTCCAGCCCTTTGTAGGCAGAGAGAAGTAAAACACAAGTTGGCCATGTTTGGGGAGCCGGCCGCCAATTCAACGCCTGACTTGGAAAATATTAATGTTTTTCTCCTCACCTAGTTTTCATATATTTTAATATCAGTTGTTGAAAATAATTTAAAACTTAGTTTTATTTGCCGACGATATCATTTTTCTGGAGATGTGTCAGCCGAAAGATACCTAAAATTTAATCGTCGTGATACTTTTGTATCCTTTTTTTACGAATAAAATATGATCCTTTTTTTTAAAGATTATTTTATTCTGGTGTGACAATAATAATCTGTTATATATATATATATATATATATATATATATATATATATATATATATATATAACCCAATGATAAACCACTGTATATACTCGCATCTTCCAATCCCCCGCCATTTATAATCAAGCAGATAGCAAAATCAGTTAACCGCAGGCTTTCCGACAATTCTTCCAATGAAAGCATATTCAACAAAACTGAAAAAAAGACTATGAAACAGCCCTAAAAGATAGTGGAATCCCGGCAACACTCACATACACACCATAGAGGACAAAAAAGCCAACAGGAAGAGAAACATCATATAGTTCAACCCATCGTACAACAAAAACATAAAAACAAACGTTGGAAAAATATTCATCAAACTTACACGAACCTTTCCCCGAATCAAGCACTCTTCACAAAATATTCAATAAAAACACAGTAAAAATCAGCTACAGTTGTACCGAGAATATGACACAAATAATAAAAAAGCTCAGGAAAACTATCAACAAGCCACCCGATCAAATTAAACCCACGTATAACTGCAGAATAAAGAACGAATGTCCCTTAAACGGCAATTGCTTACAAAACAATGTAATATACCAAGCCACGGTAAAATCACCAGATAATGAAGAAAAATGTACATAGGAGTAACTGAAGGACCCTGTAAACAAAGAAACTATGCACACAAAACATCTTTTACAAATAGTAAATACGCGAACAGCACAATGCTTTCCAAGTATATCAGTGAAATTAAATACGAAAAACAAATCACACCAAAAATATCATGGAAAATAAGGAAAAGAACATGGGCCTACAACAATCAATTCAAAAACTGCAAACTCTGCTTGGTGAAAAAAATAGCTATAATTACCGTCCCAGACCAAAACAAACTACTAAATAAACGATCAGAACTCATCTTAAAATGCAGACACGGAAACAAATTTTTACTACGTTACTTAAAAATGGAAAACTGAAAATAATAAATAAAAACCAAAGAAAATAAATTAAACCAAATAAATAAATAAAGTAAGTAAATTAACAAACCACTCCAGCCAAAATAACAGTTAGAATAGACTACTCCATCTCTCTCTCACACACATACACACATATATATATATATAGAGAGAGAGAGAGAGGGAGATGAAGACCGTGTATGGATATAAACAGTGTAAACATACAAATCAATACAGCTTGGTTAATGATAGTTACGCACTTTAAGTGATCATCAAACTGTTTGCTACTACTTTGTGTGGGTTAAGCATACACGCCCACAAGAAGTATTTTATATTTTAGCCTTTCCTTGTGTGTAGATTATTCTCTCATATCTACCTCTCTTTTATTCCATGACATGCTGAGAAATATTTGCTGGAACATGTCAAGCATTTGAAAATGATCCCCTAATAGTTTGAAAATCTTTTTGTGGTCAATAAATTTAAAAGGCCTGACCTCCATCTCGAAGTCCGTGTGCTGAGGTTTTGGCAACTCATACGCCACGCTCTGCAATTATCTATCTATCTATCGGCACGGTTATTGGAAGTGTATTTCACCGATTTCCAAACATAGTATACAATTCGCGTGAGGTTTGAATCGAATTTAATATCACATTATACAAAGAGAATATATGCAACTTAGCAAATTTAGGATCACATAATTGCTCAATCTGGATAGAAACTGATTCTTCAAAATTTGCTGAAATTAAAAAATAAACACATGTTCTATGGATCCGTTTCAAAGTCAATTTCTTTTCTTTCTAAGCTCGGCCGACTTAGGTACAAGACCACAAATGTAAGACAATGGAAAATGAATTCACTACAGGTACTAATTGCATGCCAGACTAGTTTTTTAATCATTTCTTCGCGCGCGCACACACACACACACACGCACACACGCGCGCAGACATATTGATTCACAATTACTGCACACCTCGCTGCTCGATTTCAATAACCCTTTTCATTTAGGGCATTCATTGAAAATTGATAAGACTTTTCCATCAATGTCGAACGCAAGCTTCTATGAACTCTTGTCTTGGATATGTTGGGTCTTCGACAGGTCTCCCTAACCGAAGTTGTTGGTTCGTCATCGAACAATTGTTGTACTTGTTCAGTAGTGTTAGGTACTTTCGTTGAGCACCCTCTTCCCACCTCGTCGTCTACGGATTTAGTTCTTTTAAGTTTGTTCACAAGTTGACATATCGCTTTGTCTGTAGGACCGGTTTTGTTAAATTTTCTTGTTAATTTTTCTCTTATTTCATTACATTACACTCCTTTGATACGAGAATATTACTAAAAAGATGCGTTCTTGTGTATTCATTATTAATTCATTATTATTATTTATTAATTATTAATTGGATTCAGAAAGGGAATGAAAAAAAATTATTATTTTATACACTTCTAACGCATTAAACCTGATAAACTGAAATAAAAGTGAGTGTTTTTTTTTTTTAAATGTCCGAATCCACTGAATTTGATAGTTAATTCTGAGATACCCTCCCCCTGTGTGTGTGCGTGTGTGTGTGTGTGTGTGTGTGTGTGTATTTCTAAGAGGTGGTATTGTAATTATTTACATTGTTTGGAATGTTGTCCTCATCTTTATTGTCATATTCAGGATGTTTCGGCCGTTGTATGCCCCGGTCTTCTTCAGATAATTGGAATTTCGAACTGAACCCTTTATTTCGTCTACCGAGGTAGATTGTTTTAGTTCCACGTGACATACCTCTTCTGGATATCTCAGTTATTTCTCTCCAAGTTTTTGTTCACCACTGCAGTAGCCAGGTATTAAACTCAGGACTGTTTGTGCCAAGTCCCTGGATCCAACCAACATTGGGCTATGTGCCCTTAAGGACACACGCACGCACGCACGCACGCACGCTACTCTCATTTTCCGAGCACACCGACTATTAGGGCATGTTTGTTCAACACCCACAGAGTCCAATTGTGATTTATACTGCCACCATGCTGAGCGGACCTTAGTTACAGTTTCTAGGAGAGAGAGCATAATCTGGTGTGATCAAGACCAGCACAATGAAATGCTCGATCATAACTGTGCATTCAAGTACGCCTGTCTGGTACGGTGACTAGCTAATCGGTCACATTTCTATATAAAGCATCCACAGACCCGGTGTTTTATACTGCAACCATTCTGAGTGGACCTTAATTACAGATTCTGAGCATAATCTGTCATGATTAACAGTTTTAATAACTCCAGTACGTTCAAGACCTGGGTCACGATGACTTCGTGCGTGTTACCCCAATCATAGACATATATATATAATGTGTGTATGTGTGTATTATAATAATATTTTGCTCTACTTTATTTTGAGCACTTTTTAAAGAAGTAAATGCTATGAACTGTGGATTTCTACTCCATCTGTATTTTCTCTCATATATATATATATATATATATATATATAATCACACACACACTTATATATCTCAGTATATACAGTACCGTGTGCAAGTCTTCAGTCATTTCAAAACTATGGTAAATTTCTCATAATTGCCAGTTTATAGTTTTGGGGCATCGTCTTTTCTACACATGAGAGACATTGGCACTGTTGAAGTCATTTCCACAATTATCACATTTTCTAGCAGAAGTTCTGAATGAATGGGGAATATGGAAGACGATCTCCAAAAATGTCCGTGCAAAATATTTCGGCCACCTCATATAAACCAAGCCAGACAGACATTTTTCTGTTTTAAACCCCTATCAGGAAAATATATTAGATAATGCTAATTTCAAGATGTTATTTTACATTATTAATACTTGGCTTCAATTCCCTTTGCTTAAATAATTTCTTTAGTAAGCCTACGAAGAGATATATGCAAATCCTTCACCATCTTCACTGGTGTGCGATTCCATTCTATGTAGCTGAAACCAATAATTCAATACATGAATTCTTTTAACAATCATCAAGAAAATATGGACAAAATTAATGAGAACAATTCTCATTAGTTCATGTACTTGATGATATTTAGGTTATGGCTTTGTGCTAGGCAATCGTTCAACATGGTGACACCTTCAGTATCTGTCTATATTTCTGAGATGAGGTATTATGTACACTGTTTACATTATTCGGACTATTGTCCTCATCTTTGTCGCCATATTTATTACAACGTTTCGGCCGCCTTTATCCACTGTGCCATGTGTCCTTGAGTGGATAAAGGCGTTAGTTAGATCCAGTGACAGTGTCCAAAGAGAGTGAGTTCAGTACTTGGAGAGGGGAATTAACAGTAGATAACTGATAACTGACATCCATTAAACATGGAACTAGAACAGTCTACCCCAGTGAGCGAAATAAAGGGTTCAGTTCGGCATTCCAACCACCTGAAGAAGGCCGGAGAGTTTAACGACCGAAACGTTGTAATAAATATGGCGACAAAGATGAGGACAATAGTCCGAATAATGTAAAAGGTGACACCTGTATCAGCCAGATTCTGTTGCGTTGCGCAAAATCTCTGCTAAGGAGCTGCATGTTGAAAAATCTAATCTTCAACTTAGTCTGGTTTCAAATACTCCTTCATCAACTGGATATATTTGGCACTATTTAAGCTACTGTCAATTTTATCCCTCTTTCTTGAACCATTACTTTTTATATGTAACCCGAAAGCATAAATTTTTTACCTACAAATTTCATGTCATGTAACGTGGGTCGTTTCGCTTTTCTGTGGGATTTCTGAGAATTCCTTTATTGAAATGTAGCTCCATCCTAGTTCCATTGCTAAATGTGATATTATTCCAAGCAGCTGTGTCCCATCGACCGACGTAATCTTGCCTTCTTAGCTCATTCAGTCTACGCTTTCGATGAATGCTCTTAGTGGTATCAGTATGTTAACATTGTTATTGCCTGTGGATTATAAGGCCACACACACTGTTATTTATGTAGCAAGGAGGTGCAAGCCCCATATCCAAACGGTTTTGAATTCACATTTGTTCTCCTCCTAGACTAGGTGTCAATCAAAGCTAGATGGCCCAATCTGATGTGCTTATTAACCTCTAGATCGTGGGGATTCATATCTTTCCAATGGTATTTATGCGAAAGCGAGTGCAACAGTCTTGGCTAGACTTTGAACTTCACACAGCAATCCCACTTTCCGCGCTGATAACCGCTACGCACATGTCCTTAGTTGTCCCTTTTGACAACAAATTGGACAAGAGGAACTCATCCATCACTTGTCTTGCGGTCTTATTTAGCCGATCTTTAGATGACCATCCAATGCTCCAACTTTCGAAGGCGACCATATGAAACCCTTTCAGTGCGATGAAAATTCGCTTAAAACAATTCCGAATTTTTTAGCTGTTTTTTTTTTTTTTTTTTTTTTTTGCAAACTCATATTCTTGACCATCTTCACTATATTCAACCCAGTTTTTATTTTTATTGTTTTGGGGGTAAAAGTTTGTCATGATTTCGAACAATGAAAGAATGCAACAAGTTGATGTAAACATTTTCACTACTTGGAAGCTATACATACATACATACGCGCACACACACACACACACACACACATATATATATATATAAAATTTATGTCGCTGACGTATTTTCCGCAATCGTCAATCATGGCCTGTCTATGTTCCGATTTATCATGACATGAAAAAATAATTCACCCACCTCCACCCACTGAGCTTACTTTTCTATTTAGCGTAGATCTGATATTTAATTGGTTAATCAAGACATACCCACGAGTCTATTTTTAATTCTGACCTTACGTTCCCCGCCATTTATCTTTTAGAAAAGAAATAACATTTTGTTTTAAAATTTCCTTAAAAATCATTTAATCATCAGTTACTTACCATTCCCTGAAGTAGTACAATCATAATATTGAAGCATGAAAGCTTTTGTGTAGCGATTTCTACGTGTTTTTATTATAATCGCTTATAATAAAAATAATAATAATATACTTGTCTACTTTGTATTGAGCACTTTTTTAATAGTGAATGCTAAGAACAGTGGAATTTTAGTCCATCTGTTCTTTCTCTCATTTGGAGATATATATATATATATATATATATATATATATATATATATATATATATATATATATATATATAATGCAAATGTTTTTTGCAACAATACCGAAAGGAGTAAACTAAAATGATCAGGTAGCCGAAAACTTTTGCACGGCCAATTTTTTGTTTGTTTATTTTTGTGTGGGTGGGCGTCGTCATACACTTTCAATCATTCAGAACTTCTATAAAATTTACATATGGAAATGATTTCATGTGGCCTATTCTTTCGTCTGTAGAAAATGCAATGGGAAACCTCCATACATGTGCTGGTAATTATTGAAAATTTACAATAGTTTAAAGTGACCAAAGACTTTTGCACGGTACTGTACATGCATCTACAACGGAAAGCATATGTGATTATGTTCATGCGCGTGGATGTGATAGTAACAGTGATAATGTAAGTGGTTTGAATTGATGAAACAATGTAGAATTCTTTGACGACGTGCCAAAAAAGAAAGAAAGGTTAATAACTATATATCAACGTATCAGAGTAAATGCATTTTACGCATACATTTATATATAAATACACGTATGTGTGTATGTATGTATTCTACAGTACAATTGCTTGTGTTTCGTACGCGCTTCGGCTGCAATAATTTCTGTTCGCTGCTCTGTGACGAAGAGACAATTTCTCACCGTTGAACAAAGACGTGCGTATTAAATACACGCAGACGCCACTTTGACTTTCATTAGCGCGTACCAAGGACAGAAAAGAAAGCCTAAAAAAAAGTAGAAGGTCAGGGAACACCTTTGGATAGCACTCAGTAACCAAGTCGGGGCAGCACCTTTTCGAAACAAGGTTGGACCCTGCAGGCAGGGTCGCTTTTCATTTCTGTGTGTTGCGCTTGTTAGAAATGCGAAGTTTTCTTGATACAGAATGACTAATATATGGACATAAGATACAAGGAAATAGATGTGGAATGATTTAGATAGATCCGAAAAGAATATAGACAAAAAAAATTAATAGCATTAAGCTTATTACAAAACAGATACATCGGAAGTGAATATATATAGACAAAGGCCCCCTCCAAAATGACAAACATTTAATAAAAAAGAGGTTGATAAAATGAGATATATCCGAAAATATTATAAACAGATGCAAGAAAAATCAATGATTAATAACTAGATAGGTAAATCAGAACAGATTAGAATATAGACAGAAAAAAACGACCAAGGATAGATAGATAAGAGCAAGATAGATAGAAGCAAAATTAGATATGAAAGAGCAAAATGACGCATGTCATGAAATTCCATTTCATAGTTGTCTTCGTGATGTTAGAATATTTTTACTCAACCTCGGCTTTCTGACCATTCATCGCCGGGAACCAATGATTAATCTGGTGACTGGTGATCCGTTTTCCATGCTTTACGTCATCGTTGTATAAAGAGGACACGTCGTAATGTGTGCGTCAGGGGTAGAAAGTTTATTATCTGATAAGCCATTATAAATAAAGATTTTTTTGTTTTACATGTGTACGAATTGCTCTAGACAAGGGGGTTACCAATCTTATATCCCACACTCAGCAAGTTAATCACATTTGTAGATAAAGAAATGCAACTATAATTTGAGCAATTGGATTTTTAAAAAAATATAAGCAGTAAAATCTTCCTTAGGCTCCTCATATTCATTCATTATGTCTATCTGAGCCGACATATATATTTTAATGCCTTCTGTGTATTTATTCAGCTAGCTAGCACTCGTAGTCTGTTTGTATCTGATGTTATCGGTCTGAAGCAGGCAATCCCAACGTGCGGCACCTTTGGAAAGTGCCTGGAAACCGTATCACGGGTTGACCCTAGTCTTCTGAGTGAAATTGGGTAGACTGAACACTTGAGGGCCGTCGATGGTTGTGCTAACCCGAAGATACAAATCATCATGACAGAGGGTTTAAACCCGCTGGCCTTGTTCAGATTGATGATCACGGCAGATAACAGGCTCGCTCCCAGAAATTGTAACTAAGGTCTGCTCAACATAGTTGTAGTATACACCACAGGTGAGTACCGTGGGTTTTAAACAATCACAAAAATGCGCTTGAGCAAGAGTCTATCTATAGGGAAATATATATATATATATATATATATATATATATATATATATATATATATATATATATATACTGGATACATGTATATACGTATATATATATATATATATATATATGTATATATATATAGATAGAGATATATATTGGATACATGTATGTATATTTATGTAGACATATATATTGGACACATGTATGTATATATATATATATATATATATATATATATATATATATATATTGGATACATGTGTGTGTGCATATATATATATATATATATATATATATATATATATATATATATATGTATATATATATTTTTTAGTATGTTAAATAAACAGCAATATCTTAGCAAGCAATGTATATATATTTAATTCAAATTGATACAAATATCCTCCATGATACTTCTTTATCTAATTATTCTATGAAACCACCTTTGGCTTCAATGACTGCTTCAATTCGGGCTCAAAACCGCCCACAAGCTGCAATTAAGTGGTCCTCGTTCATTTTGTACATCACCTGGACAATGGCGGCCTTCAGTGCAGCTATGGTACTATGAAGATGTCGATTAGTCTCCCTTTCAACGACTCGCCACATATAATATTCCAAAGGATTTAAATCTGGCGAGTTAGGGGGCCATATTATGGGGGTCACATGATCGTAAAAATTCTCTGATAACCAATCCTGGGTTACAATGGCTCAGGTCTTGTTGAAAGACATATGGCCTTTCAGTGCATACTTTATTTATCCAGGGCTTAACAACCGTTTTAAGAACATTAATGTATCCAGCAGCATTGACCCCAAGACCTTGTGGGAAAATGTAAGGTGGCATGACATGACCTTCACTGCTCACAACTCCTAAAACCATCACAGTAGCCGGATATTTGGTGTGCATCACCCTGGGTACTTCAGAAGGAGATGCACATAGCTACCTGTCATTCCGTCTGTTTGTTTGTATGTTTTCTGATCTTTGTCAAAGATTTTTTCGTCAGAGAAATACCAAAGCATGCCATGTTCGTGGGGATTTTTCACTTTGTTCAGAAACTGTTTTGAACGCATGAGACGGTCTTCCTGTGTCTTCGCCTATATGAATTGGCCGTTTCCTCATTACATATGACATATTGAATGTCCTGATGTACCACTGTTCTGATAGCCCATTCTGATACCTGGAGTTCTTTGACGATGGACCTCATTGATCTTCCGGGGTTCTCATCGATGATGTTTTGAACATTCCGTATAAATTCTGGTGTTCTCACGATATCAGAGTGCTGTGAATGCTTTTTTCTTTTTGCTATAGGGGAAACATTGCCATCACATGCCTCTAGCACCAACCGAACCTTATGAACAAATGATTTGACAACATGTAAAAAGTTACTGATTTTTAAATCACTATGTTTTGCAACTAAAGCAACAATGACTGCATGTCTTTTCATTTCTTGGGTTAACATCTTCCCCCGACTGAAATAAAATAAAAATATTATAATAAATGATGTCAGTGTGTAGTGAACTTAAAACAATATGTACTCGCACCCTATATATATATATATATATATATATATGATACATGTGTGTGTAATATATATAGGACACATGTGTATATATATATATATATATATATATATATATATATATATATATATATATATATATATATAGGGGATACATGTGTGTGTGTATATATATATGTGTGTGTGTGATATATGTATATATATAAATATGTGTGTGGTATATGTATGTACATATATGTGTGTGGTATATGTATGTACATATATGTGTGTGATGTATGTATATATATGTGTGTGTGTGATGTATGTATATATATGTGTGATGTATATATATATATGTGTGTGTGTGATGTATGTATATATGTGATGTATATATATATATGTGTGTGTGTGTATGATGTATGTATATATATGTGTGTGTATGATGTGTATATATGTGTGTGTGATGTGTGTATATATATATATATGTGTGTGTGATGTATGTATGTATATATATATATATGTGTGTATGATGTATGTATATATATGTGTGTATGATGTATGCATATATATATATATATATATATATATGTGTGTGTGATGTATGTATGTATATATATATATATGTGTGTGTGATGTATGTATGTATATATATATATATGTGTGTATGATGTATGTATATATATGTGTGTATGATGTATGCATATATATATATATATATATATATGTGTGTGTGTGTGTGTGGTGTATGTATATATTATATGTGTGTATGATGTATGTATATATATGTGTGTATGATGTATGCATATATATATATATATATATATATATATATGTGTGTGTGTGTGGTGTATGTATATATTATATGTGTGTATGATGTATGTATATATATGTGTGTATGATGTATGCATATATATATATATATATATATATATGTGTGTGTGTGTGGTGTATGTATATATTATATGTGTGTATGATGTATGTATATATATGTGTGTATGATGTATGCATATATATATATATTTATATATATATATGTGTGTGTGTGTGTGGTGTATGTATATATTATATGTGTGTATGA
>OZ038484.1:124814410-124841910 GCA_964036315.1 Acanthosepion esculentum | reverse complement strand
CAATATTATTGGTCCTGATCTGGAATCTCAGCTTCAATCACTTTCCCACCGCTGTAAATTTGCTTCCCTGTGACATTTCTATAAATACTTTCACGGTAATTGTTCGGATGAACTTTTCACTATAGCCTCTAGGCTTTATGAATTTAAACGCAGTACTCGCTTAGCAACAAAATCTCATCAACTTACAGTTGAATTGGCTAGTTATAACCGTAAATTCTATGCTAAGTTTCTTTTCTTACATTTGTCTCTTCCGGTTCAATGCTTTCCAGTTAACTTTGATCTTCAAAAATTTTAATTTTTTTTTCCGGAAATTGTCATTGTAGGTTCCACGACTGATTGTGGTACAGGCACATCGAAAATATCATATAGCATTTTTATCGGTTCTTCCAATGTTTCAGGTTTTTCATCGATGAATCATTTTTTTCAGTTGATTATGGTGCCTTTTAAGTTCAAATCTTTTCCCTTTTATCATGTCAATCATCTTCCCGATTCTTGCTGCTATTATGCCATCTTCCCACGTTTCTTTGCCATCCTTATAGTCCTCTAAAGAACACTTTATCGCCGACCTTGAACCTTTGTGTCGTTTTTGTTATCCGCTCATGTTTACCGACTTGATAATAACTTGTCGAACATCGATTTTACTTTTCTAGCAAACATTAATTCCGCCAGCGACCTGCCTGATGGTGCATTCGGGTTAGGTGCTACGCGGTAAACTCTCAGAAAATTTTGAAGTTCTTCCTCATCTTCGAATTATTTACCTGTGAATTCTTTACCCGTTCCGTTATCAGAGACTGTGTTATCTGGCATGCCATATCTCGCAAACAGTTCATGCCAGAAATTCATTGTCACTGAAGATGTTGGATTTTTGCACTTATAAATTTCCGGCTATTTAGTGAAACTATCAACTACCACAAGATAATGTGATCTATTTATAGGACCTTCAAAATCTATGTACAGTCTTGACCACGACGTGCCTGCCTTTAGCTTAAAGGCTTTATCTTTGTGATAGGTAATTTTGCTGCCAGACCACAACCTCTGCAAGCTTTCGCTATTTTTTTCGATATCTTGATCCATTCAGGTCCAATGTACGAAACTTCTCATCAGAGTATCTGTCAATATTTCTGAGATGAGGTATTGTAATTATTTACACTATTTACATTGTTCGGACTGTTGCCATATTTGTTGTCATATTCACGACGTTTCGGCCGTTGTACGTTCTGGCCATCTTCAGATGATTAGAATTTCGAAAGGCAGATAACTGAGACATCCGGAAGATGCATGGCACGTGGAACTAGAACAATCTATCCCGGTGGACAAAATAAAGGTTTCTGTTCGAAATTTCAATCACCTGAAGTCCGGGGCGTGCAATGGCCGAAACGTCGTGAATATGGCAATAAAGGTGAGGACAACAGTCCAAACAATGTAAATAGTGTAAATATTTTTTAAGCATTTCAACCCAAGCTAGGCGGGATTGCCACGAGCACGCAAGGGGTTACGGAGAGTGGGAGCAAGTGTAAAGAGGCGTGGTAGAGGAAAGGATGAAGAAAAGGACGGGGAATAGGTCAAGGCATCTGGAGATGTCGAATGACATTGCATTTGAATAGTTGGAGATTACAGCTATCAGGGAAGCAAGTAAGAGGTAAGAGAGTTCCACAGACGGGAAGTGCGAAACATGAAGCTATTGGAGTTGAAGAGACGGCTACATTTAACCGTTTCGATAGTGAAAGGGTGGGACTAAGTTTTCAACCTAGTAGCACGTTAAAATTGATGCAGTTTGGGAACGAGCGAAAGTCGCTCGTCAAAGCAGTTACCTTGGAAGTATTTGTGGAAAAGACAGAGGGAAGCGACGGCACGTCTGTGAGAGAGCGACTGTAAACGAGCTGCCAGATCAGGGCCAATCACATTGCATATCCGTCTCTGGATTTTGTCGAGGACCTTAAGACGAACAGCGGGGGACTCACTGCCATATATGGCAGCAGTATTCCATGCAAGGGCGAATGGTTGATTTATAGATGTGAAGGATGGACTCGGGCGAGAAAAACCTTCTGGCGCGACACAGAGAACCAACTTTCCTTTTCCTGGTAAATGAAGCTATTGATTCAACATATTTGTTCCGTCTCAGGTCAGCGCACAGTGTGAGATGAAGCAGTCTCAGAGAGGTGTTCTCGTGGAGTTGAGCATCGGACATTCTAATGGGAGGCATGGAGTGTTCTCTGTGGTGGGTAAAAGATCAGTTTTCTTTTTGAGGCATTAAAGTTAACCAGTCATTTCTTGCCCCAGTCGACAACAGATTGGAGGTCCTTTTCGAGACCAACGGCCAGAATTCTCATCAGGTATTTCGTTCTAGAAATACCAGGATTTCACCTGTGAAAATCCCCCAATATTCGTTTCTGTCACACACTAGGTATTACAACCCTTTTCCCAAACATTGCTACATCGTCGCGTAGTAAGCGTTTGGATTTCGTTCTTTGTTACTTTCTTTCAATTTATATTTATCCTAAGGGAATAAATCTGGGGAAAAGATGCATTCTTGTCTCATGTCTCTTTCTATTTTTGCATAGCTACTCAATACATTTTCTCTCTGTATGTAAGCGGTTTGCTCCAAGTATAAGTTCTGTATTATTCTAATATCTCTTCCAAATAAATGAAGTTTTCCTAGCAGTTCAAGTAGGTCCCTGTGTCGTAAAGAAAATATTTAACTAAAGATGATTTAACAGTAAACACGTTAAGACGAGATCAACGCTGACCCCCAGCGTATATGATTTTTCTTACTGCTTCCCGGGGGAAATAGTTACGTATTCCCTCACTGGTGTTGGAATTTAGTTGTTAGGTCCAGGTAAAGCGAGAATTTAGAATGTTGATTTCATAGATATACCATATCTACCTATTTGCAAAATTGGTGCGACTCAGACTTCCTACTCCTATGTCCCTTCATTTTGGATTAGGCCAGTTTAATAAATATCGCATACTAGTGATCTAGAACGTAAGATCCACTTACCTATATTCAAGAATCTCTCAAGTTTCGTATACTCCAACAGTAAAGCATGTTGCAACAGCTTGTTGTTGCATTTACCATAGAAAGTTGTTAGTCTCATACCCAAACAGTTTTAAATTCAGAATTGTCCTTCTCATACACTAGTCGCCAACCAAGGCTGAAAAGTCCTGTCTAACCTACTAATTAACCCATAGATGAAGGAGATAGATTCATACCTTTCCCAAAGGTATTTGCGCGAAAGAAAATGTAACGAACTCGACTGGAATTCAAATTCGATCATCGATTTCTCGTTCCGTGCCGCTCGCCATTACACCACTCGTACATTCTGTATTCAAGAATATAATCTCTAAATTCGATCATTGTAAAATCCTAAAAGTCAATCCCAAAACGTGAGCGGTTGCAAGAACTTCGGATAATATATTATACACAGTTAACCAAATAACGATACATGCAATTTTTTTTTTAAATTACTCAAGTGTAAAAATAGGGACCAGACTGTAACTGCTCATGCGTGTTTTGATTGGCTACAAGTGTGGACATTTGTTTATGTGCCAAGTTGCGACTGCGCGTATGTATGCATGTATATGTGTGTATGCGTGCGAAAATATCGCCCGCCAAAAGCGCATGTGTGTGAAAATCCAACGTATTATTTGTCATTCTAGGCTTCATTAGACAAAGATTATCAGAAGTATTCTGTTCTCACTAACAACAGCAAAGGAAATCTTCGTCACGATTTTCCCACCAAACACCCCGGTTTGCTCGGGCCACTGGGTCACTGAGTGCATTCTACGACCATTGTTATTCCGCTTACAACAGGAATGGTTAACTGTTAATATACTTTTATGTGCATATATATATATATAGAGAGAGACAGACAGACACATTTATATGTTTGTGTGCGTATTTCCAAACCTATATAGGTATAAAACAACGGGAAACAGAAGTAAAAAAAAAAAAAAAAAAAAAAAAAGAAGCTATATGAACATGTGTGTATTTTAGGGTAGATAGACATCCGTTTGGAGAGGAGGGGGTATTTGTTACCCCCCGAGCAAAAAAAAAAAATTGACATAAGGCTGTTTTTTAGTGTGGAGCATTCTCATACTACTCAAATCCTCATAGCGAATTCTTCAGGAATTTCCTGCTTCAATCGGCTATTTCCACAGACATCAGGTTTAATATCTTACCCTATCTCTCTCAATGCAATGGGTAGATACTGCGTTAGCGATGAATCTCCAGAGACCAAATTTCAACCAGTTATAGGCTTCCAGCCACGGAGGGTTGGAGACCGAAAGATTTGTGTTTATATAAAAGTTTGGTCGATATTGGTATATATATATATATATATATATATATATATATATATATATATATGACATTAGGAGATCAGCCAATCACGCTACCTTGGTTTCAACCTTTCGGTATCCTCAGACGTGAACAAGTAGCTAGAAAGTTCGTTTTCCGATATAAGGTCTGGGTTCGAATCTCATCATAGTCGATTTGTCAAGAACGTGATTTCTTGGTGTTATCGGTCTGGGGGGTGGCCGTGACTATAGTATAGGTGGTACCCTGACAACCTTAATGAGTTACTCGTGATTTTATTTCACTGACCTCCTCACTAAGGTAGGATGTGACACAAGGGTGCCCAAACGATGACACATATAAGCCAAGGACAAAAATTACCCGCGTCTAATGACACGTTAGCGTCAATATTACACCGAACCCACATCTCTTAGTGCAATGAGGAATCTGCTGCCGTAGGGTTGGAATCCCCAAGACTAGACGTCTTCTTCCATGTAAAATGAAGAGAACGGATATCATTTTTTGATTCCGGACAGAAGGTCGAGGTTTTTAGATCATTCTTGGCGGTTGAAAAAAAATGGTGAGAGGCTTTACCAATCTGGCATATAGGAAGAGAATCGAGCTATAATCACTGTTAATTCAGTGTGACAGTAACAGGAATTTTTATTTTACTTCTCTGACGATTCTTCCATTTTGCACACAGATATCCTATTTTACTCAAGTTGAATAATTTTAATAGCTAAACTGACCATAAAAAGCCTTTTTTGTTCGGAAATCCTTATCGCCCTGTCTGTTACTAAACCGTTCAGTTTCTATATTTACTAGTTACTTTTTTTTATCATGATAGAAGATAACGATTTACTGGAAAGCAAGAAACCGGAAGAATTGCGAGAAACTATAATGTTAGCATAGAACTTCCGGTTCCATCTAGCCATTTCAACTGTAAAACAATGAGACCTTACGGCCAATCTAGTACTGCGCTTAAATTCATTAATATATTTGTATTTGTTTGCTTCAGTCAAATTTGAAACTAGGTCCAGCATTCACAAAAGATGAGGCAAGGCTGATCTCTCAAAATCTGATAATTTAAAAAAAAGAAAGAAAAATTAATTAAACGAAAAAGTCAGACTTAATTTTCTTTTTCCGAAGGTTGTATAACTTTCAACTCTGAGTGTTTGGACTTTTAATTGAAGGTTAATGTCAATGTCAATACGCGGAGATTGCTTTTTTAATATAATTTTACTACTGTGTTTGCTTATTATTACTTTTCTTATTTACCGTTAGCAAATTCGTGGTTTTCATTGATTTATGAAAGGACACCCACAAATATATACAGTGGATTCCTACATTTCATAAGCCATATTTTTAAAATCAATTATTTTCGTATTGACTGCATGTTTTTGAACTTAATTCGGTAAATGTTTGGCGATGCTGACAATTTTAGTTGTGTCCAATATGTGGTTTTGAGCAAAAGTAAACAAAAAGCATCCATTTTTGTGACACTCCTTCGTTGTTGCCGTTCTAATTTCCATGCAGAATGTGCCGTAAATTATATCTGAGCTATGACCACCAAGCAAACTTTTTTCAAATGATTCATAATCATTGAACAACTTCGATATTACATAAATACCTTGCAAAAGACTGTCGTAAAAGAAAATTTGTTGCAAACCCAGCTGCATGCAGTGCATGACCCAACAAAGGGAATAAACAGATTTTTTTTTAAAATTGAGATACGCAGGCACTCATTTAGGAGAAGTGACGAGTTAATCTGGTCACTCTAAAATATCATAATGCCTCATACTGCTACGCTTAGGAACATGTACCAAACGAAATGTTTGCCCTCCTTGGGAGTCGAATCACCTAATTAAGCGTGTCAATTATAATGTGTGGTATCCGTCGGTCTCGAAAAGATATGCTTCAGTTGCTGATGGCCGCGCGGCATCTGTTAGGATTGTACAGATCTTCACGGGAGTGACAGTCTTGATTGCAACTAATGCATCTGAAGACTCTCTCCCCCCGATGTTGCCGTTGTTTTCTTTCCTTCGAGCACGCTTCTCCCTGGCGGCAAACCTCCGTCTCTTCTCTCCTCGCTCCAGCGTGAGCGACCGTTGGTGGCATCTTCCGACCTCTCGATGTCCATGTCCGTCCATCACCCTCATGTCCCTTGGAGCGACGATGGAGTCGCCCTCGTGCTTTCTTTCCGGGGGCGAGTTCCCCATACAGGTCCTTCGGAATCCACTCATCAGTAGACTGTTGCTTCCTGTGTTTTGCCGTCGCGGTGAAGCGATGCTAGAGTGTCCTCTCCAGTCGCAGAACTGGGCAGAGTTTTATGAGAGATTGGCGGTTACCCTTGCAGCATGTCTTCTCTCTCGACGCCACTAATGTTGTACAAGGTAAAGGTAAATGCGTGACAATTGAACTAAACAGTATATGAAATTGGATCTCCTGAAAGAGCTCTTCACTTACTTAGCGTGAGGCTGGCTGACCCCGATAATTGACAAAAATATATGACCAAGACTTGATTAAGATCAGTGGCATTCAGAGTTTGGTGATGCCCGCAGCCAACTCCTTAAGACTCAAGTAGGGATCCTATAGGGCTTAGTACTGAGAAATGTTAGAAAAGACATTTTTAAATATGTAAAAACAGATGCAACATTTCAAAAACTAAATTTTTATTTCACTCTTTGATTGGATGCCATCCCTATATGGATGCCCGGAGACGTCGCACCCTCCGCAACATCACCCCCTCCCCCACCAGCACCCTGCTGCACTCTATTGATTCAGACTGAGGCATGAAGTGTTGATTTGTATATTTACACTGTCTATATCTGAAAACACTCTATTTTGATACTGTGCACTCGTCACTCATAATTATAGCAAATTTTAAGCAGATACACACACACACACACACACACACACACACACATATATATATATATATATATATATATATATATATATATATATATATATAAGAGCCAGGAACTGTTGTCCCTGGCTCTTTAGGATTTATCCCACATATCCCTGCTCTACTTAGCGTATTGAGCACTCTACGTTTTAGCTTTATTACTCGCTTGTGGTTTTTCCTTTGGACTAAAAACTTAAGGCAATGGACGATTTATTTCGCCCTCTTCGGATGTTTCTAGTTCTTTCTTTTTTTTCCTTTTTTTTTCTTTTTTTTTTTTTCCTCGGGTACCAATTTGTTTTGATAGACTTACAAATTGTGCTATCCGAGGTTTTTTCCAACCGAATATTACTAGTAGTATAATATATATATAATATATATATATATATATATATATATATAATGATGCGCTATTGCGTATCGGTATACGTATTATAATTCTTTTTTTTTAGTATTCTTTTCTTTACTTATTTGTTTACCAATTGACTGCTGTATTTATATGACTTCTTTGATTCAAAATATTGCTGGAATGTGAAAAGTACAAAAGATTTGACCCAAGATATTTTATATTCCTTATGAATCAAACAAAGTATATTCGAGAAAGTAAAAGAGAAAAAAATTTAAAGAATATTTATTTGCAAAAACATCCGCCTATGGCTTTGTAGTAACATTTTTTGAAAAGCAACATTATTCGCTTTACATTTCATCCAGTTTCTTTGTATTCTTATCAATATTATTAAATGTAATAGAAAAATGTTAGATTTTTTTATACAATTTAAAGTATTGCACATACTATTATTATTAAATTGTTAGGAACACGTTATTGTCCTGGGTAAGACGATAAACTACATCCGGGGTCCTGGGTAAGACGATAAACTACGCCCAACAGCAAAGCCTCTGAGCGACCAAGGTATGACGATAAACTTCATCCACTTCCTGGGTATGACGATAAACTACATCCGACAGCAAGGCCTCTAATCAGGAGGTTTTGAGGAGCGTGGAACCACCTCTTAATTGCTTGTGTTCCCAGGTCCACCCTGACCCGGGGTGGTAGCACCTGTCAGGGTCCCAGCTATGGGCAAATAGTTAACCCCCCAAAGGGGTCAAACAGTATGAAAGTATAAAAATAGATTTTAATACCAGCAATACATTTTTGAAAAGAAAATATTACTATCAATACATTTTTTTTTAAATTACCAACAACAAAAATCTTGTCAGTATTAAATAACCCATTAAGGTTGATATGCTGTAAAACAAAACGAACCAAACTAAAACAAACCAGGAACACGTTAATATTAGCGGTGGAAGTAATTACTTTATTAATGCCCTTAACCCTATACCTTTACTAGTAAGCAATTATGAGTACCTATTAAAAATCACCACAAGATGTTATTTTGGCACTGTTTAGACTTATGCTGAAGGCGAGAGTACCTCTCGCGCCATCATGTCTAAATCAAATATTTACTATTGGTTGACTCTCGCTAATCCGGAACCAGACAGGTGTCATAATAATGGATTTTCGAGATCAGTAAAGTTTAGGGTAGAAAAATCGCAAAATAATATATAGTGTACTTTATGACTAATTTACATCAAATTAAATAAAACAAATCTACCCTTTTAATAAAATTTTCTAAAATTTAAAATGCAAAAATAATTTTCCTCCTTTATTAAATAATTACCAAAATTTGATATTAAAATTCAATAATTAGTTGATTTTTGGTGAGTTTTTTTTTTTTATTTCTGGTGGGGGTTTTTTTTTTTTTTTTCGCATATAAATTTTCTAATACAAATTATTACGATATTACAGATAAATAACTTTTCATAATATCATTTCAAAAATAACTCTGGTTCTATAGTGTATATACACAAATTTAGTCTTATATCAGAATTTTCCCGGCTATTGCTTTTCATTAATGTTACAATGAGTTTGATCATAAAAATTAACTTTTATGCATTTTTTTTTTATGTTTAGCAAGCTTGTCTCGCTAGATCAATTACAACTGAATAGAAAGTTCGATCATCACTGGTTGACCCCATACACTGTGTGCTAACCCTACACGCAAGCCGCTAGTGGCCCGCATGCGGGCCGCCGATGGCAACGCCAGCGGTCCTCTGGTGGCAGACACCGGCGCGTCACCAATGGTAATATTGCCGAGACGAAGACTCCGGCGGCCCGACAGGTAGGCCACCAGCGGCAAACGCTTGTGGCATGCCACCCAGTGGCAGATTGTTGGTTTGCGTTTAGGGCTATACTACCTACGCTTAGAAAATCACCATTAAGTGTATGAGAAATGTCATCGTCATAATATGATACAAATAGATTTAATATTTCCACCACCTACACTCGTCTGTGACTCATGCTCACGACTCTTCAGGAGTAGGCTTGACCTTCACAGCCGTTTTCGTCACCGCCATCAGAGGTGAGAAAGGCAATAAGGAGAGAGGATGACGATCCCGATGATCGGATGCAAGTGGGTGCCGACAATGATATTTAATGTGTATGGATAATTTTTGACCTTGCTAATTTCTTAATGTTAGGATTATAATGTATTGACTAAAGTTACTGAAATTGATTATGAATATTTAATCAAGACTTAACATCTTATTCAAACATTTTTATATAAGAAAAATTGTTTCAATATTTGAAAAGTGAATATATATTATTTTAAATAAAACTGATTGTACTGTACAAATAATTTTGACTACAGTATACACACGCACACACACACGCGCATGCGCGCGCGCGACAGAAATGTCGAATATAAAATGTCGTTGATTAGCGAAGTGTAATTGATTAATTTTAAAAATGAGAAAATAATTCAATAGCCTAATAATTTATCTTACCTTATTAAGTTATCACGTCGATAACAAATCATAACTTAGTTGATATGTTTTATTTCTACTCTAGATAAGTGCCCAAAGCGATTATAATTTATTTCCGCTTCATGTTGCTTACTTAATGGTTGCAATGTGTACAAACGACCAGATCGTGGCAATGAAAACTAAAGAGAAAAACTAGTCAAAAATTAATAATGAAAAAATTTATTTTTTAAGTTTCGAAAAATATTTTTATGAAATGCATTCAGAGAATTTTTTAAAAAAATCTGTTATGATGAAACCGGATAAATTCTAACATATCTACTTCTTCTATGTGCCGTATCTCTTCAGAACGTGAGCAGTCATGGCCCTCCACAACTTCCTATCCTTTGTTACTTTTAGCCAAGCCTCCCGTCCCCCGTTCCGCCGTCCATTCGCACAAGCTCCTCAGATGGGTGACCCGCTGCGTTTCCTTATCCACCTTGCCCTTGATATGCCTCGTGAGTGTCAAATTCTCGAAGCCATCTTTCCTCATTATGTGTCAAAGAAGTTTAATCAGTAGTTTTTTAGCATTTCACCCCATGCAAAGCTATAAAGCCACTAAGCTGCAAGGGGGTTATTGTAAATGAAAGGCTATGAGAAGCAACATTACTAAAGATAATAAAAAAAATCCAGAAGACAGAAGATGACGATTGATATTGCATCTATATTTTTGAAGATCAAAGGTGACTAATAAATAAAGAAGCTCTATCAATAGTTATTATCACTGTGTTTAGTGTTTTGTCTGTAGGAATTAAAGCAGGAATTATTGGTTTTCTTGTTTTAAGCAAGTTTACTCATTATATAAAATCACTGAAATAAGTTTGTAAAAAAGCTGAAATTGTTTAATGTTTAACACACATTTTAGATGTTGATGGATGTTTCTGAAAACAAAAAGTGCCAAACAAGCCCTTTATGTATAGATTAGTATTCGTTGAAGACTCTTTTTTGTCTTTTTGAAAAAATGATATCCAAAGATCATATCACCAGCAGAACTTGTATATGTTCTACACCAAGAGGAAGAAGGCGAATAAGGAAAATAAAATAAAATGTATAATTATTTAGTGATCGAATAAATAAGAGTAAATAATTAGATGACTGCTTTTGATCTGTGTTGTGTGGTGAGTACTCTGAATAACGGATTCCCGAACAAAAGAGGACCGATAACATAAAATTTGAATCCATTGACAGATATTTTCCAAGCCAGGTGCTCTAAAGATATATATATATATATATATATATATATATATATATATATATATATATATATATGCGAATCCTTTTGAAGACTACAAGTCATAGAATAAACTAGATTTGCGATGCATAGTTAATTCGGGAATATTTTAATACGGATAAGAAGCCAATACAGAAATTATATAAATAAATCTTAAATGATTTCACATGTCAATTATTACTAATTTTTGACGAGTATTTTTTAACCGTATTTCCCGTGCTTTTTACCGCGACATGTCAGACCACCATTGTTACCCATCTGTGTTGTTTACTGAAGACTGTAGAATGACGGACTGAGTTGCCATAAAAAGCTAGTGAAATTAAAATGGATGTGATAATCGCCAAACTGAAAATTCTACATTTAATAAATTCAAATAAAATTACTTCACATATCATTTCATATTTCTAGGAATGTTTTCATAAATTCAAATTCGTTTTTCGCACATTCAATTAAATTTTGAATCATTATGCGTTTTATTATGAAAAGTGATTTATAATTTTAATATTAAAATAATGATATAATAATATAATTGTTGAATCCTTATGCATTTTCCCTTCAGAAAGAATTTCTGTTGAAAGTTATTCACCCTTCTTGAGATGAAATTATGAAAGAGATGTTTTAAAATAAGAATAAAATGTTAAGTTGAACGTTCATACATTGGTGAGGATACAAAAAAATGCCTACTATTAGGTAAATATTTCATTCATTTTTCACTGCTTTAAATGTATCCGTTGTAATTTTAAGTTTTATATTACATATCGAGGCAAATCATTTTTCTTCCACAAGTAATGTTTTTCATTCCTAATATTATAACATTCTATCGTGTTCGGAATTCTGTGCTTTTTTTTTCATCTTGAGTAAATTTATTGTAAATAAATGTTTATAACATTTGAGGCGGTCGAAAGTATTCGAACAAAAACAAAAAATGAAATTTTGTACAATTTATCTACAATTTTCATCTGGATGCGCAGCAACTTATTTCAAAATTCAAAAACACACAGATGTAAATTGACAGGCCTTATTGGTTGGATTTATAACATCAAGGTTGGCGTTTGCAAAAACGAAAAAATGGTTGACCAGTTTATTTTGGGAGGATAGTATTAAAAAAAAAAACAATATTTGTATGTAAAAATATTAAGAAACAGATCTTTAGAAGCAAAAATGAAATTAAGGTTAAATTAAATGTTAAATCCAACCATCAAAATTAAATGTTCAAATTATCTTCCTGGCTGAGTTTCGCAGATATAATAACCGCTCGTCAGAGGGTTAGGTATTAAAATTATCTGACGAGCAGTTACCGTAACAATATTCTTTTTCTTCTATGTACCGTGTCCCTTTAGGACATTGGTGATCATAGCTCTCCACAATTTCCTGTCCTGTGTAGCTTTTAATAACTTGTCTTTTTGCTATCTCTATTCCACCATCCATTCATTCAAGCCCGCCAGGTAAGGTTGTGCATTGCTTTCCTGTCTCTCTTCACTTCAATCTGTCCTGTGAGGATCAAATTTCCGAACACTTTAATTACAAAGATGCCTTGCTTAAAAAAAGTACATAATCCAGAAATAAAGTGGTTGACTATATTTTCTTTTTATTCTTTTTTTTGGGGTGGGTGCAAAATAATCTTTGTCTTATATATGCCAGATATTCGAGAATACCGATATATAATAAACAGAAGACGAAAAACATGATATAATGCGTTGTGCACCAAATTTTAACATTTTTATTACTCTTTTGAATATATCAAGAGCATTGACATCACAGCTTCCAGTCTGACACAGTAAACGAAACGGCACACCGTGGTCGTGTTACTAACCGCCAACCAAAGTGGTCTCTTGAAAGTGGCCAAGTAATGAGGAGTAACGAGGTATGACACTGTGTGGACATCAAGTAGCTACCCATGTTCACGTTGTCTTTGATGGTACCGGGGTTTTGTAATCAAGGAGAAACATATCATACCGCCCCATTTCTTACAGGGCCCCTCAGCATCAGTACTTCCGCCTACATCGCGCGGTGCCAGTCACGTTATTCAAGCCTTGAAATGAAGGAGTGATTTTATGTGTTCTTGCAAGACTGCTCGCTCCCACACAACATGGCTCACGAAGCGCAGGAGTGCTTATCTGAGAATTTTATTTCGCCCACATGTAGCCTCCTAGCTATCCTGGTTTCAATCCCTAGACTATTAATGTCTGCGGCGTCGTCAACAGGGAGCCCAACCAGGGACCTCATTATATTAGCGATTCGTTAAAGGTCGGCATCATGGATCAGTTCATTCAGTTTTCACGCTGTTTTCACTTGCAGTCGAATACCTTATTGACATAATGTGCAGTGATAAAAAAAAAATAACACTAATAAGACAAGGGGTCTGCGGTAGTATAACTGTTATCGGCGTGGGAAGTGAAAATCGGCGAGCCGTGTTCAGTTCTCGCCTAGTCAGCTGCGTTCACTTTTGCACAAATGCTGTTGGGAAAGCCATGAATCCACCTCCTCTCTTACCCCAAAGCTATGGATTAAATAGCAGGAGTCTGTTTTTATAAAGTGGTTTCTCTACTTTATAAAACAAAAGTAGAATGGTTTCTAAATTTTTATTAAAAAGTATAATTGTTTATCAACTTTATAAAACAAAAGTAAAATGGTTTCTAAATTTTATTTAAAAGTATAATTTTTTATCAACTTTATAAAACAAAAGTAAAATGGTTTCTCAATTTTATTAAAAAAATATAATTTTTTATCAACTTTATAAAACAAAAGTAAAATGGTTTCTCAATTTTATGAAAAAAAATAGTACAGTCAGTTATGTGCCATGTGTCTTTCGATACATGACTGACGTGTAAGGCGACTGTATAATAAAGCAATAATAACGTAATTAGTTACGCGAACAGACATAGTGGTGATACATCTTAAAGTACTACTTAATATGATGAGAATGATGTGAAAAGTTTGAGACTATAAAGATCCACAAATCTCTTAAGGATTATAATGAAATATGTAACTATTTTAAGAGATCTTAATTTGTTTTCATTAAAGACATTTAAAATTAGCTCTTTTATTAACTATTTCGATTATGTTTTGTTTATTTGGAATGAAGAATTTCTTAGTGTTGATTGGAAAGGCGCGAAGGAGGTGATGAGTGAGAAATATGGAGTGTAAGTTCGAGAAAGACTGACTGCAAGAATTTTAGGGTATCCGAGAGAAGGGTAAATGAGTAATAATTAAGAATCAGAGAAAGACAGAGAAAGAGATTGACAGAGAGAGAGAGAGAGAGTATATAAAGAGTGTACGCGTAGGCGGAGGGGTAGAGTATAATTTAGGGAGTTCATAGTGAGGAGGTCTTCACTTGTACGAGAGTTGACCGTTGTGCAAGAACCGACAGACATTGCTACAAATGGCACGTAAACTTTATTGCGATGTCACAGGTCATTCGGTGCAAACGTCTTTCGCTCCCCCAGCTTTTCTTTCAACTCAGAAGTACATTAATAATAATAATAATGATGATGATATTAATAATATAATAATTCATATGAAAAATATTCGCAGTCATAGGAAGTTCCTTAGTTGAAAATGTAGTTCGTAAAGTTGTTCTTGTTTTAAATTCCATGGGAAAATCTGGACATTCCAATGAATGTGACTCTCATACTGATCAAATTCGTTCAGTGTTTTTTTCTACTTCATAACAATTCCCATGACGATGACAAGACGCTACAGTAGAACCGCCGAGTAAAAACTAAATAAATTTTCACACGCACCAAGTCACCTCACTTTGACGCCCAAGACTTTCTTCTTCTTCTTCTTCAGTCAGAATTTACTAATAATCAGACGCTACCTATTATTAATATCTCTTTTTCTAACAGGATGTTTTAAAATATTCATGTCAATATCATCATAATCAAGTACAAGTATTAAAATTATCGTTAATTGTTTTACAACATCCGAATTTAGTTATTTTTATCTTAACACTAGCGATTTCTCGTGGTTATCGTTGCGAATCAAGTGACACTAAGCCATCCCCAATCACCAATATTCTATTCAATATGCTCGCAAACTTCATTAATGCTGTTGTCTAAATCTACTCATATTTTAATTACTTAACAAAGAATCTCTGGTAACATTCTCAGTACTCAGATTATTACGGACACGACTTTTTTTACTATCATATTCAATATATTTTTTTTTTCAGTTTTTGATCAAATGGTTGATATTTATGTCTTTCCTCACTTTTAGGTTCAGTCGAAGTTTGTAGGAACAGACTTTTATTTGTTTTCAACAGCTAAGTTTGGTCGTCTGCCCTAGATTGGGTGGTCCGTTTGAATTTTCCCAAAGAATTCAATTCTCAAGAACAAATTCTGTTTTTATGTTTATTATTTAAACAGGGTGCGTTCACGCACAATCTTGAAATTCTAGAAGTACTTTTTGGCGACCAATCATGAAGAACCTCCATAAAATTGAAAAGTTTATTCTTCATGAATTCTCGATTGCCATTATTATTACTATTGTCGATGCTAGTAACTCCATCTTTTTTTAAATTTTGAAACAGAACATGATGTAACAGAATTCATTAAAACAGGCAAAAAACATTTTCTAGTTTTAAGTCATGGCTATACCATTTTCGAATTTATACACGTTTGATAAAAATTATTTTAGGAAATTGACAAAAGACTATATTTTTCGTGAAAATGATTTCTCTTCTTCATTCTTGTTTATCTAAGTTGGACATCTAGTTTACATTTTGCAATAGTTTGATTTTGAAAAAGCAACTTGCAGATGTACGTAGCTAAATTCTGGTTATGCGTGTATAGGATAATATTATAAGCAAATATTAAATGCGTTTTTAAAGATAATATTATAAGCAAATATTAAATGCGTTTTTAATCATAATACTATAAGCAAATATTAAATGCGTTTTTAAAGATAATATTATAAGCAAATATTAAATGCATTTTTAAAGATATTATAAGCAAAAATTAAATGCGTTTTTAATCATATTATAAGCAAATATTAAATGCGTTTTTAATCATAATATTATAAGCAAATATTAAATGAGTTTTTAAAGATAATATTATAAACAAATATTAAATGAGTTTTTAAAGATAATATTATAAGCAAATATTAAATGCATTTTTAAAGGTAATATTATAAGCAAAAATTAAATGCGTTTTTAATCATATTATAAGCAAAAATTAAATGCGTTTTTAATCATATTATAAGCAAAAATTAAATGCGTTTTTAATCATATTATAAGCAAATATTAAATGCGATTTTAATCATAATACTATAAGCAAATATTAAATGAGTTTTTAAAGATAATATTATAAGCAAATATTAAATGCGTTTTTAAAGATATTATAAGCAAAAATTAAATGCGTTTTTAAAGATAATATTATAAGCAAATATTAAATGCGATTTTAAAGATACTATAAGCAAATATTAAATGCGTTTTTAAAGATAATATTATAAGCAAATATTAAATGCGTTTTTAAAGATATTATAAGCAAATATTAAATGCGTTTTTAATCATATTATAAGCAAATATTAAATGCGTTTTTAAATTTTACTTAGTTCTTTATCCAATATCACTCATAAATGAGTACAACACGACCACAATTTTCTTCTACCCTAAACCATAGTAGGATTTTATTATTTCTAATGGAAATTTACAAAAAACAGATATTATTGGATATTATGACCAAACTCTATAGTACTGTAAAACTGCTGTTTAAAAAAATGACTATATTGCTGTCCAAAATGAATACACTTCTCTGTAAAAAGTTTATTTAAAAATCAGTCGGCAGCAAACGTTAAACGATTTCCCCAAAGAAGATACTCGAGGCGTCAGAGATGTAGTTCTATAGATGGATGCTAAGGATATCATGTACCGTGCGTGTTAGCAACAATGAGGTCTTGGAGAGGTTGCAAACAGGGGGGGGGACTTATACTTCAGGAAGAGGCAGCTGAATGTTCTGGGACAGATAATGAGGAAGTAGGGCCTGGAGAATCTGATACTCACGTGTCGAATAGAGGGAAAGAGAGACAAGGGAAAACAACGCGTGACATACCTGGCGGACTTAAGCAAATGGATGACACAACGTGGTCTCGGGGAGGAAGCAGAAGGAAGGAACTTGTTGAGAAATGCAAGGGATAGAGGCAGGTGGAGAGCTATGATCTCCTACGTCCTGAAAGAAAAAGGAAAGTAAAATTTGGTTTGGTCAATTTTTTTTATTTCTTTTACTTACGGTTTAATGTATCATTGTCATCAAGACAAAAATCCCACGATTTAAGCTAAGAATTGCAAATGTCAAAATGAAACAAATATAAATATCTGGGAAATGTGATAATAGATGACGAAAAATGTGGCACCGAAAACCAAAGGTGCATTGAAATAGAAAAAATGAAAGAAAAGAAGCCTTCTAAAAGTTAAACAGAGTATTAAGATACCAGACATTTTCGTTAGCTACAAAGAAAAGAGTGCTGAATTGCTATGTGATATCGGTCTTCTTATATGGTAGACATTTGAGGCAACAAAGACGTGGTTTTATAGAAAGACGCTGAGAATACCATGAACGGAGCATGTAAACAACGAGGAATTTTTAAGAAAAATATCAGACATTTGAAATTTCTATGACACGTAAAGAGGACAAAAGCCTCGGAAAATTTGACACTCACAAGAGAGACAGAGAGAAGCGGCGAGTAACCTACCTAATGAGCATGTATAAATGGATGGTAGAACAGGGAGTAAGTTGAAGAATAATAAGACATATTGCTGGCAGCTACAAAAATAGGAAGTTGGAGAAAGCCATGATCGCCCACGACCTGAAGGAACACGACACAAGATGACTTAATTGATTTAGTTGATTGATTTTATATGTCAACTCTTGCTAGGTTTCTTAATTTTAAATTTTGTTTGGGGCACCCAGTGAGAAGGATCGAAATCATTATACTCAGTTTTAATAGTCAACCAGATTAGCCTCATTAACTATTATCCGACGCCGAGGTAATTCATAATTTCGTCAATAAAACGCAGCTCAGCATTGCCATTGAAGCTCATTCAACCCAGACAATGACGTTTCAGCCATCATGCTTAGCTTAACGATTGATACCAAACACTTTTCTTTGTATACCTCGCCAGGGTGGCGTCAATCTGATTCAATACCATCAAAACCAAATTGATTGATTTTTACTTCATCTGACCACAGGATACTGTCATAAATTGGGATTTTTATCCTTATTCTTTTGCGTAAACTTTAAATGAGAAACTTGAGTCTCAATTTTAGCAGTGGTTTCCTCTGCGGTTTTTGATTATCTAAACCAGTCTTGTTCAATATCGATTTGATTGTTGTAATAGAAAACTTCACGATACAAACTTCTATGATTACATAGGTACTCCTTAAATTCACAGATCCGTTTGTAAAACAAAAAAGAGAACTAAAGATTTTTTTTGGTGGAAACTGGAACTCTGCACTCCGATAAACAATTCCGAGCCATTAGCCATTACAACATCTGCGCATCCAAACTTACAGCACCTGCTATCCCCAAGCGGTCACCCATCTTGTTACTGACCAGGATCAACGTTGCTTAAATTCGGTGATCGTACGTAAACGTCCGTTTCAACGCAGTATGGCTGTAAGCCTTCCAAAATATCGAATAATTCCTAAAAAAAATAATCGAATCAAAACCAGAATGATTGAATAGACAGAGTTACAAGGTAATGAGTTATAGTTATTTTATTATTAGTTTTATTTCTTGGAACCTTCAAAAATTAATCTTTTGGAAGTATCATCGTGTGCAAGAAATGCTCAGTAGCTTAGAGTATCTCTCTTCACTGAAGATCAAGGGTTTCTCTAGATTTAATTTGTAAATTTATATCGTAAGATGTGCATTTGTAATAACATTTTCCTTCCATCGCCTGCAATCGGTGGTCAAACCCAGATAAAACTCAAATTTTTATTTTTTTTTATTTTTATTTTTTGTGGCTGACAAATCGTCTCATTCTAGACAAACCAATCAAGTAATTGGTTTGTCTGGAATAAAGATGACTTATTGCTTGAAAGGGTTTGAACTTGTGTTCTATGCCAGATTTAGTTGCAAATAGTTTGACTTAATTATATTATACAGACTAGCATTATCATAGCTTAAAAAAAAATACAACAATGGAGGAAGATTACAAAATACATTGGCCGAAACATATTGAAAATAATAAAAAATTAATGTAAATATCAAAATTCATGCAATAAGTCATAAAATTTTAATTAGATTTAAGTTTAATATTCAAGCATAACTTAGCTGACCTTTTACTCGATAACGTTTGAATATTTCTGATATCTTACAAAACTGATGTCTTCAATTTTACAAATATTCCACTAATCACCAAAACAGATTATCATATTTTTTTCCTTTTCCTATACAATATTTTGACAATTAACCAACAGGCGGAAATTTTAAAATTAAAACTCAAATTTTTCTCTTTCTTCACTGTGCCACTTGAGTTAAACCTGTGCCAGATTTGGGGGGGGGATCAAGTGAAATAACCTGCGAACAGTTACACCCTTGTGCAAATTAAGTGAAACAAAACGAATAATTCCGTTATTATTTACTTTTTTTTCGTATTTTCCCAATGAAACATGACCCAGTGCACATGTTAGTACTCCGTATGTCCATTCCACGAAATCGTTCCTTGCAGATTGACCACAGATTCTCGATTGGATTTAAATCAGGAGAGTTTCCAGTCCAGTCTATAGTATTTTGATTTGCTCACTGGTAAAGCTTGCCTGTGTGTTCGTGCAGTGTTTCAATTTTCGTATGCTTCCTTGGAGTAACGTCTTATTGCAGACAGTGGCCGTAGGACAAATAATCGACAGTCGAGAAAATAGCGTCTGGACATGATAAAAATCTGATGCAATCTCGGATGACGCAATATTTTTCAAGTCCAAACAAATTTCCTCATACACTCTGAAAATAGATTCATATTACTGCACACCACTGCAAAGGACCTGAGGAAAAAATAGAAATTGAATGCACCCTGTCACTCTAGCGGGTCTGAAATTGACCGTATGTTGAAAGAAAGAAAACTAAAGTGGTTGTTTCAATTAATTTGCACAAGAGTATAAGATATAAATAATGGTGAAAAATAATCACTAGCTTTCTAGTTGATTGTTGCAATTAATACATATTTTTTGACTGTTTGCAAGTTACTAATAAAGATATAGGCAATAAAGGGTCACATTTTCCACCAATTTTTCCACCGGATTTTATATGCGAAGTCGAAGTATCTTGCCGACCTAATGTTTACTACAGACAATAAACAGTACTTGTACCAAGTCTCACTCAATGGGACCGTAGTAAATGCAACGGTAAGAATTTTGTTTTCAAATACGAAAGATATCTTTTGTAATATTTGGCGGGATATGAAACAGAAAGATACGAGGCTGCAAGTAATAAAAAAAGTTGTGATTTATGAGGAAATAAAGTTATAACTTAACCGAGTAGTCAAAATAAAAGAAAGTAAAACCTGTATTTATTAATGAAAGTTAATCCAATTAACTGCAAAAAATAAATAAGTTGAACGAGCCTAATGTGTAGGTTTGTTATTAATGATTGCATTCGACCACACAGGCACGACATCCTGCAGGTAAAAAATATACGGTTGATTATCAGCTACAATCTCAGTTTATTTGATTTTGTTCAGAAATACGATTTCATGGTCGAATAAAAGCTAAACGTCTTATTTGATAAATACGCGTTAATTTTTTAGACCAATCCACAGCCAAATTAAAAGTTACGGGCAATTAAACGTAATTAACTATCCATGATATCAAAAGGAACACTAAGTGCGAAAGCCTGTAGCTAAGTTGTTAGAAATGTTAGATACATGCGTATATATATATATATATATATATATATATTAATGGTAATAAATCCGTTGGTATTTAATCCAAGTGGATCCTAGTAATATAAAATATTAAAACTGATCCACAAAAAGAACTCAATGTATTTATTATTACTGAGCAGAAATTAATACAGAAAAAAGTCCAAAATCACCTCAAATGAAAAAATAAAATTCATCAGTCTTATTCAACGCCGGTATAGACTTGGATTGAATAAAACTGACGAATTTTATTTTTTCGTCGGTTGAAATAAGCTTATTCCCCATATGGGGTGATTTTGGATTTTATTGTGTATTACTTATATATACGCTAAACGGCTTAAAACTGTAAAAGACCACGAGTGATCAATGTCATTGGACAGAGCTTAAATTCATACCGCCTGAAGATTGCAACCAGCATGAAATTCGGAGTTGTGATGAATTTAAATACAGTATACTTTTTGCGAACTATATTTTATTGTTACAAGTCGAGATATATATGACAAAACGAAAACTTATCTTGCCAACACGTTTCGTTCTCTGATGGACTTTATCAAGGCAAATGTAAGGATTTTTATTTTGCCAACAAGTTTCCCTTTTGTCTTTATTCATATTGTCCTTTTACAGATATATTTTTACTTATATCTGAAATTTTACATACGTACACACACATACACACACACATATGTGTGTGTGTGTGTTTGTGCTTGACGAACCTACTTTTAGTGTACCATTTTTCGCCCAAAAGTAATTTTTTGCCGAACGGCATTTTTTAATTGTAAAGAAAACACACATTTTCAATTTTGAAAAATTATATTTTATCTTCATTTAAAAAATATTATTTTTGAGTTAAAAATACTTTTAATTTACGAAAGAATTACTTTTTATTACTACATTTAATTTTGGGCGAAAATTGGTATATATTACAAGTAGCTTGGTCTGCCATAAGGCCACAAGTACAGAGCACTCGTTAAAAAGTGAAGACCGATTCTGCTATATCAGTAATGGCAGGCGGGACAGGTTTATGACAAAACATGACAAACAACTTGGCCTCCAGTTAAGGTTGATGATGGGTGTAACAGGAGTTTACTCTCCCGGTAGTAAGTTAGACAAAGAGGTTTACCCAATTTCTTGCATCCGGTTCTATGTAAATCACTTTGTCATATTAAGGACGTACCAATTTTGTACGAATTCATACTCTTCCCAAGGTATTAGTGTAATATATTAATGTAAGCTCCCCAAAAAGGTATTCTAGGTCTATTTATTTTTGCTATTGTTTCATCTTGTATTTTTTATTATTCTATTTCTTATTTTTTTATGTTTGTATATCTGTCTGTTGACAGATATACAAACAAATATGTTGATTCCATTTCATAAAATGTAGTCGGTCTGATGAGATGTATATACTTATATTTATCGAAATAAATTTATTACTAACTATGGACTTTTAAGGGGTTTTTTCTAATTATTCTTATAATTTGCTCTGTATCATACATTTACCTCTCATATGGTCTAAAAGTCATCTTTGGAATAATCCCTACCAATTATAATTTGGTATTATATGGTAAAAATTTAGTTTTAAGTTATGCTATACTTATAAGCTAAAGTGCTCGATATCAGGAATAGAGCGTATGCAAATATAAAAATGGACATTGAGGTCAACACCCAGCGGTGACAGTCTGTTTCATGCTTAAAAGCAATTGTCAGTCCATGTGCGTTGTGTTTGGGCTCAACTATTTCTATATATCCTGATCAGAGACGAATTATGGGTAGGTCTATTGTATTATACTAACAGTTATTGGGCGGACGGTAAGGATTATGTTTTGAATTACCCTACGGGATTATTGGGTGGAAATAATTGTGGATCAGAATGCAGTTAAACTAGTTTTATTTTATTTTATTTTCACCCACACTTTGTAGAATACTTTAATTTGTGTCTGTTATTTCCTTATCGCCTGTGATGGGCATGCCAACGATTGGGACCGGCGTGGTAAAACCCCCGGTTGGGTTCAATACGCGGCCCCATTTCCTGAAAAATCCTTTGCCAGCCGCTTGTGCGGTCGCGTAAACGGAAAAGGGAAAATGGCTGGTCGTTGGCAAGACCAAAGGGAAGCTCCAGACAGCGGGACGTCAGTCACCGGAAGCTCCCACTGGTAAAGACACGCACAGTCTCACGCCCTGACCTGGCCAGCTACGCCGGAAAGATGAGAGCGATGAAAATAAAGTACGGACCAATTTAAAAAAAAAAAAAGGAGAAATTAGAACAACTAAAATCAGCTCTGAAGTTCAAAAGAACACAGCAACCTCCAGCCCCGTTTTCCCCTTCAGTCAAAAAATATATCATGGCTCCACCTCCAGTCAAAAATCACCCATTCCATCAAAGATGACCACCCTCGAAAAAGGTGACCAGGGGATGAAACGCATTTGTAAAGAAATTTTGTCTTTTACTAATACATACATACATACATACATACATACATACATACATATATATATATATATATATATATATAACTCCAAACCAAACTTACTTACCTCCCTTTAAACGGTGTCAGCGGCCACGCACTGACACAGCGTTCCTCACTCTATTTGTAAGAAATTTAGCTTTCAGATAACACAATTTGTCTCTGACAATAATGAATTTTACAATATTTATTTTGTAATAAACAATACCCTGATGATGACATGGATATGTCGAAAGTACTTGGAAATAAAAGAAGTATCTATCAACAGGGCGATTTCCTCTCATCTTTCAATAATGACACCAAAAAGCTTATCCGCGAGTATGAAAGGTTCTTGTCGAAAATAAGTAGACAGAACATGTCTAAAGTATACAACGAAACATGTCTTTTATATATATATATATATATATATAATATATATATTGTTGTGGATTTCGAGATGAAATCCGATATCAATAAATAACAAACGCCAGGAATAGATAAGGAAAATAAATGTATTAACGTAATAATACAAACTGGTAATACGGGTTAGTAGATCCAGGAATGCGGGTTAGTAGCAATAATATATATTCAGTCTTGGTATTAAAGTATCGCGGTATGACTCCTTACTGAGTCTAGGTGCTCGTGACTCTTGTGCTACCCTCCTCTAATACTACTCTGATACAGACTTCTCGACTGTCTTAACGTACTCCCGGGTATTCACTGGTGGTAGTATATGTATACCTCGTTGAGTTCATTTGTGTGAAAAGGGGAGACCCCTTAACACCCTCCTCCTTAAATCCCTTTTAGGGGGAGTTAATATCTTTTCCTTTTTCTTATAGTCGACAATTATACCGGTTTTTATTTGTTTTTTCTTTCGTCCTCTGAATAAATTCATCCTTTTTCGCTTCTTTTCTTATCTCTTGCAAGGTCACAAGTAGTTCCTTTACTGTCTTGTATAACTCTTTACTGTTTTCATCTGTGGTAGCAAATGGCGCGTTTCGCTTCTTTTTACAAACTGGTTGGACATTTTTTTTCAATTCACTTCTAGCTGCACCCTTAGAAAACGAGCTGATAGGTGAATCCCATACGTCGAACTTTTTCATCCAGTCTGTACCCACTAGATTTTCTGTATCTTTCATTACGTATATATATTAGTTTTTTTGTTTTCCCGTGAAATTTAACATTTACGATTATTTCTCCTTCGAATTTTATACGCTTTCCTGTCACCGACTTAGCAATTTTTTGTGTATGTAACATGGTTGGTCTGTTAAGCTTTTTCCATGTCTGTAGGTTAATTATCGTTAGATCCGAACCAGAGTCTAGTTGCAATTTTATTTTTTATTTAAAATTTCAAGTTCCACATATTTCCTTATGTTGGTATTGTCTTCGTCATGCATCCTAGTAGCTCTTATCCTATTAGTAGCTTTTCTATTCCTACACTGATATGCCTTGTACCCCATTTTTCCACACACAAGACAGTTTTTATATTTAAAACGGCAATCCTTATTCCAGTGTAGTCCTCCACATCGATAACATGCAGATGGGGGGGTGCTTATATTTGCTTCGATTTTCGTCATAATTTGCCCTATATGTTGTACTTTTTCCCTTATTATAGAATTTTTGTTTTCTTTCCGGGGAGGGTGAAGAACGTAAATTTTGTTTAACTTACGTATATGAGAAACTCCCGACTCCTCAATGTTCTTCGAGTCTTTCTTTATACTCAGGCATTTTTGGCAATCTTCTGATAGTTGTTGTAGTGTTAGTCCAGGTTCATTTTGTAGTTTTGAAAGCATTCTTTTGCGCATTTCACTATCTTTTGCTGAGACTAACCCTTGAACGAAGATGAGACACCTGAAATTGTTCGGTGTTAATTCTGCCAACTTGAAGTCGTCGCAATGTTTATTCACGATTGCGGCAAACGTGGAATAGTCCTCATTTTCGCCCTTTACCAGGTTAAGACATTTCCACCTCTTGTGAAAGAGTGACGTTTTTGGACTGAACAGCTCTGTAAGACATGTAACTGCTTCGTCAAACGTTAATTCGTTCGTCTTTTTTGGCAAAATGTAATCCACAAATTTTGTGTATTCTTCAGTTGCTAATTTTCTGAGCAACAGACGTAGCTTCTTCAAAATCCAGTTTTGACAATCGATGTTAAAGATGTCTTCGTGCCGTCTAAAATAATCCCCGAAATTTTTATCCTCTTCTAGAGACTATTTGAAAGTTTCTATCGTATTCCATACTGCGTCTTGGGAAAAAGTCGCCTCTTTTTCGATATTTTGTTGTCTGTTACCCGCTATCTTTAATATTAGTTCCTGGAGTTGCATTTGTCTTCATTTTGCCTTTGTATTTCTTGATTTTCCTTCTGCGTTTGTAGTAATTGCTTTTGCCACTTTTCTTCCATTCTTTCTTGGAATTGGAATTGTTATTCGTTTTGTATTTCTTGGAGTTGTAATTGCTGTTCATTTTGGTGTTTTACAAGTTCTACTAAACTACTTTAAAAATCCTCCATGATAAGTCTTACGAAAAAACTCGATTTTCCGTGTTTTAATCCTCGTAAATCGCCAAGTTGATGTGGATACTGGCAAAAACGGCAATTTTTTTCTTTTTGTGTGAGTTCGAATACCTCGTAGCCAATTTGTTGTCGACGAGGGGGAACTTTTCTTTTTTCTTTCTTTCCCGTGTGAGTTCGATATACTCGTCGCCAATTTGTTGTCGACGAGGGGAGAATTTTGTTTCAATTTCCTTCCCGTGTGAGTTCGAATTCCTCGTCGCCAATTTGTTGTGGATTCCGAGATGAAATCCGATATCAATAAATAACAAACGCCAGGAATAGATAAGGAAAATAAATGTATTAACGTAATAATACAAGCTGGTAATACGGTTTAGTAGATCCAGGAATACGGGTTAGTAGCAATAATATATATACAGTCTTGGTATTGAAGTATCGCGGTATGACTCCTTACTGCGTCTAGGTGCTCGTGACGGTGACTCTTGTGCTACCCTCCTCTAATACTACTCTGATACAGACTTCTCGACTGTCTTAACGTACTCCCGGGTATTCACTGGTGGTAGTATATGTATACCTCGTTGAGTCCATTTGTGTGAAAAGGGGAGACCCCTTAACACACACACACACACACACACACACACACACACATATATATATATATATATATATATATCTCCAAATGTAATGAGAACGAATCAAATATAAATTCAAATGTTCATAACATTAATTTAAAAAAGGGCTCAACACAAAAGTAGAGCTATAATTCTTTATTATAGGCTATTACATTCGAACATACATATTTCCGCTACAAAAAACAGAAATATGTGTGTTGGAATGTAATAACCTATAATAAACTATAATATATATATAAAGGTTATTTTTAGTGGATACCCGTATTTAGAGGCAACTAGAACCGAACCATGCATGGTTGTGAAGCTCTTCGTAACTGAGCGGTTAAAGCTCCCCGGATAAGATGGTGGTTTATCCTGCAAAAGAGTACGCAGGTTTGAATCCTGCCGGAGTGCGCATTTTCTTTCATAAGATTTTTCCAGAGTGCAGGCGCTAGTCGAAATAAATACTGTTTAAAATAAAATTCATATCAAATAACGTTTGAAGTAATAAAGATATGTCGGGTTAAAAAATAATACATACACACATATATATATATATATATATATATATATATATATATATATATATATATATATATATATATATATATAGCCTGAAGCGATCGAATGT
Source organism: Acanthosepion esculentum (assembly GCA_964036315.1). Taxonomy (NCBI): domain Eukaryota; kingdom Metazoa; phylum Mollusca; class Cephalopoda; order Sepiida; family Sepiidae; genus Acanthosepion; species Acanthosepion esculentum. The sequence goes on along the minus strand of OZ038484.1, from coordinate 124,814,573 downwards.
CTTGCCACACTGATGAGATGTGATACAGCGAAACAGTCTGTCTGTGGACGACTACAACAAAAAAAAAAACTCAAATAACCATATTAGTAAAAAGCGCACTCTCTTAGATTTTCAAAAAATTCAACCTTAGCGTTGCGACTGCACGCTCCAAAAGTTTTTATCC
>OZ038484.1:124773680-124798680 GCA_964036315.1 Acanthosepion esculentum | reverse complement strand
TTACATAATTACCATATGTAAATTCTTTTGAATCGAGAATTAAGGACTACTTTCCTTATCGGTCGCATAACTTGTATTTATTCAGACCTTTCCAAGCGTTCTTAGTGCGAAATGTATACAAATTCTATTTCCTGTCCTGTGAACCGCTTGGATACCGGAACTGGTACTTAAAAAAAAAATACATAGAAAATTAGGGTGCTTTCGGTTTACTTGGTATCTCTTTGTGTATTTTTTTTTCAGTGATTTTCGCCCCGTACAAAACCAAAGAGCCTCTCGATGTAGAGAGTTACAGAGTAAGCGGTACGGTTTAAAGGATATATGCGCGGAAGTTAACGGTTAACTCTAGATTTGAACATGTTAAGATTGTAGTGATCGGGGAAACCTCCTTTTGTGAACCGGTTCCACAAACACGCGGTTCCGTGGGAAGAACCTGCTCAAGTGAAACGTACATCTCACCAGTGGGATAGGGGATAATTTGTGTAAAATAAGAAGAGGGTAGGACCGAGTAGCGAGCCTTGGTAGACGCCTGCATTGATCGCTTGAGCCTTGGAAGACTGCTCACTAATAACTAACTTCAGGGACCTACTCGTTAGGAAGGACTTGATAATTGAAAAAAGGCTTCCAGTGATTTCATAGCGAGAATTTGTGCAGTATCCCTTTATACAACACGTTGTCAAAGTCATTCGAAATATGCTATAGTCTTCGAGGCGTGTTTGTTGTCAAGAGCCTCACTAATTCTGTTAGTAATGGCATTTAGGTTGATCTGATGAGGCTGAGATTACCTCGAGTCAATTTATAATAGTAAGTACTGATGCTTTACTTCTATTCAGAACTTGGTTGGAGAACTCCCGGGATCCAAGTTGTTTGCTTTCGAACTTGGCCTGGACTGCTTGTGTATAGCTACACTTTGCATTTTCTAGAACTCTCTTGCAATGTTTACGGGATGTTCTGAATGCTGTATGTGTCCTTTTATACTATTCTCTGTAATCGATATTGTAGTAGTGGTTACAGCACATTCAGGCGTTTACCAGGTGTGGTTATTCAGTTTTTATTGGAATTTATTCTGGAATATAAAACTCTCAATTCCAGGACCCATTCCTATATTAGGACAGAAGTTTTGGATGCAGTTTATTTAAAGAAGACTAAGAGGAGCGTTTCCATCTATGGAACGCCACATCAGAGGATGCCTTTGGTTTGGCATCACCTTCGACACTAACTAGTGAATGATCTGAAGTGTCTATCGGGATGAGGATAAAACTTCAGTGAAGCATTTTTTAGGGCAGGGGTGAGGAAGAAGTCAAGGAGGTTAGACTGATGGGCTGTCGTATCAGGAATGCCAATGGGTTCTCCAATGATATGTGTTAGTTCGTAGGCGACGGAGAAGTTTCTGCAGTATCTTCCTTCTTCGTCAGTTTTGTTCGAGTGGAGTAACTACTCTTTGTGATGAATATTAAAGTGACCACAAATATGAAAGCGGTATTGTGGATAAGTGCCACGCGGAAGCACATACACGAAAAATCAGTGTCCTCATCTTCTTGGTCTTGGACACATAGAAACTCGTCTTTTGATGGTCATGTTTAGCTATTAGGGGCAGATAACTCGGGATTGCGAGTTTCTGCGCTGGGATAAAGGTATCAAGACCATTTTTTTTTGTATTTACTCATCCCCCCCACGTTGTTAGGTTGTGACACAAGTTCGGTTTAATATAGGGAGCCCGAGCGCGTACACCCGGGCTAGGAACAAAAATTCCCCGAGCCCCCGCAACCGTCGGTTGCGCTGGCCTCGGTGCAAGCACCGATCCCTCTCTCTGGTGCAATGAGAGGAGGCGCCCTCGGGCAGCTGTTCACCAGAGCTGGGCACCTCTCAGTATAATTTTTCTCAGTTGCGACTCTGTCCTTTGACGGAGCCGCTCCTGAGCGCACCCTGCCTAAAGACACAAACGCAGTTGAGAGATGATAAATAGGGTGTTACAAACTACTAATTGGTAATTTACACACTTATCAAGACCAGTTTCAGACAAGAATAGGAGTTCAAGTTTCGCATCGAGAAGATTGAATTCCATCTCTTGAAAGTTGGAACGTAGATCCCTCACATTGGTGTAGGAGGTAGTGAACCTAGGGGTTTACTTTTGTTTTTGTTAGGTTGGGTTTGATTTTCTTCATCAATTTAGTTCGAATTTAGAAATCGGCATCTTCGGGAGAAGACTAGGTAGTAAGAGAGTCGCACTCATAGGAGATGCATGCATCAATAACCTGGATTAAACTGTACGGAGGTACAGCTGTCACAGTATATTTCATCATGGCATTGAAAAGCCCCAGCTGCACGGTCCAGAACCCATTCGCAAAATAGTAGTACAATAGTCCCGATATTATACACCTGCTAATACGATAGCCTCCTTCGAAGTTACTCAAAGGTTCGGATTTGGGTGGATAACGCCAAAACCCAGAAACTGTTTACCTCCAGCACCCTTAATGAAAGAAAAAAATAATCCAGGAAAGTATATAGTGGCGGGATACCTTGGAAGTACATGTGTCGTCTACCCACAAATCAAGTCAACAGAAATATCGTACCGGTCTGAGACTTCAGATACCGAGACAAGCTCGCTCATATATGATGACCAAAAAACCTACTGGGCGAAGTAGGTAACATAAGTTTCTCGGGGATACATCAGCATCCTCTACCCCCACAAGATTTAATATTATCGTAGAAACAAAATTACATGAACGAGAGCAAACATTGACAATTATCTGTTTGTGGGAAAAACACAAAACTATGGCTAACAAACATGGGATTTGGAAAGAAATTCAGACTACGAAAATAAAAAAAGAAATAAAATAAACAAGAAAAACTCTTGAAGCAATAAAGGATCACAAATAAATTTTAAAATTTCAAGAAATGTATGTAAGATTCTGCTAAGCTGATTAAATAATATAGATATCACAAACGCGTACACACAAGTGTATATATATATATATAGAGAGAGAGAGAGAGAGAGAGAGAAAGTACCCTCCATGTGGTACTATGAGATGTACGACATGCTAGTGCCACTTAACTTGTGCTGATACCTGGATTGTCTCCAACAGCCTGTAGAATGTGTTCTTTGTGTATCTCAGTCTTCCTTGATCCATAGTTTGTAGTGCCACAGACCATGTCTCATATCTGTCTGCTCATGATGCGAATATTCTGCCATTGTTAAACGGGACACTTCTCAATTAACTCACGATTACACACGTTAAAAGTTGAAGATAGACGAGTCACAAATGTAAACGAATGACAAATGTAATCTAGTCTACACGGCAACACACCACTACCTACCGTAAATTTTCTTTAAACTTAATAAATCAAAAACGAAGGATTTGCAGACATATGTTTATATGAACTTTTGTCCTTGGTTTGATATGAGGAACACCCCCAAAATTTGTAAAGTATTTTTGATACACTCGACATATATATATATATATAGAATATATCTGTGTATTTTATTTATGTACGTTTACATTTCTCAACCGATTTCGATGAAATTGTATACACATGTTACAAATTTACCAAGGTTGGTCATGACCAACTTTTATATCTCCACTCCTACCTCCGAGTTTGGCAGAAAAATCGATAAAACTGAAATTGGATACGACGTTTTTGCAAAAACCAAGGCAAAGTTACACGGAAACAAAATTTTTACTATATGAGCTGATGTTCTTTGAACTTAATGCAAAACATTGCACGTATTACAAGGTTTATGAGAGAGTGCTTGATAGTTTTTTCGACGTTGGCTTCACACAAAAAATTGCAAAAAAAAACCTGAAGAAATCGAGTTTTTCGTACTACTTAAAATAATAAAAAAAACTTGAGTAACTTCCTCATTTTTTATCCGATTTTCTTCAAACATATCGCAAAAAATTTTTCCATCATGCAAGAAATGAGATAGTGTGGTTTTAGTCCTGCACACTTTCCCGAGTATAACGAAAACCCACGAAAAATTGTTCAAAAAGACAGTTTTTCGGTCATAACTCCCTCGTTTTTCATCCGATGCTTTCCAAATTCGTCATGTAAATTACATATGACACACAAATTATCTTGTGTGAATGTTTGGTTTAGATTATTTCAGTTAAGTGGATAAAATCTGTGACAAACTAGGCCCCAAATCGGCTTTTGCCATTTAGTCAATAGTTTCTTCATATGATTCCATCCTAAATTGGCATTCGAACAACCTTCGAGGCAAAGATTGTTTGAGAAGGATTATTGAAGCGTTAAACGGTAAAAATTCCTGAAGAACATCTTATTAATCCTAGCTTTACAGTAAACGTGCAAAAAAGGAGGGGGCGTTCCTGAGTTTGCACTTGCAGTTGAATCAAGCTCTGACACTTTATCCCTGTTTTTGTTTGATTATTAGATTTGTGAACAATGCCATACTATTTGAAAATTATTACGGCCATAGGAAATTTACTGAATATCTAAAACATTGAAACAATTTAACCTCAAGCAACGACCACACAAGAAGGATTTATCGATGGAATTCCTTTGTTATGAAGGACATACCGTAAAAAGATGAGTGGTGGGTAGCTTAATATACCAACCGATGATGCAAGCGGGGACGCAGGCAGATATCTCTAGACAGGGTGGTGCGGTTATACAATTGCAGCCATGTACACCTGGACAACGCCGGGTACCTCGGTTGTTGATCGCTTCCTTTATGATCATGGCGTTGATGACTAAATTCGCCGCCAACGTGCAGATTCAGGACTAAAACGTTCCTGTTTCACCAAAACCTGATCCCATCCATTCCATATCGTCGTTTGGCTTTGCCAGAGTTGATTGGAGGTGAAAGAAAATCAGTTTGTCAATTTGTCAGGAAGTGACCCTCACATTTGATTTCATGACCTTCCTCTGCGGCATATATGGAACGAGACATGAAGAATCCAGTTATGAAACTGCAATGGACTGCCGCTGACTCTGTTATAATCTCGATTGGCGCCTTCAGTAGCGTGACCGTCTAAGCGCGACCAACCCCAAAGACCCCAACGGTGTAACAAGCGGATGATGATTACAACCGATCTCAACGGGTGAACAAGCAGATGAAGAGGGCCATAAATAACGGAAAATTTACTAATTTAAATCTACATACCTCCCAAGAAAAATGATCGAAGTGATTGGTCGGTTCAGTTGTTGAATTAAATGTTTCAACTTAACAATTTATTTCAACAAACTGATAGTATTATTCTCTGCCAACCATCTTAAAAGGACATTTCCGGAAGTAGAACTTTTATCCTAAATTGACATGTGGCCACCTGTTGATCTCAGAGATCAGCACCACCTATTATATGTTCATCCTCGTGTCAAGTAACACTTACAGACTAGTTTTCAACTCCAGGGTCCAGCCGTTTGTCCGGTCATAAGACACATGCACGCAAACTATCGCCAGCTTTATAGTAAGACATATAAAACATTCATTTGTGTAAAAAAAATAGGACATTTTAATCTCAACTTTATCTCTGGCAGATTTGATTATTCGAGATTTTGCCACTTATTATTAAATGGGGTTTCTTTTTCTTTCTTTCTTTTTTTTTCTTGCAGCCCACCGCGAAAAATCATAGATTAGAAAAATATAAATAAAACTCTAAAAATTTGTTAGTAAGCCATAAATACATAAAATAATTATTTGAGCAATTCTATTTAAAACAAAAAAAAATGACTCTCAATGTGTAGGTGGTGTAACGGTCATCGGCGCGGAAAGTGGAATCAGCAAGCTGAATTCAAATTCCGCCTTAGTATGTTGCGTTCATTTTAACACTAATACCCTCGGGAAAGCATGAATACATCTCTTCATATCCCTAGGTTAAATCACTGAGTAGACTGGTCCCTCTAGACGTTGGTAGTAGCCAATCTAAGAGAAGGGAAATTTTGAATTTAAAAAAAATGAACAAGCAAAGGGAAAAACACTTCCTTATAATCCACTATACTTCCCAAGATGTCACGGCAATTCACATGCAATAAAAGGAATCTATGGAAACCAATGATCACCTCCGTCCTGAATGGAAAAATTGACGGCAAAAACAGACAGATACTGCAAACAAAAGTACATATTTTTCATTTATAAAGTAATATGTTTTTGTTTTGTTTATTTTCAAACTCCAGTTTCGTATTTAACTATTGCTTATTTATATTTCTTGAACTGCTTGTTTATTTTTGGAAGATTTTTATATTTATTTACAGAGTTAAAATGAAAGAAGATCAATCAACAAAAGCGTGTAACTGTGTCTACACACAAAACATATATAAGATTTCTCTAAGTGTTCTACTTTCGAGATGGTTCTGCGTCGATCGTGAACGTTGAGGGCCGATTGTATTGGTGTTTGCTAAACTTAGCTTAGTCTGGCACAAGGATGTAGGTATTCGTCTCTGAGGTTTAAAAAACCCAATATTTTGTCATTTTCTGCTAGTCATTAAGAATATAATCCACTTCATGCACCCAAATCAATCGAAATTGCCTTCCGAATCAAATTCGTCACGACTCTGTTTTTCTAAGAAAAAGAAAGGGTCAAAGAAATCCTCTTCGTAGTAGAAACGCTGCTGGTCTGTTTGGGAACGCGTTCTAATCTATGAAAATCTCTTAAGTTGTGAGTGAGGCGTGGAATAACGTTGAAGCGTATCTGACCGTTACATAATTTAATGACGGGATTTATTTGGAGGGAATGAGCCGAAAGAGTAGAGGTGGTCCCGTGGTGAGTCGGGTGTATGCTTGACTTATCACAGGAGCCGACTTGGGTGAATCAGGGTAGGCTACCGGTAATAAAGCTGAGATGGTGGTGGTGGTTGGGGGGGGGGGGCAATTGAGAAAATGTGCTGAGCTGGCTGCGTCTTGTAAGTTGATCACAGTGTACATAAATATGTAAATATCTACACATAGATTTTGTATATTGTCGCATATTCAGTATGCATGTATGCCAGCACAAACCGTCCGGTACGCACACACGCATCACACACGTATTCATGTTAAGGTTTATTTTACGCCCTATATATTACAGGGCAAAAACTTATTCAGAAATTGACCAGATCAAGCCAATTTTTTAAAAAGTGCTAACTACATAAACTGTAGAACAAGTCTAATGAGGTTTCTTTAAAAAAAAAAAATTCTAAAAATCTAACCCGTTACTTTTCGGTATCTTCCGATTAGTTTGGATATTTTTATCATATCCCACTTTGTATATCAATATATATTGCTCACGTCCAACTCCATATCACCCCTCCCCCTAAAAAATGCATATATGCTTATTTTTTTTATTTAATTTTTATCATTAGAAGAGAGGTTCTTTTTCTTTCATTTTCAATTCCGGTCTTCATTGTGTTAATAGGAATTTCCTTTCATTTCTACATTTAGTCATAATCTTTTGGGGCTTTGAACATCGCTATGGCTCATTTGTCCTTCAAACACAATCTAATCCTTTTCCATAACAAATAGTTTTCTTAAGTATGCCCCATTTAACTGTTGTAATCATATTTCTTTATTTGGCTTTCCACCTTGATAATGTGGTATTACTTTTATATTTGGATGTCTCCATTGACATTTTATGATTATAATATCTATTTTTAAATAGTCTCTCTGTTGATCAAATGTATTTTGTCTCGTAAAACCTCACAGTTCACTATTACTTGACACACCTACACAACCGTTATATATATATATATATATATATATATATTAAAAACATGGTTCCTTCGCTACACAGGAATTACCATGTTTCAAAAACCGAAGCTAAAAAGTTCAATTTTAATTATATAATTAAATTAAAAGCATTAGTTCTGTTTCATTTTCAAGCGAATTTTGGAATAACTAATTTTTAAATTTACTGAGTTTTAAACGCACATACAATTCATAATTTTTTGTTTCCAAGGATACAGAGAAATCCAATCATTTAGACAGGGGCGGTAGCGTGTTCATTTTTATTAACTATTATTGTATCAATTATGAGTTACGTTCGAAAAAGAGGTTAAGTCTAGGTAGGGTAGGGGTGCATTTTTCAACGAATTATGACATCCGTTCAACGCATGACGTCTGGGGTTTTTTATCAACGACAATAAGTATTTTGGCATTCTTTCCGTTAAATTCGTACTTGTGTACAGAAAGATTATTTCTAAAAGGGGTGTTTGGGTTAGAATACATTATATTGAACTACAATTATAAATATAATTTTTACTCTAATTTCTAATAGAAATTTCTTTTTAATACGAATAAATGTAATAGAATAACTTAAATTATGTAAAAATTATTGTTACATATCAAATATAAGTATGTATATTACCAGCTCCCGTTTTTTTTTATTTTTCAATTATTTTATTTTATTTTTAAATATTATTTAAGGAAAATTTTTGACAATGTCAGCAAAGAATAGCTATTTCCTTTCTTTGATTCAGTAAATTTTTATTTTTTATAAACTTAGTAATATATCGTTTCTCATGTATGCACAAAAGATATGGGTCATTTAATGACCTACATATTCTAACTTTTCTCATTAATTTCCATTTTACTGTAGGCGTTTTATTGGTTCTTTTAAGTGCCAGGAATATTTCGATAGGGACGTCCGATTTCGGTATTTATTTATCCTAAATGAACTTTGATGTTGATTGAATCTTTTTTTGAACTCATGGCTTGTGCAACCTATATAGATTTTTATGTTTTCGGGATTCTTAATAGATGAGATATTGCATTGGTATACTAATGATTCCGTGCGACATTTATTTTGTAGCGGACAGTTATGAGGATTTCTACATTTACATAATTTTTGTTTATCTTCATCTCTTTTTATTTTTATATTGTCTAAATATCTTTGGTGTTTATTCAAGATATTAGCATTATGTTTCTTAATAATTTTCTCTAAGTTTTTAGTACAGCTAGATGTAGTGTATTTTTATTGAAAATAGTACTGAGTTTACTATCTTTAGGAAAATGTTTAACGATTAATGCAAGGAATTTTTGTCCTAATTTATTTTTTACCATTTGGTTGTATGGGTGTGTATACCAAATTATTTTTCTACTTCTGTTTTTTCTATGCTTCCCATTTTCCTTTTTTTTATATAAGTTAGTGACAACAAAAGCCCAAAACTATCTGTTAGAGCTGTATTATAGAAATTAATATGTTCATATAATATCTTCTCATTTGCTGAATTTGTACTTTTTTCGATAAATAAAGGTATATGCTTAATTATAGATGGAGGATGATTAGATTTAGAGTGTATATATAAAGGATTAGTTATGGGTTTTTATAAGGTATGTATACATTTCTCATTAAATCTAATGTTATATCAAGGAAGTAAACTTTTTTTAATTTAGTGCTTCCCGTAATTTTTAAGTTCAGGCATTTAAATTCTTTATATGATATCTTTCTAATTTTATCGATTTTAAAGTTAGTAGAGTTCTTTATAACATGATGAGTCCCATATATAGGACGAAACGGCCGTCCAGTGCTTTCTGCATTCTGTTGAGGTTTCTTTCAGACTCAATGAATTACTTAATTATATATATATATATATATATATATATATATATATATATATATAATCATTGCATCTCAAGCAAGGCAGCAAAGCCACCAAGACGCAGGTGAGTGTGAAAGAATATAAGAAAAAGAAAAACGTTATTAAGGAACGAGAAGAATAAAAGAATAGAAATTAGTAATATAGAAGATAACGATTGACATAATATTTCAATTTTCGAAGATCAAACTTATCTGGAAAGCAAGAGATCGAAACAGAGTTCCACAAGCAAGAAGTGCACGAAAAGAAACTGTTATCATAGAACTTACGGTTACATTTAGCTATTTCAACTGTGAAATGCCAAGACCTTGCTGCTCTAAAATGCATAGTCTAGGTACGATAGCAGAGAGTTCATCAGAACAATTACCATGGAAGTATTTATCGAAAAGTCACAGCGAAGCTACGTTACAGCGGTGGGAAATTGCCTGAAGCCGAGATACGAGATCAAGATCAATGAAATTGCAGATTCGTGTTTGGATTTTATCAAGGATCTCTAACTATATAGCAGGAGCACCAGACTATATGTGGAAGCAATATTTTAAAGATGGACGTGTGGTACATTTATAAGTATGTAAGATAGATTCTGGAGAGAAAAATTGTCGAGAACGACACAGTGAACCAACTTTCCTAGCAACAAACCTAGCTTACACAAGTTATGTTGAATATTAACGAAAAAGTTTTAAGATTTGTTTTTATTTAATTTTTCTCGCAGCACAAAATGACTACAAATTTCTAGAAGACTTAGTTTTAAAAACACAAATATCTCAACATCAATAAAATTTCATTCAATTCCGGAGAAAACATAATAAATTTCAAAATTATGAAAAAACTGACACAATAAATTGATGCGCAAAGACACGATACTTGAAAACAAAATTAGGACATTTAAAAATGACAAAATATGACAGTCATCGACCTCGTGAAAATGCGATACTCGAAAACCACCAAAGAAACACGACATATACCTATAGATGCAGCCTATTAACCAATAAAAACCTTTTGATAATGGCTTATGAATGCTGGAAATGATAAGATATTTGAAATTCTTCCTGTAAACCAGAAAAATGGTCATAATAAAAAAAAGAGAAAAAAAATTCTCAAATAAATTTCGTTGGATTTCAACTAATATATATAATTATCCCTTTAAACGTAATTTTTAGTGGATACTCATATTTCAGTAAATGTTCCATTTATTTATTAAACAGTATATTTATTTTCGTCTACCGAGCTAAATATTCGAAAAATTTCATTAAAGTAAAATATGCGAGGAATTTAATAAGAGAAGGATTTCGGTTAAAGCCACATTTCAAACTTTGCTTGAACGGCGAGGCTGCTCCGTGGCCGAGTCGGTTAAGGCACGTTGAGTCTAAGGACGGTTTTCATCTGCCCAGAGGGACGCAGTTTCGAATCCTGTCGGAAGCGCATAATTTTCTTTGAGATTTCTCGAATATTCAGGCCGGTAAACGAAAATAAATAAATATATTCTTTAAGAAATAAATGTGGAGAGTCTACTCGAATATGAGTATCCACCAAAAATAACGTTTAAAGTGATAAAAATCAGTTGGATTTATAAAATCTATTACTTTAGAAAATTTGTTATATATATATATATATATATATATATATATATATATATATATATATATAATGTGTGTGTATTGATGTTACAGGAAAAAACAGTTAGATTAATGATATAATGTGAATTTAAAATGAGATAAAGACATCACCAAAGTTATTTCAATAATATTAGAAACCGAAACCAAACATCCCTGTCTAAATATTTTGGCATTTAAAAGAAACAAATAAAACACTAGCAGTAAAATGGAAAACAATGAATAGAACAAAAACTTGTAGAAACTTGTAGAACCTGGGATGATACATGCCCTTTATGCCAACATGAAAAACTCTACATTATCAAGTTTCTAAAAAAAAACAAAAATTTATTAAATCAAAGAAATGAAATAACGGTTTTTTGCAGACACCACCAAATATATGTCTTAAACAATTAGTAATTTATAAATAGATTTAAAAAATTCCACAATACCATATATAAATAATTGCACAATACCATATAAAATCTATTAGCAAATTAAATAAATTTCAGACACGTATAAAACAATAGAATCAAAATACAACCCAGTCATATCTAAGCACTCCTTTAAACCATCAACGAAAAAAAAAATTAACACAAAAAAGACTGTAACTACAACATCAGTCAGTAAGTTTTAACAAATAATAAAAACAACATTGCCTGGAAAAAAATCCATTGTAGCTAGACAAAAATCCCCCAACCAAACCTTACACGACTCCAATATAAATTTGACATACAATAAACATTCATACTTTCATTACAATCGTGACTCCTTGATAACGAAAGAAAAAAAAAACAGATTACACCTCCATTTCCAACCTATAAATGAGTAAAGCATTTCTTCAGTGAGTTATTATAAAACATCGCTTGAGAATGAAACTACTCTAAATTTTAAGTTTAATATTGAAATTAAACTTTAGGACTTGAGTCAAGTTTCGAAATATATTCATTTCTGTGTCGCGATGGAATCATATTTTTAAATAGTAATTATTATTATATATATATAATTATTTATTCGAAAATTATAACATAAATATGTTATAAAATCACTACAAAATAGCCATTTTATTTCAACACTTCTGGTGTCTTATCAAGTGATGATTTTGAATGTAGAATAAAGGGTTTTAAAAGGTAAAACTCGCTAAGGGAAACGCTGTTACATAAGCTGGAATGACCAATCAAAATACAAGTATACGAGGATTCAAAAAACTAAGGTTATAATAATTATTTATTGCTTTAATGTTGGGGTTAGACTAAAATAGAATTTATTCTAACTAATAAATATTAAATTATACGATAAAATTTGAAATTAAAAATTACCCATTTTAAAATTTAAATTTAATCTATATTAAGTTTAAAATTATAAAATTACTGAGGAAAAAGAAAAAATACATATGTTATTCTATTTATTTTGTTTTTATTGAAATTAAGTTGGAATAAACGTTCAGATCAAATGTTGCTCTGAACTTCATGACAACATAGATACATTTGAAGCAAAAAAGGAGCAGGGGAGGATGACATCTTGCAAAAGACAATACATACACAGTCAGATGATAATACATAAACACGCAGATGTATTTAGATATATACACAGAAAAAAAGCGACGACACAGGAAGTATCTCCACGACCGTTTAAAAAAGAAAAAAAAGCGAACACACAACATACATACACAATGAAAGGTTCACACAAGTGACCATACACACAGGCACCGATAAAGACACGTACATACACACACATACATCGAGAAAGACACGTCGATACACCTACGAAGAAATATTCAAGTTTGAAAGTGTTATTAAACGAATTCTAACCACTTATTAAAATATAACTTATACGGGCAAATGTACATAGATAAAAATGGTAGAATAGATAGAGTTCAACATGGGTAGAACAGAAAAACAAACATTAGGGAAAGAAAGGACATTAAAACAGATAGACATGGACAGAAAAATAGATATAGACGCATAAAAATAACACCATCTAATATATAAAAACGAAAACTCCAAACACAAATATATATAAAAATATATTTCATATATATCTATATACGCACTAGTGCACATACACGAGTACAAAAAGATAACAGTAGGTGAAAGAAAATAAAAACTACATAGACAGAAACACAGAAAAGCCTACATACAAACATACACACACACACACACACATATATATATATACACGTATACACACATATAGATATATATATATATATATATCCATATATACACATACATACACGTATATGCATATATACACATACAGAAGCAAGCATAAATATATCAACCGACACAGCAACATAAAGTAAACAAACCAAATTATATATATATATATATATATATATATATATATACAGAAACAAACACACACACACACACATACATACATACATATATATACACATATATAAACACACGCATATATATAAAGACACATACAAACGCAAACTTAAACACATTATATATATATATATTTATAACAGCGTTTCCCTTAGCGAGGGGTGTTTGATCGATTTGAACCTTTTAAAACCCTTTATTCTACATTCAACATCACTTGAAATGACACCAGAAGTGTTGAAATAAAATGGCTATTTTTCTAGTCATTTTATAACATATTTATGTTTTAATTTTCGTATAAATAATTATATTTGCTCTACTCTTTTAAGAATAGTATTTCTTAGTTATTGGAATTTATTCCATATACACCAATCCTATACTTATATATATATATATATATATATATATATATATATATATATATATATATTGAAAGGATATTTTTATCCGACATTATTTCTTATTAGTATAAACGTTATTTTTAGTGTGTACACGTGTTTGAGATGCAATCCCTGTTTTTTTTTTATTATTTCATTAGACAGTTGAATTAATAACAACCGGTCTAAATTGTTACTGGTGACAAAGGTGAACCTATAGTCAAGCATCCTTCCTGTTGATATATGTCAGACTACTATTTGGAAGAATTTTGTCTGTACACAGAACGTAAACATTTCTATTAGATTATTTATTGGAATGTTAGACCGTTCTCCTCGGGAAGTGTCTAATTCCAGTCGGTTTCGAGCCACTGTCAGTGCCTCATCTGTAGTAACTCTGGTGAACAGGCTTACCACATCCAAGCTTACTATCAGACTGTTATGGATGAGAACCCCTTGGATCAGTTTCATTAAGTGTTCTGAGTTTCTAACTTAGGATGAGGACTTTCCTGTTAGTAGGTTGACTATATCCACTAGGAATATGCTCAATGGTTGACATGCAGCAAGAGCTCAGCATGTCACCGGCTGAACAGATTCTTCATATCTCATTAAGGGCTTTTCCATATCCAGAAGCTTTTGAAGGGTTTGTCAAACCAAGTATCTGTTATTAAGTGTTGTTTTCATGTTTAAACACAACTATACTTAAACATGAAAACAAACAAAAGCTAAAAATTCTTGAAACTATATACATAAAACATTTGAAACCTAACCTGAACAAAATAAACTCTGAAAACCCACAAATATTCTTAAATGCCTATAATTGATACCAGAATCCATTGGTTTATACCAACGGATTCCTATATTTAACACTTCTCGTTTTCACTCTCGCGTGGTTATGTGTGATGTCATGGGCCCCGGTGCGATTTTCGCTTCCAGCGTCTCGTATGCACAAGTTTGTCGTTGCTTGGAAATCTTCCACGCAAACAAAACAGACTATCATTGTTGCTATGTTCGTGTATTGTTTAATTTATTGTAATGTAATTGTTATCTTTGATGGTGGCTTATGTAAGTCGAAAGCTTAGATAGGATTTAAAAATATGGTGATTTCCTTTTGTCTTTCAATGATAATGTTATTAAGCTTATCAGACGATATGAAAGGAATTTGATTAAAATAAATAGACAAAACTGGTCTACTATATTATTTAATGAAACATGCATTAATGAAACAATGCTGCTTATATATATATATATATATATATATATATATATATATATATATATATATATATATATATATATATATATTATCGAACTAACATTTTCCGCTGGCATGAAGGGGAAAGATATATTGAATCAATTATTAGGTCTGGTGCTAATAAAATTTGTTCACTGTGTTGTGCTCGACAATTTTTCTCACCAGAATCTATCTTATACATTCATAAGTTCATTCATCCATGTATTGAATATTGCTGTCACTTCTCGTCTGGTGCATTTGCTATGCATTTAGAGATTCTAGATAAAATCCAAAGAAGAATCTGCAGTTTTATTGATCCTGACATGATTAACATTCATCTTTGGTACCTCAACTTAACGAATTTAAGCGCAGTACTAGATTGGTAGCTAGGTCTCATCATTTTATAAGTTGAAATGACTAGATGTAACCGTAAGTTCTATGCTAACAGCCGTTTATTTTGGGGAACTCTATTTTCTTTTCCAGTTAACTTTGATCTTCAAAAATGCCAATCGTTATCTTTAAACTTCTTAATTCCTGTTCTTTTATTGTTCTTAATAATATTTTTCTTTTTCTCAGTAACTTCTTGCGTCTTAATGGCTTTTTTGCCTTTCTTGGGATGAAATGATTGAAAGATATATATATATATAGGGAGAATGAGTTTTATATATGTTGATAAGTATTGCTCACCAAAGATATTAGATTTGTTCTAGGTGTTTCTTTATATAAACCTGACCCCAAGTTGCATTTAAAATTGATTTTTTTTTCTGAAATTTGTAAATTAAGGGGAAGTGAATGCGTATCACTGACGGGATGCTTGTCATATATATATATATATATATATATATATATATATTGAACAAATTAAGTTCACTGAACTCATTAAATGCCATTAGTGAGTATATAGACCTTTATACCAAGGCCTACAGTTAAAAGCCTCATTAATCGTGTAAAGTTAACTAAATAAATTTTAAACAATATCATCAAATTCTCTACGTAACTTTAAAAGCAAATATCGTATGACGAAATTGGGTGCTTTGCATTCGGCCAGTCGTGAGTCATACAATCTTGCAGATTATTATAACTGAAGTGGATTCAGTTTTCCCTGAATACTTCCACGTTTGCAAGCATTGATTAATAATATGAAAAATATTTCGTTGTTAATCTAGCTACTGTTGTTATAAGTATTTATTTGTGTAAGTAAAATCCTTTTTTCGTGAGGCATGTGTACAGTTTTATTAACTGAGCTTGCTGAATGAAAGAAGCATTATTATGAAAGGCGATCCAGTTAGATTGATGGATATATGCGTTGTATTTCATGACTGCTTGCAAGATTTGATTGGTTAGGATTGTTGAACAGAATGATGACGTCATAAATAAATGTTAGGGAATCTATTAGAAAAGTCAAAAACAAGATGAATTAACAGCACTTTTCTTCAGCTTTAGTTTACAAAGATTAAAAAGGACAGTAAAATATTCAGAACGTTATAGCTTTTATGCGATCAATGTCGATCGTGACAGTTGATTAATGATTTAGCTAATATTTCTCGTATAAAATATCTTCGTCTTAATATGTTTTATTTTTTTTAAGTTACGTACGACATGCGCAGCTTATTTAAATGTATATGTTTACTTTTTCTTTTTTCAATTATTTATTTTGACGCAGCAGTGGATTTGAAATATCTATTTCTGCTGCCAATTTCGCGCTGACGAAAGACTAAATCGTTAATCATGAAGCAGTTCAAATATCAAAGATCACAACCTACTGAACTATATTTTCGTTGTATTAAAACGCAAGCAACCGTGCTGATATTTTTTACTGTTCTGTTGTATTTATTTTTACGATGCAATACTTTTTATTAAATTTATTATATTGTGTCAATTTCTCCTTTTGAATTTCGAAACCTCGGGTTATGTGGCGTAAAAAAAAAAGCATAACAGCAATTTTCGATCAACTTTCTTTGGAAGGTTGCAGTGAGCACATTGTAAATTCTTGTATTTCTTTTCACTGTGCAAATGTTTAGTTCAGTGGTCCAAAACTTGTTTTCCCTTTGAGTCGCATTTTCGGAATTAAAATTTGCTCGTGCCTCGGAAAATTTTATGTGATAAAAAGTACATTTAAAAATAATAAAAAAAAACAAAGAGAGTGTTTAAGGGAGATAACCGCGAATTCGAAGTCAAAAAATTATCATTGATAACTCTCTCCTCCAATTTGCCAACCTATTTACTATATTCTCAATACTTGATATAATGCAAAAATATCTCAATGATAAAATTGGTCAATAATTATTTATAACTATACTGTGACTCATGCACGCAAGCCATAATATTATTTTAAATTTTGAAATCATATTTAATTTTCTCATGAATTTTTTGAAACTGTTTCTAAATCTTTGAGTGTCTTTCAATCATTTCGCCTCACCTGCTATCCTCTTCCGCCGCACCTTTGAGGCGAGTCGCACTGTTTGGGAAGCACTGGTTGAGTTTCTGTTTTTCTTGATAAATATTAAAATATGATTATGATATGATGGTTGTTCCGTGTTTCTATTTGGATCTTTTCAAGACGAAAACAAGTGAAACGATGACAAGGATTTTGTGTTCAATATTCTTCAACGAGTCTTTGTTTGGAGAACAGACTTAATCCAGATCAATTTAAATTATCCCGCGTAGATCGTAAAGATATCATAAAAAAAGAGTTGATTAAAAAAAACGAAAATAATTTTCAATACACTTCAATATATGCATGCATATTATTTTCCTTACCAGTCATCTATTTTATCTTGTTCTCTGTGTCCTATTACACGGAGTATATATTTACGTGGACCATGTGATTAGAACGCTATAGCATTCCAACTATGATACCATGTGCCAATCTCACCATGCTCGATTTGTCGAGAAGGTAGCGTTATAATATCGATTTGTGGGGGTAGGACGAACCAGTATGCAGCCCAGATAGGAAGTGTTTGAAAAATATACAATCTGTTTAACCAAACCATGTGAATAAAATTGGGTAGCTGAAACTATTCGGGAGCCATGAATGATTGTGCTAGCACGAAGTCTCAAGTCATTGTGACCGAAGACTTGAGAGTACTGACCTTGTTCAAACTGGCGATCATGCCAGATTATGTGCTTTCTCCCAGAAACTGTAACTAAGGTCCGCTTACCGTAGTTGCAATATGAACCATAGGTTGGTTCCGTGGGTGTTGAACACACACACACATGTGTCTGAGCAAGTATCTGCAACAGAGATTAGCTAGCCAGGCATGCCATATTTACTTGGCTTAGCTTAATACGACAGAAGGCTAAATGGATTCCTCTACCAAGCAAATTTAGAAATTTAAGATCGAGTACGACATAAGAGTAAATAGGAACTTAAAGATTGTGTAGCGCCAATGTAAAGAAGATTTGCCTTCTTAGAAATCGACTTTCGATATCCTAACTTTAGAATACCATTGGCATCAATAATAAATATGCAATTTCTCTACTCACAAAGCAGACTACTAAAAGTTAGAAGTACATACTTTCACATGAATACATACATACATACATACATACATACAGAGTCCGCCAATAAATGTACATACACTTCAAGAAAGGAAAAACTTCTATATATATTGTAATATTAAATTTATTCAGATATCACGAGATTAATACAAGTTAGCTTTGGACTCTACAATCACAAGAGATGCTCAAAATGGCGCCCTTTAGCTTCCTAATATTTAATGTACGGCACAACGTTGACCAAAGTGTCCAGTTAGATTTCTGCACATGCATTTTCAAATTTTTGTCTTATGGCCGCCGGTATTTTGCAATCCTTTAGACTTCTTGACGCTACAGCCATGAGGGTAATGCCATCTGTCGATAAAATACTACAGTAAAGAGTGTTATCTCAATTTGATCTGTTTATTATAAAATGTTGAGCTCTATGTGTGAATCCGTTTTAATATTTAATATTGTGTTAATAGGATTCACTTGGATTATATACCAACGGATTACCTATATATATATATATATATAGTAGTAGTAATGGATTTCATTTACTAATCCAACATATTTATATATATTGGACGACAAGTGAGTTGTTTAATAAAATCTTCCACCATCAACTAAAGTAAATATTTGAGATAAAACTTATATTACAAGCTGAAATACACACACACGTGTATATATATATATATATATATATATATATATATATATATATATATATTTTGAACGATAAAAATTATTTAAAAAATCAATTAAAATCTTCAGACATACTGGGTTGATTAATATTCTTATGCTTTTATTATTATTATTTCATTTATATTCCTCGACTAGTTTCGACCAACATGGCCATCATCGGGAGAGAAAAAAATGTCTCTGCTTGCTATAGCAGTAAACTACAGAAATCTATATCTATATCTATATATATATATATAGAGAGAGAGAGAGAGCATACAAGTAATAATAGGGTATCCACATGTAAAGTATTGGTATACATGAGTTCATGCACTTATGTAATTTTATGGCTACGTGGTAGGAAAAATGTAACCTTTTGTTTGGATTAAAAATTGAATTGTTGGAATCAGTGGCGAGAAAGACGTCTCTCGCCACACCCACCTCGAAAATCGATTCGTAATCCACAGGTGTTATATTTACAATATATAAGGGTAGAAAAATGGGGTTGTCCCGTACCCCGGCTGAGAAATAGTGTCGATGCATTTCCAAATTTATTGTCATATTTTCAGTGACATGAACTAAAGAATAGCATTCTTTCCTCGGGAATATTTCCAAAATGACTTTTGGCTCTCACGATTCCAATAATTTCGATTCTTCCTTCTGTTCTTTACATTATATTTTATTAATTAATCCAGTTTTGTTCCCTCTCCCCCCCCTCTTCTCATTCAACTATTTGATAAACGCTGTTATATCTAAACTTATGACAATAATCCAAAGAGAAATTTTCACATTCCCTCACAATCAGCGCGTGCCTGAATAAAAGAAAAAAAAAAAATATATATATATATATATATATATATATATACATACACACACACACACACACAACTGGTTTGCTACATTTAAGTTCATTGAGTGCAATTTT
This sequence comes from Acanthosepion esculentum, assembly GCA_964036315.1. Classification (NCBI taxonomy): domain Eukaryota; kingdom Metazoa; phylum Mollusca; class Cephalopoda; order Sepiida; family Sepiidae; genus Acanthosepion; species Acanthosepion esculentum. Next base: position 124,778,536 of record OZ038484.1, on the reverse strand, counting down.
GATTAGCTCACTTGATACTATTCAGGCGACCACGGAAACCAAATTTAAACTAACTTCAGCTAAATCCTTACGAAAATGGGTAACCATTTGTAAATATCTGCATATAAAAAGTCCTACCAGGATTCATTATTGGACAGTGTAAGATATGCAGATGACACAGTGTTGGAAGTAGACACAGAAGGGAAACTAGACAAACTCCTACAGAAGGTAGTGAAGGAAAGTGAGAAGGAAGGACAAAACATCAATTTCATGAAGACAGAATACATGGTTGTTAGCTAGAGGAACAACCCAACATGCAAATTACACATTGAAGACACCAAAACCAAACAAATACAATAATTTAAATATCTGGGAAGTGTTTTAACAGAGGACAGGAATGCGACACCGAAATCCGAAGGCGCATTGGGATACCGACAGACGCCTTTCAAAAGCTAAGCAAAGTATTAAAAAACAGGAAAATTAGCTAGAAACAAAGAAAAGAATTCTGAACTGTGATGTAATGTCAGTGAATGCTGGGCAATCTTTTCAAATATGAAGAAGAGACTTGAAGCAACAGAAATGTGATTCTACAGAAGGAAGCTGAGAATGTCATGTATTGAACATGTGAATGACGATGAAGTATTAGAGAAAATGGAAACAAAAAGGACGCTTATACTTAACATCAAGAAATGATAGTTGAAATTTCTAAGGCACATAATGGTGAAAGGGAGCTTAGAAATTTGATACTCACAGGACCAGGGCAAATTGCATGTATAATATATAAATATTTAATATAGTAATCCATTGTAAAATATTTTTCTCTAGAAACGGATCAATCAAATATGTTTCTCTATCTTTTTGTCCTTATTTGCGAATAAAAACTGTTTGCAAACTAATAAATGACACCGGCCAAACAAGTTGTCATTATTTTGTTTTTGAGATATTTCTTTTGTAAATATAAGTATAGCCTGAAAACTTTATCACTATCGGTTGGTTAATACCAATATTATTGTGAAAAGATTGACTTACATAATAAAATCTAACACACACACACACACACACTATATATATATATATATATATATATATATATATATATATATATATATATAATATACCGGGGTCCTCAACTTACGTCGGAGATCCGTTCCTACGGCGTGACGTAACCCGATTTTCGACGTAGGTCGGAACTCCCCTAACAAGCACCCACATTTGGGAGCCATAATGAAGGGCAAAAAAGTTCCCTCACCCCCCACCAAAAAAATACGACGCAAACGAGAGATAGCAAATGTAGCGCAATCCAATATGGTGTACAGCCGGTAAAGAAACAACGCCATCTTACTCATATAGCGCTGCGTGACGACGTATTATATTATGGACATTGAGGTCAATAAGCGAAGCGCTCTTCATGGCGTTTAAGCATGAAACAGACTGTCGCCGCTGGGTTGACCTTAATGTCCACCTTATATATATATATATATATATATATATATATATATAAAAAAAGAGAGAAAAGCTCAGTTGGTAGACTACCTAATTACTTATTTGCCACTGATGTTAATTGTTGATGTTCGAGCCGATGTAAAAATTGGTGCAACATAGTCTTCCTACTTATATTTCACTCAAGTATTATTTTGTCTATTCATGCAATTTTAAAATTAATAGAAAACGAAACCCGAGCTGACTTTACCAAATTTTATTAAAAGACATGAAATTAAATGAACCATGAAATATTTCTTTAGGGAGGAAAGATTAAAAAATAAATAAAATAAACTAAAATAGAACCAATGAAGGCTAAACTTTTGCCTTCCTTAGTTCCATTCCACTTTATTATTATTTTTAATTTTTCCCCTCAGAATTCAACTTTACGCAATTCATAATTCGCCTTCCGACATTTGGAATCCAGTTTCTTGTTTTCGCCTCACTTAGTTCTCCTCCTTTCCTCTTGTTATTTTATGCTGTACATTTTCTTTCATTCTATTTTCTTTCACTTTATTTTACTTGTAAAAAATGCATTATTTAATGAGAAAGTATCACTGTAAAGTTCGAAGGTCAATATGCATACATCAGTCAGCCTCGCTTTGATATCCGTCTACAACTCGAAGAGATCACTATACCATGCCCGGCGTAAGATGCGTGAGAACTTCCTATTTCCTTCTTCACATATTGGTAGATTTTAACAGAGGAACAAACATAAAAGAATTTATATGGAGATCTTATATATATATATATATGTATGTATGTATGTATGTGTGTGTGTGTGTGAATATATATATATATATATATATATATATATATATAGTTTGTTTCTGCGTCTGTATCACGAAGGAAAAAGAAAGCATCTTATCGGGTTGCCAAAATTTCGACACTGCAAAATGAAACTCTTTGGTTCCACTCCCAGAATTCGATTGCTATGGGTGGGGACAGCTAACTAAACCTAACACGCTGCCTGTGCCCATTTGTATCAACACTTCTATTAAAACTACTATTCTACGTTGGTTTACTGAGTCTTGTCAACAAAACAAGTCACTTTTTTTCTTTTATCGCGTTGTGTGAGTTTCTCTTTTCGACTTCTACCAATTCTCACTTTTTTTCTTTTTTCTTTTCCAAGCACTGCTGTTTTTTTGTTTTTTTTTTAGAACATCAGTCTCAAGTTCAAACCTATGGGCTGGAATCTAAAAACATTGGATAGCTTTCCAAAATCTGTTCGTCTGTCTTTTTTTTACTTATAAAATTCCTAATTCGGTAGCATTAACATATCGTCTTTCAGTTATTATATATTTTGAATTAGGTTCTACAGGTTGTTTCCCACCAGACATTTGCCAGTTTTTTTTCAAAAAATTTTACATTCTTTCCCACTCTCATAGAGCCGGAGATATGTGTGAGTATTTGTATAATTGTACATTTACGCTAATAAATTTGCCTAAATGTGTGTATGGCTGTCTAAGTTTATGAACATGTATGGTTCATTCTCCGCCCCCCTCTCTGTCTCTTGTCATCGTCCCCATCCCCCTCTCTCTCTCCTGTCATTATTATTATTATTGTTGTTGTTCTGACCCATTTCATGCCCATTTCCGCCTTTCTCCGGCTTATGTGCTGACAGATCCTTGAAACTTTATCGGCAACGCCCCTCCTTCAGCTCTCGCAACCACCAATTCGTGACAACCGACCATAAACGCGGAAATAAAAAAGAATGAGTCGGGAGCGTAACAAACGTAAAAATTTAAAAAAAAAAAAAGAAAAAAAAGAAAATTCGAGATTCTATGTTCAGTTTCGCATCGTCACCATTATCGAATCAACCCCTGCGTGGATCACTTTATGAGAAAGAGAAATTTCAAGATCTTGGGTTAAGGGGGGGGGGGGAAGGGAAAAAAGAAAAAAGTTTCCCCAAATAAAATCCAAACTCTATTTAGCATTTTCGCTTTGATATAAAACGAGTAGTAAGCAATCTAGTTTCACAGACCATTATATCTGATACTGAATTCGATTCTCACCGGGTACTCCACACCTGTGACCATGCCATGCTGTGCACATTATAGTAGACTACGCTCAATCCTTTCGTATTCCATTGGCGAGATATAAGTTCCATTCGAGCAGCAGCTTCTCACGAACGGCTGCTTTGTGGAACCGACTCCCAAGAGGATGCTTCCCCGATCATTACAAGCTGAACTCGTTCAAGTCTCGGGTTAACCATAATCTTCTTTACATATCCACATAAACTATGCATCATACTCTTTAACTCTCTACAATTCAGTGTGAACATCATTGTAAAAACTACCAGGATTAGTCAATATATTTATAAAGTACTTTTCGGATTAGATTCCCAGATTGTTACTATTCTAGTAGAGCCTAACCTTATGAGTTGCCTCATATTTACAGCCATGTGTCAGACTAAGCGTCGCCGTTGCGCCGTGGTAAGCAATCTAGTCTCACGGATTATAATTAACGTAAAACTTTAATCCTCACACTTTTGTTTGTTTTGTTTTGTTTTACAGCATATCAACCTCAATGGGTCATTTAATGCCGACATTTTTTTTTCTGGTAATATTTTTGTTTTGTCAAAAATCCATTTCTGTTAATTTTTTTTTCTTTCTCAAAAATGTATAGCTGGTAATATTATTTTTTCAAAAACGCACAGCTGGCAACATCATTCTTTCAAAAAACGTATAGGTGGTAATATTATTTTTTCTCAAAAACGCACAGCTGGCAACATTATTTTTTCAAAAACGTATTACCAGAGGCCTTGCTGCTTGGCGTAGTCTATCGTCTTACCCAGGACGCGGATGTAGTTTATCGTCTTATCCAGGACGCCTCGCACTTTTGGTTAAAATTTTATATGGCATTTTTGTTGCCTCGGTGTAAGTTAATGTTTAGTAATGTTGGTCTGGTTGACTATTGCTCCTGAGTAGTGTGTTCAATCCTTACTGGGTGCCCCATGTAAATTTCGAGATTAAGTAACCATATATATATATATATATATATATAATGTTTTCCTTTTCATGTACAATAGGTCAGTGCATTTAAATTTTATGTGTCAAGCGCGAATTCAGATACCAATAAAACTATTGCATATGACCTCGCGGTATTTCCTTTATTAACATCAGACAACAAAAATTTTTTTCGATTTTCTATCGTTCGTTCTTTTTTTTTTTTATCAGATTTTAAAAAGATAAAGCATAAAAAATATGTAGGTACTTCCAACAGCATGAAACCTAAACACACCATTTTCTATTATCAGAAAACCTTCTGAAGAGTATACCTACAATAGTAACGAGTGAAATAAACTTGGTAGCGCAAAAGTTGATTCTCTACTCTATGAATTTAAATTTGAAGCAAAGACATCAGAAATAGACGAGTGAATATATAAAGGGTTTAGC
>OZ038484.1:124701180-124766180 GCA_964036315.1 Acanthosepion esculentum | reverse complement strand
TCTAAACCTTCCTTTCTCATTATTTATCCCAGAAATTTCAACTGTCTCTTTTTGATTTTAAGTATAAGTGACATTTTCTTTCGGTTTCCTTAAAACATTTCCTTGTTGCTTACATGCTCCGTCCATAGTATTCTTAGCAATGCAATCATAGTAAAACACGATAAAAATACTGTAATCGCTTCCTTACAAAAACAGTATTTCAAATCCTGAATTTTACCTTCAAAGTACTTACATGAAATTAAAATAAGCAACTAACTCGACTACAAAGCAAACCTGAAACTCGACTACAAAGCAAACCTGAAATCTTTTCGTCGGAGGTCTTAGTCGAGTACTGGTGAACTTCGCTAGTAATATTATATATACTTACACGATAGCCAAGCACAAACCTAACAGTAACGGCGAGTGCATGTTTATGAAAAAGAGAGGAAAAAGTTAGTTTTCTCTTGTCGTTTCATGAATCTACACTTGAAATCAGCCTACAACAGTCGGGCAAGGGTTACACTGTAGTTGGCGGGGGGGGGGGGTTGTCTAATCTGAAAGAAAGAGTATGAAATTTTAAATTAATTTTCCCGCCAAATTATTTCTTTTCCCGCACTTATTTTTTATATAATAGTAAATACGGTATCGAGATAGTATTTCCCAATTTGCAGTCATTTTCTGAAATCGACATTTAAGATGATGTTTCAAAGAGAAAGAAAGAGAGAAGATATAAGACCATAGTAAAAAAAAAAAAAGAAGAAAGAAGACTGTGGGAATAAAGAATGAAATGTAAGCTGTAAAATAATTGTTTAAAATAGAAATAGAAATGGTTGTGAGGATTTGTATTGAAAAACAATCCAATAGATAAGACGAGATATACATGGGCATGTTAAGAAGTATCGTTCGAATGAAAGAAATAATGAGAGGAAACAAATTTACAGAAAACCAAAAACGGTTTTGTTAGGTTTCCAAAAAGTTGTTCGGACAGCTGAACTCATTTTTCTTTATGATTACTTACATTATTCGAACTGTTGTCCTCATCTTCATTGCCATATTCACAACGTTTCAGCCGTTGTAAGCTCCGGCCTTCTTTTACCATCCCTAATAATACTTGAGCTTTTACATTCCATGATTTTTGTGTTATCCATTCACATAGATTAATTCCCTGTTTTTCTTTATTTCTCCTGGCTTCAGTACATCAGTCTGTTTCGCTGAGATGAGATATTATGATTACTTACATTATTCAGACTGTTATCCTCATCTTCATTGCCATATTCACAACGTTTCGACTGTTGTACGTTATATCTAACGAACGTCTTTATCCACTGGGCCATGGATAAAGACGTTGGTTAGATCCAGTGACTAGACTAAAAGAGTTGTGAGTTCGATACCAGACCATAACAGTGGTGAACCAGAACTTGGAGAGTTGAGTTAAAGGGAAATAACTGAGACACCCGGAAGAGGCATGTCACGTGGAACTACAACAATCTATCCCGGTGAACGAAATAAAGGGTTCGGTTCGAAATTCCAATCACCTGACGAAGGCCGTAACGTAAAACGGCCGAAACGTTATGAATATGGTAATGAAGATGAGGATAACAGTCCGAATAATGTAAATAATGCAAGTAATCATACCCCATTCCGGGAGATATAGACAGACATTTTTTTATGTTTATGTTATTAGCGCAACGGACGATTTATTCTACGCCCTTCCGCTATTTTTATTCACCCCCATTTTTTCACAAAAATAGGAATGAATAGAAAAAGAAGGGTAGCAATTGAACAGCAAAAGTAACTTAAACAATAAGTTAAAAATCCGAACAATTTTTGGAACGATAAACACTCCTCAAAACTAAATGATGTTTCTTCTTCAACCTAAAACAAGGTAGGAAATATATGCATTCTGTTTGAACAAATTTTGATGTTGAATGATATTTAACATGTACATATATTCTTTACATTAAAGAAGTAGATGAGCACGGTACAGTTTTAATCTCTTGTAAATAGAGCGACCAGCGATTTTATCTTTCTTGGTCGTTGCCAAGGACTCTAATTATTATCGGTATAACAGTAGTTTAAGATGCCACATTTTTTTATTTTCGAATTATTTTTATTTTTATATTTACTTATTTTTTTCATATTCTTTAATAGATATATGTTTATCTCATGGCACTGTCATATCTATGAGAAGGCAATTTTTGTTTTTATTCTTTAATCACAAAGCCAGATCTATTAGTTTTTATTTGTCAGTATAAATGGTAAACTCTCAAAGAATATTGACTTCATAGCCTTCTATGACGGATACAGTGTCTTCATACCATTTTTAGGCATGCACTATAAGACTGACCTGTCATTAGATGAAAGTAGCACCGGCTGCTCGATCAATGAATGCCGAATATTTCCTTATAAGAATTTTGCTGCTATTATTAGTAGTAGTAGTAGTAGTAGTAGTCTTATTAGTAGTAGTAGTAGTAGTAGTAGTAGTAGTCTTATTAGTAGTAGTAGTAGTAGTAGTCTTATTAGTAGTAGTAGTAGTAGTAGTAGTAGTAGTCTTATTAGTAGTAGTAGTAGTAGTAGTCTTAGTAGTAGTAGTGGTGGTAGTAGTAGTAGTAGTCTTAGTAGTAGTAGTAGTCTTATTATTAGTAGTAGTAGTAGAAGCAGCAGTAGTAATAATAATAATAAAAAAAGAAAAGAAAATACGGAAACTGAAAAACACCGTCCAAGAAGGAAATACTTCCTTTTCTTTAATGCTTGGTTGTGAACTAATATATACAATGTGGTGTAATGGATAATGGCTCAAAATGAGGAATTGGAAAATCAAGTTCGAATTCCAGTTGGGTTCATTACATTCACTTACGCACAAGTACCTTTAGGAAAGGTATGAATCCATCTCTTCTTCCCGCAGCTATGGTTTGAACAGCAGGACAGACAAGGTCCTCGAGCCTTGGTTGGCAACCAGTCTACCACAGAAAGAGACAGTAATCTACAGCAGGGAATCTTCTGTCTAGCCAATCATGAATTGAAAAAGACATGATGGCTCAAGCGACTATCACATATGGTACTTGACTGATTTTTTAACTCTAGGGCGGGCGAGCAGAAGATGAACAATTTTTTTTTCTACAGTTCAGTCAGTCCATGCGAAGAGATATTAGTAAGAAACACTCAGTGAGAAACAAACTCACTGCCACAAACCTGCAAAACTGAAAGAAACGGGAACGTGAATTTAAAAGAGCAAAGAAAATCGTAACAGAAAAGAACAATGTTTTGTCCAAAGAATGTCGCCAACGAAAACAAATTTAAAAGAACAAACAAAAACAAAACAAACCTCAACAACAAAAAATATATTTAAAATATTGAACAAGGATAAGGGTGGAGAGAAGCCAAATGGGTGGGATAGGAGATGTGAAGCCAACAAAGAAATCGCAGTCAACTCTAGCCTTGTCACTTAAAAGACTATGCACCTGGTAGAACGATGACGTAACATCCTTCGTCGCTTGCAGGTGCAAAGAGGTTGAATGCGATCGGATTGATTCAGCAAGTAGTTAATTGGGGTTCTAGCCTGGAACTCCTGAACACGTTTAGCTTTGTGAGGCAAATGGCAAAATGTACAGAGATCATGTTGTACGAATCAGCATCTTGAACTCGAACCCTGACCTCCGACGTCATTGAAAAATTCAGTCAAAGAAGCAGGTTTTATTTAATAAACTTATTACAACACAAGTCATCAATTGTAGGACACTGAGTAAGGATTGAATTCATTAAAATATTAGCGATGTGCGATATTAACTTGCTAATCATTACTTCACAACGAAACATCCTGAAGCTCGTATCTCTTGAGTGTGGTTTTTAATACATTGAATAAATGGATAAGCTCTCATCGTATTTAGCGAGGTAGTTTTGCAGGCCTGTAATAGTAAGTTGTTTCTCACTATGAGCTTCATGTAAATATCACCTTGACTAGACTGAAAAAGCCCATAGCCTGGTTGCCCGTTGTAAGGCTTGAAACTAAATATCTTTAAAGAAAAAATATAGAACCCTAGAAAAATTCAGTATCTGTCTATATTTCTGAGATGAGGTATTATGCACACTATTTACATTATTCGTACTATTGTCCTCATCTTTGTCGCCATATTTATTACAATGTTTCGACCGTTGTACGCTCCAGCCTTCTAGAAAAATACAGACGAATAGACAATGTACGCTTATGGTAAGTGTAAGAAAAAGTCATAAATTTGGCTTGTGGGTAGGAAAAAAATCGTAGAGAAAGTGTCATATTTTCATTTTAAAATGGCAACATTTTAAGATATATTAAATAAATATTATCTTATTTCCGGTTGCAGCAGATTGCGAACACACGTGACATTTTCTTTTCTTTTTTTTTTTTTTTCTCCATTAAAAATTTCAATCATTGTGCATTTTTTAGTCCGATACATCTCAACTAACGCGGACAATATTCTATCTATCCACCAGTCGAGGACTTGTGACTATGTACTAACGCAATCATCCTCGTCTTCAGAATAGCTTTGTTTACTCAATTTCACTCACAAGGCTTAGGTTAACATATGCTATGTTTTTCCAAGCACTTTGCCAACCCTTTATTTTATTTATGGTGGGTAGTTTGTCCTCGTTCCAATGAGCATTTCTAGAGACGTCTTGTTCCTATTCAGTTATTGCTCGCCCACGTTTCCATTCTCCGCCGCCATTGATTGAAATTGCTCTGTCACCGAGCCGATGATTTAACCCACTACACTATTGTCCCATGGCTGGTCCATATTTACTAAGCTTAAGTTAGTCTGGCACAAGACTGAAAGTATGTGACACCCAGTGAGGATCAAACTCACTACTCGTTAGTAATAAAAAGCGACACAAGCTCAATGTTATCATACAGGCGCCTAAAATATTTAATCGATATTATTGTCTTATTACACTAGTCTCACTTCTGACTATTATTTTATGCACTAAGTAACCAATTTGCCAATGACAGTGAAGGGCAGAATTTATCATGCGCAATAAAGAAGACGAGTGTAATAGTAAAACAAATCATTTAATGACTCAACTTATTGCGTTACAAGATCATAATAATGTAATGCTTGAAATCGTGACACTAATTAATTAGTTTGTGAGCCTAGTTTGCTAACTACGTTAGGTACCCAAAATGTCTACATGTTTTAGTTTGATATGAGTTTACAATATATAGCATCGGTTAGGATCGAACTCACTATATAGTAATAATGGTTCATTAGACTAATTCGGTAATCCTTATCCCAGGTATTTACTAAGCTTGGCGATTAGCGTTGAACACCCAGTGAAAATAGACCTCAAGGCACAGTCGTATCGGTCTGCTAGACAAGCTCGTGAAACGAACGAGTTTCCAGCGTAATGATTTCAATCAAAAATAGCATTACTTAGAATCTTGATATGAGAACGTAACTGTTAAAATTACTTGCGTATAGAACCGATATTGTTGTAAGTTCTGCCTCAATAAACATGCGTGTGAGCGTGTATGCTCGCAAATATATGCCTGTTCCTAACCCAACTATTACCTGAAATGATTTGGCTAGTGCCTTAGTTGTTTTAGAGCTACAGTTAATGAAAATTTTGCATGGTTCATTAAAATTCTGAACCATATTCCTCCTTCTTCCTGTATATGGCATTGTGGGTATTTACTAGCTGGGGTCTTTTATATGTGCCTTCCCCTACATCAAAAGCTAACGTCCACAAGTGTTTTGTATGGATGACTAAAGAGAAAGAAAAAAAAATTCCAATTTCTTTTTCTCGCCGAATAAGACTCAGAATATTGGGTCCTTTTCGAAAGTCCGTACTATGAAAACGAAACCTTAACCCCAAATACTGGCTGGGAGAGAGCAAAGAAACAAATGTAACGTTTCAATTACCACTGGTTATGAAAATTTGGCCTTGTGGAGGGACTAACAAAAAAAGTTCTGAACTGCTAAGCCATATAATTTTCTAATTTGAAATTTTTAACTACTTTTTAGCTTTTTGGTTTAAAGCCGGAAAAATCTAAAAACTTGACTGAACGTAGAAAGGTTGAAATCTTTTAATCCTCCCGTTAAAGTATGAAGACAAACTAACGCTACGAATTGAGTCGGAGAGGAAAAGAAAATGTAACTGAATTGAAACGGCGAGAAAAAAAAATGAACATGCAACTTTTTATGTGGCTGTACTTAAAAAATTATGGTTCTTAGGTTTTCATGGGGAATAAAGAATAGGTCCCCAAAGCTTACATGAGCACAACGCACAATCACAAGTGTGGGGTAACGCAGTGATGTATAAATTCATTTCATTACTAATTGCTTTAGACTGTGTGTAAACTAGAAAGGTAGGTAGGTGTGGGTGAATGTTCGCGCGCGCTGTCTCGTATATTAATATCATTAGTATGCCTTGGTGTTATGGTAGAATTAGTATTCACTTAGTAATTGAATGAAGTTCCGTTGGAATGAAAATCTAAACACCCAGAACAAATATACACTACGTTTTATTGCCTATCATGAGAAAAATACAAATTATCAGCATTTTCTTATAACTGGTAATATCATTGGAAATATTGTTATTCCTCTTTATCTCCCCGCACCCCAACACTCCTCACCCGCCAACAGATGTCTCCATCGGTTGTGCTGGTGGCTTCATCTATATTGCTTTTCGCGCTCTATGCATCAGTAAACGTACGTCAGTACCATTTTGTTAGCTGATAAGTCAATATGAAGAAAGCTTTTTTCCTGTCTTCGCTCTGAACAGATGTGACCCAAGGAGAAAAATAAGCGCCGATGGTTTATTTATCTCTTATCGATCTCCAATAGGTCGATTAGAATGCTCAGTCCTTCTCAATGCTTGTGTTTTCTTCTCTTCAACAGAAAACAATCGAAGAAAATAAAAATAAATGTATAAGCAGCTGGTCTAACCGAACATGGCCAACAGTATATCGAAGACAAGTATCTGTTGCAACGTTGGATATAGTCAAAAAGGTGCTAATCGTAATAAAAAAAATAACAAAAGAAATAGTATCATTGATAACGTTAAGGTTGAAATTAATAAAACAGGTGAAAGCTGTCGTAATAGTAAAAAAAAAAACGATTCCTTATTAATGGATACTGTTATTAATAACCTTTAATAATATAAGCTTTCGTTGGATGTAACCTAACAATAGAAATATTTTTAAAAAAAACACCAAAACAGGAGATTTTAGTAACGCGATCTTTTTTTTTTTTTTTTTTTTTTTGGTGGTTGGGGGTATCTAAGTTTTGACACAAAGCCAGAGCACCCACTGAGATTCAACTATAACCTCCTTTAATATTTAGAATGCTTCCAGAGTCTCAAACGCGTATTCCTCCCCTTGTGATCCTAACTTTCCTCAATTCTCCCCTTGCTTTGAAATGCCATCTAGAAATCTTCTCACTATTATAATTATGACTTAGGGCTGAAATCCCTCCCCTTCCTAATATCGCCCCATCTAAACAAAATGCCTCTCGTTTGAGAATCATTTTTAGATAGATAGTGTTCATACCGTAGACATGATCTGCAAATGAGTTCGATCTTCACTGTTGCTCTTCTTTTGTAACCTTGTGTCAGACGAAGCTAGTTTTGTTAAGTGTATTTTTATATTAAAGCTCATCCAATACAAGGCTCGAGACATCCAAGGTAGAGAGTTTAATGTTAAGAGTAAAAGATTAGGTCATAAGAAATGAAAATGATGAGGCTAAGGACGATAGATAAAGATTAATCCTTAACTTGAAAAGAATAATACTATAGTATTCTGGAAAGCATCCATGTAGGAGCCTGGTCCACCAAGTAGCCGTCTATAAAGAGGAAACCTAAATGTTTATGTAGAAGGTTATTGAACTAACCACTAAAGCAGGCTTCCTGTAGTAAATAGGATGAGTGTCTGAACTTCGCTGAATGCTTGTTCTTTTTTTCAATCTGCTGTGCTTGCTAACGATCGTAGAATGACGATCCAAAATTGAAAGAAATACACACAAAAATGGAGAGTACTATCGTGGATTTAAATGAGTCAAATATAAAATGGAGTAACTGAAGATATTGAGGGGATGCCTCAACATGGGGTAATGGTCTGCGAGATAGTCTCGTTGGATATTACTACTGATTATCATGTTTGATACTCACTGGGTGCCTCATATGTGGGACTTTTTATTAGAAAGTTTTTCTGTATTTATTATTTATGTTCAATTTTTATTCGGTCGGTCTATCACGGACATTCATGGGTCTATCACGCCAACCACACGGGCCTGCATCAAGCTCGGAAGGTGATGAAGGTGGCATTGTGTGTCATAACGTAGCTGGCCAATGTAGGTGATTGTTGCGCGACTAGCCCGTCTTGCGCCATGGCTAGGTGTCCAGGTCAGTAGATTACACACAAGTTCTTGTTTTACTCGCTAGCAGTGTCCTGCAAAGTGCATTCGCGCAATATTGTAGAAATATCAAGGATTGATCCCTAGAGCTAGGATTTAGTTGGATGTTGTCTCCAAGCTTAAACTTAAGGGTTTTAGTTAATGTCCAAGCAGTGGCATCATACATTAAAAGAGACTCTACTTAGGAGCGAAACATATATATATATATATATATATATATATATATATATATAACTCCATCTTGGTTTAGAACCAGATCAAATTTAGAATTTCTCTTCTAAATGTCCTTTTCTGAATTCCATAAAAGAGATTCGTACAGCAACATTATGGTAAACAAGCTAGTCTCGCAAACCGTTTACCATTGTGACTCTGTACAAGATAAAGAATAGTAGATGATAGATTGTGATTAAGTCATGTGTTTTCTTTTCATGTTTATCTGCACGAAAGAGTACAACTTAAAAGGCCCGCCTCAAGACTGAGGTCGTTGCGTACCTCCCACCAGTACCAGAGATCGATGTCCGATCTTAGCAAAAGAAGAAGAAAAAATTAACATAAAAAAGAGACAGTTGAAATTCCTAGGGAACATAATGAGGGAACTGGGCTTGGAAAATGTGATACTCACAGGAGAGATTGACGGCAAGAAAACAACTTATAACCTACCTAGCGAGCTTAAGTAAATGGATGGGTTTAGGAGAGATAACAAAATTTATTAAGACCTACAAAGGATAGGAAATTGTGAAGAGTCATGATCTCCAACGTCCTGAAGGGACACGGCACATGGAAGATTTTAAAATATGTTTTCTCACTGATATTAAATGTTAAACGTACAAGTGGTATGTACAATAATAGTTTGAAACTCGTGAATCCAAGTGAACTTCAATTTCGGATTTATATTGCGAGCAAGCACTCCTATCTGGAAGGATTGACGCAAAACGATCATTCTACCCAAATTTCCCCAATTATGAATGTTAATATGAATCTTCTATGTGTTGTATTCCTTTAGGACGTGGGCGATCAAGCCTCTCTACAACTTGCTATCCCTCGCTGCCTTCCACTGTCTTTCTTGTTCTCGATATGCCATGTGAGAGTCTTTCATGCCTTCCTTATTACGCACCCAATAAATTTCTGCTGCCTCTTTCTGATTCTGAGGAGAAATGTCTTTTTTGTTACCTTTTTCTTTAAGTAATGTGAGTAATCCTCAAAACAAAAACAAAAAAAAAATGCAACAGGACTATTTGATGACCTGATCCCGAAAGCCGTTTACATGAAGTTCGACCATCAGCGGATTTTCTTGAAACGGCTCAGTACAAAACGGCTTCGTATGCTCTCCCGATACAGTCGTGTGTTCCAGGTGCAGATGGTTAGGGTTCGATCCCATTGCTTTTGGTGCAAATCTAATCTAGGCGTAGTAAATATCAAAATCTGTTGATATCTTTAATAAATTTCAGGATATTTAATTTAATAAGGATTTTAGAGTAGTTTTCCAGATATCTACTTTATAAATATACTAGTTTGTTTCAACGATAGTTCATAAACTAACTCGAGTGAACATTTGACTTTTTGATTAAAAAAAAACAAAACAAATAGATTCGAGATTTTACAAAGTAGACATTTACTTGGCTTAGTTCATTCTGAAAAGAAAGTCACAATAGTGAGGATCGAACTAGTTACTAATGGCAGACAAAACGCTCTTGAACAGTACTCCACAAAATACCCTTCTATATATGTAAAGAGGAAGTAATTTGGTTTGTCTTAATATATAAATATTGGCCAGTTTGTTAAGATTTATTTTTTTTTTGCTCTACAGAAGCAATTCGTAGTGGTGCAATGGTTAACAATCTGATCTTAGAGAACCACCAATACTGGCTAACTCATACTTGTGGCTTTGTAAGCGAATATGGACTACGAATCTGACTGGTAGGTCGGAATTTTATTTTTCAATGTGTTTTTTGTAATAAATTTAACTTGTAAGCATGAATTGTTAGTGTCCAGTTCTCGATAAAGATTTATTCAATTGTTTTTATTGCAATTTTGGAAATATACTAAATGCAAAATACACGCGCTTTATTCTTACGTCTACTAACAGATTTTGCCTTTGGTAATTTAACTATTATAACCGTATCTCTTATTGACTTGCTGTGCAACTGATCAATTCCGCCTTTACTTCACCGTCATTGGCCAGTTGACTACTTCAAGAGCATAAAATCATAGTTGGGGTGAGGCGGGTGTAATAGGAAAATAATCCTCAGATTTTGATTTAGTACAATTTGTACTAACAATTGCATGAGCGGTTGTGAAAAATAAAAGTGGAAACAATCAAGCGAAGGAAACGGTCAGAAAAATAGAGATTAAAAAAAAAAAAACATTTCTACGGAAATGCACCGATCCAATAAATTTAAAAAAAGAAATTGTATTATTGAATAGAACCTACAAATCACGAATATTTTTTATTTTTTTTAAATTTTCTAAATTTTATGGTTGGGTGTAGTTTCAGTTGCTATGTAAAATTCATTGTAAATAAATCCTTCTACGCATGCAAAAAAAAGAAAGAAAAAGAAATGATCACACCACGTGATAAAGGATATTCTTAGAAAATTTTAAATAATTTCAGGTTGAAATTTTGAAGCTAAAATTTTTTTACGGCATATTCTTACATACCTTTTTTGTTGAATTGTGTTAAAACAAATCTTAGAAGATTTCATATAACTTCAAAACAGCCACCAAATATGAATTTAAAGCTTGTTCTTACCTTTTCCATTTGCTTTTATTATTTCCCTTTTATTTTAGGGGACTTTCGATGAATTTAGAATGTATTAACATAACAAATTGACCCCTCCCCTTTATATATATATATATATATATATATATATATATATATATATAATATATATATTCGTGTTTATTCGATAGTAATATGAACATTTTTTTTTAATTTTCTTGGAGAGGTGCGTTTCAAAAGAAAACTCAAAAAATAAGCTCTTTTCTGCCAAGAAAAGTGATGTTAAATAAATAAAATATAAGGCATGACAGTTTTCGATTAGACAATTCAGTCACCAAATCAGTCACCATTTTTTTTTTTTTTTTAGAAGTAAATATCGGGCGATGGAATAAGAAACATGTTAAAGAATTTAAAAATTAATAATGATGATAATGTTAACGGAATCCCAAATTTCGATTTCATTTGTCGCAAGTTAAGATTTTTTTATTTTTCCCAAACGCGTGACAGGCCTAGTTATTGAATTATCGAATTTTTTTTTAAATCCTGGTATACAATGATGTTTCTTTATATGATTTTTTAGTCATATTTCCCAATTGCAGGTTTTCTTTCATTGTATCATTTTATCCCCATAAAAAAGCTTTATCTAACTTCCTACACCGCTTATGTTGTATGATCTGAATAATTTCTAAAACAGTTTTTATACATTTATTGTCTTAGAGAAAAACCAAATAGAATAAAAATATGATGACAAAGAGTTATAAACAACAGGTTTTTTTTTTAATATAAAAAGTGATTTATGAACAGACATTCAGAGGAAGTGGTGACAAAGCATACATTTTTACTTTTAGTTTTGCAGTGATAGAAAAATAAAAAATTCATTATTTTAAAAAAAAAATAAATAAATAAAATAAAAGCTTGGAAACCATTTCGGTTTGCCATAAAGAAATAAAAACAAAGATAAAAAAAAAAATAAATAAAAGTGGCCAAAAGGTCATCATTCCTAAATGGATATGAAGTAAGAGGGATGGTCAAATGAGTCCTGTGAACTAATCAAGAAATCAAATGAATTCCTTTGTTTCGAAAAATTGATAAGACAACCAAGCAGGGCAGAGCCGATTAAATATTTCGTCCATCCGCCCATGCCTATATTTTCAGACAACTAAAAATCACAAAGAATCAACTTCTATCAAAAGATATTTACATATATACACATTTACAATCTCTCTCTCTCTCTCTCTCTCTCTCTCTCTCTCATATATATAAATGCTAAAGAACTTTCTGATATGAACTCTTTAAATATTGTATTTTATTTTAAGATATAAAATTTTAACAGTATATGCAAAATATATCTTTGTATTAAATATCTTTGTATCCGTTTTTACAAAGGCCAAAAAAAAATTAGTATATATTTGGATTAAGGACGTTATCCGAAGATAACCCCCTACATACATAATCACTTTTTTGGTAGCCCCACCAAAAAAAAAAACAGTTTTTCAGTTCTCCGGTACGTTTTTAGAACGTAGAATTTAGTAGCACGAAGAAAAGTTTTCCTTTTAACTAACAATATTAAAAATTCTTCTTTATGTGCCGTGTCCCTTCAGGACGTAGGTGATCATGGCCCTTCACATCCTCCTGTCCCTTTTATCTTTATTTCTCCCAAACGTTATTCTGTCATCTACTTGATGGACTTGATCAAATATGTCACGTGTTACTTTACCCTGTCCCCGTTTCTCTCTATCTGTCCCGTGAGTATGAGATTTTCCGACCCTTCCTTCCTCATTACGTGTCCCAGAAATTTCAACTGTCATTTCCTGATGTTAACTGTAAGTTTCCTCTTTGTTTCCATTCTCTCCAAAACCTCGTCGTTGCTCACATGTTCGCCCCATGTTACCCTACCTTACTAAATCCGATCCATAAACCCTTTTCCTTGTTAACAGATGTTTCTAGAATTTTTTTATTACTCTCCGGTGCACAAGTACGTATACAATACATGTTTGTGCGGGGCAATACACACACACACAAGCACACACACACACACACGTACGTATGTATTCCACTGTCGGATTATCAGCGATTAAACCGGCTACCCCACTCTATGTTCTTGTGAGAGGGGCGGGTTGTTAGCAACCCAGTGGGATGAAAAATAAGACCTAACAAAGGGCGGAAGAAGTCTCGATGGGTCAGCTAACTAGAGGCGGTGTCTCAATAAATCACCGTGGAGAAGGCAACGGGAAAGCGCTCCACTAATAATCCCTAGATCTATCATATTAACAATTACAAGTCTTAAGCAAGTTATATTCATTAGATTAGCGAGCATGCTCTGTGAAAAAGCAAATCCTGAAAAATTTTCCTTAACTTTTTCTCACGACACGGCAAACAACTTGTCTGATATATTCCTTGAAACTTTTCCTCCATATTGGAAATTTTGTAGTAAAATTAACTTCAACTCTTTGATTCTCTACTCTAGTAGAGTTCGAAACTTAGCATTTGTAAATAAAAATTTACAGATGAGGATCAATTTGACTGTATTATAAATATGACCTCTCTCATAAAATGATAATACATATTTTTCGATTCTGACAAATGTTATTCGGAGAGGAAGGTCTAAGGAATATTAATCTAAATTTCCTAGAAGCGGACCAGCTAATTTAAATAGTGCTAAAGTTTTAAATTGTCTACAACAAGATTAACACTCAATGGTAAATAGATTTGCAGGATTAGAGAATCAAACCGATTAGTTTTATGGACAAAACCTCAAGGAAGTTTTGTTCATACGTAATATGAATCAGTCTCCATGTTTAAGACTAATTTGTTTGAAGTAAATCTTAATTAATGTAAGATTTACTTGAAACCAGTTAGTCTTGAACGTATTATCATTTTATGAGAGAAGTCATCATATTTATAATACAGTCAAATTGATCCTTATCTGTAAATTTTTATTTACAAATGCTAAATTTGGAACTCTACTTATGTCATTGATAACTGGGTATTAGGAATTGCGGGATGGGTACAAGGTCAGTAGGACGCAGTTATCAATGACATAAGCAGTTTCAAACTTGACAATTCTGGATATACCATAAGCGACTTTGAGGCAATCGCTATCAAATATAATTCTGACCAGGCCTTAATTGATAATTACTATGATGCAAGCTGAAAGAGGCGGAAATGATGTTAGGGTAGGAAATTTTATTGCATTCTTCCAAGTAAAGAAAATTAGCCTTGAAAATAAGCATAAAAAAGTTTAGTATTAGAAACCTAACACCGAAATTAATTTCACGATTCTTTTTTCTTCTCCTTTTTATTTTTATATATTTTTCGTACTACTCTCAGCTTATTAGACACGGTTATCAATTTTTGTAATGCTATTGTTATAATATTGATGAATTAACTACATGGGAGTGTTAGAAAAGTAAGGTATAATATTTACTAATTCAATATGTTTATTAATAGATATGTCAAAATATTGTGCATATGTTACCAACACTACCCTGCTACTTTTCCACATAACGCCACAGATTTATACACTTGTTCCGTCAGTATTCAAGTGCATAAATTCCTTTTTCAACGGATATGGTGATAAGTGTCTGGAGTCATACTTGTACCTCTGCAAAAACAATAACATAATTTGTATCGAACCGCTTTCCAAATAAATGTTGTTTGATAACCCCCCCCCCCGCGCACCATCAGATTATAATCTGGAGGAGTCACGTCAGATGTAGTAAAACATTTCAGTCTTTTCGTTTTTCAGCCAGCGAAGAATTTAACGGCAAGTGTCCTACGATGCAAAAAAAAAAAATCTGCTGCTCGTGGATTTTTTTTATGCTCTATCGTCAAAAAATTAACGTATTCAGATACTGTGTAACACTGGACAGTGTTTGTGTGGGGGGGAGCTGATAGTAGAGAGAGATCGAGATCTTTGAGTAAAGGGTCATCATATACAATGCGATATGTTTTATTTATACTATTTACATTCGGACTATTATGCACATTTTTGTTATCACAACGTTTCGGCCTTTGGGTGTTTTAATTCAGCTATCTCCACTAATTCGCGATGTTAGGTTTAAAATGATTTTTTTAAAAATAGAAACTCTTTCTTGAAGCTTTTATTTTACTTTTAATTTAAAGTTAAGTGATCATTAAATTTAATATTTCCAATAAGCAAAATACTTTGCTCTATTTCAAAACTAATAGTTTTTTTTTTCTGAAATTTGTTTTAAGCGCCATTTTTTAGCCCCTGTATATTGCAATGTAATTCTCTTTATTAAAAATCTTCCCAAAATAAAATTACTTTTCTGATACTTTATTTGAGGAATATTAGCTGATTTAAAGTATAAATAATCTGATTTGAAACAACTGTTATTTACTTTAAGTTTAAAATAACGCAGAAATAAATTTTTTAACACAGCTGTTTATTTTAGCTGTTGGCGTGTTTGACTGTTTGATGACAAATGGATATTTATCTGATATTGTTCTGTGGAGGGTTTAGCCGTAAAAAATGAATTTAACGTGAGCGCCTTTTATATATAACTTTATATATAACTCAGTAATATTAAAAATTTAGGAAAATACTCTCTGTAATGTTTTAAGATTTTCCATTTATGATTAGTAAATACTGTTTTTACTTCATAATAATTCCTAAAAGAGTGTAAAATTTTTAAAACGATGAAAACAATTCTTGTAAAAATTCATTATTGATCAAAAAAATGTTTTTCTTAAAACGAGTGTCCTTAATATATTTATTTAGAAAAGAAATTAAAAGCTTTTCTAATTAATGTCTTAGTTTTATTGCATTTTTTTAATTTTACGATACAGAGTAGATTTTCGGTAAATGGTGTTTGACAAAAAAAAAAAATTATTTAAATTCTCCAAGGAGGCCTGTTTTTAACTAATATAAATATGTCGAAATTTCATAAAATTAAGGGATGTGTAACAGATGTAAAATATATATAACTAAGATTTTCTAAAACCAAAATGATATTTTAAAAATAATTTCATTTGTGAATAAGTCCTGAGAATTTCATTTAAATCCAACAATTATTTGATTTCAGCAAGAATTTCGAAATCAATGTGTTTTTTACCGCAATAAAGGCGCTAAAATATCCAATACTAATCTTTGGCCCACCTGCTGATGCAAGAAAAAACAAATTTTTAACCAAAATTTGATAAAATAATCAAAAAATACTTTGGTCCTTCCACTTAATAATGACAAACATTTTGACGATAAAAGTTTGTTTTTATTAAATTTGGGGCTTTTTTCATCATGGTATACTGTTTTTTCAACGAATTAGTAGAGGTACCTATTTTAATTACTTTCATAGTTTAATAATTTTTAACTACAAAATTGTTATTTAGTTTTGTATATTGTGCTTTAGTAGGTAGTTAGCGTGTCATAAGCTTATAATAATGACGGTAACATGAATATCGGTATGTGTTATGACTCCTACGCTTCCCGCCAAATGTGATATGGAAAATATCTAAATCGAGAGAAGCAATACTAAGAAAATTATTAAATAACACTTCGTGAATGAAAATTGCTCTGATTGCAATGATTAAGTATTTAGAGACACTGCGATAAAATTTTAAATTCAATAGTAACATAAAACTTAATGGCTGTAGCATTTGTAAATTTTCGTCTGCTCAGGTTTTATGAAACAAATGTTTATCGGAATATCAAGAATGAAAAAAATAAAACCTGAATTAGCACCTAATTGTTAAGATAATCGGAAAACAATGTAAATTAGATTTGATATTTTATCATCAAATGTGTTAATACATGAGAATTCTTGTAAGATAGAATACTTCAATTTCCTGTCCTTTGTAGCCCTTAATACATTTGTCTTTCTGTTATCTCTCCTAAATGTTGTTGCACCATCCATTTCCTCAAACTCGCCAGGTAGGTTATGTGTTGTTTTCCTCTGCCCTTCTTGCCTTCAATCTATCCCGTGAGTATCAGATTTTCCAAGCCCTCTTTCCTCATTAGAAATTTCAAATGTCTCTTCCTAGTGTTATGTATAAGTTATGTTTTGTTTCCATTTTCTCTAAAACTTCGTCGTTGCCCGCATGTTCAGTTCATGGTATTCTCAGAATCCTTCTGTAGAACCGCATTTCTGTTGCTTCAGGTCTCTTCACTTGTGAGGAGATTGCCCAGCGTTCACTATCGTAGGAGGAGGACTGGTATTACGTAACAGTTCAGTCAACTTTTTTTTTCTTTCTTACGAAATTTTCCTGTTTCTTTTTAGCTTTTGAAATGCGTCTTTTCGCTATCCCAATGAGACTTCGGATATCGGTGTCGCACTTTTACAGTGGGTGATATTACAGAATTACATAAGGTTCAGTTCTTTAAAGTTAATTTACTGTGGCGGGTACTATAGCACGTGTAGATCAAAACGTTCTCAAGATGAGAAGCAGTTTCATTGCTAATGAAAGTATGGGAAATTTAGCGTCTTTTTTTTATTTTTTTCGGTATAGATAAATTGATTTGTAAATTCTTGCAAATCAAATAAACGTGGGATTTAAATGAGATTTTCTGGACTTATGACTGATTTTTTTTTTTTTTTTTTTTAAGAAAAAAAATTAAAAATATTTTTTACAGCTGCTATCTCCCACTTAATTTTATGAAATTCCGATAAATTTTGATCCTAAAATTTTTTTATATTAAAAGCAGGACTCCTTGGAAAATGTAAATCATCAGTATTTTTTTTTCAAACATTTATTCATTTATCGATTTATCAAAAATCTGCTCCGAATCGTAGAATAAAAAAATGCAATAAAACTATAGCCTTATTTAATTAGAAAAATATTTGTTTTTAGAAAGAAGATATATTAGAGAAATTATTGTCTTAACATTTTTCTTCTTTTTTTTTTTTTTGGTGAGTAATGGATTTTTACATGAATTGTTTTAATTTTTTTAATTATGAAGTATATTAATTTATAAAGTTTCAAATCTTTTAAATTTCTGTATTACTTTCATCCCATTTGGTGATATTACCATGAATTAAAAAAAACTATATTTACTACTCATAAATGGAAAAGCTTAGTACAAATCACCACGCACCAAGATTTTTAAAAGAATTTTGAATTTTTTATTAGTGTATAATCGTGCCGATTTTGTAAGTACAGTAGACATTAACAGAAAAATAAGAGCAATAATATTCAATTTAAAGCCAAAATTTGTAAAGTTAAATAAAGCATTAGATTACAAGGAATAGTTTTCTAAATGTTTAAAAAATACTGAGTACTTGAAAATTGTATTAGAAAAAATGCGCTCACATTATTTTCTTCCATTATGTTTTACGAATAGTCTCCGTAGAACAATCAATCTGTCATCACCTCGTCAAACCCGTAATCACAGGTATTCTCTGTTAAAAACACAGCTATTGTTTGCTTAAAATAATCATTTCTGCGTTATTTTAAATGTTCTAAATCAGATTAATTATACTTAAAATCAGCTAATATTCCTCAACGTTTCAGAAAAGTATATTTTATTTTTGCAAGATTTCTAAAACCGGCAACTAATTTGTGTTGACAAATATCTAAAAAAAATAAGCGACTTTGATGATGTTACTAAAAAAAAAAAAAATTATAAAATCAATTCTTCCGGTTTCTTGCCTCCAAGTTAAGTTTGATATTCAAACATTTAAACGCAATGTCTATCGCTATCTTGTTTTCTTAATTCTTGTTCTTTTTTTTTGTTTTCTCGCCATAATGGTATCCTCATATTCTCTAACACTCGGTAACCCATTGCGTGTTAGTGGCTTTATTGCCATCCTTGGGGTGAAAAAATATTTTTTAAATAGTTAAAACATACAAGCAAAATAAAACCCTAATATTTAAGGTGCAACAGTTGTTTAGATAACGGCTGGGAAGGAGAATTTGGGAGTTTACCGTTTACGTGTGGATTTAATTTATGGGTGTGACTATATGCAAGTATATATTACTGTTTAAAACAACATACTTTTTTATATTCCCATTTTCATGTCTATCGATAACTGTTTATCCAGGCGTATTGATTGATTTGATATTTGAATTATTATCAATAGCTACGTATTTATAAACTTATATTAGGTAATTTGGGATTATCGTTAATCACGTAATTTTTAACTCGATATTCTTAATTACACATGAAATGGGGAGAAGTATGTACAGCTGTTGCGAAATTGTTTGCAATCACCAAAATTGCTGAGAGTAGAAACTTCCTTTCCTTTGTCAGTAATATCTTGAGATATAGGTGTCCATAAATTCTGTACAATTTTAAAAATTTATAAGACCTGGAAAAAAAGAACTGCACAGGGTTTATTGGAAAACATACTGTACAGTGCGATTTTTTATCCTCCCACCCGCAAAAAAAATACAGAGTTGCACGACACACAGTTTTTTTTTTGAAGAGGTTAAGTCATGCATTTGCAGTGACCACTTGCACTGTACACAGATAATCAATTTCTGGAGGGGTTAAAATTCAACAGTTCGTGCTGTCAGACATACATGTTAACACAACGGTAAAACTTGATTTTTCATGACCAATTTTCCTCACTGGCATTGTATTTCACCCCCACTTTATTCACTGTTTCCCGCTACCTCCACCAACACACTTTGCTCACTGTTTCCCGTTCCCCCCACACACACACTTTGCTCACTGTTTCCCGCTCCCCCACACACTTTGCTCACTGTTTTTTCCGCTCCCCCCACACACTTTGCTCACTGTTTTTTCCGCTCCCCCCACACACTTTGCTCACTGTTTCCCGCTCCCCCACACACTTTGCTCACTGTTTCCCGCTCCCCCACACACTTTTCTCACTGTTTCCCGCTCCCCCCACACACTTTTCTCACTGTTTCCCGCTCCCCCCACACACTTTTCTCACTGTTTCCCGCTCCCCCCACACACTTTGCTCACTGTTTCCCGCTACCCCCACACACTTTGCTCACTGTTTCCCGCTACCCCCACACACTTTGCTCAATGTTTCCCGCTACCCCCACACACTTTGCTCAATGTTTCCCGCTACCCCCACACACTTTGCTCAATGTTTCCCGCTACCCCCACACACATTGCTCAGTTTCCCGCCCACACACGCACACACTTTGCTGCTTCCCGCCCACGCTTTGCTGACTGTTTCCCGCCCACACACGCACGCACGCACGCACTTTGCTTAATTTTACCAACTGGTATGTCAAAGTTCATTGTTTTTTCACCATTTTGGGTTAGCTTTGTACAAAAAAGAAGGTAAGACCATTTATTTGCTATAAAATATGATAAAAGGGTGATTCCCATTATTGCTCTGAAACTGAGGTGCATTATACATTGGTATAATCAGGATTTTCACAAAAAATATTCAGAGGTCGCACTATACATGAAGTAGGCTTATATTCGAGTATATACGGTAGGTAAACAAATGAAGTTTTACTTAAATACATTAGAATACTTCTACATGGATTCCATTATATTGAGCATCGTCTAGATGTGTTGCATACGCATTTAGACGATGCTCAATTTCTGCTTTCTTCAAGACACTGTGTTTCCATAAAATTTCGGTCTCCCATGCAAAGTGTAATTTTTTGCATTTTGCATAGAGCCTTGGCTTTGTCTAACGTACACCAGAGAAAACATTCCTCCGTAGAGAAACGTCATTGTGTGAGGATTATCTTTTTCTTTGATGGAATCACCACTTGAAAAAGGATCGTGAAAAATAACACATAAATATATTTCCGTTTTTATGGTTCAGTCACTGAGTTTGTCCAGCATGTTTGTCACACGCGACGGCGTTTGATCGAGAAGGAAAGAAAAAAGCAGGCATCCTAACCTCCTTTGCAATAAGCTATGCTTGATCTCTTGTGTTGGAAAAAGATGGACATTTTGAACAATGAATTTTAAATGTCATAACTCGGCTCAAATAAAAGTTTATTCATCAAAATAAGCATCATTAGAATCAATGCAATGTTACCAACGGCCCGACAATATATTCCATTATGATAAAAATTGGATTCATGGGAGTCGATAAATTGCTTAAAGGTATTTTCAGCGTATTCTTCATTAGTGTGTACCTGCTGGCGCGAATATACCTCTATAATAGTAATCGGCAGAGATAGGTGTGAATTAGAAAGATTGTAGCAGAAACTCGATGTCTAACTGCATTATATCTGTTTAGTTTTTTCAAGTAAGATGCCTTGGGTTTTCCTTCGACAGAATCAGCCTCTTTCTTTTCACCACCACTAGTCGAAATTTTCGCAACTTTTGACGCATTAGTTCCAAATCACAGCAATTAGTTTCTGCACTGATCTGACCACGTCGCAAGAGGTTGTAATGGATTACTTTTTTTACAGCACCACCAAACATTTTGGAACACCTTTTGGGGGTATGGATTTAGTTTTGGAAAGATTAAGCAGAGAACAAAATTTGTCGACCCAAAGAAAGCAACTTTTCCGATTGTCATATAGAAAAAACTTTCTATCAAAAATAAGAACATGATTATGAAAAGTGTCGAGTTTTTT
Source organism: Acanthosepion esculentum (assembly GCA_964036315.1). Lineage (NCBI taxonomy): Eukaryota > Metazoa > Mollusca > Cephalopoda > Sepiida > Sepiidae > Acanthosepion > Acanthosepion esculentum. The sequence goes on along the minus strand of OZ038484.1, from coordinate 124,744,616 downwards.
TTTTCCTTTTTTTTTTAAGGAAGCCTAAAATAGTAATTGTGCAAGCTATTGTTCATCACTCAATTTTCCGATTTTTGCCGGGGGTCTTTCTCTTTAGGGGCTACCCCCAGCTTTACTCCTATCGTACGTTTGTTTCCGGGTGAGTCTCCAAATCTATTTTTAAGGGTCCAGGGATTGAACTCACGATTACTGTCACCAAATTCACGAACCAACGCTTTAGTCCACTGGGCCATGTCTACTTGGACTCAGTGGAAGCTGAACGAGCAACAACTGAGAAATACTAAAAATAAATAACAAGATGAGATATCCTTAGACCTCCTTATTATGGTTGTACATTGTAGCACTATAACTAGCAAACTAGTTTCACATAACAATTCACTTACGTAATAAGCTCGATTCTCACTTGGGGCTCCAATATTGGAATTGTGTTAGACTGAGCTGAGAGCCGAGTTCGAATTCCAGTCGAATCCATTACATTCACTTACGGGCTAATACTCTTGGGAAAGGTATGAATCCTCTTCTTCTCCCCCTCAGCTATAAGTAAATAGCAGGACAGACCGGGTTCTATAATCTTGGATGGCAACTGGCCTACCGCAGAAAGAAATGGCTACCTACTGCGGGAAAAAAATCTACTTCCTCAGTCATGTATCGAAAGATACATGATCGCCTAAGCGTGTATCACGCATGGCACATAATTAATTGATATTACGAATATCTTGTGGATTTTACAAGTATACACAGATGATATGTCGAAATATTTCTGCCTTTAAAACCATTTGATTCACTGTATCATCCCAGTTTGAAGATATTTGAACGGTCTAACGGACATAATGTTTAGAAAATAAATAACAGTTCTTTAGTTCCATTGATTCACTCCTTTTACTGCTAAAACACGCCTTCATTTTCTCCGTATTTCAATTGTAACAAGAAAGTTCCACCCTGACAACTTCATTCCCCCACCGAAGAACTGCTACTTTATGGAACAGTCTCCTGCGTGGATGCTCCCTTGAACATTACAATCTCAACCTCTTAATATCAAGGATCATTCATTATATATTCTCTTTATCATCATAATTTTCACTTCCTACCACCACCTCTTACATTCATATTACTTCATTCAGCAACCATTTACCTTGAGTGGCTCTTGAGCCTTGTACAGTGTCTGCTTTAGTAATAGTCAAATCATGTCAGCTACATCCATTCTGTTAACAGATCCTCAAACGATACGTTCAAAAATCAAATTTTCTTTCATGAGTGTCAGTAAATAACAAAAGAACGCAACAATGAAAATATTCTTTACTGATATTCTATCTTGATAGTCGGGTTTCGATTCCAAATGTTATTAGTTGCAAAATATTCATTTGATCTTTTCACTCGGCCTCTTACAATGGACAATTTAAAATGCGTGCTTGCTTGAATATTGATTTTGTTCTAATAATTCTTGTCATCAGATTTTTCCCCGCGTAAACTACTTTAAACGTTTCAAATATTTGTTATATTACATCTTAGTAATTTACTCTTTCAAAAATGAACTTTTTAATTAGTGGAAAATCGTAGATTCTTAAAAAATGTACATACATACATACATACAGTTATATATTACTGTATGCCGCGATGGAATCATATTTTTAAAAAGAAAATAATTATAATATATACGAACCTAAAATCAGAGAATGCTGCAACGATTTCAATAACGACCCTGCAGTGGACATGACCTAACTCCCAACGAAAGAGGCACAAAATCGCCTATGCCCAACACGGTGATGTAAATTACCAAGTGCCTAGTACGGTTATATCTAGCCATTTCAACTGTAAAATTAGACCTTCCTACCAATCTAATATTGAGCTTAAATTCGTGAAGTGATTTACAAAGGATAGGAAGTTACGGAGAGCCATAATCGCCCACTTCCTAAAGGGACGCTGTACATAAAAGAAGCACCGGTAACCTTCACAAACATATTAAAATGTTCTAATTGCAAGAGCTGGCAAAGTATCGAACACGAATAAATGTCTTTATGGTTGACGAGAAGTTATTATTAAATGGTAATTTTTAACTGGTTTTATTTTGGATATTTTGGGGGTTATTTTTTCCAGGTAAAACATAAAGTGTAAACAAACCTAAATTCACTTTGCTATGAAACAGTTCGCCTTTTTTTTAAATTTTTTTTTTTTTATACCCAATCTGGAATTTCAAATGAATTTATTATATCAAACTCTCAAAGAAACACAAGCAGTTTTTTTAATTTGTAAATAAAAACAAATCCTTGTAGGGATAATTTCAAACTTATGCAGATAATCGTTAAACATCCTCTACCCACCAACGTTTTTATTTTATTTTATTTTTAATTTAACTGTTCTATAAAGAATGTCGTCACTCCTGGTTTTAATTCAAATGTTCTCTACTAGAATGGCTGCCAACCAAGACTTGCGAGCTAAATCTACCTTACGATTTAAACCATCGTTGGGAGATTAGTGTGAAAGGAACACTCTCTCAACTTTAATTTGAGTCTCTACTTTTGCATTTTCTGAGGCTTAATACGCTTACTAAAATAATGTTCAAATTATACTAAATGAACAAAGAAAACTGTTAAATAAGTTGATCTTGATATTAGAGATAATGGTGACTCTGAACGTAGAAGCTGAAGACTTACGGTACTGGTGGGTTTGTTTTTTTTGGTGGGGGGGTTGTCAAATTTGACATGAGGGGTTTAGTTATAAGGTGATATCAATATTTGCCACAGGTGTTGTTCTGAGACAAAAGCCTTCAATTGTTTCTTTTTTTGTTTTTTTGTTGGTGACTATCGCAGTTGGGTGTGACATGTTGCTTGGCTGTTTCCAGCTCAGTAGTCTCTGGGTGGAGAACATTGGGAGGAGCCTTAAGAATCTGCAAAGGCGTAACACATTGCTTACTTTGATAAGCACATGAAGTAATACACTCGTTTGGGATCAGATGAAGAACCAGAGGCGTGACGTTTTGTTATTTCGCATCTTTGCCGCCCATTATTCAGTCTTTTGAAGTAACCATGAAAAGATATACTGTTCTTGATTACGAATATGTAATATAAGATATGGCGTGACGGCTTTTTCAACTGGAAAATGTGTGTAAAAGAAAATTTAATTATTTATATTAGCGACGTAGATATCTTCAATAGTTAAGTAGATAAGTTTGTGGCCTTTGGGCGCGTGTCAATCCAAATAACCTTCAGGGAATATCGAATTGAACCCTTTATTTAATCTAAGAAGGTATATTGTTCTCGTTCTGCTGTCTATATCTACAGATATCTATTACTCGTTTTGTGTTCAGTGACTCTAACTCTGCACCACCCGACTCGAGGATTGAACTCACAATGATTGCCACCAAATTTACGAACCAATCCAGTAGGCTAGACGTAGAATTTGGGTCCTCAAAACTAATCTCCCTGCTGCTGAATCTGCTGCCACTGGCTGGCTTAACTGCATTCATTGCAGTTTCTCTTTTCTTATCACCTTGCTGCTATTTCTCTTTATTAATGAATCCCAGGTTAGATTTATTTGTGTGTTAAGACTGCCGAGGAGGCCCTCATAGCATATATGCAGATTTCTTCATCTTACTTATTTGCCTCCGTCCTGGGTATGACGATAAACTGCATTCAGCAGCAAGGCCTCTGATCAGAAGGTTTTGAGGAGCGTAGAACCGCCTCTTAGTTGCTGTTGTTCCTGGGTCCACCTTGACCCAGGTTGGTAGCACCCGTTAGGGTCCCAGCTATGGGTAAATAGTTCACCCCTCCCTGGAACTGGAGTCTGAATACTAGGACAATATAAGAATGTTTTTTGTTTTTTTGTAATAATACCAGCAACACAAATTGCAGTATATAAAGAGCACATTCACAAAACCCGATTTAAAAAAATAAAATAAAATTTCCCCTCAATGAAGCCACCTGTTTGCCGTGGGTGGTGATTTGTGATGCCTGGTGATGGAGTCCTGGTGACTGAGTGACTCCTGATCTAGTATAAAATGACAAGGAGTTTCCACAACACGTCACTTCAGTCCCTTTCTGGGATAGACGGGCGGATGGAATAGCCCAATCCATTCCAATCGGCCAGTCACATAGTGGCAAGTGCTAGTTGGGATGATATATAATGAATCCAACAGGGCCGTGAAACCTTACATCATACTATACTTGGGTAGATAAGGTGGAGGAGAGCGGGTGCTCGTATCCACTCACATCAGCGATTACAAAAATTAAAATGATATGGCTCTTTCTTACAAGCGAACCAAGAGACAATATGAGACGTCTGAAACTGAAAGCGAAAATGAAATAGAAAAAAAATCAATTTCCAACTTTCATTGTTGTAGAATCAGTAGAGGGTGATATATCAAAAGTGTCTCCTTTTGTGTTGCAAAGGGTTATTTCAGACATGACCAAACCACAATCTGCTAAAAAAAATAAAGAAAAATAATACTCCATTATTTCAAGTGATATCCATAAAAGACGCAGAGAAATTGCTAAAAATCAAACAAATTGACAACAATAAAGTCAAGGCCTACCCCCATCAATTTCTTAATTCATCAAAAGGAGTAATAAAATACACAGAACTGTCACTTTGCTCATCAGAAGAAATTGAAAATGACGACACCCTAAAAACGCAAGGAGTAACGGATGTTAAAAGAATTAGAGTAAAAAGAAACGACAAAGTAATAAACACCAACACATGCATTTTGACATTTGATAAACCGACTCTACCAAAAGAAATAAAGATAGGTTACACAATAGCCAAGGTAGAGCCATACATTCCTAATCCCCGTAGATGTCATAAATGTCAAAAATTTGGTCATCTTCAAAATGTTTGTACAAGAACATCAGTCTGTCGAAGATGTGGGGAACCGGAGACTGATCATTATGAATCACCTTGTGGAAGGCCTCCTTTATGTCCAAACTGTAAAGAAAACCATCCAGAAAGCTCCAAAGAGTGTAACATTTGGAGAAAGGAAAAGGAAATTATTAGAAGAAAATACACGCAAAATATCTCATTCCAAGAAGCCAGGAAGCAGGTTGAATCTAATTCACTTCAAGCATCATATGCAAGTATCACTAAAATATCAAATCAACAAAAAGACATTAAAAAAAACAATGCATTAAGAACCCAAGATCTTATAACTCTTATTCACGAATTAAAAAGTTAAGAACTACTAAAATGTAGTATATCACTCATAAATCAAACGCCCATAGACCAAAATAATCCTGTCCCGTCAACCTCAAACAAAAAAGACACTACATGTACAAAACAATTAAATCCGAAAATTCCAAACCAAAGTACAAAAATACAAGAAATGGAAACCTCTAAATACTCTCAAGAGAATCAAAAGGTACATAAAAAATAGCACAACTTTTAGTGAAGAATCAAGAGAAATGGACACAGAGGAACAAAACTCTAGCCCATCACAAACAAGGGAACGGTCATCAGCCATACAAAGATCATTAAAAGAACCTAATGGAAAATCTAAGGGAACAAAACAAGCAGAAAAGAAATTCAAAGAACAAAACATAAGAAACAAAATGCTAATAGGCTGGAGAGCATATAAAGTATGGACACTTCACCCACTAAATATAAATTGGACAAGTAAAAATTCATGAAATCTAATACATAAACAAGATACAAAATTAGTATTTAGTGAAATTGTCGAGGCTTAAATGCAAACATAAATGATTTCCTGCCACTCACAACGAACCAACTTCCTTCTGTCATTTGCCTTCAAGAATCTTTCTTAAAATCTAATGATACAATAAATATTTTAAAAATTACTCTCACTATAACTACATACATGACAGTCAACAGAGGGCATCTGGGGGCGTATCGATTCAAATCAGAAATGACATCCCTCAAAGTAAAATACTGCTAGAAACCAATCTTCAAGCAGTTGCTGCAAAAAGTACCCTACACAAAACCGTAAATACCTGCTCTATTTACATGCCACCACATGATCCTATAAAAGAAACCGACTTGAATAAATTAATAGAGCAATTACCAAGAGCATTCTTCTTATTAGGGGACTTTAACAGTCACAATGTTATATGGGGTTCCAAGAACTCAATCAAAAAAGGGAAAATCCTGGAAAACGGAATTAACGACGATTTATGTTTATTAAACGATATGTCTAACGCATATTTACACCCTGCATTTGGTACATACTCAGCTATTGACTTATCAATGTGTGACCCCTTTATTTTTATGGATTATAATTGGAAAGTTCTAGATGATTCAAGGGGAAGTGATCAATACCCAATAATATTGAATAGTTCAGAATCAATGGAAATTCATCTCCCTCGATGGAAACTAAACAAAATGGATTGGAAGAAATATAAAAATCAGTGTCATCAAAAACTTACAGATAAAGATGACAAAAATATCTATTGAATATTTCTCCGAAACATTAATAGCAATCGCAAGAGACTGTATACCGAAAAGCAATGAATCAAATAAACACCAAAGACCATAGTTCGACAAAGATTGCAAAAAAGCAATAAGACTACGTAGAGCAGCACTATGAAAATTTAATACTCAACCTACAACTCAAAATTTAAATCTATTCAAACATAAAAGAGTAATAGCGCACAGAATCATTAACAAAACTAAAAGAAAATCATGGAGAGATTATATAAGTAAAATAAACTCCAATACGAAACAAAAAAAAGTTTGGAATATGATTAGGAAAATCGCTGGTAAAAATCTGTCTCCTCCTCTAAATCATCTTTCCCAAAATAATATAAAAAATAACAAGCAAAAAAGATATAGCAAATTTACTTGCAGAAACCTTTAAAAACAATTCTTCCAGTGAAAACTATAAGCAGCAATTAAAAAAAAATAGGCAGGATGCAGAAAAAACAAAACTTGGCAGAACTTTAACTCGAACAAAGAAGAATACAATCACCCTTTTACTCTGGACGAACTCATAAATGCCATAAGCGAATCGCATAGTACAGCTACTGGCCCAGATGAAATTCATTATGAATTTCTTAGACAACTCCCTCCAAAATCAATAAAATATCTGTTAAACGTCTTTACCGAGATATGGCTTAAGGGAAAACTACCGAATATCTGGAAACAAGCTATTGTGAGACCAATACCAAAACCAGATAAAGACAAATCGGACCCAAAAAACTTCCGACCTATAACACTAACAAGTTGTATATGCAAAACCCTTGAAAGAATAGTAAATAAGACTGAAGTGGTTCCTTGAAACTAATGGTTTAATCACCAATCTCCAGAATGGATTTCGAAATAAGAGGCACCACAGACAACATTGTCCGACTAGAAACTTTAATTAGAGAGGCTTTCATTAAAAAAATAAGAACATGCAATAGCCATTTTCTTTAATTTAGAAAAGGCCTACGAGACAACTTGAAGACTGGGAATAATGAAAGACTTATACAATCTTGGATTAAAAGGCAGGTTGCCTAATTTGATAAATGACTTTTTGTCCGATAGAAGTTTCAAGTTTAGAGTAGGATCAAAATTCTCAGACTCAAAAATCCAAAGAGGAGTTCCACAAGGTTGTATCTTGTCCGTCACACCTTTTAATATAAAAATATACAACATTGTTAATTGTTTGAATCAAAGTGTCGATGGTTCACTATATGTTGATGACCTTCTGAATTGCTACAGATAAAAAAAAATTATTACAGCAGAACGGCAACTGCAAATGTGCCTAGATAAATTAAATCAATGGACCATTAAAAACGGTTTCAAATTCTATCCAACCAAGTCAAAGTGTATCCATTTCTGTAATCGGGAAAAAAATGCACAACGATCCAAACCTTAAACTGGAAGGAACCGAAATAGAAATGAGTGATCGACATAAATTTCTGGTAATCATTTTCGATAAAAATTGACATTCATACGTCACTTAAAATACATAAAACAGAAATGCTTCAAAGCATTACAATTATTACGGGTTGTGACTAACACTGACTGGAAATCATAAGCATGTATATACAGATGGCTCTAAAATGTTAGACACAGTGGGGTGTTGTACTTGACAACATAACAATGCAGCAAAGATTGCCTGACAATGCCTCAATTTTCAGTGCAGAAGATACAGCCGTACATTTGGCTTTAGTTCAGTATTTACATTAGTCGGACTATTGTCCTCATCTTTGTTGCCATATTTGTCACAACGTTTGCCGTTGTGACAAATATGGCAACAAAGATGAGGACAATAGTCCGACTAATGTAAATACTGTACATAATACCTCATCTCAGAAATATAGACACTTTGGCTTTAGTTATTATAAAATCTAGTGAGTCAGATAGATTCATCATCTTCTCAGATTCATTCTGTACTCACAGCTTTGAAGAATAAAAACATGAGAAATCCTTTAATTAATAAATTATTAAATAGGTTTGACTGTTTATAAGGAAAAAGATGCAGTAATAGTCCTATGCTAGATACCAAGCTATATTGTCATACAAGGAAATGGAAAAGCAGACAAAATGGCTAAGAAATCGGTGAGCTTGGCTCCCTCTAGTGTAATGTTGTCACACACTGACTTCAGACCCACAATAAACAGGACCATTAAAGAAAAATGGCAGCAATTATGGAACAACTGTGTAAACACTGTTCAACATCGAACCAATCATCAGTGAAAGACCGTCAAGTTCCAGAAAGGTGACGTGGTGGTTCTGGCCAGACTCCGTATTGGACACACTTACATAAATCGCCAACATCTACTAAAAAATGAGGAACTTCCAACATGTGTCCCATGCCAGGGACTATATACAGTCAAACATATCCTACTAAATTGCCTTAATCTCCGGCAAACCCGTATCAAACATTACAAATCGGATAACTTAAAGGATCTATTTGAAAATATCAATCCAAGTAACATAAATTTCATTAAAGTATTTGGTCTCTACAGGAAAATTTAAAAAAATAGTTTACTAAATCTGCTTTCTCGTTTTCGTAACCTAGTTTGGAGAACAAATTATTTCCAACAATATTTGAAGGAAAGTTATTATCAGCAGTACGTTTTTTTAAAAAAGAGTTATTACCAGCAATATAGTTTTGAAGAAAAAATTATTATCGGAGATAATAATATAATTTCTCCTTCAATTTTGAGAGAAATATCGTATTACCAGCAATACAGTTTCGTAAAGGAATATTACCAAATATGTTTTTGGAAAAATATTACCAGCAATACATTTTTGGAAAATATTACTTTCAATCGATTTTAAAAGGAAGGATATTGCTAGCAATAGTTTTTTGAAGAAAAATATTACCAGCAATAAAAATTTTGTCGACATGAAATAATCAATTGAGGTTGATATGCTGTAAATCTCAATCAATCAATCGATGCTTATTTGCCAGGTCAGAGACTACTCGAGCTAAAGATTAAAAAAGTAAGAAGATAGGGAGAAAATACGCCAAAAATTAATAGTAAACATACTTTTACGGAATTTAAATTATTGCTTTGTTGTTGATCTGAAGCAATTTATATTTCCGAGATTTGAAATAAATCTATGAACAGTATTTAATTATTAAATTTTTTTTGAAGAGAAAACATTTTTTTCAAACAATTGGAATGTCCATTGTGGAAAAAGAAAATAATGATTTCAAGTTGACATTTCCTGATGTCGCGAAAATACTTCTGTGATAAAAATGTCAAAATTGAATATTTTATATGCCGACTTAAATTGCTACAACAGAGTCTGAAATTACAATAGACATGAGTGCTAGCTGACATTTAAACTAAGCCAAGAAATAATCACACTTAATGAAAGCGTCTCGTTTTGAAGATCAGATTATTTTTTATAATTAATGCAAATAACTGAAGTAAAAGTACATAGCAATTGAAACAATGTGAAAGCAATAATAAAGTAGGACTTTGAACCAATTAAAACAAATATTACTTATTTTTAGTTTAAAATATCGCAAACAAGTTTTTTTTTTAAATACGGAAATGGATGTTTTTATAAGGTGTTGACAAATTTACCGATAGCTTAACGTTTGGCATTTTTAAGTAAACGGTACATAACTGTAAAAGTGACTTGAATACAACGTGAACGCATTTTTAATTACCCAGTAATTTTAAAAACTGGAAAATATTGTAAGCAGTTTAATGTTATTGAATTTTAGGTACTTTGGCTTTATAGTTTTTACTTACGAATATGCTTGTAGAGGAAATGTTAGTAAATTGAAAATTTATTGGTAATTTTCTATGTAGTTGTACTGCTCTTATTTTCTGATCATGTTGTGTATGTACGCTCGTATTTACAAAAATCGCACATACAAAAAATTTAAAATACTTGGTGGGGTGATCGCTGAATTGTAAACTGATCCATTTATGATTAGTAAATATAGTTTTTACTTAATAACGATATCACATGACTCCTACTAATTAATACAATTTTTTTTTTAAATTTTATAAATTATAATTAAATTTAAAAAAATCAATTCGTAAGAAAATAATATATCTTTAGTCATAATTTCAGTTAAAAGCTTTTCTAATGTCTTTTTTATTTTACGACTCTGGGCAGATTTTCGCTGACTGGGATCCTGTTTGACAAAAGAAATTGATGATTTAAATTCTCCAAGGACTTGTCCTTATAACTAATATAAACATTAAGCCCTACAAAAATGAATTTCTCGAAATTTCATAAAATTAAATAAGTGGGGGTAACAGATGTTAAAGAAAACATTTATGGAGTTTTTCTAAAAAAAATAAACATTTCTAAAATAATTTAATTCATCTCTGAATAAGTTCTGAATGTTTCATTAAAATCCTACAATTACCTGATTTCCAAATCTATTTTTCACCGCAATAAGATCCTCAAATTGACACATAAAATTTAAGCAAAAATTCGAAAACAAAAAAGACTAAAAAATATAATTTAATAATAAAAAAATCCTTAGATCTTTCCTCTTAATAATAATATAAAGAAGAATCTTTGTTTATATTGATAAATCTTTTATGAATTTGGAGACATTTTTTATCATGTATGCTCCCTTTTAGCAAATCCTTGGAGATACCTACTACATTTTTATAACCGGACATGGCTGTGAAATTCTGTGAAAATCAGTATAATCTGATAAAACACGATGCGTTAACACGTATTGTATTTTAGTCTTTTCCTTATATTTTATCGTTAAAAAAAATGCTTGTGTGAGTGTGTTAAACTATGATCCACTAGTGAGCACTAAAAGGTTAATACGTAGTCAAAAGCTAGGCTTACAATGGTCACCAATGTTTTATTCTCACATTGCCACACTCATAATCGAATCCACTCAGATTTTTACTGATATAGATTTATCGGCCATTTTATATCCATTAAAATTTGAATTGCTTTAACAATATTTTTTAATCACAAATATGTTTTACACTGGGTGTTAGAAAAGTTTGCAGAGAACTAATTTTAATATCCGACATACTGTATATTTTTCGTTCTCTTGAGCGGATGTAAATGAATTGAAGCGATCTTTGTTTTCAGACATCTTTATTAAACTTTTTGTCGTGTGATGGTTAATCTAACATATTTTAACTGAAATATAGTAAGGGGAATTACGTCATTTCTGGTGCTAGGAACGCTTTTTGTCCCTTGACCCTAATATGAATTTGCGGTGATGTTTAAGGTTTCTTTTTGGGTTCAATTACATGCAATTCGGAATTCACACGACCCCCCCCCCCTCCTCAACCCATTATTTTTCCATAAGTCATGGAACAGATTGCATATAATTCCTGACATGGCACTTAAACGCAGCAGACAACTCGCCTCTTGGTTAAAAATTGTCTTTTTTTTTTTTCTTTCTTTTTTTTAGTAGTGAATTTCCATAAGCTTGTCAACTGTGTACATAGACGTATTATGTAATTCCGAAGTTATTTGGTGACATACATAAAGCTTGTTTGTTCAAAATTCTGTCTATGGAACAGAATAAAGAAAAGTATTAATTTTGCTTATTGATATTTATTCAGCTTAGCACACGTATGGCACAAAAGCAACCAGTAAAGCCAGGCAATTTCTCTAGTCAGACTCCATCTTGAATATTTATAAATCTATCATTTGTCCGTGCATTGAATACTGCTGCCATGTCTGGACTGGTGCTCAAACTATACATTTCGAGATTCTTGATGCAATTCAAAGAAGGGTCTGTAATGTAATCAATCCTGACCTGGCATCTCGACCTCAGTCATGTTCTCACTGACGTGATGTAACTTCGCTCTGTCTTTTATACAAATATTTCATGGCAGTCGTTCTGATGAGATTTCATTCTTGGTACATCGACTATGAATTTAAGTATAGTAGTAGATTGGCAATTAGGTCTCACCATTTTACTGTTGAATTATTTGGATGCAAACGTCTGTTCAGTTCTAATAGTTTTTCTCACCTGTGGAACTCCCTTCTAATTTCTTGCTTTCCTGCCATCTAAAATCTTCAAAAATTTAAATACAACACCAAACGCTATCTTCTGTCTTCCTGAATCATGTTCTTTTATTGTCATTTCTCCTCGCTAAAGTCTTCTCATTCTCTTTCCCTCCCAGTAACCCCTTGCGTCCTAGAGGCATTATCGCCTTGCTTGGGGTGAAATCATTAAAAGGTCGATTTCACAGAAGTAATAATCTGCTAAAATGAATTTAAACCTTACACTATAACGATGCGTCCATATTCCAAGTAAAACATTCGTCCTTATGCTTAGTATTTTGGGGGCAAGATTTTAATTCTATTTCTGTTGAAACTTATTTGATAAATGTCTGAAAATTAAGGACTTTTATCTGCATCCAAATGTTCCATTGCCCATTCGTGGAAATGACGAGACGTCTCACCAGTATACATTTGGCGCATTCAAATTTATGTATGATACATGCTATAGAATCAATCGGTATTTTATCTTTATTTAAAAACAAAAGTCCAATTTTCTGACTTGTGAAACCAATCATCAGCAAGACAATTTTGTAGGAATGGCGTCTTGTAGCGATATAGTAACTATTTAAATTGGCAATCATTTTAAAGAATTTTTCCTCCCAAGTTAAGATCAATGTGAAAACCGACGATAAATCTTGCTTACATTTTATATTTGTCTTTCCATTTCAATTTTACTTTGATGTACAGCATGAATTGCGTTTTATGCATTTGTGTGAATCCAAAATAGAAGCGTTACTTTCCAAACAAGAGAGAACACACACACACACACACACACACACACACATATATATATATATATGGTACGCGCACACACAGTCTGGTACCAGTAAAAACACCTGAATAAAATGTGATAACGCACTTACCGGAGTATCGCTATTATGTTGGCATTTATTGATTTGGTTTTATGGTTATTAGTATCGATTAAAGGTAAAGGCCAGAATTTTAACACACCAGCTGACAATCGGCTCAATCATTGAATATTGAACTATGACAGCCAAGAAATATCGATATAGGACGTGGTAGGAAGATCACTCTCAGCTTAGCTGAAAATTTCGACACTATGTATAAATGCTACGTCTCGCCATCAAGATTCATGAAGTTAAATTTTCATATACAAGACTGACATAATTAGATTGAATCATTAATAGGTTCAATGGCCTTAGACGAAACTTTCACTATACAGATGTTATATGGTGTTTGATTTTGTTAAATTTTTCTTGCTTAATATTTTTGTGTTTGCTATCTTGCGTCTTTTTGGTTTGTTGTTTTTCTTGTCGTTTTTGTTGTTTTTCTTGTTTCTTGTGTCGTTTTTTTTTTTTTTTTTTTTTTTTTTTTGCACAATGCGAGAAGTTTTCAGTTTGCTTTCAAATATTGCCTGCTACAATGTTTAGTCCACTAAAACCTTGCTAGTATGTTCGAGCCTTATAAAATAGTTGTGGCTTTGTGGTAGACATGACTAAACTAATATCTATTTTGATTTTTACATCTGTCATTGCTACAGACCGAACTACGTTCCCGTCTTCTTATTGGTTATTTTTTCAAATTGATTTAACTATTGTGCTTATCCGCACTATTAATGTCGTTTGCTTGTTAAATGCAGCTATAAAGAGGCTTTCTGTGGTTATTAAATTAATACGAAGAAAAAATTGAATCATGATTAACTTAGACATAAAATGCTGAACGAATTCACTCTGAACGAAGAAAATACGGATGAAATAAAACAAAAATATTTTCAGTAAGTACGGAATATGACCAGGGGCGTACCGAGGCAAAGTGCCGCACGGGGCCCGCATTCATAATGTTGCCTCTTTAAGGAAAAATATAAATATCCTTAATGGCGTTGATTATTACTTGAAAAACAACAAATTCTAAAATTAGCTGAACAAACGTTATCATATTTTAACCTTTCGAGCTTGGTCAAAGTCTATCTTCTCCACGGTTTCATGTTCAATTGATATTAGGGACAAACTGGATAAGCGATCTTGCGACATACTCGATCTCAATGACATTTAATGAGCTTCAGTTTTGAGAAGCTTCTCTTTGCAGTAGGAACAGAAACTGTGAGCGTCAAAAACAGCCGTAGAGCAATCACAATATTTGGTACTGTTTCTTGAACTTGCCATCGATATATCCATCTCAGCCATTAGATAACCGATGATTTGCTCATCATGGTCGTGTCACGTTCCACTTTGTAAGCTGCCGCTACAAAATCCCGAAGTCGGAGAACTTCCAAATGCAGCCTAGATACGTCTAAGTCAGCACCGTATTCGCTACTGAGAATTTTAAATTGTATTCCCAACTCGACTTCAATATCTTCCAGGGTTGCTTGCGACGATAATCCAGCGAATACAGTTTGCAGATGAGACATTGAGTCAAATCGTTTGAAGATTTTCTGAAGCTGAGGTTAATGAATCGAGTGCCTGAATCACTCCTTGAAATCCGATTTTCATTGCACGAATAGCTTCGTAACGTGCACACCAACGGGTGATCACCAAACGCTTCATCATGACCTTTACATGCAAAGATAAAACTTCCCACCGGTGATTGGAAGAGGAGAAAAATGTATAGAGTCTCTCAATCACTCCGAAAAATGTAATGGCACTTGCCTTCAAAGCTGAGACATGAACACCGCATAAATTCAGACTATGATTAGAACATGGCACAAATTTAGCTTTCCCATTTATGTTTCGTAAAAGACGTTGAACACCAGCATGAACATCAGCCATACTAGCCGCATTGTCAAATCCTATTCCTCTACGTTTTTTGAAATAAAGTTTCTCTTTCTCCAGTCGATCCAAAACCATCTTGATATCATAAGCAGTCTTCCTATGCTCAGTGATAAAACCAAGAAATGATTCCCGCACGTCCACTTCAACGACGACATATCGACAAATGAAATTCATTTGATCAGTATGAGAAATGTCCGGCGTGCTGTCTAGTATGATTTCAAAATAATTGGCTTCTCGAATTTGTTCCAATATATTTTCCTCTACGTGTTTTCCCAAGATATGAATGAATTTATGTTGGATTTTCGGTAACAAGTACCGCCGGTTATCATTTACTTCAATGAAGTAATACTTTTCATACTTGCTATAAGTTCAACAAGTTCTATAAAATTACCTTTATTGGAACTATATACATTTTCTCGATGACCTCTAAAAGGCAGGTTCTGTTTCGTCAGAAACTTCACGACATCAAGTAACCGTGTTAAAACCTGTCTCCAAATCCGTCTTTCATAATTTGTTCTTGTAATTTACTGTCAAGGGTTTTACCTTTCATTAAGGGTCATTTCCAACATCTTCCACTTCTTGAAAGCTCTCTGGTGGTCAAACGAATTTTCATGTACAGCAACCATGATCTTAAAACAGTATCTCCATTCTCCATAGTTTTGTCAAACCAGTGTTGTAGCATTACTTTCGGACTATTTTTCCCCGGTCTTACAGTCGGAGTATACTGTTCATCTTTGTTTTGAAACTTTTTAGGTCCCAATGTTACAAGATCAACAAGTAACTGCCCTGAGCAAATTCGTGGCCAAAATGCGATGTCTTCGTACACTGCAGTCTCTGTGTTTGCCTGTTCTATTTCTTTATTTCCAGTAACTTCATCAGTTCCTTCTTCATATTCCTACCTGTCCTTACCGCATCCACTAAAGCTCTCTTCCTTTGGCATCCTAACATTGTCACCTTCAATTTCTTTAATTCCTACAGGAAATTCCTGTTCAACTTTTTTTTTATATTTGTCCCCACCATATTCGGATTTTTTTCATGTTTCTCCCCTCTTAGTTTTGATGTACATTCAGTATCATCGTCTTTGCATTTTGCTTTAGCTACATACTTCTTCAGTAGGAAAGTATGTAAAGATGCAGCACATTTTCTTTCCTCGTCTTTTCTGGTAGTTTTCAACTTGCGGTAAGCCTCACCACTCAGTTTTTACCGTTTACTCATTCTTAGCGATGAAAAAATAGAAAAAGAAACAAATAGGGAAAGAGCATACTCAACGGCATAGGGAATTTTTATTTATTGTAGTAAGATACAATTTGGCACGATACTGAAAGTGGGATTATTAAAAATGGTTGATAATGTAACTCTCCTAAACTTAGCTAGACACATTCGTGACTCATTCGCATCTTAGGAAGTGTTGCTTAAAAATAGAAGTAAATAATTAAGGGAGTTTATCCTATACAGCCAATGTTTAAATCTTTTCTTAAATTCAATTTTTAAAATTTACTGTCCTTTTTTTCTTATGCATTTTTCTTAGTCCTTTTTATTTCATTTTTATATTCAATATAATAATTTAAAATTTAATCCATAGTAATGGTGATAATAAAAATAACTGAACATTGAACATTTGTATTTAAAAAAATCACTAAAATTATACAAGAAATGTTCCCCTCTGATATTTTCATTAAACATTAACTTATTCTCCAGAGAAATGACTGACAATTAATTTTTTAGGCAAAGTAACTACCCCCTCATTATTTTGCCGGCGTATACTGTTTTTTTAACCTTACAGCGTTATGAAAGATGGTAATGAAACTAAACTAATAAGGACAGAAATATTTAATAACTATTTATTTCCATCGGTTCAGCTGGTTATTGAAAAAATATATTCGTGTTTTTAAAACAATAGTCAGTATTAAATAATTACACTTCTGACTTTGTTTTTTCTTTTTGTTTTTTAGAGGAACAAATCTTTAATTATGTCTCTCTTACTCTATGAATGTCTTTCCCTAGACGAGATTGGGGTGGGGATTTTACAGTTGAATTGGAGTGGAGATTCTACAGTTGATCCTAAAGAATATTTGAAAGTATTTTTAAAATCGTTCCGGTAGAATTTAAAGCGTAATGTTTGAAAATTTTACATCTAATTAATCTTACCTTTTATATTACAGACTTAAGATTCTTAGTTTATAATACTAATATAAAAAGTTAATCTTGTAATATGCACTAGATTTGATTTTTCTGAAAATGTTTAGTTTAAAAATCTTTTTAAAAATTTAAAATTTAATGTAGAATGTTATTTTCGCATAATAACTCTAATGATTAGTGAATGGAAAATCTATTAAAATCTCTGAAGAGCGTGTGATATTAATAGTTTTTGAACTTTAAAAATTGCAAATTTAGTAAAAACTTTCAAAATGTAAACAAACTTTAAATCGCGTAGATTTCTGGTTCTACTTTACTACGAATGTTTTCCTTTATTTAAAAAAAATCTCCAATCTTTTTCTACGAAAAGAACCAATTGAAAAACAAAACAACATTCATCTTTTAAGTTTCAAAGATGAATGTTGATCAGTCTGGGGGGAGATTCTACAGTTGATCAGTCTGGTTGGATTCTTCAACTGATTCAGTGTTTTATATCAACGTTTTCCAATAAAAAAGCAAATAATTGGTTATCTTCAAGATAAGCACTCACCAATAAAACATTTCAGAATTTCCCGAAAAAAGTAGATCAAAGGAGCGTATGAGGCTGGCTCCTGCTGCTACTATAAAGAGAGCATTCTTTAAATTCCTTTAAGCGTAAGCTGAAAATTTTTGGGTTGCGTATCTTGAAGATAACCAAATAAGTAAACTGTTATTTTTTATGAATAAATAGTTTAGACTTCTTTCATAATGTCATAGCAGTTATGTTGAAAAAAAATAAGGAGGGGATCTTCATTGTGCAAGGATGGGCAAAATAGCCTCTTCCTAATTTTTAAATTTAAATGAAGGCTGTTTTGTTCTAAAATGTTTCAATTATTAAAATTAAAAAAAAGAATTAGACTTACGTTTTGAAGTTAACAGGATAACTGGTCAGTCCAATGCTGTGTGTACGGAATTTAGGTAATAATGGCACGGTAAAAATGGGGAAAAATAGGAAAAAATGGCACAAAGCGAAAACATACAGGAAAAAATGAAATGTCCACGTTATTTATTTAATAAATTAAAAAGAAAATTATATCTACATTTAAAAGCAAAAAATTTAAATTAAAATCTTATTTTGTGACCAAGTTCACTTAACACCTGATTTCCTGTATGTTTTTGCTTTGTACATTTTTTTCTATTTTCCCACTTGTGCCATTTTTACCTGTGCCATTATTACTGTGCACCGTGTGTAGATGCTCTGAGTGTATATGGTGGTCTGTTCCAGGATTAGCACCACAGACTCATAAAATATATCATGGGTAAGCATCATTAGGGCAGTAAAACAATAAAACCTAAATATTTCTTAAAACCCATGCGCGTTATCATTCACTATCAAAATAAGCGATAATCCTTAATTTGAGTCAATGATTTTGCTCTTAAATCTAATCAGTACCCCGTGATATGTAAAAAGAAAAAAAATGAAAATTGGAAATTTCAATTAATCAAATTATTAATTAAACATAATAATAATGCAAATATTTTCATGGACAATAAGAGAAAAATATAAATTACAATCTCATAAAAACACTTGAAGAAAGCGATATTTTAATTAATATTTTTTCTTTTAATTTTCCATCCAAGAGAAGGTTTGGGAAGGAGCGCAACTTTAAAAAAAAAAAGTCCAATTTTATTTCTCCATAATGATAATCTTAAAAATCTTCAAAGAAGACGACTTTTCTTTATTTCTTCAAGCAACTTTAGTCTGAATGAAAAATCGTTCGTAAATTTTTTAAATATATTAAAATCTCGGAAAATATGCTATCCTAAATCGGGAAGTTTTAATCATACATTTTTTATCGATTAAATAAATCATTATTTAATTACAAATATTTAATATTAGGCAGAAGGGTTCGAAGGCTTTCAGAATTCACTATAAAAGTGAAGAAAATGGAGTTAAATCGCATCAAATGAAATTTGTTTTTGGATCAACCCAAAGAAAAAACATTGTTTTTAAAACTCCACTAGAAAAAAAAACATTTTTTTTTTAAAAAACGAAATTCAAATTTTCCAAATAACTTTTTCCGGGTGTTCACATCATAAATTTAATTCCATTTTATGTGTTGTTCTCGTTCTTTATCTTTCTAGAAATGTAAAAATTAGCGAATGTGATTTTTTTTTTTTATTCAAATGACCAAACGTTGAAAACCCGCCTGTCAAGTGATAAAAATATTTTCTCAAGGTTTTTTTTTTAAAATCAAAGAAGCTATTTATTATAAAATTAATTTATTAATGAATAAAATAACAAACATTTCATTAAAATTTCAATATATTCACAATTGATTAAATTTGAAATCACTGAAAAAAAAAAAATCTTCGGTTATTTTATTTTTATTAAAAATAATTTAAAAACTACCCAAAAAATGTTTAGGCCGATTATCGCAATACAAAAACCTGGACGTGGGGGGAGGGCAAATATATATATATATATATATATATATATATATATGCTGTACAAAATATACAATATAGTGGGGATGTCTCTAGGAATGTCCTGGTGTGGTCTTGTTGTTTTAGCACGAGGTTGCTCACGGCAGCTCTAACACTTTCGCCCCAGCCCCTCAACCTCCGACGTCTTACTCTCTGGGTTGAGGTGTCTACTCGGTCTTAACCGAACTTAAAGGAGTGACCGTAGGTCCCTTGAGCACCCGTAGATCATTTGACCGATCCACATTGTGTTTGGTTTGAACCAGAAAGCAGAAGTGATGTTCATCCATTCACGGTCGACTGAAGATGTAGACACGACTGGAGAGTCTGTGCTAAGAAATTTAGAATGAACCAAAAACAAATATATATCTGTAGAAAGCCGGACAATGGTTGAATAGTTAATGTCTTTTATATAGCAGAAAATAATATTATAGAAAAGAAACGGGTTACAGGAAAGAAAATAATTGACGTAAAAACTCATACACTGGATTCTAGACACAGAGAGAGTGGGGTGTGATTAGCTTGTTGTGTAATCGTCTCAGAACGATATACGACTCTTGCGATGGAGAGATAAAGATTTTTGTGCGCGGCTTAAAGTTTATATCGGTGGTAGTAACAGTAGTAGTAATCTTCGTGGTAGAAGAAGCATCGGTACTTATATTAACAGTACATGTTAGCGGGGGTTTTGTTCTAAATCCCTGACGTCACTTCCAGTTTCCGATATCTCTCCACCCAGCTCGACTGCACTCGACGACAGACGAGCCCAAAACCAACCTTTTGATTATTGTAGCTTGTTCGACGTTTCCGTTTCCAGTGGTAGTAATAATAGTAGCAGTAGCAGTTTTAGATTGTTGGAGGAGTAATTCGCTTTTTCGTACTTATATCAACAAAATCTGTTAGCGAGCGTTTGGTTCCAATCTCTGATGTCACTTCCAGTCTCCGACCTCTCTCTCTACCCAGCTCGACTGCACTCGACGGCAGACGAGCCAACCACTCTGTCAACAGATTTCTGTGCGCGTTTATATAGATAAACCTGGCTGATCATAAATCGACCCTTGGCCCGCCTGCGATTATCACGAGTTCCTCATTGCCTTAGTAAGCTCTATTTCAAATTTTAACCGATGAAAATTATCTCGATCATCTTCCATTGTCTTCCTAATGACCCAATTCAAAATGGGCTAGATCAGATTCCCATCAGTAAACAAAATTGTTCTGATCTAATTTCACTGTTCAAATCTACTCCAATTTCAATTAAAAAATATATATATATGTGTGTGTGTGTGCGTTTCCCAAACTCTGTTACACAGTAGGGCCAGATCAAAGTACCGGCATATCAGCCGCCCGAGCTTATTAAAAGCCGAGATCGCCAACAGAGGGGCGGCATGTCATGTGTGTGATCTTCCAAACAAAAAGGAATGAATGAAAAAAAATTGAATTAAAAAAAAACAAAATATTAGATTTTTTTTTTGAAACACCATAGCATAAAAATGAATGATCGCGTTTTCAATTTTTTCCACCCTCAAAATTCCGCCCCCATAAAGTGCCCTGTGACCACCACCCCCGGTCCGCCACTGGATATGCCGTAAGTTTGCAGGAACCAGAAAATGTATCACCTGAAATGATGAAAAAAAAAAACAATGATGAGAACATTTAGTCCTAATAATTTACGAGAATAATAAAGTTTTGCTAGCAGTTCATCACTTGCAACTCTTCATTTCTCTCTCTACCTCTCTTGCGTTCATCTGCTTGCTTGTAACTCTTATCAGTTTTATGTCCATCTCTTGAACTGCAATGATTCTTAGAATACGAAATCTTTCTTCTAAATATCTAAGCAAAATATGCCAGTAGTGTTACGATTATCGGCATGCAATTTCGGGTCGATTCTGTTTCGTTCATTTCGTGCTCTCAGAAAAGGCATGAACCCACCTTTCTCCAACTATGGGTTAAATAGCAAAGTCTGCTTAAGCTCTTTTGCGTAGAGTAGGCAACTAATCTCGAAAGAAAACCAGCCTGAAGAGGAATGGACTCCATCAGGCTATCTTGCCCTAGAAACACCTCTGCTGCTGTGATTGCAGAACATCTGATAGCCGCATGTCTCTCATTGGTTACAGGACTTGTGATGTAACATCAAAGATTATTAATTACTGTTCCTTTGACATGACAGCCTTTACTTAGACGGAAAGATAAGTTTTAATTACATAGAACAAATGCAAAATGAAATTATCTCTACTACTGTATCTATATTTCATACCAAAGTAATATTTTCTCATTCTCTGGAGTTGTTTCTACGCTAGAGAATAGATGTGTATGAGAGGGGAGGGTAGATAAAGTGATTCTTTTATCTACAACTTCATGCTGACAATTCAGATATACCAAATGGAAGCTGAAAAATTATTGTTTTAAGAAAAGGTGAAAGTTCTTAGAATTTTTTTCTTACAATATTATGTTGACAATTCTTTGATAAAAATCAATATTCTTTCACGCGATTCTTATTACAGGGCACGATTTTTTTTTAATATTTTAATTTAAAAAAATTCAGCGTTCCTTGTCGGTACATAATTATAACCGACACACACACACACACACACACACACACATATATATATATATATATATATATATATATATATATATATATATATATATATATATATATATATATATGTGTGTAAATTCCATCACCAAAAACATTACTTTAGGACGATGATGTTCTTCTAGAGGACAAAAGGTGTTACACTGATTTTTTTCCAATTATTCATTCATTTGCTTAAAAAAAATAACTTTACCAGTACTCGGGTTGCTTAATTTTTACACAATAAGTAATAATTAATTGATTACTTAATTATTTATGATTTAGTCTAATAAATAGAAAAGAAACGTGATTCAATATGGCTCAACTCGTAGAATTGTAATTCTTGAATAAATTATGAAATATTTAGTAACTGCTTTTGTCTAATTTGATATTGATTTTTTGGTTGTTTCAGGCACACTAACATTAGTAGCGTACAGTTGCTTTAAAAAATATTAAATTGTGAATATAAATTGTTCTTTTTTTTTTTCTTTTCTTACTGTAAGGTGCACCCTTTACAAAGCCCGGGGGCCACTCGAGGCAGAGGATTACGATAGGAAGCCATTTGTGTGTATAGTAGTGGAAGATAACAATTAACACTAGCTTTGAACAAGTTAAAATTGTTGTAACCGGGGAAGTCGGTTCCACAGTGATTCATGGAAAGAAGCTGATCGAGTGAAACGTATTTCTCACCGTTGAAATATGGAGGAAATATGGGTGGTTTGCTACTATGTAAGTGGCATGGCATGTTCTTGCCGTGGAGGTTTAACTTGGCGGAACCATGGAATGTAGTTCGTCCGGGTACTTTCCATTGAAGTAGCGGTAGAGCAGCAACAGTCTTGCCACATCCCACCTGTGGGAGAGAGAGGTTGAAGAGTGGAGAATAATTCGTCACCAACAAGGGCTTAGAGATGCTTTTGAATTCTATCAGGGCTGGAAAGTAAGGTTTGGGCAGCCTCCGCCCAAATATAACAAAATACTCCAATTTTGGACTGATTTTGGCTCTTGTCAAGGTAGAGGTTACCACAAGGAGTCAGGTACTTACTGGAGAGATACAGGGAGCCGACCATTTTACCTGCATCCTTACCAATAGATCGTATGTGCGAGTCGGGCGTGAGTTTGAGGCTCAACAGGCTTTCAAGGCACGGTGCTTTCCCGAGAGGGTCACCATTCATCCTGATTGGTGGTAGTTCGGTGTCAGATCGGCGATGATGGAATGTAACTAGCTTGGTCTTCGATGCATTGAATGCAACCGGTCAGTTGGGTAGTTTGTGCAAGATCGAAGAGAGATCAGTCGCCAATCTCTGACCATCGAGAATTTAGAAGTGTACCCGTATATGATCGTATTATCGGCATGGAGGTTTACAAATGATCTGAGTATGTTCTTAGACAGATCATTTATGTAGATGAAAAAGGGGGTTGGTCTGAGGAGTGACCCCTGGGGGACGCCTGCGTTGACCGCTAGGGCTCCGATGGACTAGCCATTAATAACTATCTTCAGAGTCCTACCTGTTAGGAAGGATTTTATGATCGAGAAGACTCTTCCAGTGATTCCATAACTGGAGAGCTTGTGTAGTAAACCTTTATGCTACACCTTGTCGACTGTTGTTTGGATAATTTGTCAAATTTATCAAATAATATTTGAAATCGATACATTTGAGCGTTGTCTGTGGTTTTCTAGTGACTTAGAATATATCACTCGCCTGAAAAACCATTGCTAAAACCTCACTGGTGTTATGTAAATATAGTCTTACTAAATGCATTAAAATAGGAAACTATAACTTTTTTCTACAGTAAATTGAAGATACTTTCTTATTCCATTTGCAATTCATCTTTCAGTGTGTTCCTTCAGGAAGCAGGCGCTCATGGCTCTTCACAACCTCCTGTCGTTTGTAGCTCTTAAGATTTAACTTTTTGATATGCCAACCATTTAAATAAGCTCGTTGAGTAGGTAATTCGCTGCATTCCTGTTCCTCGTGCCTTCAGTATGTCCTGTGATTGTCAAATTTCCCAAGCCCTCTTCATGCACCCTAGAAATGTCAGCTGCCTCTTTCTGATTTTAAGTGTAAAGCTTCTTTTTGTTTCCGTTTTCCTTAAAACTTTATTCTTTACTGCTGTTTCTGTTGTGTTAATTTTTTATTTTGATGTAAGTTTAATTCCGTATTTTATATGTCCACTCAAGGAAAAGAATGCCAAATTATTTGACGCGAGGAGATCCAATTCAAGTGCTGTAGTTTTAGAATCTCTCATTGGTGAAGTTGGCCATCAACGTGTAAAATTTAATCCGATTCGATTAAATGCTTCATATTCCAATATTCTGACATTTTCATTTTTTATTTTCTTTGTTTTTCTTTTTTGCTTCTTTGTTTTTTTGCTTCTTTGTTTTTTTTATTCTTTTCGCTTTTCGTCTCTTTTTCGTCTCTTTTTTATTTAGTTTCTTATGAGAAATGAAGACGACTGCCTAAAAATATTGAAGTCCTACTAAAAATAAATTTTCTTATTCAGAACAACATGAATGAGTTTTGGCTAAAATGATTTTCAAATGAAAAAAGATAAATTCTGACACTTGAAAATATTGAATCGAAATAATTTTCATTAACTAATAAATAATTAGCTTTATCAAACTTGAGGTCTAAACTGAACAGTGATCACTTTGTTCAACAGATCTCTCGCTTAACATTTGTATCACTATATTAAGTACGCAAATAGGACAATATTGCGAGTGAATTATAGTAACATCCCGTGATGACCAGACATGCGCAGTTGCGGTCATGAATATTTATAGATGCACACAATCGTTTACGTTCATGTATACACAAGGATCCACCCACAAAAGTGTACAAAGGCATAAACACATAAAAGTAGAGAAGACACGCGCACAAGTTCACGCAGAAAATAGAACTCACAAAAACATTATGATGCATACATAACACCCTGGTTAGGCAATTTTATATTGTCCAAAATGCCCTATTGTCTTTCAGACAAAAAGCCTTTCTCTCTTACAAAAACTGTTTGGCTTGAATTTTATGTATATATGCAAATATATGCACACTCTCCTCCTCAGCAAATGATTATGAACGTAACCGTCTTAGCAACCATTTTGTTCCTGTTTGACCGGCAGCAAAGAGGCGCCAAATAGTAGACACAGTGATATTCGTGTACGTAAGAAGAGACGATTTACTGACTTTGGCCCTATCAAGAGACGAAGCAACAAGTTGAGACATCAATACGCTACTTCTGCCCACTCGTCTTCGAATGTTTTGTTCGAAGACAACTAATTCTGATCTCTCCCGTCTATCTTTATGAACTCGACATAAGAAGAAGAAAAAAAAACATAATTTTTCTTTCATCAGTCCGATTCTGTAGTCACTGAACTAGCAGTTCTTACAAAAGTTTTATTGAGAACAACTTAATACTGAGTGCCTTAACTTCAGTCAGAATGTGTTAGTTTCGCACTGAGAAAATTTGTTCGGATCCATAAAAAAAAATCAGCGCCTAGGGCACGTGTCCATTAGAGTGTTAAGAGAAAAGTAAAAGAACAATAAACTGAGAGAGATTAAAAAATGGTAGCGACTGAGATTAAGAAGAGAAGAAGAAACAATATTAAAAGTAAAATTTAAAAAAAAAAAAGAAAAACTTCCAAAAGAAAAAAGTTTAAAGGGTGGGGAATGAGTGATAAAGAGGAGAAAAGAAAACTGGATAAAATTTAAAAAAAAAAAAATCCCGGCTTGTCAAATGAGTTGCTATGTAGCTTACTCATGCGTGTCGGTACTAAATTTATTCGGGTATGGCCGGGTGGTTCAGTGCACCAACAGAGGGAGAAGCATAAACATTGAAAATGCTGACTAATGAAGCAAGACTAGGCATTACCTTGTGTAACAAATTTTTTGTATGGATGTACAAATGCGACAATTTTAGAAACCACTGAAAACAAATATTACTGAAATGATGGACGAAAAAGCAATCAAAATAGAAAATGTTTTCTATTTTCTTTCTAAACCAAGAAGGAATTGAATACGCCGTACAATTTCCCTTCGTTGTTCTCCCAGCTAAAGACATGTCCAAGTGTGTAAAAATATTAATTTTAAATTTAGAAAATTAAAGATACTTTGTGAAATTTCATGCCCACAATAAATTAAGACTTTATCTAGAATGTAAGGTTAGCTTTGTGTGGCATAAGGTCAATTTGGACGAAGTCTTATATGCATAACATATTTATAAGAAGATTTGTTTTTTGTGGCTTATTAACTCTTTGTGGGTTATTTAAAGCTGGAATAGTCCTGGGTATGACGATAAACTACATCTGGCAGGGAGATTGAAACCTGGAAACACCTTAAATGCTGTTGTTCCCAGGTCCACACTCACCCTGGATAGTAGCACCCGTTAGGGTCGCAGCTTTGGGCAAATAATGAATCTCCAAATAAAAGCAAAAAAACTGGAAGTTTAACAATATATTTTTATGAAGATACCAACAATACATATTTATAGTAAAACTGCCAGCAGTGCATTTTATAAGAAAATGACCAAAAACACATTTTATCTGCAGCTGAAGCCATAGAATTGTCCAAAATACTTAAATTTCGGCATTAAATAACCCATAGAGGTGTTTATATGGCGTTAAACAAAACCAGCCAACTTAAATCTGGAACATATTTTCGATTGTAAGAATTTTTGTGAGTGAATATTGCATTAACATTTTTTTTTTTTTAGAATAACAATGATTTTTCCAGATACACTGCATACTATTTAACCCATAGATGGGGAGAAGAGATGGATTCATACGTTTCCTTGGGTATTTACGCGTAAGTGAATGTAACAAACCGACTGGAATTCGAAATCGGCTCTTTCGAATTCTTCTATAGAAAGAGGGAGATTTTGTTGTCACATTACCAAATAAAGATGGTCAACCTCCGTCTTGGAAATCATTCGAAATCCTGGCTTTATTTTATTTTTTTTAACTTTAGCTTTAACACCAGCCACTTATTTCGGTGGGGAATGCACTCTTCTCTCAAGAACCAAACAAGCTAATAAAGAAACTACTTGTTCTATGAATCCGTGTCCCTTTAGGACGTTAGCGATTATGGCTCTCCACAACTTCTTGTACATTGTAGCTCATAATAAATTTTGTATTTTTGTTATGCCAACTAAACTTTGTTCCACTATCAATTTTCCCTCATTATGTGTCACTGAAATTTCAACTCTCTCTTTCTGATAAGTGTAAGGATCCTTTTTGTTTCCATTTTCTCTAAAACTTCCTCATTGCTCACATGTTCTGTCCATGGTATTCTTCTGTTGAACCACATTTCTGTTGCTTCAAGTCTCTTTATGTGAGGAAATTGTCCAACATTCACTGTTATATAAGAGTACTGATACCTTTTCTTTGTTTTTAACGAAATTTTACTGTTTCTTAATACAGTGTAACCCGGATATTAGAGAAACCCAGATATAAGAGATATTTTCTCTGGTCCCAAATTAGAGCCTGTGTTAATGTATATATAATAGACCAAACCCGGATATAAGAGACTTATTCTCTGGGGTCCGACAACTCTCTTATATCCGGGTTACACTGTACTTAACTTAGCTTTTGAAGGCTTCTTTGGCTATCCCAATGCCCCTTCAGATTTCAGTGTCGCACTTTCTGTCTTCTGTTAAAACACTTCCCAGATATTTAAATCATTGTACTTGTTTGATTTTGGTATCTCTAATTTGTAATTTACATGTTGGGCTGACACAACTGTAATAAGCACGCATTAGAATTCTTTGGTACAATCTAACAGTCTTAACGCTGGTAACCGGTAACTAAATACATGAAGTCAATAGCAATCGTCGGAATGTTCAATTATTTATTCTACTAGTTTACCCGTGCCGTACAAAATGACGGCAATTGTTAGAAAATCTTAATAGTGAGATGCAATGAAACAAAAGTCTTGAAACAACGTATTGAGTTTCAATAAAGCGGAGATGAAGATTTCACAATTAAAATAGAGGCCAAATGAACCGCTTAATTAATCCGTTCACATTATATATTTTTAGACGTTCAATGGTATGATTCATTGATTACTCCTGGTATTATATGAATCGCTTTTTGCTCGGTATCTTTTCATGTTAAATTTTATGTATTTAATATAACAGTGAAATGAAAATATCTCTTGAAAGAAAAAGATTAACAGCAGAACAACAAAGACAGTACCGACAATGCCTATTTCAAGAACAAGTTGAAGCAAGATGATCACTTAATAGACAAAGGTATCTGAGTGCCTCACAGAAAAGGCTTGTACAAATCGGACTGCAATCTAAGAAGCGTCGGTGTAAAGGAACTGATTAATTGAACGATTCACTTTGATCGGGCACTAATTTCGTCTAAATGTAGATAAATATTTTATTTGTATACATTATTAAAACGATTAAGGAAAGTAATTACTCATAACGTTGCTAACTAACTTAAGTTGATTTACCTCCCTTCCATCTACATATGGGACAAGAAATACATAAATAAATACACATTGATAATTATTATATAGTTTGATTGATGATAACTTTTTGCGTGGCCGGACATTTGGCCTACGAACATTTCACTGAAAAAGTACAAGTAAAACTAGTAACAAGCAATACTTTAAGGATTTTAATTAGCAATATTATAAAGTAGAATAAAACTAATAATTAACACTGTGATTAAATTACTAAATCTAAATTTAAATTTTTCTTATTTCAATATTTGTTTATTGAAATTCAAATTTTAAAAAAATATTTGAGTGCATTTGGGTAATAAGTAGCACCTAATTATTTAAATTCGTATTTAACAGGAACATAAAGGGTAGTTTATACCTTTTTTTTTTTTTTAAGATAATGATCATTAAAAACAAAATTGAAAGAATTTTCATATCGTAAAAGCTTAAAATTTTTGCTGTAGTAAAATGTGCTTTTTCTCAAAATACTTATCTTACAGTAATATTTGAAGTAAAATATAATATATATAGAATAGACGTTTTTTTTAAATCCTGTAAAAAGAAAATTAAAAAAAAGATAAATTAATACAGTATAAAAATATAAATATATGTAGCACATTACGATAAAAATTGTGACATACATGTAAGTATGTCACTAAATTTTCGGCCAAATGTCCGAATACCAATTTTTTGGTTGCTTTGATTTCCATAGAGGTTAAGCTTAGCGATAGTAACAGTCACTCAAAAGTTTAGTTTCCGTTAGTGTCCGTGTGCGATGAGCTGAGAATGGCCGAGATGGTGCAGGGGTATAAATCGATAACTGAATGTATCGAAACATTTCTTCCGGCAGTTATTAACATCTGAACCTTCTCCTTGTGTCGTTATTATTAATGTCTTCAACTTTTATTGTTTAGAGTTAATGTTACATAATAACATGAAAGTCTCGGACATTTATATCGCATTTCTCCATTCTGCCAGTAACGCAAGCATTAATTCCTAACAACTGACAATTTTCCCCTCAAACCTTGCGAAATTCAATGATGAATCATTTTCCTATGCTACCAGGAATATTTAGTTTGTTCGAAGTGAAAACCGAAACGGGAGAACGGAGTAGCGACAAAAGCCAACGGGAGAACGGAGTAGCGACAAAAAAGCCGACGCCGGAACGGGAGAACGGAGCAGCGACAAAAAAGCCGACGCCGGAACGGGAGAACGGAGCAGCGACAAAAAAGCCGACGCCGGAACGGGAGAACGGAGCAGCGACAAAAAAGCCGACGCCGGAACGGGAGAACGGAGCAGCGACAAAAAAGCCGACGCCGGAACGGGAGAACGGAGCAGCGACAAAAAAGCCGACGCCGGAACGGGAGAACGGAGCAGCGACAAAAAAGCCGACGCCGGAACGGGAGAACGGAGCAGCGACAAAAAAGCCGACGCCGGAACGGGAGAACGGAGCAGCGACAAAAAAGCCGACGCCGGAACGGGAGAACGGAGCAGCGACAAAAAAGCCGACGCCGGAACGGGAGAACGGAGCAGCGACAAAAAAGCCGACGCCGGAACGGGAGAACGGAGCAGCGACAAAAAAGCCGACGCCGGAACGGGAGAACGGAGCAGCGACAAAAAAGCCGACGCCGGAACGGGAGAACGGAGCAGCGACAAAAAAGCCGACGCCGGAACGGGAGAACGGAGCAGCGACAAAAAAGCCGACGCCGGAACGGGAGAACGGAGCAGCGACAAAAAAGCCGACGCCGGAACGGGAGAACGGAGCAGCGACAAAAAAGCCGACGCCGGAACGGGAGAACGGAGCAGCGACAAAAAAGCCAACAACTTGCCAATGTATAAAACTCAGTCCTTGATAAATTTTTCAAATGACGGTTAAAATTTGATTTAACTATGAATTTGGGTTTGTTTGTATAATAAATTCTACCCAGGATTTTTATATAATGTTCTCGGACCGACCAAGAATCTTCATTGTCGTGTCTTCAGGACGTAAGCGATCTTGGCTCTCCACAACTTCACTGTCATATAAGCGGATCGATGTCACATAGCAATTCAGCTCTCTTTCTCTTAGTACTTGCCGTGGATGTGTGGCGTAATAGATAACAGATCGAAATGAGAAATCGACGAGTTGAGTTCGAATTCTGTTTGGGTTAATCACATTCACTGTCTCCCAAATACTTTTGCGGAAGGTATGAATCCATCATTTTCCCCCCAGGCTATGGGTTGAATAGCAAAACAGACTGGACCCTATAAGCTTGGTTAGCAGCCAGTGTGTCACAGGAAGAAATGGCAACCTACTGCGAGAAAATCTACCTAGTCAGTCATGAATCGAAAGAGATGATCGCCCAAGTCTGTATTACGTGTGACACTTGACTGACTGAGCATTTTGCTTAGCTTTTTAAATACATCTTTGCTTTCAATGCGCTTTCAGGTTTCAGTGTCTTATTTTTCCATCCTCTGTTAAGACACTTCCCAGATATTTAAGTTCTATATTTGTTTGATGAGGACATATCCAATTCGTAGTCCGTTTGTTGGGCTTTTCTCTTCCGACCAAGAATAGATTCTTAAAGAAAGGGACTGGGTTGAGCTAGGAACCTTTCAGCCTACCAACATCTGCGCGCCTGTCGGAAAGAAATGTTTTTCAATATTTTCCAGGGAAAAGATTTTTCTAGATATAAATACAGTAATGATAGATAGGAGCCGTAGTTGTAAATAAAAGCTGTTTTAGATGTCAGAAAAAAGTTACATAAAATAACAAATGCACCACATGTGAAAATATTTAGATAAGTAGATTCTTTCTTACCAGTTGAAACCGGCGACTTTTTTTTTTATCTCTTAATAATTATCAATTAAATTGTTATCTATGATGATGTTCTACACCTATACGGTTATTATCTATAAAAGTCGATCAGAATAGAATCCGCGCATTGAACAGTCACCGACAGTTGAAAATAAAATATCGAGTCGATGGGAAATAAGTTACGATTGGACACAATAATAATAAAAAAATTATAAAAAATTCAGATTTCTTTCTTCACTATGGAAATGGCTAGGGACGATTTCACCTCGTTCAGAATAGAATATTCGGCTATAAAGCCGAATATTCTATTCTGAACGAGATCAACATTAAATTTTTACAAGTATTCATATTTTGTACGTTGTCTGTGTCTACACATCCATACACGGGGGTGCGGTGAAGTAGACATTATTTTTTTTCCTTTTTTTCGATTAGTAAAGGATTTGTTCTAAGCCTTTCACTCGAGATCAATAATGCATAGAACAATTTCAACGCTATAACTTTCCTGATGGTTCAGTCAATGTTTAACCCATGATACAAACGTGAAGTTTAACATTTAGAATGAAGGTTAATTTTGAAAAAAATGCTGCTTTTGTAATTGATGGATGAATCGTTGGTGTTTGTGGTTATTTTTTTTTTTGTTTTTGTTTTTATTTAGTTTTTGTTTTGTTTTTTGTTTTGGGTTTTTTATTTTTATTAGGTTTTTGTTTTGTGGGTGTTTTTTGGGGGGTTGTTTTTTGGGTTTTTTATTTATGTTTTTTGTTTGTTTTGGGGTGTTTTTTGCTTTGTTTTTGTTTTTAAACTTCAATATTTCTTTCTAAATAGGACAGTATTGATATTCTGAGGGTGATAGAAATTCTACGGTTTTGTTAAACGAAAAAATTAGACGCTATCTCCGTCTGTGACAGACTGCGCAACTGGTGTAACTTAGGAATTTCCGTTATTATGCATCTTTTTTTATTGGCCGACATTGCTACGAGTGGCTTACTGTGGGATTTTATTTTCTAGACAGATTGTCATCCAAAGCTGATGAGTTGCTATCTGCCCATTAGCACACCAACAGATTTTGAATTCAGTTATCCTTCTCTTAGACTGGTTGCCAACCAAGCCTACAGAGCCCACTCTGCACTGTTGGCCCGTCAACGGGCGGGGAAATGTATCATACCGAAACCATAATGAGGTGGGGAGGCCACCTACTACTGTTTTTCGGCGATCGAGTAATTTTCCGTTCTCTCGTCTAACTTTTTCATTTCTCTGCTTCCAAACTGTGCTTGATCCCACCAACGCGCTATTTCGCCCCGTCGTCATTTCCAAAACAAACCAGAGGTCACCCCCACACTCCAGCTCATTGATTACCCACCTATCCTTATTGCAAACTACTTTTCTGGAGTTTTCTATACCGATTGAAGAATTCTGTTTGAAAAACGCATTAACTAATCTATAAGGTTGATTTTATTTTTTCCCTCTTTGACCATTCCATCACCAGTCCTCTTCTGATTGATTTTATACCAGCATAGTACCCATAAAAAATGTTATATATCGACAATTCTACCAAAGATAAAATTTTCGCTTTGCAGCTCTCTGCCTAGGTTCAGAGGTCTTTATCGGCATTCTGTTAAGCGTTTTGTAATGGGTAAATAATAAAATTGTGTATCTGCATACCTCTTCTACGACTGAGATACATACAACTCGCAATCGTTAGTTTTAACTTGTACATAACACTATTTCATTATTTACTTATATACGTAAGCTTTATTTATTTTTTTTTTTTTTTGAGTATTTTAACTTTTGTTGTAAGCGTTTGCACGTATTTGATTATTTGATATTAATGGATACTCAATGAAAAAGGACTGAAATAATAATTTAGATCACTAAGTGATGTGTACCATTTGTATATATAAAATAAGTATTTCTCGGGCTACATATCAGCGTTGATAATTGTCTGTGTGTATGTGAGAGAGAAAGAGAGGCTGGCTATGTGGTGATACAGAAATTAAATACAAATAACAAGATCAATATTTCACTATCTCTAAAAACTTATATATATCCCTATAAACTGTGCCCCTCATTCTGTAGCTCTACCTTGAATGACTCTTCGGCTTTTCCAGGTTGAACATCAATATAAAAAATATTTAATGAGAAAAGAAAATATTAAAAATCCGATAACTTTCAGTGAATATTTTGACTTAATGTGACAATCAAGATTTGTGTCTGATGATAAAAATAATAATTCAAAAACTTAAGTGTCTCAACTCAATTCTGCTGTTTGGAAAAACTCAAATCTGGAAATGTGCTGAAGATTGTCTTTAGAATTTGCTATCGTGAGTAACGCGTGTTTAACTTGCGTCTGGAAACCCATTTTAAAAGGTTTTTTTTTTTTTTTAGACACCTTACTCTGAAAGACGTAATAAACAGGGTAATTATTTCCTTAAATTTCTCCACCCGACACTGTGCTTATTTGGCACAGCAATAAAATTCCAGCGGAACGTTTATTTGAAGAAGCATGCTTATAAATTTTTAAAAAATCCCCATCGATACGACTATTCCAAATGACCCTGTTTTTGGTTAAAAAGAATAGACAAGAACATTGTAGATTGTAATTATAGGTTATTGACGAGGCAGAAATAAATACTCAGTATGAATTTAAAATCACTCATTGTAAATTTGGTATTGATTTTTGTCTCCGTTATGTTGATCGATTCCAGCGTTTAGCAGTAAACACTACGAATCCATTGGCTTTTCTTAATTACTGTTTATTCCGCCTTGATCTGCATAACTGTTTTTTAAAAAAATGCTTATTCACATACAGTGCGTGCCGCGATGCTTGTTAATGCGCGCTGCCGACCAGTGTACACGAACAAAACAGTCCCCAATTTTTGTACGCGGGATTTTATTCGAATACAGATTCTGTCAAAACACACACAAACTATGCCATTCAATAACGGTTAAAGATTAGTCTTTTGATAAAGACTTTAGTGATCTCTGCAGTTTCAATGGATGCAATTACTGTAACATTTCATAAAACACGTTGGCTGCACTTTTGAAAATTACTTTCCAATCCAGTCAGTCAGTTACGTGCCATGTGTGATACATGCTTAGGCGATCATGTATCTTTCGATACATGACTGAGGCAGATTTTTTTTTTGTGCCATTTCTTTCTGCGGTAGACCAGTTGCCATCCAATGCTATAGAACCCGTCCTGTCCTGCTATTTACCCATACCTTGGGATGGGGTAGAAGAAGCGGATTCATACCTTTTCCAAGGGTATTAACACGTAAGTGAATGTAATGGATTCGACTGGAATTCGAACTCGGCTCTCCTTAATCCGAGCCGCTATCAATTGCTCCACCCCGGATCTATTAATGATTTGAAACTACAGCCCATATTTAGCTACAGACACCATGACTTCTTTTGTTAAAGGAAATGAAAAACAGTTAAGCAGAGAAAATGTTAAAGTAGGAGATAAATATAATATTTTATAATAATATCATTGCATCATTGTTACTAATTAATGGTTGACTTATGGAATATTCTCAGAGTTTCATGTCTACCATTATGAGCATAATTATATCTGATACAGTAACACCTTTCACGAACGGAATGGAATAGTTGAAATAAAAGGAAAGTCGGTGGATATTTCCGTGTTTCTGGAGAAGCCATATTTAGGATTCCAGATTCGAGCGGGTCGGATTTATCTTCTATGTGACTAGCGAGGGCATATTCCTCAAACAGGAAAAGGTGAGTCATGGGTTTTTTTCCAAACATGACTGCGAACGGGAGATATATTTCCAAATAAATACGGCACCATACGTTTGTAAACAACCTCACGTGGCAGCTGGCTGGCCCGTGCAAAGGTCCAGGCGAGGCAAGGCATTCGCTCATGCTTAAAAACTTTGTTCAGTTTGACTACTGAAAGCTGACCGACGACCTGATCACTTTCGTCACTCTAAGAAGTGACGTCACTAAACGACCGTCACGTGACTTATCTCAACCAAAGGGAGCTCATCACCTTTTTGTATCCCTACAATATATGATATCCCGTGAAATTTATGATATTTAAATAAAGTAATTAAAAAAAATCGTAGATGGATAAAGAACTGCTTAAAATTATAAATGATTATTTTGCGTTAAAAAACCCTAGGATGCACCGTGGAATTTCTACGCACTCTCTTATTGGTAGTACATAATGCCTTATGATCGAGATGTTCACTTAATTTTTAGGCAACAGAAATATGATTGGGGAATATATACGCGTAAAAAGTATCTAATTGAATCCTCTCGCAATCCACCAAATTACTAGTAAGTTCTCTCTTTAAGAGGAGCAGATAGAATAAGTGATGGATCACCAGTGCCAAATCAGTTTTAACAAAACCCTGTTCAGGGATGTTTCCATCTACTTTTCCTATACATATGTACCCGCCGACAAAAAGTAAAATTAAATGATTACTTTCTAAGTCTGTGATAACGATCCTCATTAACCTGCTATCTTGAAGGAAATTATTACATAAAATTATCAATTATACAAACATAACAATTGATACATTTGCTGTATGAAATATATGCAAGTGTAGTAATTATTATGGGACAGAGGTTCTTGGCCAGATTGAAAAAAAAAAAGATGTTTGGTCAGATTTAGGAAAATGGGTCAGGCTGTTGAGGACTGGTGTACGCGTTGAGAGATAAACACGTGTGTCTCCTGAAATGCCCACAACAAACATGGCAGACTCGGGATGTAAGCCCACCTAAACAAGCGTAAAGAAAAAACAAGAACTGATGTATATGTATAAACAAATGATAATGTATTAACAACAAAGGGTTACAAGTGACAATGTGTATAGCAAATGAATGTGAAAACTTTTTGGTCCAAAGTATATAAAGTGAGTGAATGTGCGTGCGTACGTGTGTGTGTGTGTGTGTGTGTGTGTGTTTTAATCGCGTTCTTCCGCGAGAAATTTACATGTTGACGTAAAAAGTAAAAATAAAAAATTATCACAGAGTATTTATAGCGCCGGGAAGTGTACTCAAGTAACGGTTTCGAAAATTAGGAGGAGTTAACCCGATAGTACATTAGCAATAAAGGTATACATTTTAATTAGTTTTTAAGCAAGGGAGCTAATTCACCAATAGTCATATTGGTGGATGCGACAAGGCCAAGAACTTCTCAGTGCCCCCTTCAGATTTATATGTTGATTCCGTTGACGAATGAAGGGAAATGTTTTCAGAACAAATTGCACCAGATTAAATGGGGTCGGGCAGCTACTTAATGTCGTATTAACATCAACGTAGATACCATAAATCATTAAATATAAAAGCTGTGCCTATTTTAGCGCTTACCGAGAATCGAACACAATAACAAAAGGTTCGTTTGACTAGTTTTTGCTCTACGGCAGATATCCTTCCTATGTCTAGCTTGTTAGCAATTATGAGATGGATAATGACACTTCAACGTGGTCTAATGTTTAGCAAGCTTGACTCGCTAGATCAGCTACGAGTGAAAAGTGAGTTCGATCCTCACTGAGTGCCCCCATCTAAGCGACGAGATACATGGATGCATCTTATAACAATGAATCTAATGAATTTCTGACTGTTGCTAAAACTGCATGTTTCGTTACTGCCAATTTCCATACTGCCAATCTCTACGAAAACGGCTGATACATTCAGAAAATTATTTAAAACAGTCTCCTTAATTGTTCCTTTCTTTAGTTGATTGTCAACTTCGAGTTGCATTAAAATGTAAGAAGTTAAATTCTAACGTAGACAATTTTTCCTTCTCGCCAAACTTTTGTAGCGACACCAGAATCTTGTTTTACAGGTTAAATAGTTTATCTATAACATTGTTCATTTAAATCAAGAAATACTTTTGCAAATCGAACTAAAACACTAAATAGCGACATTAATTCATATTACACGTGCACACACACACACACACACACACACACACACACACACACATACACTTCAACCGTTGACAAACAAATAATACTTACCAGAAGGAACGGCTTAATTAAAATTGCTCAATACAATTTTCAAAACGAAAATGTAGGGCAATTTAATATATATAAAATTCGAAACACCGACCTTTTACTTCTACTACGGTTTCTACCAGCGTGGTATCATCAGGCAGTAGATCGAGATTTATTGTATATGAAATACAATTGTGGCACAAGGCCTAAAAGTGGGGGATGGATTGAGGTTGGTCGACACTATCTTATACCTAGCTAATCAGATTCACGACCCATTCATTCATTACAATTTGCACATCCACCAGAAGAACTCGTCCATCATCATTCAATCATATATATACCACAGTACCACACACTCACAGGGAACCTATAAAACACCCCGTGACATAAAAATTAATGAGTATAAAATTCTATATAAAAATCTGTTGATGATACGCAAGGAGGAGGAGAGGTGATGAACCCAAAAACAAACTAAGATACAACAAAAACACACAAACGAAAGATAACTGATGTTAATTAAATCCTCAAAAGAATTAAGAGAGGCCGCTGTGTTCACTCTTCAGACAATATCAAGAGGCTCGCTCTCTCCCTCTCGCTAAGGGAGAGGGAAGAATAAAATAAATACGGCTATGGGGAAAAAACTGACCCAATCGAGATGAAAAAGGAGCCATAAACAAAATGGGGAGGTTGGGAACTTGAATCATAACCAAACAAGAAGCCGGGAATAGGCCATGAACGACACTTACTCACATTAACTAGGTACACAAGGAAGCTATCCTAACCAGGAGAGGGGCGAAGGAAACCACTCCCTTGTGACTTAGGGAGACCTAAAAAAGAAAATCAAGGCTAGCCCCGTTCACGCGAACGAGACTCGCCGCAGGTACCCACCTTTCACTGAAATCTGTCGATACCAAACACTTTCTATCAGTTCTAATCTTCATCTTGAGCTGATGCTCAAACAATCGGATTAGATCTTGATGAGAATAACGTTCACATCGCAAGATTTCTTCCAGTTGCCTCGACCAAAACACTGTTCGTGCCGTGGCCAGCAACGATAGAAACACCATCCGTTTCACCCCAGAATACGAGGGCGACGCATTGTCACACGCGTATGCACGATCAATGAGCACGAGCTTTTCGGGAGCGATACGAGCCGTCAAATCTACGGCATAGTCTCATATAGGGCGCACCCGAAGACAATGGTAGGTGTGCAAAGCCGTTTCTTCTAAACCACCGATTGCAATCTGGCAAATCCGCCAAGCCCCATACGAGGGCCCTGTCATTGGGAGATAACCTAATCCGAACCAATCGTCAGGTAAGCGAAAACTAAGCGTTGCTAAGGTAATCCGCCGCTGGCGCCTAAGAACAAAAGGAGCGAAACTCGTCCGCCGACAAGCCGAGCCGGCCGCGTAGTGGATCCTTTGCGACCCCCTCCACTAGTTCACGATAGAAGACATTCCTATGCCGAGAAAGGTCACTAAACCGAGGAATGACACACAAGGCCGATCAACACTCTAGGTGGAAATTCGATTGATCTCGGGACTTACGAAGGTGCTCAGCCCGCGTGATGAGAGGAGTGATAGTAAGGAAAGGGAAGGCAGCCCTTTCTTTCTCCGCCAAATTCGAGTCCCCCGTCAACGCGCG
Source organism: Acanthosepion esculentum (assembly GCA_964036315.1). Taxonomy (NCBI): domain Eukaryota; kingdom Metazoa; phylum Mollusca; class Cephalopoda; order Sepiida; family Sepiidae; genus Acanthosepion; species Acanthosepion esculentum. The sequence continues at coordinate 124,705,476 of OZ038484.1, read as the reverse complement.
GCGTAGTAAAGACAGCCTCGAGGCGAGTATGTGACTCTCCAAGTGTGACATTCCCAGCCCCACCCTATGACAAGAACGTTAGGCACATACTTCTCTATCCACGTGATGCTTGCGCCCCCTCACAAGATAGAGGGGAGCAAGCGCTTAATCGCCTTCTTACGTTCCTTACAGAGAGGAAGTAAAGACAAGCAGTAAAGGATAAGAGGAAAGATGAGTGTGACACACGCCTCAGCCCTACCCTTCAAAGACAACCTCCTTAGGCGCCAAGTCTCGACCGACGCGCCGACCTTTACCTCTACTTCTGAACAATTTTTCTCCAGCTGGAAGTCGGGTCCAAACCATACTCCGGGACTGCGGACATGACCGTCCGTCCAACCAAATGACCCGGAAGATCGATCCACTTCCAGGCACCCAACCGCAAGCTGGAAGACTTGGCGCGGTTAATTTTGGCCCCCGTGACCTTTTCGTACCATTCAAGTGTCTTCAGTACCACCTTAATATCGCTGCGGGACGACACGAAAGTAGATACGTCATCGGCGTACGCGGAAACACTGGCTCGAGCCCCACCAGGGATTGCGATTCTATGTAGGGCCGGATTGCACGCCCTATCCCTCAGCCGGCGAAGGAGAGGCTCCAACGCCAAAGCGTAAAGTAGGGGCGACAGTGGAAAACCCTGATGAACCAATCGAGACAGCGCAAAAACGCGCGACCGCTTTCCGTTCACCTGTACCACAGCACTGGGGGAGTGATACAAAGAGCTAATCCACCGGCAGAAGTCAGGTTCGAATCCGGCGGCCTGCAGGACAGCAGCCCAGTAATGATGGTCGAACCGATCAAATGCCTTGGACTGATCCAAATTGATTAGCGCGCCTTGCTCATCGCCTTTTACACCCTGTAGGATCGTGGGGATCAGATGCAGGTTTCTCTGAATTGTTCGGACCTTCACAGCGCAAGTCTGCTTGGGTCCCAACAGAATCTCGGCAACTGACTGCAATCGTTCCGTTAGGATCTTGGCCAAAATCTTTAACTCTGTGTTTAGCAGAGTTATGGGCCTGTAATCATCTAAATCCCGCCCAACACCCTTTGCTCCTTTTCAACAGCGTGATCACACCCTTGGAGATCCGATCGGGGACGGATCCCTGGCGGAACCAGTTGTTGAACATAATATTCACAATCGGGACAAAGATGTGCGACAGCCTCAAGTACAATTCATAGGGCAAAAAATCCACACCCGTCGACTTCCCACTGCCGACCTTCTCACAGTGCCACGTAGGCCTCGCCCTCTGTGATCTCCTCCTCGCAGCTAGCCACTTCCGTTGGCGAAAAGCCGAGGAAAGTCAGCCAAATAGCTGCGAAACTCAGAGACCAGGCTCCTTGGTAAATCGGCTTTCGAAATACCGCCGAAACGCCACACACATGTTGTCAGTCGACCTCAGAATACGCTCCGCCGTGGTTTTGACCTGTTGAATATATGCGCCCATGTTCACAGCTTCGGAAGACATCTTGCTTAATTTATGTCTAATTAATTACCTGACCCAAGTAGGGCTTGCAAGCCAAACACTCCCTGGCTTCCCTAGCCATGGCTATCTCTAGGGACCCCCAGCCTCCACTCGGGAAAGTATATCCTTAAGAGCCTTCACCTTGTTAGCCTTGTCTAGTGCGAGCCGTTTGCTAAACTCGGTGGTGAAGGACCTAATTCTATCCTCAAGTCTCTCTCACTACCTATTCCCAATAACTGCCTCCACTAGTTCCCTCTTCACTACGATAGTTCTATTAGCTATTCCTGGAAGTCCCGCCTGTCCAGTAAAGATAGATTGAACCTCCAGTATCCAGCCATTCTAGGCCTACAATCTAATGCAACCCGGGCACAGACGAGTCTGTGGTCCGAATAGCCTAACCAGTGGAATGTGGAACAATCTAGTAGATCTATGTCGGCCCTTCTGACTAACATTCTATCCAGGTAGCTAGCCAACTGGGTAGATGGCCACTTAAGTGCCCACGTCCACATCTCCCCCTTTGGGTAATCAACCCGGTATCTATCGACAAGACCAAACGCGCCGATCAGATCAACCAAGCTACGATCACCCGACCTCCCACTAGCTTTCCGCCCCTTGTCTAACTGGGGGTCCAGGACGGCATTTCAGTCCCCCATTAAGACTAAGCGCGTTGAATCTACCATGAACGGCCCCAACTTCCGAAAAAACGATACACACCCATTTCCGTCATAAACCGCATAAATCGCAACGATCCGAAACGAACTACTTTTCACCGCATTATCGGCCACGAGCATCCAGGGTACGCTTAACCAGCAAAGAAACACCTCTGACCAGTCGGTCCCCATGTGCTGATTAGACGACAAAGTCGTTAGACAGCACACAAGCTTCAACGTTGCAAACAACGTGAGCTTCCTGGATCAACATCCACACCGAATAAGAGGTCACGAAGAAGGCGGGCCGCCTTACTCCGATCACTCAAGCCATTCGCATTCAGGCTGGCAATCTTGATAGAGATTTAAGTCTGAAAAAGAGAAAAAAAAAACGCTCGCCCTATTCACATACAGGGCGGAAATCTACTGGTGTAAGGACCTCGACAGATTGTCCTAGGCTCCCTGTGTCCAACTCTGACGTCATCCGTCCATCTAGGACAATACTGCCAACGTTCATAGAATATATTAGTTTTAGTACCCTATACAACGAGAGATGGATCAATACGGGAACCCTCTCTGAGAAGAATTTAGCAAGTTTTTTGAGTTTGGCCGAACCCAACTCAAATACACGAATTTCCGAGAACATGTCCTTCGATTCGTAAAAGTGATACCATACATTTAGGTACCCTCCTCGTGTTCCTTACGCAAGTGATAACACCTGGAGCCTTTGGGAAATTGCGGCGGTCCTCTACCGACTTTCCATCTACTGTGGTCATTTTAGATAAAGGGCCTAACAGACTTTTTATGGTTGGAAAGGTTCTTTTCTAGTTCCTTTTTGTCCACTTTACATATCCGGGCCGAGAAAATATTTTTCTTTTTCATTGAACTAGGGGAGGAGGTGGAGAGTGAGGGGACAGGGCTCGGGCAGGTGAGGTGGGGAGGCTCCTTGCTTTGGGCAAGACAACAGCGTCTGGAATTTCCTTTGGCGGCGCGGGGACGAATAGGGACCTGACTTTGTCCATGCTCCTCTCCGCCCTACTTCGCCCAGTACTTTTTTTCCGCTGGTTCATCAGGCAGTAAATCTAGGTACCTCATTTCAAAAACTCACTTATATGCGTATCTGTACTAACAGGAGTTGGAGGAGAGAGCGGATGGAAGGAAGGAGAGAAAGAAAGAAAAAGAAAAAGAAAAAAGAGAAAAAGAAAAAGAAAGAAAAAAAGAGAAAAAAAGAGAAAAAAAGAACAAGTGGGAAAATATAGTTTGTACAAATACTCCTAACCGGGATCGTAAGTAACCAATAGAAATTTTCTTGCATGCTTGCAAACCGTCATTATTTCTGATCTCTCATTGAGCTTATGCTACTCTGGATACATCTGTAACTCCAGTTTTTCTTCTTGGCATAGTTTGCATATCCCGCTCTCCATATTACACAGTCAGATTTTTCTGGATATATCCCATTTTATATTGGAGCTTTTACTATTTTTTTCTTTCACCTCCCACACATAACTAGCAAGTTTCATATAACTTTTGTATTTTGCCAGTTTGAACGAAGATCTCTGGTTATATCACCTCTTTTTTGAACGTTCTCTTTATGGATCCAATATATACTTTTTTCTGGCTCTTTTTGTGCTCTACAGTAGCCTTATACACCTCATTCTCTATCTTACAATAGCCGTTTAACGGACAATTGCCCGCGAGTTGACAACTGCACTTTCCCCGACCGTATTCATCCAACTTTAACCACAACTAAATTCATAATATTTCGCCTTTTAATTACCTTTCCCATGCTACTTGTACAATTGTAACTTATTTTTAAAGCATTTCTGTTGAGATCTTCTATTGAAAATCTGTAATTTTTAGGGATGTTAAGATTTTACCAATATTGGTTCTCATCTCTAAAAGGGAAGTTAAACCAAAATATTTTTTCTTTCCTGGCTCGCCGTTGTTGATGCTTAAACGCCAGCTCGACTTTGTCGTTCTCCCTGCAAAGCCCTTTCATAATTTCTTTTGGGTTCTTCAAAAATGGTTATGTTCGAGGAATTGCTGGAAATTCTGCAATCGATTCCTTTGGGTATGTATTTAATTACTGTTTTAGTGTGGTTGGACCTGCTATTCACATAGAGCAACCTACTCCTGGATTTCATGTAATG
>OZ038484.1:124693680-124696180 GCA_964036315.1 Acanthosepion esculentum | reverse complement strand
TGCAGTTTCATAACTGGATTCTGCATGTTTCATTCATTATGTGCCACAGAGGAAGGTCATGTAAACAAGTGTGTGGGTCACTCCTTGGCAAGTTGAGTTCCACCTTAAGCATCGGTACTTTCTTCTACTCTGATTTTCTTTCATCCCCAACCAACTCTTGCAAAGCCAAACGGCGATATGGAATGGATGACGGGGGCAGGTTTTGGTGAAACTAGAAGCTTCTAGTTCTTAACTTGCACGTTCGCGGCGATTTTAGTCATCAACCATCATTATAAAGGAAGCGATCAGCAAAGAAGAAATAAAATTCTTGGGTACGAGATAAAGCCACCGACGACGACAAGTAAGGCTGTACAAATGAAAAGATTTGAAATTGACTTTTTTCTCCATTTCACTGAAACGGACGTTTAAACACTTTTATTTGTTCTTTCTTTCATTCATTTTCTTACTGAAACCAAGTAGCGTCTCTAATATGTCAGCTTGTGCTTTCACGCGGTCAAAACGGAATAGTCCATTATTTATGAAGTATTGGCAGGGCGTAATAACCTAAGGAACTAACGAAGGGAGGGACAAGAAAAAGTATAATAGAAAGAATGCGATTGAATTTAGAATGTCAAAATAAGTTTACCATTTTAATCTGACACAAAATTGCATTTTTTAGAAAGGAGTTCTGAAAACTTTTGTACACACACAATCATTATTTATAATGCATGTCCTTTTAGGGCGAAGGTGATTATGACTTTCTTCAACTTCTTAGTCCCTTGTAACTTTATGCCCATGCCCTGTCATCAATTCGGACAAACTCATTTGGTAAGTTGCTCGCTGTTTCCTTTCTACTCCTCCTTCTTTCAATACATCCTGTGAGTATTAAAATTTCCTATCCGTCTTTCTTCATAAGGTGTCCCAGAAATGTCAACTATCTCTTTATGATTTTAAGTATGAATGTCTAATTCCCATTTTCCACAGAACTTCGTTGTTGCTCACCTGTCCTCTCCATGGTATTCTCGTCACCTGTCTGTAGAATTACATTTATATCGCTTTACTTCTCTTCTCCATCTGTAAGGAAATTGTACAGCATTCACTGTCACACAAGAGGATAGATATGAGATAACTGTTCCGTACTCTCTTTGGTTCTAGCGACATTTTCCAATGTCTTGTGATATTTGGACCGTTCTCTGAAGAGCTGTTATTTTACATAGTCAAGCACTTTTAACGACTACTGCATCATTTTTGCCCTATTGTCCTACAATGCTAAAGAGCCACTCAATGTAGAGGGTTACTAAATGAGTTTGTTGTAAGGATGTACAGGAAGAGAGCAAGAGGTGCATATTTTGAACTTATGCATAATAGATAATTGTCATGGTTCACACCTGCATGCTCGGCCACCAATACTGGACTGGCGGCGAGATTCTCATCAATTTACAGTTGAGCTAGCTAGATTAAGCCGTAATTTCTACGCTAACAGTTTCTTATCTCACACCCCTCCTTTGTGGAACTCCCTTCCGGCTCTATCTTTTCGAGCCAATTCTAATGTACAAGAATTAAATGCAATGCCAATCGCTATCTATTGTCTTCCTGAATGCTCTTTTCTCTTTCTACTCATTAGTAATGTTTCTGTTCAAGTAATGTTGCGTGTTAGTGGCTATACTGCCTTATTTGGGGTGATACTGGTTTAAAAAAAAAAACTAAACTAGATGTTAAGATTGTAATGACCTGGTGAAGCATCTTCTCGAGAGTCCGTTCCACGGTGCAACGGGTGTGAGAAAGACACTCTCCGTGTGGATCTTGTTCCTTACTAATGTAATACGAAGGGAATGGGGATGAGAACTCTGTGTACGTGGCCTGGTCGATCCTAGCTGTGAAGGTCTAGGCTGGTGGAACCAAGGAATGTCGTTCGCTCGAACATCTGCCACGAAAATAGCGATCGCAAAGCGAGAGGCTAGCAACATTCCTTATGTAGGAAAGAGGTTGTAAAATCGAAAACAATTCATCACCTACAAGACAGCGGAAACGCTTTTAAACTCTGTCGAGGCTGGTACGTGAGGATTGTCAGAAGATGTAGCAGCAATAATAACACATTCATGCTTACCATAAAATCGGGTATATGTTTCTATTTATAAGCATTAATGTCTACCGTCTCATTTTTGAGGCGCTGTGAATTAAAAATAATCATTTCTCTTTTGTTAACTTTGATAATTCATGCGCCACTTGGCGACAATTGCTATTTTTGAATGTTGGTAGCACAAAATATAATATCTCACCTGAAATTCCGAAAATAGAACATATTTTCCTCATAAAATGTTTGATTTTCTGAGCGATTTTTGAATCATTTTTTTTGTAACTTTCCGTTCTCATTTCATTGACGACTTCACGTATAAACTTCAGTATTATTCATATTTTTAATTTCTCACACTCCTTTCACACGTTTCACTTAAGATTTTCATTGTCACAACAGGATAAGAGTGAAGGTGATGCTGCGCAAGTAACCAATTCATTAGCAGTT
>OZ038484.1:124683680-124688680 GCA_964036315.1 Acanthosepion esculentum | reverse complement strand
GATAAAGGGAAGCTGTGGAGAGCTATGATCGACGCCCTGAAAAAATATTAGACCAAAAAAGTAAAAAAAAAAAAAGAAAAATGACAGACCATTTTATCTTTTCTCCATAGAGTATTTGTGTAGTTTGCTTAGAATCGAAAGATAACTCTCTTAGGCCACCTGCTTAACATCAATATTGTATTATTAGTTGTTGCGTAATTTTACTGAGCTGTTCAAGCAGCAGAACGCTGGCGCAATGATTATGTCCCTTGCCTTTACCTCTAGATGAGACATTCAATTCACAGCAGGATTCACTTGTTAATTTTCATATCTTTTTGACAGAAATCAAGGGCAAGAAATATATACTATTCAATATATGATTTATTTTGTTCTAGTCTAAAAATGTTTTCTTCTGGGTGAGTTTATGGCAGTATATTTAAAAAATAAATAATAATAATAAAAAAAAAACGACACTTGAGTAGAATATACATTCTTTCCCCTAACTGGCTCAGTGGTCGAATCATTGAGACATAACAAAGTAAATGTCGGCGCCATTGTTGTTTGAAAATGTGCAAGCGCAAAAGCGTTCAATTGAATTTTGTGTTGGCTTCTGCGCAAATAACAATGAGAACAAACAAGACACACACAATACGATGCAGACGCACGCACACTGTTCAAATACAGGCGAAAGGGGCAGAGTTCAGGATTTAATTTATGTTCGACTGATTTTTGTAAACAAATCGCTATTGAAACATTTTGGCTATTATACTCCCAGCGTTTCGACTGTTATACCCTCTGCCGTCTTCAGGTATCTGTCGTCTTGCTGGGTAACCTTCGTGAAATTTTGAATTTAACTCTTTATTCAATCCACGCAAGATTTTGGGTGAAAATTTCGTAACTTGCAGAAGATTGAAATTTTTTTTAAATTATTGGTAGGAGTAAATAAGAAAATGTTATAAATTTAAATATATTTCTAATGCATAAAGGATTACTAGAAAAAATGGACAATGTTAGATCTTCGTGTCCACAAAAAAACGCAGTGTCAAAAGGAAGTTTTTTCCCTTGAGACCGCTATTATTTTAACTACTTTCGCTCTTCTGCAATGTTTGTTTTAAAAAACGACTATTAGAATTTTAATAAAACCTAAACATATGATGAAAGGGAATTTATACATTTTTTGTGATTTGGAATTTATAACAAAAATATTAAACATATTTATTTTCAATAATTTTATATTTACAACATTCTAAAAACTAATACAATTAAATATTCAGTAACGTCCAATGAAAGAGGTTATACTGTATTTGCTAAGCCCTGACAGGACACAGTGATCGCTACTTGTTTAACAGCCTAGGCTTATAAGTATGATAAAAAGTTTTCATTTTTTGCAGATTACATTTTTTTTAAAAGTGTGGATCAATTAATAATCCTGAAAGTTGACTCGACTATCAATAAATGTCGTTTCATTTTTATCTTTCCAATTGATTCAGTCATATAATTATGGATTATACAAATTAAAATGAAAACTTTCAGTTTGAGGTTCAGACACTACTTTTTTTTTTATTTGCAATACTTTATATATATATTCCTTAGCTATTAGGGAAGTTATTTTTATACCATAAGAAAGTTAGTAATGGAAAGCTAGAAGAAGGGACTAGCTATTGACTGTAAGGAGACAGAATGTACGGTCATCATCAGAAGAGAAAGCTTATGGTGTGAACTACGTGTTGGGGATTAAAAAGGAAAAACTTGTAGTTCCAACGAATGATTTGATTCGTTGGAACTACAAGTTTTCTTTTAATTATGCAACTACCAACGGAGACGAGCATCGTAACTTTGATACGTATTGGGGACTTTAAAATCAAACAGGCACAGATATATATATATATATATATAGATAGATAGATAGATAGTTAAGAGTGAGGATGGAAAGTGATACGAAATACGAAAGTCCATAGCGAAAGATGTCTTCCAGAAACTAAGAGGCTTACAGCCATATGACGTTGAAACGTTAGTTCTCGTCCGATCACCGAATCTAAGCAATATCGAGCCTGGTCAGCACCTAAATGAGTGACCGTTTGGTAATACCAGGTACTGTAAACTTGGATGTGCGAATGGTGTAATGGATAATGGCACGGAATTGTTAATCGGAGATCCAAGTTCCAATTCCAATCGAGTTCATTATATTCACTTACGCCCTTATCAGTAAATCTTTATTATATCCAAAAATTCTTATCTAGTTTTAAATAACCTGCAAAACGTTGATAATCCGTAAAAAAAAAAACCTCCACATCAGCCAATCCAAAAACTAAGCAAAGTATAAAGGAATCTGAAAATATTAAAACAAAGAAAAGTCTGAGCGGCTATGGAATATTTAATACCTTATCTGACAATGACTGATGGACATTTTTCTCACAATTGAAAAGGAGACTTGTAGCAAAAAAAAGATGTTTCTACTGATGAATGTTGAGAATACCGTGGGCAGGACATGTAAACAATTAAGAAGTCTTAAAGAAGTATAGAAAAATAAGGAACCTTATACTTTTAGAAAGGCGGTTGAAATTTCTGAGATATATATATATATATATATATATATATATATATATATATATATATATACCGAGGAAATAGGATCTTGAGAATCTAACACTCACATGACATTGAAGGTAAGAGAAGCGACGGTAATTAAAATTAACCTACTTTAAACAGGGCCGTAGAAGAGATAGTTTTTTTTTCCAAAAAAATATTTAACCACTGGACCGGAGTTTTTGTCGTCTTCCTCTTTCTATTTGAGAGAGAAATATAAGGAGGGAAAGAGAGTGAAAGATACAAAAAGAGATAAGGGAAAAGCAAATGCCTTGTTTTATCTGAATTCTTTTTTATGTGTTTGTACATTTTTATTTTTATATTTTAATGGACTCACAATTCTAATTAAAATGAAGACGCACAATAAAGGGGGGAATAACCATCATCGTACACCTTTTTTAAAGAGTTCATTCATCGGGGTATTATGAAAGTGATGTTCTTTCTTGCTTTGTCGGTTTTTTTTCTTTCTTGTATTTCTTTGTTATATTTCGTTAAAATAAAACTCTGTAAAATTCCACAATTGGTAAAAAAAACAAAAAAAAACAAATGAGGAAGTGGGCCTCCTCCTCCAGTCTGCTACGGCCCTGAAAAATTTGTGCGAAATCATGACAGAACAATGACAAAGGAAGATGGTAAACGGTTAAAAATGATTTAGGGCAACAAAAGACAAAGTTGAAGAATTTATACCAAAATGTTTGTCATTTGCATACTTAGTTCTTTAAATAAACTCCTCCATCAAAATGAATCGATATAAATTCTTTACATTTAAACACACAAACTTTTACCAATATTTAAAGCTTTGTAAAAAGTTATATATTATTGAGTAAAAAGAAGAGCCCGACATGGGAATTTGCGAATTACAAATTGGAGATGACAAAATCAAGCAAGCACAACAATTTTAATATCTAGGAATTGTTTTAACAGAAGGCAAAAATGCGACACCGAAATGCGAAGGTGCATTGGGATAGCGAAAATTGCCTTCCAAAAGCTAAGCAAAGTATTAAGAAACTGGAAAATCTCCTTAGAAATAGAGTACTCAACTGTTACGTAATATCGGTCCTCTTATATAGCAGTGAATGCTGGATGATCTCATCATGAAGAAAAGACTTACGGCAAAATGCGGTTCTACAGAAGAATGCTGAGAATATTATGGACTGAACATGACGAAGTTTTAGAGAAAATGGAAATAAAGAACATTTATACTTAACATCAGAAAGAGACAATTGAAATTTCTAATCCGGAAAGAGGCCTTTGAAAATGTGACACCTACAAGATATTGCAAGCAAGAGGGACAAATTAATTGGAAATGTTTAACAAAACACAATCTCCACTTAGTAAATATCTGTAAATTCCGATGAGAAGATAAAACGATAGAAGCGCAGAATATCGAATCAAGCCACGCACACCCACCACGTATATTTTGGATACTAATTAATTTATGATTGAATTTATTGATTAAAAGAGAATTTTGTAAGAAAAATTTACGGAAATTTAAAACCAATCTTAACCAGTTTTTTTTTTTTTTTTTTTTTTTTTTTGAAATCTTAAAATGTAATATTTAAAACTTATTTATATTTAAATCTCCAGAGAAATCAAATCGATTAAAAATTTGATTTTAAGCTACATAAAATTATGTCCAGAATCAGAAAATAAAACTAATTTTTTTTCTCTATTTTTCCCCTTTTTTTTTCAAATATTTAACTATTACTTCTGTTCTGTGTCCCAAGATACAAATAGAAAATGAGTTCAGCAGATATACAAAAATAGAAACGGGTGTAAGACAAAGATATGTTTTCTCACCGGACTTCTTAATATGATGATAAGAATGTGTCCTTTTTGTTGCCATTGTATCTATTAGGTCATCCCATATGTTCTATCCAAATTTTAACTTTCTGCTAAAATGAACGAAATTTAAAGAGTATTTTATAATTTCTAATGGAGCTGAACTTTATTTTTATGTTTAGATGCATTTAAACTGATCAAATTTTATTTCAGAGTACAATAAAATTAAATTTTGTTTGATTAAAACCCTGCTAACATGGAAGTACCCAAAAATCATTTGAGGCACATAATGCTTTATGAGTTCAAGAAAGGAAACTCAGCAGCCGAAGCGGCTAGAAACATTCACTCAGTTTATGGAGAGGAATGTGTGAATGAAAGAACTTGCAGAAGATGGTTTGCAGAGTTCAGAGGTGGAGATTTCATCCTTGAAGATGAAGATCGAACTGGACGTCCAGTTGAGTTTGATGAAAAGCTTCTTGAAGCAGCCCTTGAAGAAAATCCTGCTTTATCAGTTGAGGAATTGGCAGTGGTTCTCAGTTCAAACCATACAACTGTTCATCGTCATCTTCAACAACTTAGAAAAATTCCTAAATTTGGAAAATGGGTGCCTCATGAATTGTCTGAAAACAACCTCAAATCCAGAGTTGACATCT
>OZ038484.1:124661180-124671180 GCA_964036315.1 Acanthosepion esculentum | reverse complement strand
CGATAGAGTAACTAGAGCCCTGAAATGTTTTGTTTGTAGGGAAAGGGGTTGTAGGGTGGGAAAATAATCACTCACAAGGCCACGGAGAAGCTTTTGTACTCTATCAAGACTGCAACAGTATTCAATTTTCAGCCTGATCTTTGTAAAAACTTTCAGGAGTAGCCAGGTACTTACTGTAGCCGTACAGATCATCTTTAGTGATGGATCGTACGTATGAGTTTCACTTGAGGTTTGAGTTGAGCTTAAGTCTTAATAGGCACTCAAAGCATGGGTCCTCCCTGAGAGAACACCCGTTCATCGTCACTAGTTTGGTTTTCGAGGCATTGAATGTAAACAGTCAGTTTTCCCCAGGCTGAGCTGTTAGAGATCATTTGCCAGGCTCTAGTCATCTAGAGTTTTGGAGGTGCACCCATATATACCGTTGTAGCATCAGCATAGATATTCACAAATGATCGGAGTATACTCTTAGATATATCATTTATGAAAAGTAGAAAGAGAGTTGAAGCGAACCTTGGAGGACGCATGCGTTAATCACTTAGGTCTCGCAGGACAGGTTGTTAACTACTACCATCGGGCACCTACCTATTAGGAACGACTTGATAAGTGAGCAGATCTACCACTCGACCCTTCAGCCCCTCAACCTCCGGCATCTTCCTCTTTGGGTTGAGGCGCCCACTCGGTCTGAACCGAACTTAGGGGTAGCTGGTCGCACGCTCCCTGAATACCCGTAGATTGTTCGACCGGTCACTAGCCAAGTTCCGCCTGCTGCCCACGTTGTGTTAGTTTTTAGATCCAGTCAGCGGGTGTTGTCCATATGTTCACGGTCGATTGGAGATGTAGGCACGGTTGTGAGGGTGGGCGGCAGGAAAGTTAGAATGTGGCAAAACAAGGAAACAACATCTGCAGAAGCCGAACAACAATGGGTAAAATATTGATGTCTTTTATATAAGAAAACAAAAACAGTAGAAAAGTTTACAGCAATTAACATAAGAACAGAGGACTACTCCTCTACCAATTTTCCAACAGAGAGAGGTGTGTGTGTGATTAACTCGTTCCGAATCAACTTGGGAGGATATGTGACTCGCCACTGGACCGACTTCCTGCAACGACAGTCTCTCTCTCCCAACGTCACTCTCCAACCCGACTCCCGTCCAACGCCCAAGTCTCTCAACTCTCTCGACGACAGTCTCTTTCGTCTCTTCGAGAATTCTCTCCCAACTCTCTCGACGACCTTTCTCATCTGCCTATAGCACCGCGACCTGTAATGGTCGCTGCGGGTGCCCACGCACGTGACGGCACGCAGTGACAACGATGTGCCGACCGATAACGGTCTCTCCCATCTCTGCTTCACCGACTGCCTTATTAGCAAAATCTCTAGTTAATATAGCAACCGAAGGTTATAAGCCAGGTTGTTCACGCGCTTAACACGAGAGTCGTCATAATCATGTGTATTTGAAAAGTTTAAATTCAGATCTATTTCAAATCTCTTGGTGGATAAAATTAATTAGTTCAATGTTCATTTCAATTGTCTTTTCGATGACCAAATTCAGCGGATACAACTTATGTTTAGATCGGATTTCGCTAGCGGTAAACATACACTGACCTTACCTCCCCGGTCCAATTTACTTCAATATGTTTTTATCAAAAATATTATTTTCGCCTATTTCCATTTTTCTTTTGATGAGCCAAATTAAACATCGCCTCCTGCCCTTTGCATTTGTTTATAAACAAGTCCTCGCCAACCCGATTTGAATTTTACTCTTTATCCACCAGCCGCCTCAAGGTTTCATATATCATTGTTCTAGATTCTTTCCTATTAATAAGCGCTGACACAGTTTGTTACTTTCACAGAAGATCATGTTTTCCATTTTCAATCAATAAACGTTATATTTGTGTGTGTGCATACATGTGAGTGTGTGCGTCAAGCTCTCTCTGTTACACACACTTCCAGTTATTTCATAACTGAAGATCTTGTATAGCAACACTCTGATACACCTTGTCAAAGGCCTTAGACATATCTAATGCATCTTAAGGTGTAATTATTGTCTCGTGTCTCACTGAATCTATCAGTAATGATAATTAAGATATCAGCATTAGGCCAAGCCAATCGAAGTCTATACTGCTTGTCGCTCAAGAAATCCAGAAAATTTTTTTCCGGGTTTTGGCATTATCGTCAGAGATCCGAACCTTGGAGTAACTCCTGATGTAGCTATCCTATCAGCAGATATGTAATATCAAGGCTATTATACTGCCATTTTGTGAATGAGTTATTGACTATACAGTAGTCTCTAGTGAGGCCTCTTTATGCCATGATGAAGAGCATGGTTGTGCATCTGGACCATTAACTACCTGTGGGTGTGACTGTATCGCTACCTCTTTTTCACCTGTACATACTATCTGATTTCTAACCGTGGCAACAAAATTGAATAAAAGAATCAAACACAACTACACAAAAAAAGTAAATTCCAGATTCACCATCTCCTACACCAATGTATAGGGGGTCTACCTTTTAACTTTCCAGATGTGGAACTCCATCGTCTCTAAGTCAAACCTGACTCTTGTTCCTGTCTGCAACTGGTATAGATCTGTTTCTCTCAAAGAAAGGAACTCGCAATCTCGACCCTAATAGTGAAACATAACCATCGAAAATGCCATGGCCACAGACTCAGCGCCTACATGAAGAACGGGTTCCCGTAAGGCAGACACCCTGATTGCCTGTATATGTGCTTTCATATGTCACTAGTTCATCTTTACTCTATGTCGTCCATAGGATGATTGAATTATAATGTTCGACAAAATAGCTGAGAAGATTTTGATGTCCTCTCTGATCATTCCTCAGCTAGCATTCATATTTGTGGCGGCTTTAATATCCACCACAAATAATGGTCAGTCCACTCGAACAACACTGATGAAGAAGGCAGATACAGCCGAAACATCTCTATTGCTTACAAATTGACCCAGATCGTTGATAAGTCCAGTCGTATCCCCAAAGCAACACGACATTGCACAAACATTTTGCTCACATCCTGCTCTGAAAAATGCTCGGCTAAAGTGTTACCTCTCCTGGATACTGCAGATCCATTCACTGGTCAGTGTTAAAATTGATGCCAAATCGAAAGTATCCCCGTTCCACAGAACGATGTTTTCAGTAGATTAACTGGGACACCTTCAGATCTTACATGTTATAAGTTCCTCTATCAGTATTCTTCAAATATAGAGGCTCCAGAACTACTGCCCTAATCCCTGAATGGATACTTTCTGGCATGGGAAGTTTCATACCCCAGAAGAAATTCCAACAAAAACTGAATAACCAACCCTGGTTCCAACCAGAACTCACTATAATTACTATTACAATATCTACCACAGAGAATAGTGTAGTAGGACACTTACTGCATTCAGAACTCCCGCAATCATTGGAAGAAACTTCTAGAAAATGCAAACTGCATGTGCAAGCCAAAGTAAAAGCAAACGACTTGGATCCTGGTAGTTCTGGAAAATCTCCAACCAAACTGTCAATAGAGGCAAAGCGTCAGTGCCTGCTATCAGAAATGGCCCTGAAGTCATCTCCTCATCTTCACATAATGCAAAGCTCTTCGCTACGATCTTTGCCTCTAATTCTACGTTAGACGACAAAAGCTATTCTCTTCCTGATTACTCCACTCTCAAATAGTACAAACTTAGTAATATTTCTCTCACAGCCCAGAAAATCTCAAGACATACCAAAAGCCTTTACCCTAAGGTTACTGGTCTTGATAGAATCCCAGTTGTTGTTCTTAATAATATTAACCCTGAGTTATCCTCGATCTTAGTAAGACTGTTTAATTACTGCATGAAGGAGAAATACTTCCCAAGTCTGTGAAAAGGTGTCAAGTGTATGCCCCGTTTTCAAGAATACGGGTTATTGCTCATCTGTCTCAGTATCGGCCTACCAGCCTCATTACTGTGATCAGCAAACTCTTTCAGGTTATAATCAATAAAAAGGGGATAACCTCTTGAGCATCAAGCAGTACAGACTTCAATCGGTTCAGTCTAAAACTATCATTACTCACAGAATCAGTGAGACACTAGACAATAAATACATGTTAAGGACGATTGCAGTAGATATGTGTAAGGCCTTTGACAAGGTGTAGCACAATATTGCTGCACAAGCTCTCCGGCTATGGAATAATTGAAGAGTCTACTCAATTATCAAGTCCTTCCTAATGGATAGGTCCCTGATGGTAGTTGCTAGCGGCCAGTTCGTGGAGACACAAGTGCTTAATGCAGGCGTCCTCCAAGGCTCGCTTCGCTGTCCTACTTTCTTCCTACTCTACATAAAAGATTTACCTGAGAGTATACTTTGATTGTGAATATCTATGCTGATAATACAGCAGTATAAGGGCGCACCTCCAAAACTCTTGATGATCAGAGCTGATCTTCCCTCTGACCTATCGCTAGCAGTTGTCAATGGAAACCTTAACTAGGATTTTGAAGATATTCATCCTCCTCTGTCAAATACTGAACAGAAACTACTACTACTACAAAAATGAACACTGTCTGAAAAGCTTAAGTATTGGTCTTTTTTTTATAGACAATTACATTACAAATTAAGGGTTGACAATGAAACACTTAGATATATTAAAGTTCCCCCCAATGACCAACCTACATATTCCAACTTCAAATTACAATGAGTTTATGTATCAATCCTTCAAGAAGTCTAGAAAAAATAAGTTTGTCAAAAGGATACTTTTCCCCTTGACATCACTTGTTTTAACTACCTTCCCTCCTCAGCAATGTTTGTTTGAAAAAGTAATGATTAAAATTGTAATAAAACCTAAACATATGAAAGTGAATTTATACTTTTTCTTTGTTCTTAAGGATTGACAACAACAACAACAACAACAAAAAAAAAAACTATATTATTTATCGGGATGCTTGGCAAAAGATTTGCCAATTGATTCAAACTTCATAAAATGGTAAACACGGATTTCCTCATAGTTGGTTCACATAATTTAATAATTTAGTAAATGTTTATAAATTTTTGAGTAAATATTTTCATATGTATTTATAAATTTTCATATTTTTTAAATATGTATTTTGTAAATGATAAATATTGCTTTGCATTGGTTTTAATTGTATTAGTTTTTAGGATGTGTAAATATAAAATTATTCTTGTAAATAAACAATCTTATAAATAAAGTGTTTTATATGTTTGTACATTCTCAAGGACAAATAAATGTATAAATTCACTTTGGTCATATGGTTTTATTACAATTCTAATCATCACTTTTTTAAAACAAAAACTGCCGAGGAGTAAAGGTAGTTAAAATAATAGCAGTGTCAAAGGAAGAAACCGTCCTTTTAACACTCCATTTTTTTGCAGGCATTAAGGTCCAAGTTTTCCCAAAACTCATTGCTGTACTTGTAATATTGTCATCTTTCTGATTTGAAAGATCATCAGTTTTCAGTGGCCTAGAAACAATCATTTCTATTGTAAACAAACAATGCAACCATCACTGCAGCTTTCCACCACACTCATCACATCTTTCCACCAAACGGCCAATGATTACCCTAGATTGCATTCCAATTCTTGATCTCATGTGCACCACACTGGGGAAGGACATGTTCACAAACGGTAACACACTGAAAGATCAACATCTTCAGAAACAAGTGTCCCATATTATATGTTGGTATTATATTTAGGGCTTTGTCTTTAGGTAGGTAGGTGATACTTGGGTAACTTCTGCTATGTCAGCTGTTCCTCCTACCGACTCCTTGCCCATCTACTTGTCCCTAGGTGATGGCTGGCAATATGAAATGGAGGCTTTGAAACCATTTGATGGGCATGTCCATCTCCCACCAAGCATGGAACAGAACTCTCCCTAATCCCAAGCATGACTGTTAATTTAGACCAGTATCCAGATATACCCTATTTCCAGTTTTGTTGCAACTTGTTTTCAAGAAATCCCTTTAATTTCCATTCCCCTTTAGTGGATGCCACTTAAAAGACCAAACTTTAAAAGGATTCTTCTGCAGGTCTATCAAACAAAAACACTTATCAAAATAAAACCACCCTTTCTACATGTGTTTTCAGAGTGTCACACAGTAACAAATATGGGGAAAAAATCCACTAGAAAGAGAAAATTTTAAGTCAGATGGAGAATTTATTGCTTTTTGTTCCAAATTTATTTGGATTGTGGCATTTAGATTTTAATTAATAATCTCAAATCTATTCTTAGTAACAGACATAGTTCATGCATCTTAGCAGAGCAATTTTAAAAACTGATCTTTAAAATAACTGCTGAAGATTGGTGATTTGCTGAACAAAACAGAACTTTTGATCTAAGTTCTCATTAATATTTGTCACGTTCTTTCTTGGTGAGTGCATTCTCTAGCCTCTTTCAGATGAACTTAGCCACAAGTTAAATCTTGTCCTTATTGTATTAGATTGTCACACATGAAGCACTTTATAGAAAATGAATAAAATGCTTCTGACATGTTAAATAACTAATTTATTTAGTTAAAATAGGTACCATGTTGATGAATGACTTCTCCATGGTACCTCTAAATTCTTGATCACATCTTTAAAAAAAATTCTCATCCTTTGATGTCATAAACAGTTCAAATGCTTCAATTACTTCTTCCTTATTGGAGAATGTTTTATTGTATATGAAAAGCTCAAAATGCTTAATAAGTGATAATCATTAGGAGAGATATCATGTAAATATGGAGGATGAGGCAATATTTCATAAATTCAGGCTATGCAGCTTTTGGACAGTTGATTGAGAAGTGTGCAGATGTGAAGCAAAATTGGACCATCCCCATTCATAAGTCTAAGATTTTCTTTTTCAATTTTTCATGCATACACAATTTCTCCACAATATAAAGAGGTTGTTTTTGTTTTCCCTTGAGGCAATAATGAGTAACCACTTTGAAAGGCCACCATACAGTAACCATTAACTTTTTAGGGTGCAGTGAAGGTTTTGGGTATTGTTTTGGTGATTCACTGCATCTAACCACTGGCCTACTCTCTTCCTGTTGTATCCATTTCTCATCCCATATAATGATTTGATGTAAAAATGGTTCTTTTCCATCCAGGAAAGCAACAGAGAGCACACCTTAAAGTGACAGGTTTTTTTTGTAGTCTCATTCAGTTCATATGGAACAAACCTATCGAGTTTCTTTACTTTTCCAATTGTTTTCAAGTGCCAAGAAACAAATGTGCAAGATGTTTTGAGTTCTATTGCAAGTTTTCAAGCTGTAGTTGCCAGATATTGATCAATCAAAGCATTTAATTGATTCATGTCTGATAACCAATCATGGTCTTCCCCTTGATTTATTTTCAAGACTATAATCTTCCAAATAAAACTTCTGAAACCATCTTTGTACAGTTCTGATTTCAACAATACCATTACCAAAAGCTGTCTTGATATTCTGAAAAGCTTCAGAGGCAGAATGACCCACTTTGTACTAATACAGTAAGATTACTTGACAGTTTCATTGGGCTTTTGAGTAACAATATATTGAAAGGAAAATTACCTGGAAAGAAAGAGTTTTGAATAAATCAAGATTTTTTTTATATACTGAGGTTACTTCGTTAGACAACCAGATCAACAACCAACTAAAAAAAAATGCGTCCTTTCATGTGTGACAACCTAATAAAACCTTACTGATTCCTTACTTAATTATAGGAGGGGGGGGGGAAAGCTACAGATTGGGTTATAAGCAAAACAAGAAAATTCTGCTCCCAATGAAATTCACCAGAGGTCATTGAATAGGAGGCACAGTGGACTCGAATTGAGGAATCAGAGCAGAGTTCAAATTCCAGTCGAACCCATTACATTCACTTACGTGCTAATACCCTTTGGGAAAGGTATGAATCCTCTTCTCCCCCCAGCTATGGGTAAATAGTAGGACAAACTGGGTTCTAGAGCCTTGGGCAGCAACTTGTCTAGGAGAAGGACAACTCTGAATTCAAAACCTGATCCTCCAGGTTGGGTTTTGTGCAGTTGGCTTTCAACCTGTTTCCCTGATAGCTAGAATCTCCAACTATTCAAATGTAATGTCAATCGACATCTCCGGATGCCCTGAACTATCCCCTGCCTTTCTCTTTAGCCTTCCCTCCATCACACCTCTTTACTCTTGCTCCCACTCTGTAACCCTCTGCGTACTAGTTGCATCCCCGCCTTGGGGTGAAATGCTTAAAAAAAAAAAATCTACTCACTTAAAAGCTGACTTGTTATAGAAACCACAACAATATCTTGCGGCCATATGTTCCTCAAGGAATTTAAAGGCAATATATATATATATAGTCATTGAATAAACACAGAAATCTCTCTGAGGTTGGTTCAGACAAAAGATGGGGAAAAAAAAATTGAAAACTACTTTGGCTTTCTTTCCTTTATTTTTCTTTGTCTTCAAGGGAGGTAAATGTGGATGGCCCTATTTTTCTTTTCCTTTTTTTTTTTTAAAACTTTTTCATGAGTGTTCTTTTTTTTTTTTTAATCCAAGATTAAAATACAAGTAAAACCAACAGAAATGATTTTTCTCAGACAAATATGAAGTGCAAGACAAACGATGTTTTTAATAGTTTTCTGTTATGATGATGGATTTATATTAAAAAGAAATATTTAGTTCATTTTTAAAAATGTACTTGATCACATGTGAGTGCATTTTTCTTTAAACTTTTGAAATTTTTTTTGTTTTTAATGTTGTAATGTAAAACGAAAAATACAAACTTCAATAAGAATGGAAAATATGAAACAAAATGACATTTTTCAGTTCACAATAGATTCTTATTAACACAGTAGTGTGACCATATACTGAAAGTTATTCTGTAGAGAAGCAGGTCTTTTGCTTAATTATTTTTCACTCTTATTAAAGAAATTTGTATGAAGTACTTATGTAGACAGATTTTTGTTTTTAATTAATAGATATGAGGTCAGGTAAAAAAAGAAATATGGCCATAATAAAGCATTTACTATGCTTTTCTTTTTACTGCAGTAAATGCATTTTAGAGCTAATATCACATAAAAGAACCCTTATCCCCCAAAACAAACAGAAAATTCACTTGTGGAAAAATTCTTTATAAAAGGAAAAAAAAAAAAAAAAACTTAACAAAATTCTGCAACAAAATTGATCAAGATTAGAGAAAATTTTCTTTTTAGAAAGAAAAACCATGTAAAGTTAAAATGAGAGAAAATAAAGCTTATCAAAAAAAGAAATGATGAAAATGTTCAAAATAAAGTAGAAATGTCATAAGTAAAACAGCAATGATAGTAGATAAAATAAAATTAAAAATAATACTAAGAATGAAAGCTCACGGCTTGTCAGGTTTATTGCTTTTTTTTTTTTTCTTTTTTTTTAGTCTATACTAAAAAAAAAAAAATTTTGAAGATTCTGCCTGCTTGGTTGGAATAAAAATGAAAAATTGAAACAAAAAAAAAGTTAAAACTATGGAATAGTTTCAAGGTATGGAAATGTCATTGTTAGTCTTCTTTCTACACACACGTGTGTGTGTGTGTGTGTGTTTTTATTTTATTTTTTTTATTTTCCGGTCATTGCTTTCTTTTTCTTCAATGTGTTTGATAAGTCAGTCAGCTGTAGGGGAGAATCCTAAACAGTGACTAAATAAGTTTTTTTTTTTTTTTTTTTTTTTCTTTGCCAATCAATAAGTAAAGAAAAAAGTCATTTGTTTTATGCAATGGCCAATCTTCTGGAACACTAGTTAAGCAGTGAGCCAAACAGCAAATCAATCCAAGAAGACATTAGATCTCCCCTTTAACCAACATCTTTCAGACCCGGTCGATTGTGAGAATTCATGACCACAGACAATACCCTTTTTCATTCAAAGCCTTCATCATGAAACAAGTAGATAATTGATGCACTATATTAGAAGTACAAAATATTTGCCAACTCTCTTTATTTACTTATGAGTTCGTTTATAAGTTGAAGGCTCCATGTGATGCTACCCTCCCAACTTTACAATTACTGTTTGGAAAACACCACTGCTGGCTGAGAT
>OZ038484.1:124543962-124660980 GCA_964036315.1 Acanthosepion esculentum | reverse complement strand
AATTGACCAAAATCACCTGAAGATACTGAAAGGTTAAAATGAAGATAGTGGAATCGGCTGATTTCATCCTTGGAAACCCTCAATTATGAATCTTTGCCGTGCCTTTAATAACCGTAAATTTAAAAAATAAGTTATCCAAAATTCGCTTGACGAGGAAATGGAACTAATGTCTTTGGTTTAATAACAAAATTAAATTCGAAGGCTTTAGCTTCCATTTTTGAAACATGGTTATCACTGTGTAGCGAAAAACCCATATTTTAAATCAATTAATTTATAATATTAATGCTCTGTAAATTTACATTGAGCACTATTGTGTAAAAATAAAAATATCTATAAGAACACTGGATTTTATATCTTACTGTTCTTTCTTTATATATATATATATATATATATATATATATATATATTCCACTACCTTGGTTTCAACCTTTCAGTATATATATATATATATATATATATATATATATATATGTTCATTTTATACATGGCCCAAGAGCCACTGAAGAAGGTTGTTGTATGAGATGTAAGTGCAGTTTATGTGGATATGTGGGAAAGATAATAATTAACTCTAGACGTGAAGAGATTAAGATATTTTAGCTCAGATAATGAAAGTTTTAAGAAATGATACATTTTCCCTGAGCAATCAATATTATTAAATATCTTGTATTCATTCAGGATTTATTGATATAAATCCTGAACGAATACAAGATATTAATAAGTGAATTTATAACTTTAAAAGAATTTTACTCCAAAGTTGCCGGAATGGTTAATTAACGATATACAGAAAATGGAATCAACAAACAGTTATGTGTTTTGTTTACAGCTCACATCCTTGTGAAAGATATAAATCGATGTCATGTCAATAGATTCCTTCTCGCCAACGGCGATGTACATTGACAAGTAACTTTCCATCACCTCGTCAAATACCATTAAAAACCCAGCATAGTACTCCGATGATTTGAATTTGACATAATCAAATCGATCTTGCCTCGTTCCATTCACCGTAGTATTAACGCGTGTTTAATGGCTCAAGGGAAATAACTAGGGAACTAAGCTAATTTCCACAAAGAATTCAGAGTTATTCCCCATCAACCATGCAGCTCTATTGCTGTAGAGTGAATTAACTTATTCTATTTTATAGCAAATGATTCAATTGAAATTAATATTTCAATATTATTTCTAATATTAAATCTGGTAACATTGGTAAATATAAACATTAGGTGTAGGAAAAAAATATCGCACAAATTCCATCTTTTGAAGAGTATAAAATAAATTGATAAGTTTAAAGGAATGTCATTTTAAATTTCTATTTCTCTTCAGAGCAACAACGATAATTTATTAGCTATTTCTACTTTTATATTTTGACAGTTAAATGCCACATCATTAATTAACTATGGAGTAAGGGAGTTTTAAAAGCCATAAGTATGGGGCACTCAGTGAGAATTGAACTCATTGCACTGGCCTTCATGATTAGCTTCCTAACTACAACTCTTCAGTGACATTTTAAAGTGTATTTATTATTACATTTCTAAAATTTGATAAGGCTTCACTTAAAAAAAATTTAAAAAATTAAGAGTTCTACTGGGTTTTATGTATTACATACACAAAATGCTGTTAATTATCCTAAAGGATGGTTAGGGTTTCTTTCAATGATGTGCGTTTCAGATGATAAAAGGGGTTGCACAGGTTCAGACCTACCACTCCTTTCATGATCCCCGAACATAAGATTCGATGCAAAGAATGGCCTTCTTGCACTTCATACTACATGCATATCCAACCACTTTGAATTCAGTTTTTTTCCTTCTAGACGGATTGCCACAAGAGCCTAATCTTGCTTTGTTTATTTGCCCAATATTTAGTAGAAGAAAAGATGGGTTCATGCCTTTCCCAAGAGCACAAGTGTGAAGTGAACACCAAACTAAGACAGAATTTGACCTGCTTGTAGATTCCACTTTCCACACTGGTAGATTATAATTAGAAAATTGCACCCATAGTACATGAAAGTTTTAAGAAATAAAACATTTTTCCTGAATAAACTATGGGTTCAATTTATAATTATAAAAATATAACTTAACCTGATGACCCCTGACCATAGGGGAGAAACTAGAGTAGCTAAAGTACTTTATTTTACATTTTATTTAAGCTCTACATAATATTTATGATCATTTATATTTTATTTTTATGAACATTTTATAAAAGTTAACAGTGACTAACTATATATATATATATATATATATATATGTAATCTGTGGGTAAGTAATCCAAGTGAATCCTATTAATATAAAATAGAAAAACTGATCTGCAAGAAAGAGCTCAAGATATTTATTATAGAGCATAGAAATGAATTACATAAAAATGAAACTCACTTGTACCCCATTTTTATGGCCATTTCGCTCCTCAGATTCCCTGGAGCTTGTCAACAGTAAGACATTTGATAAAAAAAATGATTCGTAATGTCCTTTTTTTTACTTTTTTTTTTTAATTTAAAAACGGTAGGAAAAAAAAAGAGGAAAACAGAGGAACAAACAACAAATAAGAGAAAAGGCATTTAAGAGGGAGATAGAAAAAAAGAAAAAGAAACACCCAATGCCTTTTCCTTTATTTGTTGTTTTTTCCTCCGTTTTCTTCTTTTTTTTTTTTCTTTTTTCTATCCTTTTTTTAATTTTTTTTTAAATAAACGTTACAATTCATTTTTTTATCAAACGTTTTAGTGTTGACAAGCTCCAGGGAATTTATCCTGAGGAGTGAAATGGCAATAAAAATGGGGTACAATTGAGTTTTATTTTTTATGTAATTCATATATGTTCTGTGTATTTAGGCAGCAAATGTCCCTTAAGGCAAATATTATTAAAAACAACAGACATTTTGTGTCGATTAATTTTATTGATTGACTTTTTGAAATTATGAATAATCCTGTTCAGACAAGAAGAAAATACCATCAGAAATTGTCTGCAGTTCATGTTAGAAGAAAAGTACAAGAAATATGGTCCAAGCTTTCGACTTTTTTAAGCCATCATCAGGGTAGGTAGAGACAATTGTTGATTTTTGTGATGTAGGCAATGTTTTATATATATATATATATATATATATATATATATATATATATATTAGCTTACAGGCTCTTGTTTTTATTCATTGATTGTTGTTTTTGTTATATGACTATTGTTTCAAGGATCGTAAGTCTGTTTTTATGTATGTATACACAGATTATGGGTAATAGTTCAAATAGTATTTTTGTAGTTTAGAAGGATTTTAGTATCAGAAATATATCAGATACCTTTAAATACAGTTAGTAAATATATTGCTTCATTATAAATATCACTTAACAATGGTAGCAATTAACAACTTGTTTAAAGAAGACAGAATTTGATCCTGCAAATGTATATCACAAATCGGCTTTTATAAGTATCCACATTATTTCATTATTTAAAACTAAAAAAATATGTTTAGTGCAGATTTTCAATATTTTCATATAATCTATATGAAGTTTAAAAAGTTAACTTGAAGACAATAAGCCAAAATCCTAGTTCTAGTTGAAAGTTTTATAGTAGAGTTAAATTAAACTAATATTATCTTATATGAATTTAATCATTGTCTCATATATACTACTTGTGTTAAGCTAATTGCCTATATAGTGATATTTAAAGTAATTCCCTTCAAATATGTGCATGTATACATATGATGATGGCTACCCACTCACTACATAAGGACAGCCACCAAACAGGCTGCAGTGGATGAAGTAGTTTCTCACCACCAACCTCTAGAAACCCAATGATATCTGTGCAGCACATTGTGGACTCTCAACATCACACAGCCTTGATCCAATAACAAGAACCTGTCAAGACAATCGGATACTGTGTACTGCGTACAATTTGAGTAGACACTGGTAGGGTTTGTTAATGCCTGGATCATACAACCTCTGAAACTGTTTACAGTGCAGAGTTTCCCAAGTGGGCCCCTCTCTAAGTACTGACCAGGCTTGATGCTGGTTAACTTTGGTGATCAAATACCTTCAGTGTGATTTGACTAATACACACACAGCCGAAGGGTAAAAAACTGTCATGTGATAATTTGATTTAGTTTTGAATAAAGAATTATAATTGAAACATTGAAGAAAAAAAAAAATGTTTTCTTCATCAACAAGACATAAAACTTTTCTTTTTTTATCTGTCTTATAATACAATCATTAAAATTTATAATTATATAAGGAAATTTTTTTTTTTTTTTTTTTTTTTCAAATAGTCCCCAAAGATTAAGGTTAGAGAGAATTAAAGGTGAATTTATTCATTTTAACATAGTTATATTTTTTATAAGATTGTCCTTGTAGAATATGAGCTTAATGAGCATTGGATTTCATCAAAAGTTCTTTCCCTTGCAATTTAAAATTATTCACAGCTGTATATCAAACAGTAGCAAGTTTCAAATAAAATGTATTTTAAACACCCATTATCCAACTTACATAAATTCCAGCTTGTGCAATTATTTTGTTTAATTGTCAGTGACTGAATATAGAAATTATTAAGTTATCTCCTATGTGCCATGTTCCTTCAGGATGCGTGCGATCATGACTCTGTAAAACTTTCTATTCTTTGTAGTGCCGAGTAAGTTTTGTCTTTTTGCTATCCCTTCCAGTTCCTGTTCTGTCATCCATTCATTTACTCAAGCTCGTTAAGTCTACACCCTACTTTCCTGTTGCCTTCAATGTCTTGTAAGTGTCATATTCTCCAAGCACTCTTTTCTCATTACATGTTCTTAACTGTCTCTTTCTGATTCTAAGTATAAGCATCGTTTTTGTTTCCATTATCCCTAATACTTCATCATTACTCACATGTTCAGTCCATGATATTTACAACATCCTTTCTGTTGCCTCAAATCTCTTCATCTGTGAAAAAGTGTCCAGCATTCACTGCACTATAGGAGGACCAAAATTGTGTAACACCTCAAACTCATTTTTTTTGTTTGGAACAAAAATTTTCTATCTTTGCTTAGCTTTTGAAATGCCATTTTAGTATCCCAGAGAGATTTCAGTTTCACATTTTCTGTCCTCTGTTAAAACATTTCTCAGACATTTAAATTTTTGTACTTGGTTAATTTTGGTATCTACAATTCATAGTTTGCATCTTGGATTGTTTCTCTTGCTGACAACCATGAATATCTATTTGTTTAATCTTTATCTTTGTGACATCATGTTATTCCCCGACTAAGAAGAAACCAGATTATGATGAGAGAAAGAAGTAAAAAAGACAGAATTAATACACAATTCTAACACCCCTCCCACCACATCCAACACACATACATAAGGGCGTCAAGATAGTAACTGCGTAATATTCAATATATCTGATTAATATTCATCACTGAAATATGTGCATTGACAAGAATGATATTATGTTTAAAACTCTTTTTTATCATTAAGGTGTGTGTGTGTGTGTGTGTGTAAAAAAAATTGTTCAAAAGTTCATTTTTTGTGAAAGAGCTTTCAACCATCACTGGTCATTGTCAACAATGCTGACCTGCATATGTGACTGCTTATACACAAACTAGAAAAATATAACAAAAAAAAAAAAATCAACAAACCTGGTCAGACTGTGCAAAATGGTTTGCCAGAAGGAGCAGAAGGCGATTGCTACCCAAGACCTTGATAATCTAGAGAGTACCTCCCTATGCAGAATAGTCAAGGGAGATGAGATTTAAGTTTACCATTATGAGCCAAACAGCAAAAGACAATGGAATGATGCCATCCAAACTCATTTAGATAAAAAAATTTTAAGGCAGCATAGTCTGCAGGGAAAATGATAGTGACTGTGTTTTGGGGCCAGAAGACACAAGATTTTATGGCCAACTGCACGATTATAAATTCTGACACCTCTGTGAATACATTCACAAAATTTAAGATTCCTTTGAACAAAGCTGCGTTTAAAGATTTTTGCAAGATGATAATGCAAAGGTTCACAACAGCTTAAAAAAACCCAGATGAAATTGTTCAGCTACACATTTGTAATTGCTTGTTTCATCCAATATAACCCTGACCATGAAGCTTTCATCTGTTTGGGTTCATGATCAGGTGAAAATGGTAACAAACAACGATGAGTTGGGTATAGATGCTCTTATTCAAAGAATAACACAATTTAAAATGGCAGATGAACCTTTTTTGTAGGTTCAATGGCCATCTAGCACAAAGGAGTAGCCCGAGTTCCATAGCAGACGGTGCAGTGATAACACAGCATCACTGGATGGAGAGCTTCCTAGACTGGTTAATGGCTAGGGTAGTGGGTTCCTCCAATGGAATCAATGGCTATGTGTCTATAACCAAGGCAAGCCTTCAAGTTGGAACACATTGATCTAGAGAGGGATGCACTCCATTAGGTCTACTTGCCCAAGACACACTATATATGAATGAATACCTCTCAGGCTTTCAACCAGATATATGAAAGGAACTGGTCAGATGCTCAGCTGTGCAGGGATCCTATGCCAACACCCAGTCATCGCATGTGGAATCTACAGACTTTTGTCTCCATTTCAGTATTATTTGTGTATTTGTACTTTTAAATCTGGTGTAATTAACAGGTATTAGTTTTTTTTTATTTGTTTTATTCACACACAATTCATTTTACTCTATTAACATAATTGAATAATTTTTTTTCATCCCATGAACCGTAGGGTCATAGGGCACCATGTGTACTACCACTCACAGTAAAAATGGTGTTTCTTGGGAAAGATAGCCTAACGGCGCCCAGCCCTCTCCAGGCCAGTTTTAAATTCAGAGTATTTCCTCCTAGATCAATTGCCACCCAAGGCTATAGAACCCAGTCTGTCTTGCTATTTACCCATAGCTGGGGAGAAAAGAAGAGGATTCATACCTTTCCCAATGGTAATAGCATGTAAGTGAATATAATGGATCTGACTGGAATTCAAACGCAGCTCTCAGATTCCTCAATTGGAGCCACTATCCATTTACTCCACTGTGCCTTCCCCTGAATAAAGTAGCAGTTGCCAATATATTGACAGGTCAGTTTGAAGAGCTTTTCTGTACTGATTAACAATCATACACTAAAAAGAAACTAGAGTTAGAATTTTGATAACCGAAATAAAATCTCATAAATTAAGCATGGAGCGATTACAGAATAATTTATAAATTCAATAAGCACAAAATAATTTAAACTGTAATGACCTTAAACATTCTGCATGAAACAAAACCTGTATTAAGAAAAATGAAATAGCACTTAGTTAACCCCAAGCAGAGAATAAGAAGTTTAAAGTTTTATCTCAACTGCTGTGAATTTGACACTGTTAGAAAAATATCCACAATTAAATGGAGGGGGGTGGGGGGTCAAACATTCCAGCAAGTCATCAAATATCTATTATTTTTTCTAATATATATATATTTTTTTTTGTTTTATTTACATTTCTGAAATGCAATTTTGTTACTTTTATATATTAATCCATTCAGACCAGTTTGTCATATTTAATGAATTTGACTTTATTTAAAATTTGAGTTGGATTTGTTTTGTCATTAACCATTTTTCATAGTTATAGTTTTATACACTATTTACATTATTTTAACTAGAAAAGTCTACCCCAGTGAGTGAAATAAAAGGGTTCAGTTTGACATTCCAACCACCTGAAGAAGGCTGGAGCGTACAACGGCCAAAACGTTGTAATAAATATGGCGACAAAGATGAGGACAATACTCCGAATAATGTAAATAGTGTACATAATACCTCATCTCAGAAATATAGACTTATAGGTTTATGTTCTGAAAATGTTACATCAGCAACTAATTGTTGAAATGAATTAACAAATCATGACAGCTATTAGGGAGATGTGATTAAATATACTTTAATGTTTAAAAAAATTATTCAGTATTTTTATTGTTTAGGTAATAAGCTTTATAACAGCACAAATAGCTACATTGTGGAAAAAGGAATTTTCCACAATATATGCATTTTTTTTTTAAAACATATTTATGGCTATTTTTTTAACTTTTATCAAAAACAACATTCTTGTACATGTAGTTATGGATAATATTATTAATAAAAAAATTAGTAATTAATGTATAACTATTTGTGCTCAGTTGTTGACATTAATAGCTATCTGCTGATATGTTAAAATTTTGGAATAATAGAAATTTAAATTTCATCTCTATGATGTAATCTGTAAATAAAACCTGGAATTTACTCTAGTCTTTCTCTTTGCTACTAGAAAAGGACACTGGGTATAAAAGATTGAGAATAATATGCAATCATGAATCAAAACAAGCGTTCATCTGATATTAGACGTTAATAATTGCAATAAATACTTGAGGATGGCCACAAAGTACAGCAGGCAAAAGTTAAAAACAAAGCCCAAAAGATGAGCCAAATGTCTCAACAGAATGCTTAAAAGTTCATGTTCCAGGCAAAAATTAAATTAATACATTGAAAATTTTCAATTAAAATAAATAATTCATATTTCCATCTTTAACGCCACGTTAGAATCTGTCTTGCTCTACAGCTCAACAACATGGACACTGATGTAACACCAAGAAGCATCACTTGACGGAACATACACAAGGACGTTATCAGTTGCATTGGGCATCTGCTCAAAGAAACACCTCTATGGACACCTTCCTCCTATCTCAGTTTCGCTAAGAGAGAGAGAAGGCTTTGGCTAGATGGTCACTCCTGGAGAAGTCAGAACTCGTGAGTGACACCCTCCTATGGAACCCATTGTGCGGCAAAAGATCAGTTGAAAGACCACATCACACCTACATTAACCAACTTATAGATGACTCTGGATGCCATCTGGAGGACCTGCCAACAGCAATGTCTGACAGAGATGGTTGAAAGGAACAAGTCAAGAGTATCCAAGAAGAATTTTTACATGAAAAGAGGAGGTTCATCTTGTTTTCTTGTAAGCACAAAACCAAAAATTCATCAGGGTGAGCAAACCAACCATACATAGTTATTTATTGCTTCAATT
The DNA here is from genome assembly GCA_964036315.1 of Acanthosepion esculentum. Classification (NCBI taxonomy): domain Eukaryota; kingdom Metazoa; phylum Mollusca; class Cephalopoda; order Sepiida; family Sepiidae; genus Acanthosepion; species Acanthosepion esculentum. The sequence goes on along the minus strand of OZ038484.1, from coordinate 124,652,022 downwards.
GAAACAATTGTGGCACAAGGCCAATGGGGAAGTTGGATAAAGCTGGTCAACACTTTCTATCCTAAAACTAGCTAATCAGATTCCCAACCAATGCATTTTTTTAAATTTGCTCATTCACCACAAAAATACATCATCAGTCAATACTACATATACCAAAATACAACAAATTCTCAGGGAACCTACAACCCCCCCCCAAAAAAAAACTACATGACATAAAAATTTCATTATGTACAAAAAGTTCTAATGTCTTCACGTACATATATTGAATGATGAAAAAAAAAAAAATGCTTACCTGCGAGAAAAAGGGTGATCTATGTCCCCTGAAATCCTGTTAATGGGAGGGGATGGAGTAGGCATGGGACTTGGTGGGGTCTTGATTGTATTAGTGAGGGTACTGATGCTGAGAGGACGGGACGTTGCCATATGAACCGTCTCACCACTGACCTTATCTGGTGGGGTCAATGAACCAGCTGGCATTAGATGTACTGATGCATCTGAAACAAACAAAATTATGAGTGAAATAAGAAAGACCAAAAAAAGGTACATAAATGTAGAATTTATAAAAGTCTAGACAGCTGGACATAGATTGGAGGGAGAGAATTATTTAAATTATGCTCCCTAACAAAACTGAAATATTTAATTAATATTAATTTACAGATTCATCTTTCTCTATTGATGTCTCATAAAGAAAGGCAAAGAAATATGATTTGTATTTTGGGGGTAATTTTTTCTTTTCATTTCATTGATTTTTCATTACTTCCATTTATATCACAGGGGCAACTATTTTTTTCCCCAGCCAGCCCCACCTGAACTTATTAAAAATAACCCATTTCTTAATTTTACATTTTTTTTTATCTTTTAAGTGATTTTCCAACTTACCTTTATTCAAGCCCTCTCATTTATTGCATATTGAAAAAAAATCTTGATCCTCCAAATATTAGCCAACCCCTTGTATTAGGCACCTAATAACAGTTTCTAACTAGTAACTATAAGGCATTACAAGTAAATGCTATGAGTGCTTTGCCAAAGAGCAGTGGTTAGCAAGCTAATCTTGCAGGCCATCACTCTTCACCAATGATCTTCCCAATGTCATCAGTTCCCAATTAGGTATTTATGTTGATGACACAACTATTTACTCGTTTTAATAGTCAGCCCTGTAGATCCAAAGTAATAGACAAAGTAAAACTGGCAGCTGTTCCTGAAAATGACCTCCAATCAGTTGTTAGCTGGAGCAAGGAATGGCATGCACATTTTAATGCCTCGAGAGTGAAATAGCTATCTTTTAATCACTTTAGAAAACCTTTTTTTGCCTTCCCCCAACATGGCTGATATTAACCTCCAGGTCAACTTGTTGCACCTTCTTCACGTCTCACATTTTCCACTGACAAAGCGGAAAGATTATATTGAATCAAGTGCAAGTTCTATTGCTAAGAAAGTTAGTTCACTGTTTGCTCATCAGAATCCATCTTGAACATTTATAAATCTATCATTCGTCCATGCTTTGAATATTGCTGCCATATCTGGTCTGGTGCTCCTGCTATATATCTTGAGATTCTTGACAAAATCCAAAGAAGGGTTTGTATTGTAATCAGTCCTAACAGGACATTTCTACTTCAGTCACTTTCCCACCACCATAATGTGGTTTCCTCTATCTTTTTTATAAATATTTTCATGGCAATTGTTCTAATGATCTTTCTTCCTTGATACTTCAAGCAGATGAATTTAAATATACTACTAGATTGGCAACTAGGTCTTATTGTTTTACTGTGGAATTAGCTATATGTAACTAAGTCCCATTCTAATAGTTCCTTTTCTAGCACTTCTCGCCTGTGGAACTCTCTCTGTGTTTCTTGCTTCCCTGCCACTTGCAATCTTCTATATTCCTGAATCCTGTTCTTTCGTTGTACTTTCTCCTCACTAATGTTTTCTCATTCTCTTTCACTCCCAGTAAACCACTTGCATGTTAGTGGCATTATTGTCTTGCCTGGGGTGAAATGATTAAAAATAAAATTCTCACTGGGTGCCCCACACTGTTCAATTAAGTGTACTAGTAAATATTGATAAGTAGTAGTCTCCCTTGACAATGGTCTTGGTTGTTTAAAGAAAAAAAATATTTAATACTTTGTATGATATACTAATATATTATAATATACTCTTGTTTTCTTTTTTTTGTAACAACCCTGTAGACTTCCTTGTAGAGTATAGAGCTACAACCCCACCATTCCAGGCATTGCTGCTGTGGTTTCTATAACAAGTAGGTTTTTGCAGGGTGTAGTTGCCAGCCACATGCCCAACCAATTTTTGATTCAGAGTTGTCTCTCACTTAGACTGGCTGCCAACCAAGGTTAGAGAGCCAAATCTGCCCTGCTATTAACCCCTAACTGGGGAGAGAAGAGATGGATTTGTACTTTTCCAAAAGTATTTTTGCAAAAACCAACTGTAAATTAAAATCTTGCAATGTATTTCATCAATTAAAAAAAAAAAAAAAACAATTCCTTAAACCTAATTCACAAATAAACAATAAAAATGCTTTGAAAACATGAATAGTGAACCTTTACTAACCCTCTGCTTATGGAAGCTATATTATCATCATAGTTAAAATTAAACAAATATAACTTTCATTCAGTCTAGTGATTACATGGATCATGACAAAACGGATTCTGACAGGGATGACATAATGGCTGTATTTTTAGTGCCAAGTTGTTAAAAGTAAGCAGAACTACTTCACCAATCTTCTCTATAGGTTTAGTCATTTTTCTTTTTTTAATAGGGAAGGAAAACAAAAACTGCCTGTTTAAACTTTGCCAGAGAACACTTGGACAAACCCGAGGCCTTCTGGACACCCATTCTCTGGACAGATGAATCAAAGATAGTTGTGTGGTCAAAACCAAAACTCCCATAAACCTCAAGTCAATAAAAAATTCAAGTCAATATTTTATTTTTTTTTTTAACTTCAAATTTTGAGCAAGCTTTCAGAAATCAGGAAGAATTAAATTTTCAGAAGGAATTTTACTATAGAATTCCATTGAAAATCAGGAAGAAAGATTGTCAGGAGTTAGGAATGAATACAAGTATTACTGTCAGAATAGAGACTATATTTCTAAGGCATCAATATTCAGAGAAATTAAAATGATTACTTGGTTACTTATTTTAGTGCATCATTTTACTTACAATTATTGCCATGTGATGTGAACAAAAATAGTCAGTGCATTATTTAAACAAATTAGCCATAAATAATCAACAGTATTTTTTATAGCCACCTGTCACTTACACTATTGCCAACTAAGTCTGTTTTTAAGTAGCAAAGTTATAATTCTAACTAATGCAGTTCGATCAAAATAAGTGCTGCCTAATTTGTTGCATCTTTATAATCCAGGAATAATCTGAAAAACAATGCTTAAATTTATCAGGAGGCATTGTTCATTATGATAGGAAAAATGTAAAATATTTAAAAAAAAGAAGAAAAAAAAAGAATGGAAATTCATCTATGTGAATGGATTCAATATAGATTCTTCAACACTGATGGCCAAACAGAAATAAAAATAAAACCTTGATCACATACAGTGCCACTTGAAAGTTTGTGACACCCCGCCCCCGACATGGTCAGTGTGAACAAATTTAAAATAAGCCTATTAAATGTGCATCCAAACATCAATTTCCAAAAAAAAAAAAAAAAAAAAAAAATTTCAGCAAAACTGAAAATTTGACATGCGCAAAAGTATGTGAACCCTTTTAGTTAGTATGTTGTGGAACCTCCTCTTGCAGCAATTACTTCAACCAAACATCTCTAGCCACTGACCAGTCATTCACATCAGCTGTTGGAGATTTTTGTCCACACCTCTTTGCAAAACTCAGCTAGTTGCAAGAGGTCAGAGGGACAACATTTCTATTGGATTGAGATCCAGACTTTGACTAGGCCAATCCAGAGTATGAATCCTCTTCATTTTAAACCATTCCTTGGTATTTTTGCTGGTATGCTTAGGGTCATTGTCATAGGAGATTCTGATCCAGAATTTGTTGATAGGACTGAGAATTCATATTTCCCTCGATAATATGGAGTTGTCCAGGTCCAGAGGCAGAAAAGCAGTCCCACCACTATGCTTCACTTTTGGAATGAGGTTTTCTGTTTGGTAACATGGGACATGGGAGTTTTGGTTTTGACCACACAACTATCTTTGATTCATCTGTCCAGAGAATGGGTGTCCAGAAGGCCTTGGGTTTGTCCAAGTGTTCTCTGGCAAAGTTTAAACAGGCAGTTTTGTTCTGCGTTGACAACAGAGGTTTCCTTCTAGCAGCTCTCCAATGAATGCCATGTCTATTCAATTTTCACCTGATTGTAGACACATGTGCATTTACTCCAGATGCTGCCAGACAGGTCTGCAACTCTATGGAGGTGATGTGTGGATTGCTTTTACCTCATTTATTATTTTTTTAATGTTTCTTGGTGATAGCTTCAATGGGTGCCCACTTCTAGAAAGAGCTGCAGTCATGTTGAATGCCCCCCCATTTGTAAATTATTTGTCTTACAGTCGATGGATGGATGGTGCTACAATCTTTTTGAGATGGGCTTATAGCTTTCCCTAGACTAGTGAAAAGTGAGTAAATTCTTCCTGATGTCATCAGATATCTTCTTTCCTCTTGGCATTGTTGATCTGTTAGGCATTACAGATTGTAGCTTGTTTCCCCTCTTGTTTAATCTGTGTTGCCCAACCAATTTATGAAGGATGCTTACATTGAATAATTAAGCACCCAAATGTGTTTCAGCTGAATTTATTACCTACTTGACTTCACCAATACAGAGAGAGTGTGTGTGTTTTCACATATTTTTGCGCATGTCAGATTTTCAGTTCAGGAGAAATAAATCACATTTTTTAAATAATTAAAATACATCCTTTTTTTTTTTTTTTTGTTGTTTCTGTACATTATTTGGAAATTCTGTTTTACAAATTGGTGTTTGGATGCACATTTTATAGGCTTATTTTAAAAAAATTTTTACATTAACAATGGTGGGGTTTACAAACTTTCAAGCAGCACTCTATATTGCATCCAAAATGAATATACACCGTTGTGAAAATTAATTGAAATAACTGCTTTAATTTCCTTCCTTTCACTATATGGTCAGTTTTAGACCCTCTGAAGTGACAGGGTGTAATCGATTTCTATTTTTTCCTCCGATTAGGCCATTTGCAGTGGTGTGCAGTACTATGAATCTATTTTCAGGGAGTGTATGATGAAATTTGTTTGGCCTTGAAAAATATTGCATTATCCGTGATTGCTTCAGATTTTCATTGCGCCCAGACACTATTGTCTCAACTGTCGATTAGTTGTTCTACAGCCATTGGCTGCAATAAAACATTACTCCAAAGAAATTTATGAAAACTGTAACGCTGCATGAACACAATGGCAAGTCCTACCTGTGGGAAAATTAGAACCACAATGTTCACAACCAGAGATTATGATGATTCTGTTAGAACAACATTTTCATATCAAAGACTTCTTTTTCTCACACACACATAAGAGATCTTGTTGACAAACACATTCAAGCTCAGAAAAGAGAAGAGAGTAATATATATATAAGTGAACACTGTCACTGCTGGGTTTTTACTTCAGTCTGTTTCATGCTTATACATAACTGTTTGGCCTGAAGATTTTGCATATGCATGAAACAGACTAAAGTCAACACCCAGCCCTATGACAACAATGTCCGCTTTTATATATGCTCTATTCCTGATATTGAGCACTTTAACATTATATATATAAATGTACACACAATGTTCACTCTAAAAGTAATGCCACTTATTATAATCCGCTTTTGACATCATTAGCTAACATAAGTTATTAGTGGGAATGTTCAACTTCTAATTCTACATCACCACCATAGGTCAACATAAGAAAATAGACCCTCAGAGTGACCCCTCCCCTATGTGTATGCTTGAGAAAGAGTGATGAAACAATCTGCCATAATGTATCTTCCCTGTGCCTTTTCTAAATATTTTTATCTTAATTTTTCTGATGAGCTTTCCACTTTGATATCTCAACTTCATGAATTTAAGTGCAGTACCAGATTGCTAGCTAGGTACAATAATTTCATTGTTGAAATTGTTAAATGTAACTATAAGTTCTATTCTAGTAGTTTCTTCACTTGCACTTCTTGCCTGTGGAACTGTTTTGCAGCTTTTAGTTTTCCTATCAACTACAATCTAAAAAAATTTAAATGCAACATCAATCATCAGCTTCTGTATCCTTGAATCCTATTCATTTTATTGTCTTTTCTCCTCACCAACATTTTCTCAGTTTCCTCCACTCTCAGTAAACCCTTGCACTTTAGTGGTTTTATCACCTCGTTTAGGGTGAAATGATTCTAATAAAAAATGTTTTAAATCCAACTTAATAATTCAATAATCAAGTTTCAGGGAATCACATCCACTCTTCAGGAGACTTGATGGTAAAGAGTGGATGTGATTCCATGTAACTGAGAATAAAGACATTCAACAGCTAAGTGAAAAATTGTTATTATTTATTAATTCTCTCCCTTTTGAGATCAAGCACTAATAGGTGTTCCAATAACTTGAACTGATTTTAAATGTGAATTAATTTTAAGCATCTAATGATTTTCTTTCTTTTTCTTTCAGACGTAACAACTTAAGTCATGGCAATTTCAACTATGGAAAGGTTAACAAACAACATGTTAAAGTTATCGAAGCCTATTATGAAAACGGACATTCAAATAGAATTTGAACAAGGTTCCATCATCTCTCGAGACAGTGAAGTTAATTAGCCACCACAATTGTGTAACTTGACGCCTTTAGATTTCTCCCTTTGGGGTCAACTCAGAAGTAAGGTCTAAAGCCAATAACAATTCAACAGCTGAAGGATGATATTGTAAGGCATATTGGAGAGATCAAGGAGCAACTATACAGAGACATCATCAAAAATGGTATGCTGCCAAAGCCTTCATCAAAAATTTTGACCATCGTGTGGCGGACGTTTGGGTGATATTTTTCCTATGTAATTGCCATGACTTAAATAGCATGATCCAATAGAGAAATAAATAAATTTTCAGCAATAACACTGATTTATTTACTGCTGACTTTGATCCATCTTAATGAAACACCCTATATAATTACAAAGACTGCTTTAAATATTATATTCTAAGAATTCTCCTGGTTGATCAAATTTTGATAAAATCAATTTTTATTATTTACACACACACACTTTACTGTGGTGTAATACTGAGCAAGAACATGATTACTGTATAGTGAATCTAGTCGGCACTGAGTGACCTACACTTGGAGCCCTGTGTTAGACCAAGCAAAGTTTGGTGAATAATGAAGGAGAGAAATGCAGATAACAATCATAAAATTATATATAGAGAGAAAAAAATGCTAGATACTAATAAACAAAAAAAAAAAATAGAAAAAATCTCATTAATATTCACAAACAGATTAAAAATATGTCTTGATTTTGATATATAAACACACAATACAAAATTACCCAAGAAATTGTTGCTACTTTAGAAATCTCAAGTTCACATATATGCAGAGAGCTTTAAATGTCAAGCTATAAAGATTTCAGTTTGATAATATTCTACTGGCCAATTTTGTTTTTTTTTCTTAAACTCCAAATCTGTTTTATTATTTTTCCACTTGCAAACCATATGCTAACACACTTCCACGAAATTTATGCAATTATTTTCATAAATTATCACTTTTATTACCTGAAATTTCTTAATTTATAAGATGCTTGTTGTAAGTGGCAAAAACAACAACAATAATGTTATAATGCTGAAGGGCCAAAAATATAGAAAGGAAAAAAATTCTGAAGTAGATTATTGATTTGAGAAAAGAAGAAAAAAACATAGGTAACTCAAAAAGAAGAAAAAAATTGAAAATGGCTAAGAACTCACACTGAAAAATGAAAAATTGTAGAAAATGAAAGTTAGATTTGGCAAATTGAGAACTGTTCTACAAACCTGAGGGACAAAATTAGAGGAATTGGAAATTTAAGGAAAATTTGGTTAGCATCAGGGTCAGAAAGAGTGTTCAGAAAGACATTTGGCAATTCAAAGTGACTTTCTCTCATTTATTCTACAACTAGCTTAAAAGCCGCCCTATTGAGCAACATTTAAGCTAGCTCCTGCAAAGGGCTCTTGAATCATAATAGTGAGAAGTAGATGCAATAGGCAACAATAAACTACAAAAGAACACAAAATTAATCACTGCATTTAAGTATTGCATTAATATTTAAGCTTACCTTTTAAAAGTTCAACAATAACTCTTCTGCTGCCACTTAATTTAAAGACAATTTGAGGTCTTTACTTTCCATACAAACAATTAATTTTCATTACATGGGTAACCTTCTCTGGATTTTTCAATTAAAATCTGTTTTAGTACTGTGTTTTAAAAATATTTTGTTTTTAATTTTCAGTTATTAGTGTTTGATAAAATATTTTTTTATTTATTAGTTAATAGATAAAGAAAATTTCAAAAGATTTATCTTTCTGACTTCAAGTTTTACATATACACCACTCACCAGTGTCAGATAATGCCAATTACTAATGACAAACAAATTTCAAACCTGTTCTATATTAAAATCACAACAATATTTGAATGTTAAAAAAAAAAAATTAATAATGTGACGAAATTTAAACACAAATTGATTTTTATATTGTCACTGTAATAAAAGGTATTAAAAGGTATTAATATAAAAAAAAAAAAATCTTAGGAAAATAAATTAAGCAAATGTTACCAAGAATTTATTAATTTACTATTTACAAAATTGCCCCAAATTTCTCCAAACTAAAAGTTGTTTATTTTTAATAGACAAGATATAAGCCTGTCTATATTTCTGAGATGAGATATTATGGACACTATTTACATTATTTGGACTATTGTCCTCATCTTTGTTGCCATATTTATTACAACGTTTCGGCCATTGTACACTCCAGCCTTCTTCAGGTGGTTGGAATGTCGAACTGAACCCTTTATTTTGCAATATGAGCACTGGTAAAAAAATGGTGCTGAAGACATTAGGTTTATAATACCCAGAAATTCATACACATATGTCCTCAAGGACATATGGTACAGTGTTGGTTAGATCCAGTGACAGGACCCAAAGAGTATGAGTTCAATACCCGGCTAAGGCAGTGGAGAACTTGGCAGACTATTGTCCTCATCTTTGTCGCCATATTTATTACAACATTTCGGCCGTTGTATTCTCCGGCCTTCTTCAGGTGGTTGGAATGTTGAACTGAACCCTTTACTTCGCTCACTGGGGTAGACTGCTCTAGTGCCATGTTTAATGGATGTCAGTTATCTCCTGTTAATTCCCCTCTCCACAGTCAGGTACACTCTCATAGGTGACCAAGTTACATTAAGGCAATGCAATCTCTTTTTTTTTTTTTTAAATATTCAAAATGGCTTTATACTTTCCAAAAAGATTTTGTATACGTCAACACATCAAAGAGCATTTCTCTTTTGACACACAAACAAATGTGGATATCATATTGTTTCTGATTTATCACCACTGCAATATTCTGAAACCACAATTTGCTGAAAGTTCTGAAATAAATGGCAGAAAAAAAAAAAAAAAAGTACTAAGTATGGGAACAAGAAAAATAAGCAATAACTACTGTCCTAAAAGTTATCAATTGTTTCTGCTCCTAAATTGTCTTATTTTGTTTGTTTTTTTACTAATATTTGTCCTATATAAGGCCAAAGTGCCACTCTAGTTAGATGATTACTGAAGGAGGTGGTTGTAAGAGGTAAAAAGTGTAGCTTATGAGGATATGCGAAAATTATAACAGTTAACCCAGACTTAAGATTTTAGTGATCAGGAAAGCATCTTCTTGGGTGTTAGTTCTACAAAGCTATGCATGGGAAGAAGCTACCCGAGTGAAGCTTACTTCTTACTGATGGAATAAGGATGATTCAACTAGGCGTACACAGCATGGCAGGTTTTCGCTGTGAGGGTTAGAATGGATGTTACCCATCAAAATATTTTCCATGGAAATAGCAATAGAGTAGCAAGAGGCTTGCAACATTTCATCTGTAGGAAATGGTGTTGTGGGATAGAAAATAATTCATCACCGATTTAGATGCTTTTAAAGTCTATCAAGACTGGAAAGTAAAAACTAAGCAGCTCCAGCCCAAATACGACAACAAGACTCCATTTTTGTCTTGTAAAGGTAGAGTATATCAAGAGGAATCAATTATTTACTGGGGAGTGGTACAAGAAAAACAAACATTTTTCCTACATCTTCAGCAATGGATCATATATTCCACTTGAGGTCTGGGGTGAGCTTCAGTCCCAATTCAACAGAATGGAGCCTCCTTAAGAAAACATACATTACAGAAAAAAAAGCAAAAAAAAAAAAAAAAAAAAGTACTATCCTTTTGTTACCATTAATTTATCTAAATTTTTTTAAGCATCTTGCCCCAAGCATGGTGGGAGTGCCACTAGTATGCAAGGGGCTACAGAGAGTTTAAGAGAAAATTCTGGGTATAGGAGGCATTGAGGAAAGGATAAAAAGAAGAATGGGGATCAAGACAACAGAAGATGTCAATTGACATTACATTTAAATTTTTGAAGATAATAGTTATCAGGGAAGCAAGTAAGAGGAAGGGAGTTCCACTGTCGGGAAGTGCGAGAGAAGAAGCTGTTGGAGTAGAAGAGGTGGTTACATTTAACTGTTTTGACAGTAAAAGGGTGGGACCAAGATGCCAGCATAGTAGCATGCTTAAACTCATGCAGTCCGGGCACCAGTGAAAATAGCTCATCAGAGCAGATGCCATGAAGATATTTATAGAAAAGACAGAGGGAACTTTAGGCTTTCATATAAAGACAAGAGAGAAAATTAAAACTAAAGGTTTGAAAGAAAATACAATAGAAACTTCATTTAAATAATAAAGCCAATATCTTGAGGCCCATCACACAGAAAAAGAAAAACTCAACCAAACAAATGAAAATATGAAATAGACATAAAAACAGGTTAAAAACACGTTCTCCTTTTTTCAATAGAAGTCTTAACTTTACATGATTTTGTTTCATTTTATTATTATTACATCTTATATAGGAAAAAAAGAAGGCATCAGTTTAAACTGACACCGGGATGATATGGATTCAATATCTAAATCTTCTTTCAACAGTTACTAAATATTGGTAGTGTCTGAGAGAAAATTTAGGAATTATATAAAAATGTCAAGAATACTACTAGATTGCCAACTAGGTCTCAAGAATGAAAACAGTTTGTTTATCATAACATATACCTTATCTATATCTGATTACAAAATAATTAGTCTAAAGAAAAGAACTGTTTTACAATTTGAAAGCATCAAAAACTTATCACTTTATATTAAGAAGATTGTTAATGACAAAGGGACGACTCCTCCACCCCAGAGTCCAAAGAGGTGCTGTTTTTGTTTCAATAAAAATATCTCACCAAGTATTACTTGAATAGTCAATCAGTAATCTCCATTAGCCACAAACAAGTGTGACAGTTTCACCAAGTAGGGTAGGGAGTTTGAAAAGCAGCACAAAAATGACAAGGACTTTGTTTTGTGTTACATGAGGAAATCAATGAACAGAAATTGAATAGAAAGAGTTGTCATTATCTTTGTTGTTTTGGTAACAGCATTTGCTGAAAGGTTGAGGATCTGATCAATTAGAATGAGCAAGTGAACAGCTTGAAGAAAGGATGGAGAATGAGAAATATAAAGGAGAAAAAGACATGAAAAACATAAAAGGAAATGAGAGGAGGAGGGTTATTGATAAGAGAGAAGTCGGAGGAAAATGAGAGAAAGTGTGCAGGTGAGTATTCAAGGAAAATAAGAGAGGAGAGTTTGAGTAAATTTAAAATGTGAACAAGTGGAAGGTGAGTCTGAGGAAAATGAGAGAAGAGAAAAGTCTGAGGAAAATGAGAGAAAAGAAAAGTCTGAGGAAAATGAGAGACAGAAGAGAAAAAACAGTTAAAATGAAAGAGGAAAAAGAAACGAAAAATGAAGGAAGTATAAAAAGAAAATGAGTAGTGGTAAAAGGTTGGAAGATAAAATGAAAGGAACACAACCTTGGAATCCAAACAAGTCATTCATCAACCAGGATACAATGTTGGATCTCTATAGTAACCATTTAGTCTTCATCATTTTATGTTCAAATAACAACAGTCCTTGGACAAACATGTGTCCTCCTCAGGACAGCTCTTAAGATTAGAAAGAAGAAAAAGAAAGAAAGATAATGAATGTAATAAATTTTGACTTAGATCAAATATTAATTTCTCTCAAGAACAGAATTTGCTTCTAATTCACTCATATTTCTTTGACATTTGACCTATCGATGATTAAACTCTTTCATGTTATCATTCAATTTTCTTCCTTTTCTGATAATGAATGGTCAATGCTTTATTTTTACATTGCAGAAATAAATGCATTTTTAAAAAGAATTCTGATATAAGTAAAAGTAATTTTAGAAAGCAAATAGAAAAGTAGTCAAGAAAAGTGACTTCTGTTTTTATTGCACCTCCACAAATTCTTACAGAATTAAATAATTATATATACTGTATATACTCGTGTATCATGTGACTTTTGATGACAATTTTGAAGCTAATTTTAAGGGGGTCACATCATACATGAGATATAAAAGTATGTACTGCTGGCTCTGGCTATGCCATTGACCAAACTATATATTCATTTACTGTAGTCAAATTAGCGTCGAAATTAGGTCTTCAAAGGTTACATATGTAAGTATATACGGTAAGTTCTGAATTGTGAATTTTCACAAAAAATTCGCAATAAAAGAAAGTGCCTGCCTAATGGTCACTAATTTACAAAAAATCCTTTCACATTCAACAAAATTTCAATGACCAAAAACAAAAATTAAACTCAAAACTACTATAGTACAATAATAATAATAAAAAAAAAGCCCTTTTCTTCAGGTGGAGTGAAGAACATTGATTTACAAGGATAGCCAAATAAGAATTATTTGGCATCTTCATTTTGTTTAAAGGATTTTTTATCCAACATTATTATTATAAAAGTTATTTTAGTGGGTACACATGTTTAAGTTATTACCCCGTTTTTTTTTTTTTTTTTTTTTTAGTTACTGAAATTAATAACAACCGGTGTTAATTGAGAAGTCCTACTAAAGAAGGTCGGTTTTTATTAATTTTACTGTTTAATAAAATAAATAAATAACAGGAGTAACAACTCAAACTCATGTAGCTGTTCATCTTGAGTAAATTAAATGTTTGAACTACATTGAAAAACTTTCATTTTAGTAGTGAAAGTTATATTCTTAGAAGGACTTGTTGATCTAGGCTGGTTGATATTAATTCAAACACATGGACCCACTAAAAATAATCTTGGATTAAAAAAAAATCCACTTAAAAATTTCTGTGTTTATGTTTCAGATACAAAAATGAAGCCAGCAGATATAGACACAAAGAAGTTTCAATGAGAGGTGTGCATTCCTTAAGTAGGTAACTGAGTTTTGTTTTATGAAATTGTTCATGGCACACTTTGGGTATAGGAATGGTTTCCAGGATCTACTAAGTGGGTAAAAGTTCAATTCCTGTCAGGGAGATGCATTTTTCTGTCTGTAATAGGGCTTCTCAATTTAGACCATTTGATATTAAATTTTGATGTGTGGCAAAAAAAAAATAAAAAAAAGCACCCCCCCAAACAACAACCACCCCATAAAAACACCCCCCCCCCAAAGCAAAAAAAAAAAAAAGATATTGACTCAAACATGTGTACCCATTGAAAATAATGTTTATGGTAATAAAAATAATGTCAGATTACAAAGAAAACATTCAGTTAAAATTTAATATCAAGAAGGTTAACATTAAATAATTTATAAAGGTGTTTCCCATACTTGGATTATAATAAACTTCTTTAGTAAATAAACAATAGTGGGAAAAAGAAAGTCACCATTCTTCATGTGAAAGGCTGCTGGAAAGTTCTCAGTCTTATCAAAAAGCCATAATTAGAGTATATTTCTTATAGGAATAAAATGAAAATGTCATGTAAATAAATGTCCAGTAACTTATATAATTTAATCCATATCACAAAAAACATTGACACAAGATCCCAATTATGGAGTGTATAGATTGAGAATAGTTAATTCCATTGGTAGCAGGTTCTAATTTGCTTGATATACTCAATTTTCCCTGAAATTCTTTTAAGCAATATATAAATAAATGCATCACTGAGACTTTGTCAAGTCAAATGACTACTGTGTAATGTAGGTGAATGTAACAAGATTACAATGATGAAGCACAATTATGAAATCATTATCAACAACTTCAAAAATCAACCCGCTAATTAGTGGCACCTTTTATCATTACAAATATGAAGGATACTGAAAAGGTCTTGGGAAAAATCGCTTCCCAAAATCTGACCAAATTATGAAACAAAATTTTTGGTTACTGTCTGCTTGCTCTAATCAAGAACTTTTCAGCATGTCTTTGTAAATGTATTTGATTACAATATTTTTGTCTTAATCATCTTCTTTGCACTTTTAAAGATCTATATAATAAATGCATCAGAAATGTAATAAGAAGTTTTGGCATAGTTTGTTGCATTTACTTTTACACCTTTGGTAAGGGACTGACTCAATCTTTTCTCCCCTCACCTATGGATTAAATAAAGTGGCAACCAGTCTATGAGAAGAAGTATCCTGAATTAAAAATATGTAAAGATGAAGAAAGTACTCCTCTCTCTTTCTCAAGTTAGATAAAAAATAAAAGGAATTTATGGAAATCCATGATTGCATTCATCCTGAAGGGTCAGATAATATTTTTTTTTAAAATTATATATATATATATATATATATATATATATATATATATATATATATATATAGGTAAGATGAGAATTAAATCTGAATAAATCATTCACTCGCCACTAATTTACAATTACCTGATGAGATGTATTAATTGCAATTGTGTAGCGATTTTGACACGTTTTCAATGTAATATCTTAAAATAAAGTGTGTGTGTGCGTGTGTATATATATATATATATATATATATATATATATATATATATTTACATTTTATGCATCCATATATTCAATTTCACTTTTTATTTAGGAAAATGGATTTGACAAAATTAAATAATCCAATTTATGAATATCATTGGTTGATTTTAACAGTCAAATCTAGACGTGTGTGTATGATTGGTAAGATTACTGTAGCATGTTATTGTATAATATATTTTTCATTTTTATGGGTTACACAATTGCTATAGATACCAATAGATTTTTCAAATGTATAATTGTTTTATCTATTTGGCACAGTTCTTTTTGAAAAACTTAAAAGGTAACTTGAAATCAAGCATCACCTAGCAGGTACAAAATAAAAAAAAATAAAAAAATAAAAATGCAAATTTTATATTCAACCAGAATAATGACAACAAAATGATAAAAAAATATTTTTAAACTTTTTCTCCTTTTATTTATGAGTCCAGTATTTGGCCAATTCAGCAAAAATAATTTTTTTTTTTTGTATTAAAAAAAAAAAAAAAAAGTGACAAATCTGTAATAACCAGTGAAAACTGTATCTACATACATGGTACACAAAGGCTGTAATCAATTGTGAGGTAATCGTGTTTGGAGGTAGTGGAGGATAAAGTTGTAAAATCTCTTCTCTCTCTACTCACCTAAACAGAAACATTTTATCAATGGACAAAAAAAAAAAGATTGATCTCAGTATCAATCAAGAAAAACTGGTTAACAAAAAGGCATGAGCCCTACAAAATTCCTACTATTTGGCCATTTATTCCATATAGGATGACAGTAAAATATATGCACATTTACTAACAAACTAGTAGGCAAGATCAGTTATTACTACTTACTACTCTATGAGAGAAATGACGAGGTGGGGAGGGAATAAAGGCAGATGAAAGTTGTACAGACCTACACAGACAACATAAATTTTGAAACGATAAAAAAATTTCCTACCTTTGTAAATACTAGAAAGATCTATCAAGAAAGAGAAGTAATATTAAAAGGTAAAAATAGGTACATTTTCTGATCCTGTCTTTCGAAAAGAAGTTACGGCTATCATAAGCGATTGTTGCTGTCTAAATGTATTACATTATATTGTTTGTTGTGTGCAAGAGAAAGAGAGAGCGCGTGTGTGTGTGTGTGTATATCCAAGAAACTATTTGAAGAATAAGATGGTCCACCGATGCAGCAGCAGCAGCAAGCAAGCTGGTTGGTATTGATTTATAAAAAAAAAAAAAAAAAAAAGTGGGTGGGGAGAAGGGTTACTAAGAAAAGTAGCGATGGGCCAAACCAAGCCTTTAGCACCAGGGACAGGACCAGACCCCCGCTTGCCTCCACCACGAGAACCCTGAGTACCAACAGCTGTTCTCCGTTGGCACAGTTCAATCGGCTAGTAAAAGCAAGCAAAGACCTGACTGAAGTGGGAAGGGCTCACGAGAAAGGTAAGTGAACGGTTGTTGAAGGGCGGAGGGATGTAAACACAGGAGGTGAGTGCTTATGAAGACAATGCCCAGGGAAAAAAAAAAGAAAAAGAGATGGATAGGGAGGAAAAAAGAAGTTTGTTGTACGGCGTTATCCCCAACCCAGTCCACCGCAAACTTTCATGCAATTTTGAATAGAGAAGAAATGCTTCACTTAGCCTGAGCCATGATTAATAAAAGAATTCCTTAAATGAGAACAAAAAGTGAAATGTATTACATCTTTCAATTGGCAGAAAAGGGGAGGGATCAGACTGTCGGGTACTGTGGAAGAGGTTAAAAAAGAATGAAAATTAATCAAAATACAAACACCTGGGGGGGTTAAAAAAAATTGTTTTTCCATATTTCCATTTTTGATTCCTTTTATTTTTAATTTGTAAGGTTCTATTTTTCCAAAAATATTTTCTCTAAGAGTAAAAATTGTAAACATTTTTCTTTATGCTTTTTGAAAAAAATGTAGAATTGTTAACAAAATGTTTTTGTTTCTTTCCAACAGAATATTTTGTTAAAAAAAAAAAAAAATTAACATAAATAATAACTTTTAGAAATCCTTAAAATATTTACTGAAATATATTTTATTAATCTCTTTTACAATTCAAATTTTAATTCTTATAAAGTAAAAAAATATCAATTTTTAAAAAAATATTTTCATAATTCATAAAAATTACTGAATAAAAATTGTAAAAAAGAAAATTAATATATTTATCAAAAGGCTAAAAAAGATTTTATATATGTGTGTGTGTGTGTGTGTGTGTGTGTTAGGATGAAAAACGAAAGGAAACGTTTATAAAACTCACATGAAGTCTGCTTAACCAATGCAGATCAAAACACAAAAATTTTTTTTTCCTTATACATTCTCTGATGAATTTTTAAAAAAAAGCAAAACATGTTAGATTTATAAATGTTTACTATTTATCCTATCATTCTGTCACATTCTGATCTGTATTGGACATTATGTATATATAAAAGCTTGAAAGTGATTTCCCAGATAGAAAAGGGAGTATAAATTCAATTCCTGCCAGGAGATTAATTCTCTTATAGAATCTTTTGTCTAGTAGACAATTAAAAGAAAGAAAGAAAAAAAAGAAGTTATTTATTCTAACATATGTACCCACAAAATATAAATGTTTATAGTAAAAAAAAATAATGTTGAAGTTAAAAAAAAAAAATCCACTGATTTCTTAAAAAATAATTATGCATATGTGTGTGTATATATATATATATATATATATATATATATATATATATATATATATATATATATATAGTTCACACCTGACAATTATATTGTACATGAAACTCAGAGTTGTGCTACCGACGAGGAACAAAATGTATATTTATTATTATTATTATTTTAATATATATTCTGTTTATATGTTATATTTATAGATATAATTCATTTAAGTAAATGCTGTTTTTTAAACAGTATTAATTACATTTACTGGCCTGAATGTTCAAGAAATTTTGTAGAGAATATGTGCTTCTCTGACAGGAAGTGAACCTGTAACCCCAAAGGGAACCATCATTTGATTTGATGTGCTGTTAACCATTTAGCTACAAAGTACCTGGTCAGCAAACAGCATGTCAGATCAAATGATGGTTCCATTAAGGTTACAGGTTTAGTTCCTCTCAAAGAAGCACATATTTTCTATGAAGTTTCTCAAATATTCAGGCCAGTAAATGCCATTAATACTGTTTAATTAAAAAACAGAGCAATTACTTAAATTATTTCTATAAAAATAACGTATAAACAGAAAATATATTAAAATAATTGTCAGACTTCATCCATTTCATAATGTAGATATATGCATGCATATGTAGAGAGAAAAGTATTAAATCAAGTTTTCTTCTTACTTAGGTTTGAAATTAAAAATATTTGTAATAAGTAGAATTTCATGGCAATTTATAAAAGCCAGTGTTAGGTTTATAAAAGTCTTAACTAAAAATACAGAATCTATAACTGAATCATCTGTAGACACAGGAAATAATCAATGATTTATGAAATTTTGTTGCTAATGAATTAGTTAAATAAAGCAAAGCAAAATACATTTAATCTATTCCAATAATCAATCTTAATATTACTATTGTAACTGACTTCATTATATTAGCTTTACTACAAGGACAATTTTTTATTTCTATTCTTAATACTAGTATGACCAGTAACAATGATCATACTATTGACTACTTTATATTTACTGCTGTTATTATCATTATATAACATCGTCTTCAATATTTATAACTAATGTTATCATTAGATCATACAAATATGAAGTTAATTTATTTTATTTTTATTCACTGTTAAAAAATAAATATATAAGGTTTTGTCAAAAAATAATTAATCTGCAAATCACCTTCACACAGAGATCAAGTATTTCAACCAAACTATGCTAAACAGAAAAAATAATCTAAAATATCCATAAATTCATATCATTAAATGAGAATATTTTTAATAGTCTGTTAATTTTTTTTTTTTCTGAGAGATCCAAAAAGCTGTAGATATTAACTGTGAATTCACACAAAATGCATTTCCTTATAATAAGCAAAAGGAAAAAGAGTTTTAGATTAAAAAAAAAATAATAAACTGAAAACAAAGTGAATTTTCAATTTGTTTACCTATTTTGTCTGAAACACTGAAGATCTCAATATTATAATTTAATAAAAATGTGTTTCATTATTAATAAAAAAATCAGATCTGCTGATTAGCAAGAAGGGAAAAAAAACTATTTTAACCTGAAAAAAATTACCAGTTATTCTTACAAAAATTAACTGCTATTTACAAATAAATCTCTCATACTACCTGTTCTTTTTTTTTTTTGTAAACACCTCTATTGATATTCTAGAAAGAAGCAGAAAACAACAAAATCACAGCCTCCATATGATTTATCACATTTCTTATTTAGGAACTCAATTCATTAGTTGCAACTAAATTCAAATAATTCCAGTTTAGCTTTCATCTCTTCAGTATGATTTTTAAATCAGTCCTAGGAACTTTTAAACAAATATTTTTAAAAGTTTAATTTGGCTCAAGATTGACAGTCTTCTCATGAATATCAACAATGAATTTAAAAATCTTTCAAGTGGGGTTAATATATATATATATATATATATATATATATATATATATATATATATATATATATATATATATATATATATAAACCCCTCTTGAAAGATTGGCTAAGATCCTCAAGACTGACATTCTTTTCATAAAAAAGTTTTATATTGATTTGTACAATTATTATTATTATTATTATTATTATTATTGCTAAATAGATTTTATACAGTAAAAAAAAGAAAAAAAGATTTTAATCTTTTCTAAAAGAAAAAGGTTATTATTTCAGTTACTTCAAATAAGCACATTTTAAACATCGCTTCCTTTATCTATAAATTAACCAATTTGTCAATTAACCTTGTATTTAGATAATGGGAACTATATAAATTAAAAATGAATTTCCTTATTTAACAGCCTGTTTTAATAACAATCATCAACTGTTTTGTTATCAAGAGGGAGAGGCATTAAAATCCTGTTCTGTTTACAACATCAACAATATCAATCATTACAATCTAAAAAATTCAACAGATTATTTGTATAATTATGAAATTTCATAAACTGAAAAGCACTAAAATATTCAAAGAATCTTCATATAGTGACAACTACTGCGGGGGGTGGGGGTGGGGGGTTGACATGATGAAAAGTTCTGAGTCAAACCAATTACACAAAATTCTGACCAAACATCAAATTTTTTTAACATCTTGATCAAACTAAGAACTTTACTTCGCCCCCTTGTATAGGGGATCATGAGACATTACATTTTACTTTGGCACTGTCAATGCGTATGAAAGGTACCTACTAAGCTTCATTTAGTTTACAAGTTTACAAATTTGAGTATATCCAATTAGGATTGAACTCCCTATAAGTGTAATGTTCGGAGAGGCAACTTTTCATGCTGACAATGACAAAATGGCCTTTACAATGCAAATTAAAGATCAAGAAATATATTCAACCATTTTTGTTCGGCCACAATGAACATTTACAAGAGATATCAAATGATTAAACACTGTAAACAGATTTAAGAGTAATGGAGTAAAAAAAAAAAAAGAAAAAGAATGAATAGAACAAAGATTAAATAAAGAGAAAAAGAGACGAAAAAATAAATGACGAAATCAAAGAAAATGAGAGAAAGAGAGAGAACAGTGAATAATAAAGAAATAGATGTTATCAACAATGAATTTAAAAGTCCTTCAAGTGAGGTTAAAAAAAAAAATCTCAAAAGGTACAAAATTTTATCAGATCAATAAAAGCACATGTATTAAAAAGCAAAAAAGATATGTTCGACCATCAGCCAGTTCCCACTCCTCTCCTGTCTTTTGAACAGGAGTAGAGGTGTATCTCTTGCCTTTTGTTTAGGATTGGGTTTCTGATTCCTTCTCTTGATCTTCTTATTCTCTTTCAATCCTAGTAACCACTTGTGTCTTAATGAATTAGCACCTTTGCTTGTGGTGAAATGATTAAATAACAAAAAACTATTCAGAACAACAACAAAAAAAAAAAAAAGAGAGGTAACAAAAAACATATAATACCATAAAATATTAATATTGAAATCTAACAAGGATTAAAAACAGCTAAACATGTTTATTGGCACTTTTTCCTCAGAGCACAAAATAAAAAGAAAAAAAAGATTAAATTAGATTTTTAGACAAAAATTTGTGGGACCAAAAAATAATTTTCAGAAATATTTACCAATTAGTAAAGCCAACATACTAGCCAGAAGGTCAGTAATACTGAAAACAGTAAAAGCTTCCAAATATAAATTTATACATTAAAAAAAAAAAAAAAAAAGGTAGCGGCAGTTTTCTATAGAGATGATCAAGAACAATTGAACATTACCAAGAAAAATAAATTGGTGAATAGCTCAATTGGTAGTTTTAAGTCGTGGATATGGATTTCATGTTCAAAGATTAAAACAAAACAAAAAACTGCAAAATATCCAGGGTGTTTAAGCTAAGTACCTTCTAAAGATTCATTTGGGTGGTACAAATGAAAAGGTAATGAATGAAAGAATGAATGAATGAATGAAAGAATGAATGAATGAATGAATGAATGAAAGAAAGAATGAATGAATGAATGAATGAAAGAAAGAATGAATGAAAGAATGAATGAATGAATGAATGAATGAATGAATGAATGAATGAATGAATGAAAGAATGAATGAATGAATGAATGAATGAATGAATGAATGAATGAAAGAAAGAAAGAAAGAAAGAAAGAAAGAAAGAAAGAAAGAAAGAAAGAAAGAAAGAAAGAAAGAAAGAAAGAAAGAGCAAAATTAGTGAAGGGAAAAGAAAGAAAAAGCAAAATTAGTAAAGGAAAAGAAAGAAAAAGCAAAAGTATCTAAGGTAAAGCAAGAAAAAGGAAAAGTAACAGAGGGAACAGGAAATAAAAGAGAAGATAAAAAAAAGAAAACTAAGGAAAAAGGGAGATGAAAATAGAAAAGGAAAAAGGGAGATGAAAAATAGAAAAGGAAAAAGGGAGATGAAAAATAGAAAAGGAAAAAGGGAGATGAAAAATAGAAAAGGAAAAAGGGAGATGAAAAATAGAAAAGGAAAAAGGGAGATGAAAAATAGAAAAGGAAAAGGGAGATGAAAAAAAGAAAAGGAAAAAGGGAGAAAAGTAAGGAAAAGGGGATAATTCAAACTATAAGCGATCTAAAATCTGAAGAAGAAGCTTTGAAAGCTCTTTGAATTTAGCAGTAAGTACTGTCAAGCATCTGTTCAGTAATGTTCTGGGGATGCTTTTCTTTTCATGGAACTGGTTTCTTAAAACCTATTGAAAAGATACTCAGGAGCGAGCAGTACAAGAGAATTTTAGAGTCTTGACTGCTCCCTTCTGCTGAAAGGGTGCAAATCGACCCCAACAAGCTCATTTTTATGCAGGATAATGCTCCCTGTCACAAATAAAAATTGATGAAGGAATACTTTGATGAGAAGCAGGTGAGTGTTAGGACATGACTGCCCCAATCTCCTGACCTCAACCCCATAGAAAACTTATAGAGCATTATAAAGTACAGGTTTTCGAGAAAGCAGTTGAGCAACAAAGAGGATTTGATTGTGAATTTCATATCCTAATGAAATTCAATGCTTGGAGATGAGATTTGCCAGAACCTAATCAAGTCAATGCCAAAAAGGGTTGAAAAGGTTATTCAAAATGAAAGAGGACCCATAGATTATTAAATATTTCGAACTATATTACCTATTATAAATAAATTATACCTCTATTATTCTTTATTTAAAGCTGTTCGGTTATGTTTCTATTGATTACTAGTTGCAGGAAATAAGTGAGTCACTTTTTGCACAGATTTTTCCCTAAATCTCATTTATATCCAAAATTATAATTATCAATAGAATACCTTAGGGTGAGTAAACTTTTTTTACTAGGTGGTTGGGAAGGGGTCTTTATATTAGTAAGATTAAAAATTAGTTTGACCCCAAAAACAATAGGTGAAAAATTTTTAAGGGGAAAAAAATCGGGTGAGTCACTTTTATCGAACAGCACTGTACTTCTTTCCCCAAGTTTTGCTTCCTTTGTGTTTACAAGGATGGATTAATAAGTCTGCATCTTAACACAGTTAAAAACTGAATTTTGATTTGAAAAATTAATTTTATAATCTTCCATCTGTTATTAATATTCATTGCTGAATGCATTGATTAAGAAGGTGATTTTCTTGAAGTCCATTTGTTGCACAAACTAAATGCTTTTCTTCAGGAGACTGCAAACTTACTAACATCCACAAAATTAAACCATGAAGTACATAAGTTTAGACAACAAATAAAATTTAATTTGAAATTTTGGCTGATTAAAAGGTATCAAATTACTGCATGGAATGGAGAAAATGCACTTAAAATGTAAATTTTAGACATGATTCCTTAAATTAACAAATACTGAAGGTGATAACATCAAATCTATAATTCAGCTGAGGGGTCTCAGGTTAATGGTTAGAAATCTATTCTCGTTGACCATTAGCAAGTATGATCCCCACTATTCAGTACTCCATATTTGTAGTCTTGTACCAAACTAAGCTAAGCTTAACTAGTACATAAGGAAATTTTAGGTAAGTATATATATATATATATAATATATATATAACGCCAAATTTTCACCCAAATTGCTTTGGAGAAGTAGAAACCTAAGACAATATCTGTTAAAATTGGGGGTTTTCACATTTCAAAAGATGAAAAAAATATCAGTACAAAATAAATTGTTTTTATACAAAGTGAATCAAAAGTCATGCAGCAAAATAACTGCTTAATAGTAAATTAAATGTATTAATTATTTAGATGCAAAAAGAAATTTACAGTGTATTCTGAAGTATTTTCTGATGAAATTGAAAGAGGCACTACAACCATATATATATATATATATATATATATATATATATATGTGTGTGTAAATATATATATATATATATATGTGTGTAAATATATATATATATATATATATATATATATATATATGTATGTATGTATGTAAAAAGAAACAGTTTGAAGGTATGCGATATTTATAGGATAAAGTGCTCAATATCAGAGATAGAGCATATGTAAATATAAAAGTGAACATTGAAGTCAACACTCAGAAGTGACAGACTGTTTCATGTTAAACGCACTTGTCAGGCCACCATGGCTTGATGATTGCAATTAGCATGAAACAGTGTTGGCTTCAATGTTCACTTTTTATTTATATATATATATATATATATATATATATTATTAAAATTTATAAAAGTTAATAGTGGAGTTCAGTTTGCTATATAAATTCATTATAAATTGATTCTCCAACATAAGACAAAAAAAATATGGCCATAAAGCATGATCTCTTAAAATTTAAGAAATAATTGATAGTAATATATGGAAAAAGAACTCCAGGTTATGAATTTTTCTTTTCTTTGTTTTTTTACATTTTAAGAAATCATATATGATGATAATGGGAATTAATTTACATAGCAAACAGCACCCCCACGTTAACGTTTTATAAAATTTATTTATTTATTTTTAAATTTTTTTATTATATTTATGATCTAAAGTGCTACATCTAGTGATATGAAAAAAATAAAAAATGGTCATTTCTGGTCACTCTTGACCCCTTTCTCCAAATGAATTAAGTCTCTCAAGGCAACTGTTATTAAAATTAATCATTTATTTGAAACAGACGTGTGCATAGTGTAATGGTTATTGGCACAGAAAGTGGAATCAGCATGCCAAGTTCAAATTTTGGCCAAGGTCATTGCATTCACTTTCCCCACAAATACATTTTGGAAAGGTATGGATGAAGTTATCTCTTCCTCTCCCAGTTATAATAGGCTCTCTAACCTTGGTTACCAACCAGTCTAGGAAAAGGACAACTCTGAATTAAAAAAAAATTTATAACAGTATTGGATCTAGCACAATCACCTATACACCAAGCCAACTGTGTGGTGAGATTTAATGACTAAACAGCAAAGTCGAATTGGTACTCAACAGTCTGATTAGTCAAGATGATTTTAAACATATCTTGACTCATACTGCTCAAAGTTAACTGATTAATTCGAAACAAATACTATTTTTATTTTACTGATACTATTGTGATTTTGTAAAAATCCCAATTAAGTTAACCCAATTTATTTTACCTGAAATTTGTGAAACTTAAGAACAAAAAGTTACTTAAAAGAGAATAGTTACACAAATTGTTTGGAACAATAATAGATAAAACTGTAAAGTGGTGATTGAATTAGTTAATACATCATTTATTATATTTAGTGACATAAAACCACTCTTCCCAACACTCCAACAAAAAATGGTTAAAAAATATCTCCTAGGTCTTATAAGCAACATTGAAGTATCAAGTATACTAATGTTAACCCAGGTACTTATAGAGTACTAGTACCAGTATCAAGTCCAATTCCCTAATATGCAATCAAAAATAGTACTTTGAGCAACTGAACACCAAGCTAAAGGCAATTATTAAGCAATAGTTAGCAAGAGAGTCTCCCAAGGTATTGGCTATGATTTCTCACAGAGTGCTCTACTCTTGCAGCCTTGTGCCACATTAAGTTGAGTATTAACTGAATAGTGCTAAATGTATGAAAAGTAGACACTATAAAAAAACTAATCCTGAATTGGTTCTTCAAATTATTTATCTTAACACTTGAATATATCAGAATCCTTTAAATTTAGAAAATTTAAATATTTGTTTCACTTTCTGCTGCTCATCCATAAATTTCCACAGTGTTCTTTTATATCGCAGTGAATGTGGAACAATCTCCCACAAAACTGGAGACAATGTGGTGCTACAGAAGGATACTGAGAATTCCATGGATAGAGCAAGTAAGTCTTAAAGAAAATGGCAACAAAAAGAACACTTATGCTCAGAATCAGTAAGAGACACAGCTGAAATGTTTTGGATTCATAATGAGGAGGAGGGCATAGAAAGCTTAACACTCACAGGGTATATTGAGGAAAAGAGAGATAGAGGAAGGTAGTGAGCCATCTACCTGATGAGCTTGTGTGAATGGATGGTGAAACAGTGGGGTAGGGTGAAAGCTTTAGCAAATGGAGAAAAACTGCTAAGTGCTACAAGCAATTGGAAGTTTTGAAGAGCCATGATCAAAAAAAAAAGAAGAAAATGGCTAAATCCAACCAGCAAATTAATTTCTTCCTACATCTTGGTGGCCTAAGTGAGATAATTTTTTATCAACTGATATTTTGCTGTTTTTTTACTTCTTTTAAATACATGTTCATACAAAGGTTTTTCTTGTATAGAGTAAATATATGATTACAACACAGGCAGAAAGTTAGAATCCATCCTCACCAAGCAGTTATTTTATAAATGCATTTCCTTAGTTAGGGATACAAATGAGAAAATTTGATGAGTGAAATATGAAAATAAGTGAAATGGAGAAGAACTTAAAAGCAAAATTTTCTATTCTCGTTAATCAGCACATTTTGCAAAAATTGTAAAAATGAAGATTTTCCAGACCAAACAGTTTTTTTTTTTAAATATCTTCTTGGTTAGGTTGAGTACTTTTTAGCACCCATTTGAGTTAAATATTTTTTTATTTATCATTTTCACCATTCTATAAAAGAACAGTGAAAGAAGGAAAGAAAAAGGATGGTTGTTTTAAATAATAACTAATAGAAAATAACAAGTTGAAATTTTTGTCTCATTAAAATCTCTATCAGTTTAGCATCATTTTCTTTGATATTTCCTTTTTGTTTCTAAAGGGTAAAACAAAACAAATGACTATTCTAAAGCATCAGTGACTGATAACGCCAGATCACCTACACCCTCATGGTACTGAAAAAAAAAAATGAAGTCAGTAAACAAATATAAAAGGGAAATTATTTTCCTTTTGTTAGTTTGTATAAATTGGTTCCACCAATCCACCCAAAGAAATTTTGCAAATGTTATACAACTGACCATCATTAATTAGAATAATTTAGCACATATAAATGTCAATACATAAAAAGAAAATAAATATTATTAATATCTTCGAAAATGAAGGTGTGGGTCATTTATTATAACAATTTTTTATTATTAATTAATGTATTGAAACAAAAAATTCAATTAATATTCCAAACTGATTTGTTTAATATACAGTGAACAGAGTTGTTACAGAAACATTATTCAATAAAATTAATCTGTAGAGACCACCTTAACTTGCTCATCTCTTTAAATTGAAAGATGAGGCTTATGTGTGTTTATATATAAAATTTATTTACTAGTTAGATATGCATGTATATTTCTAAATATTATTGAAAAATAATGAAAAATTGCTTATTAATATTCTCATTCTTACACATCTATACCATTATATCATTAACTTTATATCATTAATGTTTAATTGTTTCACCATTTGCAAAGTGTTAATATCTATTTAACTATTCCATCATTCAAACTCATTTTCACAATAAAATTATCAAATAAACTGTGACACACAAAAAAGGGGGAAACTATAAATTTATATTAACATGAAAGGAAAGCTAAGTGTATTAAAGCAACAAAGAAATAAATAAAACAGATTGTTTCATTAAAACTAGAAAACTAAAACATCATAAGATCATTTTCAGGATACTATGAAATATATTTTCGAAAATTTTATTTTTAAAAAAGGGGAGTGGGGAGGTAAAGGTACTGAAAAATTCTCAGCCTAGCCAAAAAGTCCTTGAAAAAATAAAATAAATAAATAAATAAAAAAATAATCTGATGTTTGGTCATTTGGCCAGATTTTAAGAAGTGGGTCATGCCTGGAACTTTTCAACACTATCATGCATATTCAAAGATTAGAGTAAAATATTCTTAGTTATACCCCCCCCCATGTTTCCTTTCGAGAGAAGCAGAATAAATAACATCTACGCTTTGATCATAAAAAGTAAACAGTTGAAAATTTTGTTTCGATTACTATTTTGTAAATAAAAACAATGCAGCCAATGTTTTTATATTTTCCTTTCATAGAATTAATTTTTTTTTTTTTTTAATTTCATTTCTATAATGAGCTAAACTGGATCTCAGATTGATCTGTATCGACTTTTAAATTCTTCAAATATGAAAATGAAATTACAAAAAAAAAATTACATGAACTGATGAAAACGATTTGAGTTATTACCACCAGAAAATTATATTTAACCTATCTACAAATTCAAACACTTATAGCTTGCACTGACAACAAAACAATTTACTGTTTAGATATTTGATAAGAAAATCAAAACAAATTAAAAACACTGACAAAATAAAAATAATGAAGTTAATATAAACTTTAGAAATAAATTCAGGTTTCTCAGCATATATATATATATATATATATATATATATATATATATATATATAAATGACTGCTCAAAGTAATACAATAACACTTGAAAAGACAAACAATTTTTAATAAAAAGTTTGTAAAAAAATAAATAAATAAAAATTAAGTAACTTTTCTGAAAACAAAACCAGTTTTTCACAAGATAAATGCAAGATATTCCGGAGAATAAAAATCACACAAATTCTATATCAAAAAATGTTTCCTCTTTTTATGGGTAGAGAGCATTATAATAGAAAATTATTTTAATTTTTCCTCTTTATTTTAATGCCTCGATATTCAAGTTGTTATCCAATCAATTTTGAGCACAAAATGCATCTTCATTATAATCCTTATTTACAAACACACAAATGTAGTCATAGTACTTGTATTACGGCAAAATAAAAAAAATGTCTATATTAAAATCCAGGCACCAAATCCTGAAATAAACTGTATTTCTTCATAATTTAAATGCTCCCTTGATTAAACTAAATACAAATTACTAGTTTACTCAATATGAAATACATAACATCATGAATAAAAGAAAAAGAATAACTATAATTCATAATAATTATTTCAAGGATGTTAAACAGATTAGGAAGATAATAAGCAAACAAATATTGAACATATTGAATAGAAAATGAATAATGAAACTCATATTCAAATTTCTACAAAAAGAAATCAGCCTTAATTTCTTTGTTGTTTCCAATTCTAAAAATAATAAATACAACCAAATTCATTCATTATACAATTTCCTGTTTCATCTTTTTATCTGTCCACCCCCACAGAACTGTGCCCAAATCATTTGCAGAAATCAAAAACAAATCATTGTGCTAAGTGAAAAAAAAAAAACTTTAAAAATAATGCTGGTTACATATATACAAAGAATTTAAAACAATATGAATCCATCAAAAGAAAACAAAAAAAATTCTTTTTCACTAAAACCAAACAGCTAGAATTCAACATGGCTGTTGAGATGTACATATGCTACAGATTCCAACATGAACATTGGTAATGATGGTGAAAGATACAAGAAAAACAGTAGGGGTAAACCTGCTTCTACTTTGAGCTGGCCACAAGCCATTGTCGCCGGTTCAAATCCTGCTTGGCCAACATGTTTTGATGCACCTAAAGTCGATTGCAGCACTCGCAATTTGTTCAACTTGTAAACTGAGAAATTTTGCAGCTGGAGAAAGGAGGAATGAGATCAATTTATAGATGAAAATGCAATGTAAATGTATAGACAACAATGTCACAGTAGGAGTGGTTCTCAGGGGAACTGTGGCAAGATGCCCACTGCTGCCAGGACACCAGTGTACAAACTCTCATCATTTTATTTGTATATCAAAAGTGGATGGGCAGTGAATATTTGGATGCTATAACTATCAAAAATAAAATTAAGTAACTTTAAGTGTGTATATATATATATATATATATATATATATATATATATATATATAAAATGGAGAAACAGACAATCTGTGCATGCAAAAGAAAAGTGCATATGTGTGAGAAAGAGAAAGTTCAGGTATGTTAAACATGGAGAGGGTATAAAAGTATTGAAGGAAATGATCAAAGAAAAAGAAGTGTGGTGAAAGAAAGAGGAGTTAAAGGAGGGTTGGGAGGAAAGAGGGAGAAAAGAAAGAGATAAAAGGGGGAAGGAGAGGGAGAAAAGAACCTAAAAAGAGAGTGAGTGGAAAGAAAGAGGAGGGGGGAGAGGGGTAGGGGTAAAAAAGAAAGAAAGATGGAGGTATAGAGAGTGGGAAAGAAGGAGAATATTAAAAGAGGATGGCAGAGAGAGAGAGAGAGAGAGAGAGTGTGAGAGAGGAGTCAAAGGAGGCAAATGGCAGAGAGAGAGAGAGAGAGAAAGAAAGAGGAGTCAAAGGAGGAGGACGGAAGAGAAAAACAAAAGAGAAAAGGTAGAGAGAAAGTGAGAGAGCAGAAAAGTCATAAAGAAAGAGAAAACGAACTAAATAGAGAACCTCCATGAGAGTATTAGAAAGAGAGACATTGAGGAAGTGAAAATCAAACGGAAAATAAAATAGTTGATGAAAGTATCAAAGGAAGATGTATATGTGTGGGGGGGGATATATGAAGTGTATGTACATATGAAAAAGGCAGAATTAAAAGATGAACGTACATGGGGAAATGTGTATTTGTGTGTGCATGCACGCGCAAACATACATAAGAGATTAGACACGTGTACATACACGTATGTATATAAATGTTTACTGATATGCAAGTGCAATAACAAATTTTATAAACCGAGTATACACATAGGAGCCAATTTATGCATGGAAAACCTCACCTTTACAGAAGTTTTTTAAAAAAAGGGTAACTGTAAAAAGTTTATTAACTGGATTATTTTCACAAATATATAATTGCCAAATCAAATTGGTAAGGTAAGTAATTGGAGAAAATAATAGACTGACAGGCAAGTAATACTACCATTAAGAAAGAAACCATAGAGATAATGAAGAATCCTTTACCTTCAATCATACAGTGTGAAAAGTCTTCCAATACACAATCAGTGGCCTGTGCCATCATCATCTTGCAACCCAGTTAGTGTGAACAGAAGCTGCTGCTGGTTTTGCCTCCACCCTTTCTTCTCAATATTTCTTGAGATTTCGATTTTCTTCGTCTTCTCTATGAGAAAAAGGCATATATGCAGGCTCGGTTTACTGGCTGTCAATACATGAAACCCTGACATCTGGACAAATCAGAAATTTTCCCACAGCTGATAAGACCAGACTAAGATAATGCAGAGAGAGTTCAGGGCTGATAACTCAAACCTTCACATACACTCACAACACACATTCAACTCAATAATTGTCATCATCATGCATTTATTTCTCCCTACACCCCTGAAGCTGTTGATGTTTTTTCCCCACTCCCAGTTCAAGCCACAAGCAAGTTATGATGACCAGTGATTGTTTTATGAGTTTTTAAAAAAATAATTTTTTTATTCTCTAATAAGAGATAATAATTTAAGTGATGTCCAAGGAAAGGTTAAACAAATCGAGGGGAAATTTAGATGCAGAAATATAAAATAAAAATACTAAACCTAAAACTCTTCTAAGTGAATGTAGAAGGTTATCATCTGTAAGTAATTGACAAGGAAGGATAAAAAAAACAAAAAAACATATTTTAAGTGAATAAATTACAACCTTTAATGATTAGATGAAACATGTTTATTTTAAGGTTGTTTCCTCCCTCTTATTTCATCTCATTATTTTTGTTGAGAAAATATAGATTGGAGGGAGAGAAGGAAAGAGAGATGGGGAGAAAGAGAGAGGGAAAGAGAGCCACTGGACATTTCCAATTAATTAGGTTGAATTATGATATAAATGTGAATTTCTCACACTGCCAACATTAGTCCTGTAACATATGTAGAGCATCTACATCTGCACTGACAAATGTATAGAAAATAAGACTGTCCTTTAGTGGTCTCTGTAAACCCTAAAAATAAAAGAAACATATTGCTGGCTTGGTTCCCACTCATCTATTGCCCAAAGCAAGATGATGAGAAAGCAAGTAAAGTAATCAACCCCTCACCATTTCAAATCAGGTCTTCAGTTAAACAAGTAAATAGATTATAAACAGAAGACTGGCAAATTGAGTCATTAATATTTCACAGCTTCAGTTATTCATTACACCCGGGTCCACTTCAACATTTATTGCCTCTGAGGAAACGTACAAAATGAGGGGGGGAAAAAAAAAGGTAGTATTAGAAAACTGGTGGTTTGTTGCAAATAACACCTCTTAAAAACAGTTTTTTTTTTTAAATCTATCTCACAGAAGAATTTTATTCTTTTCCACATTCTCACTGCAGGATAATAAAACAAGTAGTGTCCCTCAGAGAAACTGTCTTTAAAACTCATACATTGCTGATACAGCTAAAAACTCTAAGCCAGATCTAGTGATTATAATCAATTTTTTTCAAACATCATCTTACAAATTACCAGAGGATTAAACCCTTTTTAACTCGTGAACAAATTAAAATTGGATTTATTCATTTCCATATATGTGACTCCCAAAAGGATCACACTTTGTGTTCATCTTTTATGTGCCACACCCTTTCAAGATGTGGGCGATCATGGCTTTCCAGAACTTCCTGTTCTGAGTAAGGTTTGTCTGTTTTTGCTACCTCTCCTAATTCCTGTTCTGCCAACCATTTACACAAGCTTATTAGATAGGTTATTCAATGCTTTCATCTGTTCCTCTTGCCTTCAATATGTCCTGTTAGTGTCAAATTCTCCAAGCCCACATTCCTAGAAATTTCAACTATCTCTTTCTGATGTTAACTATAAGTATCCTTTTTGTTTCCATTTTGCTTAAAATTTCCTTGTTATTCCTATATACAGTCCATGGTATCCTCAGCATCCACCAGATGAATCACATTGCTGTTGCCCCAAATCTCTTCTTCATCAGTGATGACATTGTCCAGCATTCACTGCCATATAGGAGGACCAATATCACATAACAGCTCAGCACCCTTTTCTTTGTTTCTAATGAAATTTTCCTGTTTCTTAATACTTTGCTTAGCTTTTGGAAGGAAACTTTTGCTAATCCAATGAACCTTGGAATTTTGGTTTCACATTTTCTGCCATCTGTTAAAACATTTCCTAGATATTTAAATTTTTTCACTTGCTTGGTTTTAGTAACTCCAATTCGTAGTTTGTATCTTGGGCTGTTCTGCTTGCATACATTCTCTCTTACAATTGATGTTTAGTCCTTTCAGCTCACTTTCCTTTACTACTTTCTGTAGTTTCCTTTCTATATCTGCTATCAACACAGTGTCATCTGCATACCCTAAATTATGGCTGCCAATAATGAATCCTGGTAGGACTTCTAATTCTCTCAGGATTGTTTCACTGTAATGGTTGTATAAGTCTGGTGAGAAGACACATCCTTGTCTTATTCTATTTTTGTGTATTTACTGAATCTATTAATGTTTTTATTTTTTTATTTTTCTCCCTCTCTCACACACACACACACACACACACACACACAATATTTGTATATCTAATTAAAAGAAAAAAATCATTTGTATGGGCTATTTGCAAGTAAGAACATTAAACCCAAAGTATATTGTTTGTTTAATCTTCATGCTCACAAAAAAAAAAGTGTGTCAAAAGGACAGTTACTTCTATAATAAATTATTTGGTTTTTTTAAAAAAAATTTCTTTTAATTCTTTCAAAACTTAATAACTGTTTCTCCGATTTTGTTAAACATTTTAATAAATATAACAATAACAATGTAGTTATTTCCTTAAAATTTGTTTTTACAAATATTTGTAGTTATTTTTCCTTTTAAAACCCAAGAAAGAATTAAGAACAAAAATGTTTACATAAAAAAAAAAAAAAAGAAAACTTGTTCTTCGATTTTCTTAGAATATGTTGGCTAGTCTATTTTTAAATATTTTAAAACTTTAAGAAATTATGTAGCAAACAAGATGAAAGTTGGAAGGTCACAGATCAGTCATGGCCACCAAGATCCAATGCTAAAGTGGAAATGGGGAAGATAGACACTAGTTGATATCAAAATTGGAAGAGGAGAGAGAGATGAAGATTAAACCAATAATTTTAACAAATTCATTTCCTTTAAGACATACACAATTTACAATTTATTCTAAACAACTTGTAACCTTGTTTTATGGATATGAAAGTAAAGTAAATGCTGTCACATTACATACCATACAATTTAGAAATAAAGAAAATTTTTTTTTCCAAAAACACCATTCTATGATCAACTGGCTTGTCTACTCTGAAGCTTACCATCACAAAGCGATTCTCCTGGATAAATAATTGCATCATCTATCTTCAATGCTTTACCATTGTAAAAGACATTTAAATTTTGGAATGCAAATAAGAACAGATTTTCTCTTCTGGAACAGATTGCCAATAAGGTCATATAGATGCCTGTTACCAGCATAGATGCTGAACGTTCATTTTCTCAGTATAAGCATTTACTCAATAAACAATGTGAAAGTCTTACCCCTGAGAACACCAAGCAACTCACAAGGTTGTATGACAATGGAGATTTAGAGAAGAGATTAGAAATTTCCCAAATTAAGAAATTAGCAATTTTAAATTTGAGCAGTATTTCAACTTGGGAAAAGTTGTTTTATTTAAATTTTGAATTAATATGTCTACTTTGTTTTTTGATATTTTGTTACAAAGATTCAGTTATTATGGTTTAATGTTTACTGCTTTGTAAAATTTTAATCAAAATGTTTGACTTTATTCAGATATTTATTATTGAGATTTAAGTTATTTGCTGCTGATACTTTAAATGTTATTTTTATATTATGAATCAATAACTATAAATCAGTCTAAATCCTTTTACTTAAAAAAACAAAAACAATTTGAGTGTTTTTTGAATGTGTTCTTAAAGAAGGAAGCTCTGATTAAAAGTTCTCCCTCAAGGATAATTAGGCACTGTAACATTCCATTGTGTTATTGTCTAGTCATTTTACAGTTTTTATTTTTACATATAATTTATTTTTGGACTTGGGAGTTTAACATTTTTTTTTTAAATTGTAGATATTTGCTATTTCTTTATATGCAATAAAACTTTGAATTCTGTTTTTGTTTTCAGTTTTTATAATAATTATATGTATTGCAATTTTCTCATAAAATACTATGAAATGGGAAAAATGAAATTTCCCAAAAGTAAAAACAAAAAACAAATGGAATTTACCAAAAGTGGAAATGGAATCAAGGAAAATTTGAAACGGAAAAATGGGGTCCCTATAAACATTGCCGAGGGAGTCAAAAGTGTATACAGTAATAGCAGTGTCAAGGGAATAAGCATCCTTTTCACACACTGTTTTTAGGCAGACTCAAAGTTTAAACATTTTTTTCTTTAATAAGGTTCTATAAATAATTTATATTATGAATGAATTTAAAATATCTTACTGCAAAGGCAATAAATAAATTGCCTTTGAATTATGTATGAGATTAAGTTAAAAGTCAACAAAAACTCTAGAATCAATTTATATAAACTGTGTCTAGAGATTATATGCAAAAGAGGTATTGTCAAATATTTTACGTAAAATTCATAGATATGTGTTATCCAATGAAATAATTTGTACTATTATGTATAGCGAGTAAGCATGAAAGCAATTAAGTCCTAATTTTCAATTTCAGATTGATATTTAGTATTTTTTCAGTAATTATAGCAATTTGCAGTGTCAAGAGATTATTTGCAAGAACTAGAATTTAGTATTATGGCTCGTAAAAAAGAACTAACAATGAATGAAAAGAACTATATAATCAAAGAAATTAGCAAAGGAAAGTCTTCGCTTCAAATTTCTAAGGATTTGAAAAGGGATCATCGAACAATCAAGAAAATATGTCAAATGGGAATTCAACCAAGGAAAAAAAAAGTCTCGGGCTGAATTCAGGAATTTAACAAAGCGAGATCTATCACATATCTGAAGAGAATTAATAAGAAACCCAAATGTGTCAAGTGCGTTCATATTTGAGGCCGCTGGAGCTCCTATGGTGTCAAGGGAAACAAGGTGTAAAGCATTAAGGAAGTTTGCTGATGTAAAAAATCAAATAAAGAAACGCATTTTAACAAAAAAACATAAGGAAAGAAGATTGCAGTGGGCAAAAAAAATACATGAAAACTGATTTCAGTAAAGTGCTTTTTACAGACGAATCAAGGATGGGCCCGATGGATGGGCTCGAGGATGGGTTTGCAAGCAAAAAAAAAATTTTTAAACACCAACAAGGTGGCGGTGGGATCATGATATGGGCTGGGATTATTGGTAATGAGCTCGTGGGTTTATTTAAACTGAAAGACAGGGTTAAAATGAATTCCAAAAGTTACTGTGATTTTCTAGAGCAATATTTCTTTGAATGGCTTGATAACCAGTCTTTAGCCAAGCGCAGATCTATGATCTTTATGCAAGACAACGCACCAAGACATGCATCAAAGTTTACTAAATCCTGGTTGAAAGAAAAGGGATTTGTTGAAGATTCTCTTATGGACTGGCCTTCAAATAGCTGTGACTTGAATCACATTGAGAACCTGTGGAGCATCCTCAAGAGAGATATTTATTCTAATGAAAGGCAATTCAACAGCAAGTGTGACCTCTGGGAGGCAGTTAAAGTTGCTGCAAACAACTTACCAGCCGCTAAAATTGC
Source organism: Acanthosepion esculentum (assembly GCA_964036315.1). Classification (NCBI taxonomy): domain Eukaryota; kingdom Metazoa; phylum Mollusca; class Cephalopoda; order Sepiida; family Sepiidae; genus Acanthosepion; species Acanthosepion esculentum. The sequence continues at coordinate 124,615,572 of OZ038484.1, read as the reverse complement.
AAATCTAACATCAGATGTTGACAATAGGCTTCTAAGAGTTATTGAAAAGAAAGGAGCATTTGTGCAATAAATTTTAGGAGGTTCTTATTTTTTGTTAATATATATTTTTAAAATAAAATGTTTTTTTAATGTTTTTCCTTTAAGAAATTGACGAATTTGTTCTAAAATCTTTTGATATTATTTTTACATTAGTTTTACAAGGTATAATAATGTAAAAGTATCAAAATAAATAGTTGCAAATAAACTACTGACAGTCAAATTAGTATGTTTTGTTAACTTAGTACAATTTTTTCCAACCAAAAACAATAGTTTTCTCTATCACTATATATCCAAGTTAATAATATTGAGTAGAATCTAAATAACATCATAATAGGACTTTTAACATTAAAGCGCAACTCTTTATACCAGTTCATAACTTCTAGACGCAGTTTATACTTCAGAACAAAAAAAATCACAAGACTAATTGTTAATATAGTATTGTGAGTAGACTACTGAATATTTCACACAAGTCAAATACCACCAGAAAAATAAAAAGTCTTTTGTTATCCCTATCAGCCCTTAAGAAATTTAAATTGTTAAATCCCTGTAATCCTGACTGAACTGTTGGAAAATCTGAAAATGCTATGTTAGTTCAATTAAATTGATATCTCTAAAAAAAACGGTTGAAAATTAAGTATTACAGGTTAATTTTATATGAAAGTAAATTGATTTCTCTTTCAAACAGATACCAAATTTAGCCTCTTTGGTATTACTGGTTATGAGATATGGTTTTGGAAATCTACAACTTTAAACAAAGTTGTTGATTTCCAAACAGTTGCAGATTTCCAGCACCTCCAGGTATGTTCAAGCCCCCCAGACTGTAAACATGGGAAAATTGGGGATGACTACCCTTAAAGGGTTAAAGATTATAACAAAGAAAGAATTGGATGATAACCAAATTATGTAAATGGAAAACTTGATTTTTGTTTTACTATATGATTATCAATAAATATAGTTCTAATTTTAAAATAAGAAATTAAAAAAAAGAAAATTCCATGTAATTTTTTATGGAAGAAGTGGGCGAGTTCATTTCTAATGAAAAAGAAATGTCCCAAGGCAATGGAAAGAGATTTGGCAAAAGTAGAAACCTAACTGGAGATTCTATGCTGACTGGCAATCAAACAAGAGCTGTAAAACCATGGGAAAAGATACAAGATACTCTTGAAAAATCTGTGAGAAAAAAAAATTCAAGAAGGAGGGAAAAAAAATTTTTGTTTGTTTGTGTTCAAAGGTCAACAATCAGAATCTTAAGACCCTATTCCCTTCGGATGTGTACTATTGCCAACAAATACGAACAAAGAAGGAAAAAAAAAGAAGACTGAAGTAAAAAAAAAAAAAAAGTCAAATGAAAAAAAATAAATGGAAAGAAGGCATGAAAAAAGAGAGAGAGGGGGAGGGGAAAAATCTTTAAAAAAAATAACTATATTTTAATAACTGACACTGAATTCTTGTTGGTCAATAGTTCAAATTTGTTTTCTTTATTAATCTATTTATATAGTTTTTTTATGGCAAAGGAAATACTCTTTTCTTAGACAAAGTGTAATTCAAAATTCTCCACCTAAAAAGGAAATGAAGCAATGAACAGTGAAAATAATTACTAATTTCCAAAAAGCTTGGTTCTAAATTCCAAATTTTGAACTTTATCTTGACTGAATAATTAGCCCTATACAATTTCCCTGTACATTTAAGTACTCAGAAGATCTGTTTGATCCACAGGGATTTAATCAACTGGTTGCTGATTTATGTATGCATACTTCTTATATTTCTTCTGAACATACAGTGCTAAAACGTATAGCAACATACCTTTGGGATTAACAAAATATTGGGTAAAGTGTAATCAATAGGAAATCCGGAATTTATATATATATATATATATATATATATATATATATATACACACACACACACACAGGGTGTCCATAAAGTTCATGTGCACTTTAAAAAAATTTATAACTTTATTTGTATTTGCGATAGAAATAATTTGTAAAAAGGATTAGAAAGAAGTAAATCTATATTTTTTAAGGTTTTATTGAAATTTTATTTAAGTTTCCACATGTCCTCCATTAGCAATACAAAGGGTAATATGATTTTGCAGTTCACGGAAAACATTTGCCAACTGATTTACAGTAATGCCTGAAATCACATTAGTTATTTTAGCTATACTTAAAACTAGGTACATTAAACTTTATAACATTTTTTACAGATTATTTCTATCGCAAATACAAATAAAGTTATAAATTTTTTAAAGTGCACACAAACTTTAGGGACATCCTGTGTATGTGTTATATATATATATATATATATATATATATATATATATATATATATATATCTCACTTGAGGATTAGTAGGGATAATTCCAAGGAGGATATAAATCCAAAGAGTTCAATGTAAGAACAGAGCAATATAATAATGAATTCATAATCCATTCGGTCAGGTGATAATTTATTTCGTGGACTTCAGATGTCCATCTCTTCAGACCAGATTTTACAAAAGTAAATAGAGTTTAATTTATTCAGACACAAGGAAAAGAAAAAAAGGAAGAGAGAGAAAAAGAAAAAAATTTTAATATTAAAAGGGGAAAGAAAAAAAGGGGGGAGAAAGATTTCAAAATAAGTTGTTTTTTTTTTTTAGGGAGAAGAGAAAGACAGACATGGGGTGTGTAAAGGGAAAGAGAGTAAGAGAGAGAAAGAAAAGATTTAATCCAGTCAACAGGGTGACCCATAAAATCCTTTCTTCCCTCCACCCCGGACTTGACAAGTTTAAAAAATAAGGTGGGGGAAGAGAGTAATCATATTACAAATAGATACATTGAAACTGCTTAGTCATTTTAAGCAGCAAAACCATCATCATTGCATTATAACCGTCACAATTACAAATTGATAATAAATATTAATAATATTATTAAAATATTTGACACCAATATAAATGAATAACATCATTTTTAAAAAATGAAATTCTAAAAAAAAAAAAAAAAGGAAAAAAATTTTGATTAAATTAATAAAGAGACAAGTAAAGGACTATTTTAAGTAACTAAAAACTTACTTATATATATATATATATATATATATATATATATATATATATATATATATATATCTCCATACACACATACATATGATTATATGTTGATAATAAAAATAATAAAATTAAAGCAAAATTATAGATAAAGAAAAGAAAATTAATTCATACTTTAAGATTATAATCAATGTAGGCAAGAAAACCACATAAAGGATCATAAATGTAAAAAAGTACATAAAGGATCATAAATGTAAAAAAATACTGTACACATGCATGTTAGTACCCATAAAAATGTCCAACACTTCAAGTATAAAATTCTCCAGAATTAATGTTATTAGGGAATTTTAAAACAGTTCTTATTTCTACACTTGATGATAAGCCCATTCTGTTGGTTCAATAATTCATCAGTATTTCTATATTTGACCATTAAAATTTTTCTTTAATGCATTGATTACATCTGTCCCTGAAGTTGTTGGGAGTCTGTGATGATCCATTTTATTTGTGGGGTGAAGCCTCCATCTTTAAGACTCTCTCTCTCACACACAGTGTGTGTGTGTGTGTGTGTGTGTGTGTGTGAAAGAGAGAGAGATAATTGTTCTTCCAAGATGACCACTTTCAATGAAATTATGGGAGTGGCTGAATGGTGTCTCACTTGACAGCATCTCAAATGTAGACGAGGAGATTCTAATCAGAAGAGTGAGAATATCAAGACAAACGGGGCAGCTTATGATGATCCCAAATGAAGACTTTGCCGTTTTGAAAATCCCAAACAGCAAAGTGCAAATGCATTTTGGCTTTAAATAACCAACAAAGGGTTAATAACCCATAAAAAAAAAGAAAATTTAATCAAGACACCCTCCCCTCAACCCAAACATTTTTGCGATTTTCTAAATACTGACCAGGCTTGACACTGCTTAACATCAGTGATCAAACAAGGACCGGTGTTTTAGGCATGATTTGACCATAAGCAAGTGGATAAATACATGAGGCCATTGTCCTAGTTAGGCTATTTGTTCAATCAATATAAAATGGCCAAAGACTTCCCAAACAGTACTTGCATACTAAGTAGATATTGTGTTTAACAGTTGTTACAGGTCAGATGGATATCTCCAATCCATAATTAATATTAAACAACCATTATATTAATTGGATTTTTAAAAAATGTCTAAAAATAACTTACAGGTCATTTGGATCATTGGATACCAGAATATATTAAAATATAGGACCAGAAAGTCTGTATTTCAATGATTTAAATATTGGCTAATATATTACATAAAAGAGAAACTCAAGAAATTAACCTCCTGTGGTTACATACATGACTAGGTATTTACTATGTCTCCTCACTAAGACAAGTTGTGACACAAAGTCAGTTTTTAAGGTGGGGACCTGAGCACGTACACCCAGGCCAGGAACAAAAGTTGCCCTCAGTCCCTGCAACTGTCAGTTGCGCTGACCTCGGTGCAGGCACTGATCCCCCTCTCTGGTGTAATGAGAGGGTGCAGCCTCGGGCAGCTGTCCCCAGGGCTGGGCTCCTCTCAGTATAATTTTCCTCAGTTGCGACTCTGTCTTTTGACGGAGTTGCCCCTAAGTGCACTGCCCAGAGACGCAACTGAGAGATGATAAATAATGTGTTACAAACTACTCGAGAGTAGTTTACACACTAAACATGAAAATCATAGCCAAAGTTTATCTAAGATTAAGGGACACAGCTAAAATAAGATGAAATGACATGAAACAAGATATAAAAAGATTATTGGTAATTAGAGCTTATAAACAGGTTTTGACAATTTCTTTCTTTTGCCATGAAATACTTGTAAAATCCTGTGAATATTACAGTATAAATCTAGGAATATATTCAGCAGTTTGTTCATGACAATTGATGTGCCAATAATCAGGATTGAGGATTTATAATTAAGTTTTCATTTTAAATTTTGTTGAAAGGACCTGCCTCTTTACTCGAAGGACTGATAATAAAACCAGTTTCAAATTGACTAATTACTTGTAAAATTTGTAATATTTTGCTGATGGAAATAACAACATTGGAATCCATTTGAAAGTGAAGCCAGATATTTTGATCAGTACATTCTCTTACCATTCTTGGATGATATATAGATATAGTATATTTTTGTAAATCAAAGAAGACCCCTTTGCTCGGATTTGAAATCAGGATGACTTTCTTTTTTTTTAACTAAGTTGTTTGTTTGGTGACAGGAATAATAAACATGATACCAGGATTAGAATAAAAACTGGTGATCTGAAATTTCACAGTCCACCACTGACCTATGCCAGCAAGTGCAGACTGCCAGTAACTAAGATTTCAGATATTATCTTAAAGCTACTTGACACTTTAAGGTTGAGTTTTGTAGGTATTCACATACTTATATAGGATGTACAGTGTATCAACCATACACATCAGCTATGTGTATATAAAGCATTACTTTAAAATACATCCTTTTATGAGGTCTGTCAAGATAACCTCTAGCTAATTGGAATATCTTGATGAATAGATTTATGGTCTTCACATGACCTGGCAACCAATCAAAGAGGGCCTTACTATGCATGCATGGACTATCTCCTATGAGGTTACTCATTTGACGATGGTGACCCTTGTGTTCGCAATGACCAAACAAGTAGATTTAGTCTTGTGCAGGGGTTTATTTTGTTGTCATTTTGCAAAACACTGATCATGCAGATCAGTCAGTACCTGACAGTCCATATTTGGTTTCCTGCAATATCTTGCTTTTCCCATTGGAAAAAAGGAGATTTCTGATAGTGGATGAGATTAAGGAGAATGTAATGAAAAACACAACAGAAATCCGAAAAGAGAATTTTACAGACTGTTTAGAAAAGTGAGGGTGATGCTATAATAAGTAAACTTGCAAAGGAAGTTATTTTGAAGGGGACGAAAATGTCATTGCACTAGGTAGGGTAATTTGCTTTCCTTTTTTTGTTTTAATCAATATTAAACGGCCGGATAGTTTCTGTACAGACCTTGTAAAGCAACTTAATTTATTTTAGACAGTATGTGTTAGAGCTTTTTTTTGACATTTCAATCAACATGTTCTTTGATCCCCCTGGGGAAACATATCTGAAATATGTTAACACTAATCAGGCAAAAAAAAGAAAAAAATGCTGGGACAAGGTAACATTGAATGACTACTGGATAAACAGACACCTAAAAAAGTTTTTTAAAAAAAAAAAAAAGTGAAAAAAGGGGATGTGCTAAAAATAATTATGTGTGTCATAATAATCTGAGAAATCTGAAATTATTTATTATGGAGATGAAACACTAAAAGTAAATTGTTATATTTTTTCTTAATATATATGAGAGAATCTGAAAACAACTTGAAATTTGAGGTGATGTGCCCACAAATATCCGAAATATATATGATAAATTATTGATATACTATATTCAACAAAGTAAGGAAAAATGGAATATGTTGGATGTTGAAAACATTTAATTCAAAAGTTTATTTATCTAATTGTTAGGGTTTATTTATGGACACATGGCTGAGTGGTTAAAACATTTGCTTTCTTACCAGAAGACCCAGGTTCAAATCTCACCATGGTTGATTTGTCAGGAAGGTGATTTCTTGATGTTATCGGTCTGGAGATGTGATCACAGCATGTGACATCTTTGGAATGTGCTTGAAAACCATACCACAGGTTGACCCAAGCCTTGTCAGTGAAATTGGGTAGACATAACCCTTCGGGAGCTGTCTATGGCTGTGCTAGCACAAAGTCACAAACCATCATGACAGAGGGTTTGAGCGTGCTGGCCTTGTTCAGATTGTTGATCATGCTAGATGACATGATTCTCTCCCAGAAACTATAACTAAGGTCTGCTCAGCATAGTTGCAGTAAAAACCACAGGTGGGCTCTGTGGGTGTTGAACAAACACAAAAATGCACTTGAGCAAGCATCTGCAATAGGGATTAACTAGCCAGCCGAGTAGACGAGTATCCTCGAATACAAGTGGCCAGCCATTAACGTTAACATTATTAATAAGTTTATTGAAGTATTATTTAAGTGTCATGTTGACATGGTGCAAACATTTCCACAGAGGTTTCATTTATGCTTTGAAAAAAGAAGCAAAATATTAACACTTAAATAAAAATGTTTGCATCCAACAAGTTTTCACACACATACACATACAATGATATATGATATATTAGCAATGATATGCAAGTTCCTTTTTTTTTTTGCTATGCAGTCATTTGGGGGGGTTGTATCTGCTGTAATTAGTACAATTGTTAAAATTAAAGCAATTTGATTTGTTTAAATGTTTTGGCAGTCATTTATTTCATAAATCATTGGTAAGACTGATAGCATTGTAATCAAAACATTGTCAATTTGTTTTTAATCATAAAATGTTTGCTGGTTTTTGTGGGTTTTTTTGAAAACTCAATAAAAATATATAAATCAATTATTAAACAAAAAACAGCGTATTTTGTTTTCCTGAACAAAACCTTAAAAATAAATGTGTGTTAGACTTTCAAAATACTATTTAAAATGCCAACATTGTTTACTTCCCTTTACTCACAAGCTGTGATCTAAATGCTCAGGTTGTTACTATATTTGGAACAAGCAAATAGCTTTATTTAAATAACTAAACATTTTCATTATAAAAGCCAACAGCAAAACAATCACTTATTTATAAAGATCATAAAAAGACCAAATTGAAAATGAAGAAAATATCTGTTTTAAAAAATTTAATACTTAAAGCTGTTTATGCAAATTTCCATTAAACTAGAATCTGTAAGTTGGTCAGGATATAAGACACATGCAGGTAGAAATAAATTGTAAAATGGTTTTTATTTTATACAAATACACAGAGAGACAAGTGACTTTATATTCTCTGCATTTTGAGCAGCTAATTACAAACTTTGTGTTTCATATATCAGATATGTTGCTAGTTAAGATTTAGAATATATTATCACTCAGATTATCATTAAAAATAAATATACTATTTAAGGGAAAAAGTTAATTGCTTATTAATTATATTAGTACATAAAGATACTATTATAAGTGTTAGAAATATTAGTTGTCATTTAAAATTCTACTAAACTATCCCTGTATATACAGATAACACTTAATGAAGCAAAAAAAAAGTCAGCTGGACATTTTCTATTTTACTCAAACCTGATCCACAACTTATTTGTGCATTTCTAAATTATAATAAACCCATAAAATGTAAACAAAAGCAGCATATCTACTGCTCCAGAGAAAAGAATGTCTCTGATTTTCATTACATTACTTTTGTCAAACAAAGGAAAACAGGTGGTCTATTGCTTAAAATCTCCTTCAGGCCTTACAACTGACCTGTTAAACAAGACAATTTTTATTCTACCTATCACTGCACAGACAGATTGAAACAGCCTTACAACTACCTTAAGAATAATAATTCATATTTTATATTACAGTGTTGTTATAAATAGGAACTGTATATTTTATTCCACTCACAATGAAAGTTATTATTTACCTTGGTGTGAAATTAAAGTTCCTTCTAAATTAATCTGTGGTAAAGATATTCACCTGCTTGACACAAACCTACAATTTTTTTTTTTTTTTTTTTTTTTTACATCAAACAATCTGCTACTCTACAATCAACCCAAACTTACAAGTATATCCAATGTCTATAGAATTTACATCACTGATACTCATTAAAATGTTTTTGTTGCATTAACATACCCAAAATAAAGCCCAGGTTACTTCCCTTTCACAGGTAACAGCTCTCATTTAATAAAGATTTTATGAGCTAGCTTCCAATGAGAATGTCTCACAATAGATAAATAATTAGCAAAGTAATCAAACAGAAGATAACTCGTGTAGTGAAGTAGATTCTCATTAAGTACAACAGTCTTGTGCCAGACTAATATTTAACATTTATCAGTCTATTTGCATTCTCATTATATTTCAATTTTTGGGAATAGATATATCAAATGAAAGAGAATGTAAGCTAATTTGGCTTAACTTTCAAAATAGAAATATTTAATATAAGACAGCATTAATTCTGCAATTGAAAACAACATTCATTTTGTTTTATTGAAATTAATTTGCTATTCATTTCTAATTGTTTGCCTTACTTCCTTAATATTTATCACATTTTAGCTTTGTGTGTGAAACAGGAAAAAGTCGACTTAATATACAAGTATCAAGTAGGAAGGATCCACACAGAGAAAATATTATCTAAAACTGTACATAGAAATTAACAATCAGAAAATCCAAGACAAAAAGTAATCTCACAGGAAATATAGACCATTGCCTGACAGTTATGAGTGAAACCTTTTTGGAAAGGTTTATCTTCAATAGTACTTCTTGGAACACTTGGTAGAGAATGTTAATATTTTGTTCAAGATTATTCTTATTCCAACTATGAATACCTCTGTCATCAGCATAGCACTACCCCCACCATCAGTACACTCTTTGGAAGTGGTATGGAATGCTTAAATGATCAGGGCCCATCTCTTCACATCTTCTATAGAGCATAGTTTAATAAATAAATTGGGACTCATTTCTTCCTTGTTGTACTCCTGAGAAGGTTTGAATTGATTCAGTATTGAAATCATCACCAGATATGTACAGCTTTATGGGCCAATATAGTTCTTTTATCACTGTCTTATATAGTCTGGTGCTCCTGCTGTACATCTTGAGGTGCTTGACAAAATCCAGAGACGAATATGCAAGATGATAGGTCCTGATTTGGCATCTGGTCTACAATCGCTACCCCACAGATGTGCTGTAGCCACTCTCTGCCTCTTCTACAAATATTTTCACGGCAACTGTTCCGATGAGCTACTTTCACTGGTTCCCGGTGTGACGTCCTACATGTGGCAGCTGCTGATCCAGGGCCTTGTCCTGGTAGCGGCGCCACTTGAGACACTGACCCCGAGTGGGTGGTGTGATTCACGACACAGTATGTGAGTCAGTCTAACCCTGGGACACCTACAGAAGTCCTGATCACAACAACAGATGTGACACTCTAACCCTGCTGGTTACTACATCATCGGATGTGAGATTCTAACTCTTGTCTTGGTCACGGATGATGTCTGGTTAGATACGGCATTAGCTTTGTCATCCCCAGTTCGCCTCCAATGTCTGGTTACCGAAGCAACTACTTTGATCTCGGTCCAACCTACCCACATTGTGATTTGATCTTAGGTTGTCGAGATCAATCGGACTTCACTGAACTGTTCTTGGCTAGAAGTCTAAGTCGAAAGGCGTGGAATTCGTGGTCACCTGCTGCGAGGCTTATTCTCAAACTCTCAACTCGTAGCTGCAACTGCAACTGTCGAAATTGTGTCTGAAGAACTGCCTGAACGCCCGGGGATGTTCATTTATATGGACGTCGACCAAAACCTGGTGTGGGGCCGGATACAGTCTGGGTTCTTCGATAATTTTCAAATCCCCAATAAGGATGTTCTTTATTTTCGAACAGGAAAATTTATCACTTTCCATTTTTGGAAATCTATCGCTCATTGTTTAGAGGGGTTCTCCCCCTTTCGTGAGGAGATGTCAGAGGAGAATTACCCTCCTAAGACTCTTCCTCTTCATACCGGTACCTCATACCAAACCCTTCGAGAGGCATCAACAACAATTCCCTTCCTTCTCATATCTTCACCTTCTGTGAGGAGAGGTCGGAGGAGAATTATCCCCTTAGGCTTATCCTTCCTCACATTGGTACCTCACACCAACCTCCTTGTGGGTGTCAACAAGTTTCTCCTTCTTTACCATATTTCTCACCTCTACCTACCACTTCATGCTACCCTGGTGTGGTTGTGGCTTAGGCTGGTATTAGCTTACATTGACACTCCGAAGGAAAAGAAAAGAAAGAAAAAGGAATTATCTCCTCTGAATTCTTTCCCGTGGTCATTCAAAATCTTTATGAATCCCACATTGCCATAATTAAAAAAAATTCTTTTTCATTATCGGTCAAAATACTTTTAGACCTCACAGAGTGGGATCGTTAAATTCTTTTATCTTACTTTAGACACACCTGTCCTATTTCAGCGTCCTCATTGCTGACTCTTTAATGATCGCAGTCAATGCGCTAACTTGTTTTGGCCATTCTCATTTGAGACCAAATGCCTTTATCGTAACCAGATGTCGACTTCTGGTGACAGAAATCCTTCATCGTATACACAGTTTTTGTTCATATCAATGTTTTTGTTTCGCTTAATTCCGTCTTTCTTGTTAACCGAATTCCGTTGACCCTCTTGCAGTTGACCGACATTCGAAATTTCGAGTGTCAGCTATGCGTGTGGTCAAAACCGTTGTTCTTATCAGGATATTAATTAATGTTGACAGACCTGAGATCCGTCTTCCTACGACTTTCCGCTTTACCGCATCACAAATGAAAACAAATAAAATAAAAAAATCTTTTACCCATTCTTTGTTTGTAAAAAGAAACAAATAATGTCGCTCAGTATGTCTTTCAATCTATCTATTGCTTTAAGTAATTCCCGTTATTAAATTCTGTGGATAATTAATTAATCAATTAACCACCAGCTAAATAGTGTCACACTGGACTACATGAAATTAAACGAGCTACCAGGCTAGAATCTCGGTTCCACCCTTTCACTGTCAAAATGGTTAAATGTAACTGTCTCTTCTTCCCTAACAGCTTCTTCTCCCACACTTCCCATCTGTGGAACTCCCTTCCTCTTACTTGCTTCCACAATGACTATAATCTTCAAATATTCAAGTGTAATGTAAATCAACATCTGATACCCAGAGCTGGTTCCCTTGTCCTCCTCTGTATCCTTTCCTCAAACATGCCTCTTTACTCTTGTTCTCAATCCTCTGTAACCCCTTGCGTGCTAGTGGCACTCCCACCCTGCTTGGGGTGAATTGTCTTAAAAAAAAAAATAAAATGTGTACATTCAGTGGAATCAGAGCTTGGAATGTGGTTTCTAATGAATGAGAAATGGAAATCTCTATTGATATGGTCATACGCTGCTGTGAAGTCAACATAGCAGTTATACAATTTTCTACTGAGATATACAATTTCCTGATTTTTATTTATTTTTTTTATCGCATATATGCCATCATTACACCCCTTAGCAAACTTTAACTCACACCATTTTTAACCTTTCTAGAAGTTATAAATTACTTCCTTCTTAATGTATAGAATATATTATATTTGGGTAGCAATCAGCCAGAGTTGCCAGATGGGGATATTTATAAAATAAGCTATATTAACTTGGGTTACTTCTTTGAGCCATGCCCTTTTACAACATTGGCCATCGTGGCTCTCTACAATTTCCTGTCTTTTGTAGATCTTAATAAATTTATTCTTTTTGTTATCTCTCCTAAACCTTGTTCTGCCATTCATTTACTGAAGCTTGCTAGATAGGTTATGCATTGTTTTTCTCTGTACTTCAATATGTCCTGTAAGTATCAAATTTTCCAAGCTCTCTTTCCTCATTATATAGCCTACAAATTTTAACTATCTCTTCCTTATGCTAAGTATAAGTGTCCTTTTTGCTTCCATTGTCTCCATAACTTTGTTACTGCTCACATGTCTGGTCCATGATATTCTCAAAACCCTTCTATAGAACCACATTTCTGTTGCTTCAAGTAGCTTCTTCATCTTTGAAAACATTGTCCAGAATTCACTACCATATAGCAGGACTGACATTACATAACAGTTCAATACACTTTGTTGTTTTTAAAAAAGATTCCCTGTTTCTTAATACTTTGCTTAGCTTTTGGAAGGCACATTCATTATTCCAGTGCACCTTCAGATTTCAGTGTCATACTTTCCATCCTCTGTTAAAACATGACTTAAATATTTAAATTGTTGTAATTGTTTGATTTTGGTATCTCCAATTTGTAATTTGCATGTTGAGCTATTCATTTTGCTGATAACCAAGCTTTCTGTGTTTTATTCATGATAAAAAAAGTCAACATTGCCCAATTCACTAGTTTTAGCTCAACCTGGTAGCTTTATAAACAGTAACCTGGTACCAACAGTAATATATAACCAGAAATAAGACTTTCTTAAAGAAAGCAGAAGGAAAAAGAAATGATTAATAGCCTACATTACATATTATAGATTAACTTTATGGGCACATGTTAATTTGCTTCTGCCACCAACATTTTTGCTTGAATCTGATAATACAATGAATATTTTAAATGTTTTTTTTTTACCAGGTGCAATCTTCAAGAAACATGCTCTTGTGCCAGACAAAGTTATGCATAGTCTGTTTTTAAAGAAATGCAAAAATTTCCTACAACACAAGAAAAGGAAATATACTCTTTCATATCCATAACCAAACAAAATTTTTTTACTTTTAAAAAAAAATTTTTTTTTTAGTCAAGCCAAGGACTTTACAGTACCACTTTGGTGGAGTGTATAAAATACAGAGAATATAAATGTGAGGATGCTGAGCAGTTCTCAGTCTGACCAACAAACCTTTTTGGAAAAAAATTTTTTAAATTTTGATCTTTGTTCAGAAACCCAATGATGACATTGTAGGCAAACAATTAAATGTAGCCTAATAATTCACAACAATGCAAGTAATAATACACCAGTAGACGAAATAGTCAATAACTGGAAGGCATTTTATAGGACGGACATAGTTAAACAAACAAGGACTTATTAATAACAACTATTGTAACTATTTTCCCTGTTTTTCAATTATGAATTAATCCTATGTGGAATAGAATTTGTGAGTGTCAACAATGTGCAAGTGTGTGCGTGTGTGTGTGTGTGTGTGAAAAAGAGAGAGGATTCACTTCATGCTACTTGCCCCTCTCTCTCTCCCCATAGTAATGTTACAGGAAAAGATTTGGTCTGTCCTGAAACATTCTACAACTCATCTTGTCTGTCAGTATATTTACAGAATACAATTTTTTACACAGAATCTCATTTACCACACATTGAGGTTCAACATTTTTTTAAAAAATCTTTGCTGAAATATCATCTGACTCACTTGTGTTAAGACAGACAAAATGATTCAATTTTGCACCCTATGAAATACTCATTTCTCAGCCTAACTGCAACAACCAATTAAGTTTAGAGGCTGCATACATGACTGGTCACTGTCAAGGTTTACAAGGGGTTTAACAGCTATTAAATCATAGAGTAAAGTCAACTTACTTTTCAGTTTTAGTCAAATCACTGTAACAATGATAGCAAGGGATAATTTTTGTCATGATATCTGACAATTGCACAGAGTACAGGGAGAGATAGAGTCATGCTTTTCCAAAGAGTATCAATGCTAAGTAAATACAAGTAGCATCAGCCAAATATCATGTTTTCTGTACTGATAATCAGTACATTACTGCTCACTGATGTATACAAGTAGCTACTGAAACGTTCTCAGCCTAACTCACTTCCCAAAATTTGACCAAATATCTGAATTCTTTTGCAATCCCTTTTTGGTTAAGCTGATAACTTTTCAGTACCACTTCATAGTTCAATATGTTGCAGCATTCATATCATCCCCACCTCAAAAATATATTATTGCAGTTAAATAATTACTAATTATTATAAGTGAATGTATTTGCTTTCTTTTTCATTTAATGAAACAGTCATTCATAATTTTCTATTGACAATATTTTTCAATGACAACAGAAACATAATTCTGAATAAAAGTAATGTAATGTAGAGATTTAGGAAAGCAAATCAGGTGATTTTAAAATTTTCAGTCTAAAATTTTGATAACTTAACACACTTGGGGGTCCGGGGGGGGGGGGGCTTCACACCAAAACAAAGACAAAAGTTTTTATAAACATGTGTGCACAAATCCTTCATTTTTTAGTTAAATTTTAAAAAGTTTACAACAGATGGAGCTGTGTTGCCATGTAGACTAGATTACATTTGTCATTTGTGTACATTTGTGGCTAGTCTGTCTTCAATATTTAATGTGTGTAGTAGTGAGTTAACTAAGAAGTGTTCCATTTAACAACGGCCGGATATTCATATTGTGAGAAGGCAGATATGATTTTTACATACAGCTGCACAAAAGGTAATGGACATGAGACTACATGGCTGTATCAGATTGCATTTCTAGACCAAAGACTGCCAAGTCATCCAAACTTTGCTGCTGTTTATCATAGTGTTGCTGAGATAGAATCTGTGGCACCACAAACTATGGATTGAGGAAGATCAAGATCCACTCATACAACTTATTATATATATATATACTAATTTCCGAGTACATCTTTCTGTTAAGGTGGCTAGCTAAAGCTTGTTACAGACACGTGCCCAGGCACATTTGAGTATCTTCAATACTCACAGAGCCAACCTGCACATAAACTGAGTATACCTTACTTACAGTTTCTGGGAGCAATTGTATAATCTGATGTGATCAATTAATGGTATGGTTTACAGGCACTTTCCAATGGTCCCATACAATGGGATTGTCTCCCAAAGTCAATAACATCAAGAAGTCATCTTCCTGATAGCATGCCATAATTTGAAAACAGATTACATGATTTCAGCCCCAACATGCCCATATATAATGATCAGTGTGTTTTGTTCCTTCAGGAACTTCAAAGAAAGTGTAAAATTTATTTATTAACTTGTATTTATGCAACAGAAAATGTAATGTGAAAAAAAAATAAAAATAACATTATGCATTCAACAACATTCTAAAATATTTTAAAATATCTTGGCATTAACAAAAAGGAAGGCAGACTATTGAGGACATGATGTGACATATGTTTTTGGAATATTAAACAAAAGTGAAAATATATATTAACATATTAGTCAACATAAAACACTTGGATAACCCTAGCTTATTAAACAAGAGAAATGAATTCATGGTTACATGTAGGCATAAAAACAAATATCTGTTGAAATGCATTAATCCAGATTAATTTTTAATGGTTTGTTTTTTTTATTTAAAAAAAACCAAAAACACCAATAATCTCCCTTCATGCTTAATATAAAAAATTAATATTCACATGTCTAAATTTTTATATATATATATATATATATATATATATATATATATATACACACACACACACACACACACACACACACACACATACATACATACATACATATAAATCCTATTTATTTTAAATGCTGAATATATTTTTTTTAAATAATAATAAAAGAAAAAAAAGTTAATCTCCATATAATATATTATTGTGGTAAGCAGATATTTTTATTAAAATTTAAATTACATAACAGTTAGTCTTTACTCAGCCCCGTAAGATTCTTGTTACCAGTGAGGAATGATATGTATATTTATTAATATTTACTTAATAGCTGTTTTATTACTTTGAACATTATATGTGCCATATATGGCCTGCAAATTGCATATAATCATGGAACAGACTGTTGCTGCTGGGTGTTAACTTCAATGTGCACTTTTATATTTACATATGCTCTATCCCTGATATTGAGCACTTTAACCAATAAGTATACCTTAAAACTATATTTTTTATTACATATATATGTGTGTGTGTGTGTGTGTGTGTGTGTGTGTGTGTGTGTGTGTGTGTGTGTGTGTGTGTGTGTGTGTGTGCAGGTATGCAGAAAAATAGGAAAGAACACGTTAGGTAAATAATCCGGAGTTCTTTAGTATTTTTGTTTTTATTTTTAAAAAGACAGTGCTCCATACAGAAGTAGACCTTATATTATAATTATTTTTTAAAAAATATGGTTCCTTCGCTACATAAGAGTTCTCATGTTTCAAAAACGAGAGCCGAAACCCTCAATATAATTATTGAAATAAAGTTGAATTAAGGTATCAAGTCCCATTTCATCCTCAAGCGAAAATTTAGGAATAAGCTATCTTGTGGTTTGCACGTTTTTATAAGTATGGTCTTTTGCAACATTAATTACTATGGAAACGATTGAAATCTGCATATACATGACTGATCTGAACCTGCTTCAACTTACAATTCCAGCTTTATCTTCAAGTGAGAGAGTGTAAATCAAATTTATTAATTGCTTATGAAACAGATTAATTTACAAGAATTACAAACAGAATAATCAGTGGCTCCAGACAGTATTTTGGAAACAATGTTATTTTGACATAAATACTAATTGTACTGGTATTAATATCATCTAATTTAATCATTATTGGTATTCTGCAACTGTAGCATACTTATAGCTTGATTATCATAAGCAGAATTTGAAACAAATAAATTATCAGAGTTATAAAATGGCAACAAAACTATTTCACATTTTCTTTCCACCTTCTGTTTTCAAAAGCAGTATCTTTATGGCAAATTATGTTATACAACTCAGAAATATCTAAATTGTCAGCTGCATACAACTGCTTTCCTTGATCAATAATTAAAAATGGCTTCCAGCGAATGAAGCCTGTTGTTCTTAGCATCCTTCTTTGAACCTTATAGACTGGTACTACAGAAGAACAAAACACTATACCAAATAACAGAAATCACATAAGAACTTTCAACAAAAGCAACAGCTAAAATATATATCACATGAAACTAAAAGATAAAATAATGACATCCACAATACTTCAGACAAAAGGTTAGGAAGGAAATCCCCATCAATACAGGAAAGATTGACAAATTGGTGGACTCTTACTAGATTTAATAATGTAGTAGTTAGTCTATGGCTGTTGTATCACTGTAAGTGAAAACACAAGTCATATTCTTAAATAATCTAATCAGATCAAGACTTTCCTATGGACGTCATGCATGGTGCCAAACCTGTTCAGAAATATCTAAACTGTCTGCTGTATACAACTGCTTTCTCAGATCAATGGTTAAAAATAGCTTTGAGTGTGTAAAGCTTGAGGGTCTTGGCAAAGACCATCCTTCTTCAAACTTTGAAGTCTGACGCTACAAAATCCCAAACAAAGAACCGTACAAATAACAGAAACCCCATAACTTGTGGACTTTCAACAGCAGCAACAAGTAAAATGGATAGTACATGTAACTGGAAGAGAAAATAATGACATAATCAAGATGTTAGCATCCCACACTAATCCAAATAGAAGGTTAGGAAAGAAACCCCATCAATACTGGAAAGAGTGATAACTACAGGACTTGAGAAACCTATTTTCCTGAAAATTGTTTTCATAGAAAGTTTGTTTGTTTTTTTTTATAAATTTCAACTGAAAATAACACTGGCTGCTCAGCCAATGAATACTGAATATTTCTACATATGGAAATGGATAATATTAACATATAACAGTTTGCTGTTAAAAATTGTACAAAAGGTAAACTTTTGGCTACTCTTAACATTTAAAAGATATAAATGAAAATTTGCCCACATGGTTGGATGATGGATGCATTTTGACAAAAAAATAAAGATAAGATAAAGACTTGTTACAATCATAAGATTTTTAAAAATGGACTTATATGTTGAACAGGGCACTGGCCCTGTTCAACATATAACTGCGTGAAATTGCTGGATGGTGATCTGGAGGGACTACTAACTGGAATAGGTTGAATGGTTGAGAGAAAGATGGAAAAAGAAATGAGTTAATAATTATGTTTTAAACAATAAAATGAATTTAAAAATGGTTCCAAAGAGAATCAAACCCAGAAATAACTAGTCAAGATTCAGTAAAATTGAGCAAAACCAAACTTTCCCCTAACCTATCCAATTCCCTGTGATTAAGAAGATGTGCTGTCCAAATTTCTTGGTCGCAAGACTACAAATTCAGGTTTTGTTTACATTAATACTATTCACCCAAAATGCATATATTCTTACCAAAAAAAGTGACCTAATTTCTTTAACAAAGAAAGTCATGTAGTTTATGAAAAGATTTCCTAACATCGGGCTATTGAATGTGGAAAAGTTAGATACAACAATGTCAAATTTTAGGGTGAGGTATCAATAAAAACAAACACCCATGAGAGCCCAGAGTCATCTCAGATTTGCTCCGGATTGCCCTGTTTAAGCCCCCCCCACACACACACACCGAACACACCCACACTCTGATGGTCGAAGAGAACACACAGAAACACATTAAGTGAAAGGCAACAGGCTCGTCCTAAAACTACCAATTATTGCTAGATTTCTCAGGCCACCATCTAGCAGCATAGAACTTAGGTCCTTCAGTAGATAATGGAGATATTGTATTCATCAATTTTAATAGCCAATAAACCTGTTATTAGTGTTATTAACAGCATTGTCTACTTTATTGAAGGCGTTCACATTCCAGCTTTGATTTCAAACACTGTCGCAGATGCAAAGAATCCACTTAACATGACCAAAGTCAAGAATTACTCATTTCTTATCTGTGGTACACAATGTATATTTTAGTCCACCACTAGACATCACCATCAACCCCAATATCATAAGATTTTGGGAAACCCAAATCAACTCTACTGAAACAACACACCAAAACCAAGGAGGAAAAAGAAAGCCAGGTGACCTTAAATGTCAGTGTTACTCAATACAGTTAGCATGGATAGCAACTAAGAAGGAGGGTTGTGTGTTACAAAATGTATAATTCAAGTTCTGATTATATTTCTGAATTTCTCTAAGAAATAATAAAAATTTAGTCAGAAGACAAAAGGGATCAAATAATCAATTCAAAAAGAGCAAAAATGAAAATAAAATCAATCAAATGCTTTTCAAGATGTAATAGGGATTTGCCTTTTTTTATGTAAATGTTTAGTTATAAATTCAAGAACTTTGAAGAGTTGCACAATGTCTGGAACAGGCAAGAGGCAAAGGTCAACTTATTTACCTTGACCTTTTACACAATGATCTGAAGAGCTTTAATGACAGATGCTGGCTGTTATTTGATGTCCGGTTGGAATCTATTCTCTTTTAGGTCAAGTTGTTTTCCCCACAACTGATATCTTCCCATATCTGCTGCTGGTCTTATCAAAAGTGGTGGCTTTTTGTACTCATAGTACTACTTCATTTTGTGCATTTTAGAATAATTATCAATGTTAAGCAGAGGGAGATGTTTGTGACACTTGATTCCATCATTGCAATGACAAAGAAAAATATCCAGTGAAACAAAGAGAGGACTTAATTATATTTATACAATTGATAAATATGAGAAAAAGAAATTGACCCATGACAAAGAGACATAACAGATGTCAAAAACCAAGACTGTAAGGTATTCTAATATCTATTTTTAAAAAGCTTTCTCTTATTTTTGTACCTGTTAATTCCCCTCTCTAGTTCTCCACCACCTTAGGAAATAACTGACATCCATTAGACATGGCACGTGGAACGAGAACAGTCTACCCCAGTGAGCGAAATAAAGGGTTCAGTTCGACATTCCAACCACAAGAAGGCCAGAGTGTACAATGGCCGAAACATTGTAATAAATATGGCGACAAAGATGAGGACAATAGTCCAAATAGAGTACATAATACCTTATCTCAGAAATATAGACAGATACAGAAAAAAAGAATAGTAAAATACTGAAAATGAAAAATGTCTTAAATTCTTTCGACATGATTCTAAATATGGCAACAATGTTTATCTATTTTTTGTAACATTGTATATCAAATATTTGTATTCTTTGCGCACAGAAACTAAATGGTCAACAGAACTCAAAATAATGCTGACATCTAAAAATTGCTATTATATATATATATATATATATATAAATAAAACAATATTGAGATACTTAAAATTATATAATTCAATGTAGGCCAAAGTGAAAACAATTTATACAAATAAAGTGCTTAATAATTTTGAGCAATAATTACTGTCAGAGGTAATTAAAGTTCACAATACTTAATGTAAGTCAACTAAGAGTATTTTGATTTCTCACTGATGAGTGAGGAATCACAAGACTGAGTTGACTAATTATTGTGAATTTCAATTACTTCTGAGATATATATATATATATATATATATATATATATATATATATATATATAAAATAATGCACATTAAGTGCTGGTGGTAATAAAACAAAGCTTAATATATAATAACAGAGCTAAAATTTATAGTAATAATAAAAGTACATTTTCTTCCTTACTGTTTGGTACAACCAAGTTTCATACACGATTACCATGTGCATGAAACTCAGAGTTGTACCAAATGGTGAGGAACACTATTTATATTTATTATATATATATATATATATATATATATATATATATATATATATATATATATATATATAAAAACATACAAAAGTCAATAATATTTTTTATTCTCTTCCTTACACTTTCAAAGAGTACACAATATTTTTCATATCAATCTGGATAATGCAAAAAAAAAAACTCAGTAAGTAAAATAAATGTTATTTAAAAAATAAAAAAAATTAAACTGAATAGAAATGCATGACAAATAATTTTGCTCCAGCTTCACTGAATAAATGATTACAGTAATATATATATAAAGACATAAAAAGAGCGAAATTGTTTTCTTATTTTAAATATTTTTTTATGTTTACTGCAGATAATTCATTTTTTTTTTAAGAGTATTTTTCAGGTTATTCAAAAGTTACACTATGGGCTGAAAGTTTGGGGCCACACTCTGGATTTCAAGGAATCTACTAAAAATTGAAGGTTTCATGCCTTTTTCAAAAACTAATTTACCAGCTAACTTCAGAACAGAGGAGCATTCTCTTCCCAAATAGTTTTATCATATATGCAAAGATAATAATGAAATTAATCCCATTACTGCATAAAGTTTCCTTAAAAATTGTAGTTTATTTTGCCTACCTTGCTGGCTAATGGTAATCTTAGGGGTGGACGATTTGATATTTTAGATAACTCCTCTCTAAATTTTGAACACTGTGCACTAATCAGTTAATTGCTTAGTAGAAGTTAATTAAATCAAAGAAATAATGCAACTTAGTATTATTAAATCCAGATGCATTAAACTTTCTCCTATACTGTATTCAATACACTGCAGTGATGAAAATATGAAAATTGAGAAAGATATAAATATATATATATATATATAAAGATAAAGTGACCTGCTAAATTTATAGCAAGACAAAAGAAAATCTCTGATCATAGTGTTTGACAATAATCCCTAACTGATATGAAGTGATAACATTCATTAGTCATATTTAACAGTGAGTGTTTTAAAGTTTGCTGCTTTTTTTTAAAACCCTACACAAATTTTAATATCTTTATAAAATAATAATGGGTGAAGAAAACTCACTACTGTTACTATTATTATGTTTTTCTATTGACAACTGCGTCTTTATGTTCTGTAATAATAGTCATCCCAGTGCTGCTGCTGCTGCTGCTGCTGCTACCATTATTGTTGTCATTGTGACTGATACTGCTGCATTTTCAGATTAATTACAACACGTTATATTGTCTGTTCTGCAGATAGGTACCACCTGGTGGTCTGCTCATTCTTCAGCCAGCCACAGCATGTCTTAAGCAAGCAATATGCTCCTACCATACCTGACACTACCCCTCCCCATCATCTCCACCCACCTAACTACTACTAACAATTTCATATCCAAAGAGAAAGAAAGAAAAGAACAAGGTCTATAATAGATGATAAAAGCCAGAGGGTGTGTACAATTGAGTACCTTCTCCCCACCACTGGTCTTTCTTTTAATTGAACATTGTGGTCATGTCTATCAACAGTGAGTGTTCTTTCAGATCCTTGTTGTTGTTGTCTAAGGATTTGGATGGTGATGCAGGTAGGAGAGAAACAGAATTGAACTCTGGCACGTTCCAACAATGCAAAATAAGAGAAGAAAATAAGACAGAGAGAAAAAGAAAGGCTGTAAGAGAGAGAGAGAGAGAGAGAAAATCAAGAGAATGAAGACTAAGACAAAGAGAGAGGGCAAAGACAAACAAAGAGAGAGAGTGAAGACGGACAAAGGTGTGGACAGGAAGAGAGGGATAGAGTAAAGACAAAGAGGAGGATAAGGAGAGATTAAAAAAGAGAGCAAACAGTAAGAAGGAGCAGGAGAGATAAAGATAGAGAGCAGAAAAAGACAGAGAAAAAGAAAGAGAGAGAGAGAGCAGAGACAAGGACGGAGAAGGAGATAAAGTAATGGACAAGTACAGAGCAGGAGAGGCGGTTGAGCTTACAAAGAGATGGACAAGGACAGAGTATGGGTCAGACGAAGTGATGGACAAGGACAGAGTATGGGTCAGACGAAGTGATGGACAAGGACAGAGTATGGGTCAGACGAAGTGATGGACAAGGACAGAGTATGGGTCAGACGAAGTGATGGACAAGGACAGAGTATGGGTCAGACGAAGTGATGGACAAGGACAGAGTATGGGTCAGACGAAGTGATGGACAAGGACAGAGTATGGGTCAGACGAAGTGATGGACAAGGACAGAGTATGGGTCAGACGAAGTGATGGACAAGGACAGAGTATGGGTCAGACGAAGTGATGGACAAGGACAGAGTATGGGCCAGACGAAGTGATGGACAAGGACAGAGTATGGGCCAGACGAAGTGATGGACAAGGACAGAGTATGGGCCAGACGAAGTGATGGACAAGGACAGAGTATGGGTCAGACGAAGTGATGGACAAGGACAGAGTATGGGCCAGACGAAGTGATGGACAAGGACAGAGCATGGGTCAGACAAAGTGATGGACAAGGACAGAGTATGGGTCAAACAAAGTGATGAACAAGGACAGAGCAGAGACAATTGAGGCAGACAACAGATGGGGGGAGTGGCTTGAGATGGACAAAGAAACAGAGCGGTCATTGGAGAAGAGCAAAGAAACAGACTGCGAGTGGTCGGAGACGGGCAAAAGAAACGGACAGAGAGAGGTCGGAGACGGGCAAAAGAAACGGACAGAGAGAGGTCGGAGACGGGCAAAAGAAACGGACAGAGAGAGGTCGGAGACGGGCAAAAGAAACGGACAGAGAGAGGTCGGAGAAGGGCAAAAGAAATGGACAGAGAGAGGTCGGAGACGGGCAAAAGAAACGGACAGAGAGAGGTCGGAGACGGGCAAAAGAAACGGACAGAGAGAGGTCGGAGAAGGGCAAAAGAAATGGACAGAGAGAGGTCGGAGAAGGGCAAAAGAAATGGACAGAGAGAGGTCGGAGAAGGGCAAAAGAAACGGACAGAGAGAGGTCGGAGACGGGCAAAAGAAATGGACAGAGAGAGGTCGGAGAAGGGCAAAAGAAATGGACAGAGAGAGGTCGGAGAAGGGCAAAAGAAACGGACAGAGAGAGGTCGGAGACGGGCAAAAGAAACGGACAGAGAGAGGTCGGAGAAGGGCAAAGAAACAAACTGGGAGAGGTTGGAGATGGGCAAAGAAACAAGTGGTAGATGTTGGCAAACAAAGAAACAAAATGAAAGAGAGAGAGCAGAGACAGGCAATGAAACACTGGCATAGAGCTGAAAAAGACAAAGAAAAACATTTTCTAAACAAGAGTTGCTTTATATCAATGGAGTGAAATGACTGGATATGACCTAACATTTCTGATTATTATTATTCAACTTCTTTGTATGTACAAAATATTTATGCTTTACAACAACTGAATTAAATAAATGTTGCTCAACTGAAATATTGTTTTTAATTCGTAGTTCAATTATCAAGCTGAGATACTTGTGAACAGATAACAATTAGCAGATAAAAACTTTGATTTAATAGTTCAAAATAATAAAAACTTTCTGATTGTGTAATTTATATACACAATATAAATAAAAATTCTGTCATCATACAAACTTTCATGGAATATGAGAAATGTCTGCTATATAAGTTAACTACTTAATAGTTAACAAGGTATCTGTTTCCTGTGACAATTAATCTGATAGTGATTCAAGACAATTTGTAGATGGTGATGACAGCAATGATTGTTGTGGCATAGTTGATGAGATCTCACTAATATAATTAGACCCAAAATATATCTCCATCCCAAGAGGATAAAATGTGTCATACAACTAGAATGTATTTTTTCTTACTCAACAATTTATGATGATTATTTCCCCAAATTATAATACAAACAAGTCTTGCAGCAAACCAGAATGACTGGAATGGTAAACTTGAATTGGAAGAGTACTTTGGAAAATTCTGCTTTTGAATCAAACCATGACAGTTTGCAAATAATACACAAGTAAACATAACCACCTTCATAGATTATTGTTCTTTATGTGTCTCCTCAGCATCCTTCTGTGGAACCACATTTCTGTTGCTTCAATCTCTTCTTAATCTTTGAGAATATTGTCCAGCATTCACTGCCGTATAGGCGATCATGGCTCTCCACAATTTCCTGTTCTTCATAGCTCTTAATAAATTTTGTCTTTTCATTATTTCTCCTAAACCTTGTTCCATTTATTCAAGCTCAATAAGTATGTCATGTATTTTCCTCTATCCCTCTTGTCTTCGATCTGTCTGGTGAGCCCTACTTAACCTCATTATGTGCCCCAAAAATTTCAACTGCCTCTTCCTGATGTTAAGTATAT
Organism: Acanthosepion esculentum; assembly: GCA_964036315.1. NCBI lineage: Eukaryota > Metazoa > Mollusca > Cephalopoda > Sepiida > Sepiidae > Acanthosepion > Acanthosepion esculentum. Next base: position 124,590,241 of record OZ038484.1, on the reverse strand, counting down.
GTTTCCATTTTCATCATTGTTTGGTCCACGGTAACCTCAGCATCCTTCTGTGGAGCCACATTTCTGTTGCTGCAATCTCTTCTTAATCTTTGAGGATATTGTCCAGCATTCACTGCCGTATAGGAGGACAGATATCACATAACGGTTCAGTACTCATTTTTCTGTTTCTAACAACATTTTTTTGTTTCTTAATACTCAGCTTAGCCTTTGGAATGCATCTTTGGCTCTCACAATACACCTTCAGATTTCAGTATCACACTTTCCATTCTGTGTTAAAAACAGCTCCCAGATATTTAAATTTTTCTACTTGTTTTATTTTGATATCTTCATTTTAAATTTGCATTTTGGGCTCATCCTTTTGCTAACAACCATGCATTCCAACTTCAGGCAATCCTTTTTTTTAATCCTTTTTTTATTGGTTTCCTTCACTACCCTCTGTAGGAGTTTTTGTAGTTTTCTTTCTATGTCTGTTAACATATCTTTAGTTAAGAGTGTTGCTGCTAGTAATGAATCCTGGTAGAACTCCTAATTCTTTCAGAATCACCTTGCTGAATCAGATAAATAATTCCAGTGAGAAAACACATCCTTGTCTTACACCCCTTTTTATTTTTGTAAATCTGCTGAACTCATTTTCTATCCGTATGCAGGTGGCTTGCTGCCTGTATAGGTTCTTGATTATTCTAAAATCTTTCCCAAATATATCAAGGTTGTTAAGTAGTTCCAACAGTACTCTGTGGTGGTGTACATTATTGAATGCCTTTTTATAAATCTATAAAACACAAGTACACGTCCTTCTGCATTGTACTGCTCTTTTTAAAGATTTATATATATATATATATATATATATATATATATATATTAGTTAGCAATTCATCCATAGAGCTGATATAGTTTTCCTGTATTCAATCTAATAGCACAAACTGTTCTCAACAATTGGGTCCAAGACAAATCTGGACAAAAAAAAACAACTTGAACTAACTACTAGATTAGCAATAATTAACATTAAGTCCTCTGCTTTCAACTCACCATTAGTTTTACTACATATGGTTCATATTAATTAATTTAGCAAACTGACCTTCTCATACAGAATCAAAGTAGAAATAATCTCTTACATGCCATGTCTTTTGCTGCTCTCTCTTTGACCCTTTACCATCTCTCTTTGTCTATGTTTTACCATCCATTCATACAAACTCATTAAGTAGGTTGTTCTTTGTTTCCTTCTACTTCTCTTGCCTTCAATATGCCCTATGAGTGTTACATTCTCCAGTCTATCTTTCCTCATGATGCATCTGAGAAATTTCAGCTCATTGTAGGTATCAGTTTTCTTGATTACAAGCAGGTATAGACCTAAATATTCACAAGTTCAGAGATGTTAAAAAAAGATTTATCTTCTATATATTCATAGCTATGATCTTTTGAGCCCAAGTTAATGTTACAGATCACTTCATTTGTAATGAGTTTGAACATCAACAAGTCATTCCTATATCTGGTAATGGTAATATTAGCTGTTTCCTTATAATGAAGCATTCAGCATTTATTGACCAAACAGCCAGTGCTACTCTTGACTGAAATTTGTAAGATTTTTCTCTTATAACGATTTTTCAAGAAAATAGGTTTCTCAACTTCACTGTTGTCACTCTTTCCAGTACTGATATGAGATTCGTTCTAACATTTTGTTTGAAGTTATTTGGAATATCAGCATCTTGATTATATAATTATTTTCTTTATGAGTGACATGCACTATCAATTTTAGTTGTTGCTGTTGTTGAAAGTTTGAATTGATATGATTTCTGTTATTTGGTACAGTTCTTTGTGATTCTGTAGTGCCAGTGCACAAGTTTCAAAGAAAATGGTCTATACAAAGATCATATAAGCTTAGGAAATTATATATATATATATATATATATATATTAGTAATATATTAATAAATAACATTTTTCTCACTGTCAATCAGTTCTTAATCCAGATCTGTTGACAAATTGTACAAGACTTCAACATGACATCAAACAGAAAGATTGAGAAATAAAAGAAAATAATTATAAAATTATTGAAAGGCTACAGAATTATTTTCATTCCACATATACAAGTATTTTTTGTTCATATATTTACTTACCTTTGTTTCCATTTATCTATCTCTTCATATCTATTACTTGAAGGTTATTGATTATAATGTAAAGAGACATGCTTAACTTAAAAAAAAACAAAAAAAAAACAAGTGCTCTTTGGTTTAAAAAAATAAAATACACTCAGTAATCTTGTAAGTGCTTCAATTGTGAAGCAAGGAGATATGTCTTCTTCACAAAAATAAATTATTATTGTCTTATTAATCTTAATAAATAATTCTATTTTTGTTAATATTTATAATAAAACTCTTCTAGATCCTAATCTTAATAAAACTTATGAGTTTGATTTCATGAATAATTAATGGGAAAAAAGTCTTCATGTTGATTTTATATGTATACACTCTTGAGACCGAACTGGTATTTTAATTAAATCACTAAACCATATAAATGGAAGGGGAAAAAAAGCAAAAAAAAAGAAGCTCAGTTTAACATTTCACCTTCTTACTGATAACAAGAATTACCATATGTTTCATTTTGGTCAGGATTGTTCCGGTAGTATAAGCTATTGGGAGTTGTTCCCCCCCCCCCCACACACACACACACACACACACATACAGACAGACACTTTTTTTCTGTTTATTTTTAACATGTCAGCCTTGAAACTTAGGCCATGTTGGGTCATGAAAAAGTTTTATTATACAAGAAAATTAAACTGAAGACTAATTATCTAGAGTTACAAGATCAAGTCTTTTCATTATTGCACACTTTTAGGAAACTAATATCATTCATTTATGCATTTCAAACATTTCAGTCAATACATTCTTCAGTCTTCCTTGATTGCTTACAGACATATCACCAAAGATAAGCAAATTTGAGCCTGGTCAGTACCTAGATGGGTGACTGCTTGGTAATACCAGGTGCTTTCATAATGTAATAGATAATGGTTCGGAATTAGAAATCAGAGAGTCGAGTTCCAATTTCTTCATAATTCATTTAGGTACAAATACCCTAGGGAAAGGTATGAATTCACTTCTTTCCCCCCAGCTATGGGTTAATTAGTCAGACTTGTATCAGTAAAACATTATTTTTTAAAATATCCTTACAATCTAAAATTATTTTCTGACTTTAAATAACCTGCAAAGGGTTGATAAGCCAAAACAAAAAACAAATTACTCAATCCTTGAGTGATGCTACATACAGAGACCTTTAGAAGTCACTGAATTTCTTATTTCTTTTTCACATCAAAAATCTTACAGTTTAAGAAGGCCATGAAAGTAAATATCACAATTTCAATTTAACAAGATTTTAGCAAAAGGTTTAAGAACTTAATCCAATAAGAACCAAATTGAAGACAAAGCAACACAAATTATTACTGTAATTACCAACTTATAGCTTTAATGACCCAGTGAGAAAGACCTGAATTTTATTGATAATAAATGAAGTATAGTCCACCAATCTTACCAACAGATTCCTCAAAGTACACTGTACTCTTCACAATAAAGAGGGACACTATCCAGAATGTATAGAATGAAGGGATCCTTTTGTTGATCTTATTGATTCTCGTTGATCACGTTACCTAATAATTTTTTAAAATCATTCTTTTTTTTCTTTCAGGTCATTTTTTAAACAGAATAAATCAATGGTAATGAGGAAACAACAGACAGCTATATTTTTCTTTTACTATGAAATATATGAAATAGTTGAATGTTAACTGGAAATCATCTTCTATGTGCCATGTTCCTTCAGGACAACCATAGCTCTACATAATATCCTGCCCTTTGTCTTTTCACTGTCTCTCCTAATCCCTGTTCTGCCAACCATTTGCACAAGCTCATTAGGCAGGGGTTATTCACTGCTTTCCTCTGTCCCTCTTGCCTTTAATATGTGCAGCCAGTGTCAAATTTTCTAAGCTCTGGAAATTTCAGCTATCTCTGATGTTTTTGGTTTGGTTTGTTTTGTTTACAGCATATCAACATCAATGGGTCATTTAATGCCGACAACTTTTTTTTTTCTTTCCTGGTAATTTTTTTTGTTTTGTCAAAAATCTATTTCTGTTAATATTTTTTTCCCTCAAAAATGTATAGCTGGTAATATTATTTTTTCAAAAACATATAGCTGGTAATATTATTTTTTCAAAAACATACAGCTGGTAATATTTTTTCAAAAACCTTTTATCAGAGGCCTTGGTGTTGGACGTAGTTTATCGTCTTGCCCAGGACGCAGATGTAGTTTATCGTCATACCCAGAACGCAGATGTAGTCTGGGTATTAACTATTTGCCCATAGCTGGGACCCTAACAGGTGCTACCACCCCGGGTCATGTGGACCTGGGAACACCAGCAATTAAGAGGTGGTTCCACACTCCTCAAAACCTCCTTGTTGTTGGACACAGTTTATCGTCTTACACACGACGCGGATGCAGTTTATCGCCATACTCAGGACAGTGATGTTTTTGTTTTCATTTTCTCTAAAACTTCATCCTTGCTCACATGTTCAGTCTATGATATTCTCAGCATCCTTCTGTCTCTTCTTCACTTATAATGAGATTGTCTAGCCTTCACTGCCATATAGGAGGACCAATATTACATACAGTTAAGTACACTTTTCCTTTGTTTCTAACAAGATTTTACTTTCTTAATAATTTGCTTAGCTTTTGAAAGGCAACTTTTGCTATCTCAATGCACCTTACATGCATTATGAGTGCTTCTGTCCAGAATCAATCATGGAAAGAATAGTAGTCTTAATTTTATATCTACATAAATAAGACAATGCTAACATGCAAAGATGTAAAATATACACTTTTTATTCATTTCCCTCAAAGTAAAGCTATAAGGCCACTAAAATGTAGGTGGTTAACGGGGATGAAAGACAATAGAGTGAAGGAAACCGAGAAAAATACTACTACGGCAAAAAGTACAATAAAAAGGATACGATTTAAGGAGACAGAAAACATTTGATGTTGTATTTAAATTTTTGCAGATTGTAGTTGACAGGAAAGAAAGAAGCGAAAGAGAGTTCTATAGGTGAGAGGTGCTTGAGAAGAAGAAGCTATTAGAATAGAACTTACGGTTGCATTTAGCAATAAAATATGCTATGGTATGAATTTCTCGATAGTGATACATGATCTTTTAACAGAAAAAAATTTAAATAAAAATTCAGTGTTATGAACCGAGTTGTTATCTGTCCTCAGTTTGATGAAAACCCATCAGTAGAGGGCGCTGCATATCATGAGAATATAACTATTTAATTTCCAGAAAACAGCTGCTTCTCAGGTGTTACTTTATATATCAAATTGGTGACAAGGTAAAAACACAGGTATTTGTAATATCAGAATCATTGCAAGATCTTGTTATTTGGTGCTATAAAGGAGTGGAACAATGAACAGTTTTCTGCCAATGATATGAAAGATGACAGCAACAAGGAATATTAAAGATTAAGAGGCCAAATAAGGAAACATTTGAGTTGTGTCAACTTATGAAACATGAAACATTTTTTCTATTCTCAAGATAAAAAGCAGTGGAATCATGAGCCAGTTTGCCATTATGCTTAGAATATGTCTAAGAATTGCAGTTTTGGGGATCAATTTAATGAACATCTAAAAGATTGAATGTCCTTACCACAAATACCAATCTAAATGCACAAGGCCAACCAGAGAATAAATCCAAGTGTCCTATTCATAGATTGTCAGAGAAATGTGAATGATATGACTGTGAAACCACCAGCCATCTTGTTGTTAAGTACCCTTTTAAAAATAAGTGTTTCAGATGCAAGTATATCAGACATACTTGCCAAAAATATAGACTTGATGGAAATAAGTAATTAACTGATAGAAAGATGGCAGTAAATAACACTGATGGTTGCTTTGATCAAAACAAGGAAGGTGACAATGAAGTTGGATACAATTAGTGTGTCATGTTCACTGCCTGTAGACTTTGAACTGTTTACAAATAACTGGAGGGTAATGATGGAGACAGACAAGTGTTTCATGTTGAGTGAAGAATTTGAAGAGATTTAAAGAACTGAGTGATTTAAAAAATTTACAACAGATGTTGAACTTGAAAGTGTATACAGGAGCAATGGCAAAACATGTGGTGTAAGTGATATTGAAGTGATATACAAGGGAAGTGAGAGTCAAGAAGCCATTGTTGGTTGTAGAGAGTGAGATGCCCAGATTGTTGGATAGAAATTGGTTGCAGTAAATGAAGTTAGATTGAAGAGTCAGGTTCACTCTGAGTAAGGAGATTCCATTTAAACTGAAGGCATTACTGGCTGATTTGGATGGGCTTAACAATGAACTTGAATAATGAAAGGATTTAAAGTCAAGTTACAACACCACAATTTTGGAGAGCTCATGCACCCAGTACCATATTCACTTAAAGACAGAATAATAAAGAAATTTTATCAACTAGAGAGAAAAGATATTAAAAAAAAAAAAAGAAAAAAAAAAGCTGAATATTCTCGTTGGGCTGCACCTGTTATCCTCATACCCAAAGGCAATAGTGGAATTATTCAATTATGTCAGAACTATAAACAAGCCATAAACAGGTTTTTACGGACAACCTTTGACAAGTACCCAATACCTTGTACTGGGGACTTGTTTGCAACCTTAAAAAGAGGAGAGAAATTTAATAGGCTTGATTTGTGTCATGAATATTAACAACTTAGGTTAGACAAAGAAACACAAAATCTGTTCCCCATTAATACTTACTAAAAATACCTGTGAATATTTCAGCATTTTCCTATTTGAGTTTTCTAATGAATTTTAATTAAGTTAATGATTGAATAAGCTCATGGCAAGTTTGATGACAATAAAATATCCATAAAAATTCCCCTATCACACCGTTAAATATTTGAGATTGACAACTTTAACAAAATATTGCAATAACAATCATAAATACAAATGCTGGTCATTATTTTAAGAAGCGGGTACAAATGAAAAGATTTGAAATTAATGTTTTTTTTTCAATGAAATGAAAAAAATTGTCAAACAATTCTATCTTCCCTTCTTTCTTTTTTTCATTCATTTTCTCACTGAAACCAAGTAGTATATGTCTTGTTTATAGTCCATTATTTATGAGGTATTGGTAGGAGGTGTTAAATACTTCTATCTTCCCTACTGTCTTTTTTCTTTCTATCTATCTAGCCAGCCAAATCCCCATCTTACAAACATTTCTCTTAATAATAATTTTAAAATAATTCAGTAGACTATGTTATTTTGTTTATGAGATATATATATATATGTTTTGAACAATAAAAAAAAATATTAAAAAATTAAAATTTTTAGACACACTGTTGTATATTAATATTTCTGTTTTATTATTTCAATTAGGTTCTTTGACTCATTTCGACCAGATGGCTATCATCAGGAGAAAAAAAACCCTGCTTGTTAGTAGCAGTGAACTACAGAAGTGAATAACTGTTTCTGAAGAAAGTGAACTTTATCTGTAGTTTAGTTTTCATTTGTCTTATCGTTCATTTTGGTCAGTCCTTGTGTTGGTCAAATAGCCTCTTTGAAGTTCTTTTTAAGATAGAGAATGGCAGAAAGAATTCCCCTTAGTCATTTTGACAGTTTTATTGGTTCCTGGGAATGGTGTGTGTGTATATATATATATATGAGACATGGTGGAGTAGTGGATAGCAGCTCAGATTGAGGAATCAGAGAGCCGAGTTTGAATTCCAGTCAAATCCATTACATTCACTTACATGCTAATACCCTTGGGAAAAGTATGAATCCTCTTCTTCTCCCTCCAGTTATGGGTAAATAGCAGGACAGATTGAGTTCTATAGCATTGGATATGGCAACTGATCTACAAGAACAACTCTGAATTCTAAACCTGCAGAGGGTCATTTGGGGACTTTGTGGCACATAGTGTAGCAGATCTCTGTAGTCAGCCCTTCAAAAAGTGTGGATGGTTCTGCACAAAAACTTCACAACTATAATCAAATCATCTGTGCTGGTGTCTGGGTTGTCGGTTCCTAGGAACTGATCTGCTTGATCCTCATACATTGAATATGAGGGGAGAGTCTACACCATATATATCTGAGATGAGTTTTTCCATTTCATTGAAACAAATATTAAACACTTCTTTCTTTTTCCCACTTTCCTCTTTTCTTACTAATGTGTCTTTTCCATCTTTCCAGATGTCAAAACAGAATAGTCCTTTATTTATGAAGTATTGGCTGGAGATAATGGTCGTACTAACTGGGGGAGGGAAGAGAGAAACAAACAGAATTATAATAAGATTGTTGTCTATATCAAGCAAATTGCTCACAATTCAGAGTGAATGGAACTACAGACATCTTTCAATGTGAAATGGATAAACGAATGGCAGACTTTCTAAATAAAGCTCCAGTTTAGAACTGGGAATATCCAGGTCAGCTACAGAAAAGAGGACTTTACAGGTCCCTTCAGGGAGCAGATGTTTGCAATTGTTATAGATATAGAATTGGAATGGACTGAAATGTGCATCATAAAATTATTTGTTACAATTGAGAAGTTGAAATAAATCTTTGGTATGCATAGTCTACTTGATATTTTGGTAAATGATAATGAACCTTTTTTATCAATGAAGAATTGAAATGGTTTACAAACTCCAACAGAATTCCGCATATATTTTACAGCTCTATATGAGTCATGTTCTTAAATATCCTCGTCAGATCGAGACTTTCATGTGGATGTCATGCATGGTGCCAAAGTCATTCAGAAATATCTGAACTGTCAGCAGCATACAGCCACTTTCACAGATCAATATTTAGCCTTTACCACACAGCCGGTGACAATAGTCACCATAGAATTCTCTCCCTTTGCTACTCTAGGTGCATTCTGAAATGGTTGCTATAAACAAACACTTGTTATTTCTGGTATTGTAAGCTGGAAATCTCCTACTGCTTTGGAACAAGGCTAAACTTCCATTTTCCAATGCCATTTTGAATTCTTCTAGACTCTACATGAGGTGTAACACTGATTAAGCCAACGTTAATTTTTTGTAAACAAAAATGACTGCAACAAAGCCTTTATTCAGGAGTTTTTCTTTGATTAGGACTCCAATGATTATTTTGAAGGCTTTACTCAAGTGGATATTGACGGTGAAGTGGTTGAAGATGATAACCACACTAGTGACATGGAGGAAAGCGATAATGACCACTAGCGGCCACTATCATCCATGCCTGACTAATTTTATGGAAGCTACTGGTGATATGCCTGATAGCCTTTCTGAAGTTGAATTATTTTGTCTATTTATAAACGATGAAATAACTTTATTTGTCAACAAGACAAATATGAGTCAGGTGAAAGAAAGAGCAAACAAATGCTGTTGTTTTCTCCAATGTAAACATGAGAAAACATCACTTTTTGACAAAATGGAAGCCTTCTTTGCAAGTTCGCTTCTTATTGCACTCCCAGAACTCAACAAGGAGTAATAAAAGTTAAAGTAATTAAAGCATTATTTTTGTATTTTTTAATTTATTTGTTTCTTTATTGCACATTTTTTTTTTTTTCACATTTCAATTTTTTTTGTTTTCAACATCAAAACATGCATGCATTACAAAATGCATTACATCAAAATATTACTCATTCATTCTTTTATTAGTGTACAAAAATTAAAACCTATATGCACAATACAAAGTTATAACAATTTTAAAACAGGTGTTCATGTTTTTGTATCCTCAAAAAATAAAAATAAAAATTTAAAAAATGCAGTGGCAAGAGGGAACAATTCTAGAAAGAATTTAGCATGGTAAAGGTTTTAAAAATGACTTTGGGCAAACGAAGATTGTAGCTCTTAACAAGAGCCATCCTTCAAACATTATGGCTGTTCATACTGAAAAACAGAAACCACATCACTTGAAATCTTAACAACAGTGACAACTAAAATACATAGCATATGTAACTCAAAGAGAAAATAACAACATAATCAAGATGTTGACATTCCATCACCTTTGGAGATTTGATATTCTCTTCTACAACAGACAAAACTAACTTTCTTAACAGATCTATTGAAAAACAAAATTTATTTCTAGCAGTAACAGTTAAATATATTTCAAGACATTTAATATATATCTTAATTTCAATAAACTATACCCACCTATTACCTATATGCAATAGATAAAAAAAAATGCATAAACAAAACAGCTTTCAACAAAATACTTTAAATTTCCATTTGATGCTGTGCCATTCTTTCCATGAAGTCATTAGTGAATGCCATCTGTACTAGCAAGTGGTTTGAATTAAGCCATAAGTAAATGCAGTTAAACATTGTGTGAGACTGAAATTAATGACTAATTAAAGAACATCATTCCTCACTCGTGTAAAAGTGATCATAACTCCACAGGGACAAATAGAGTAACAAAAATATCTAAAACTTTAATTTTTCATCTATTATTACAAACTAGAAAGCTTATAAGCTTATGTAAACAACTAGTTGAAAGATTACAGAAAATTCTATAACATCCAACACTAAGACCCAGTTTCTATATTTATATAATTAATGTGTCAATATGTAATGAACCAATTTTTAATTATTTATGTTTTTTTTTCAATTAAAGTCAAGGCAAGATTTCAAAGAGTAAAAAGGAAATTTTAACTTTCTTCTAATCAAACTGGAACATTCATTCATAAAAGTCAACTAAAATTATATTTATAGTAATAATGGATAATCAGACTGAAAAAGAATCCATTAATTGCTTTGCTTAAATGACCGTTTACATTTTGGTATGTTAACAGATATAGACAGTGCAAAATCTCAAAAAATTGGGGAGCATTTCCTGAGGAAAGTAATTGGTCCTTGCCTTGCCTTTGCCAACCACTTGATAAAACATGTCTAGCTCAGATGCCCCCCCCCAAAAAAAATGGGGGGGAAGCAGGCATAGTTCTTGCTGAGAGGTATGTTTTCTTTAATAAGACTATTGGTGATCTAGTCTGGTAGATGTTATTTCCATTTGTAAATAAACAGTGACATCTATTAAAATAATGTTTGTAGTAATAAGTTTTATATCTCGTTTGGAATTATTCAGTTGCTTATTGATTCTTATTTTGTTTCAAAAGGAACAAGTTGTGAAGTTAGTGATATTTATCAAGCTTCAAGTATGACAAGGCCACAAGCATAGGTCCTACCATGAAGATCAAACTCACTACAGTAATAATGTATATTTGATAAGCCAAACTCAAGGTTAGCTGAGGTCATTACCATAATAATGGTAATATTAGCTGTTTCCTTATAAGGAAATATTCAGTATTGGCTGAGAAGCCAGTGCTACTTTTGGTTGAAATTTATAAAATCTTTTTTTAAAACAATTTTTCAAGAAAATAAGTTTCTCAAGTCCATTAACTGGTATTGCTCATTCCATTATTGATAAGGGCTTCCTTCCTAACCTTTTATTCAAAGTAGTGTCAACATCTTGATTATGTCATTATTTTCTTGAAGTCTTGTGTGATATGTAACTGTCTTGAACTTGAGACATTTCAACCCTGAGCTTCAGACTTCTTCATATCTTCTAAGAACAAACAATGCCTATAAAGCTACATTTGGTTATTGTGATTGGGATTTTTATTGACAATGTTACAATATGATGATTAGTTTTGCTTAATAAATCCAAGTTTTGGACTCCATTATATATTACCTTCATCATTAGATTAAAAAATCAAATCATCCAGCATAGATATCAACATAGAGACAAATGGCCATTTACTATGCAGTATCTGCTTTAATTACAAATATAAAGATGGATCAATAAGTGTATAACTTGACAGTTATTAGTTTAATTTTGATCAGAACTTTTTACTGTATAATGTTAGATTTATGTAAAAGTACTGAGTTAAGTACATTGAAAATGAAGGAGATTATACTGAAAAATTAAATGTTAATTGATTTTTTTTATCATTAAGCTACTGCCTTGTTGACTTACCTATATACACATAAACCAACATTATACATACAAGATGCACAGATATTCAATATATGCTTTTCTATTTAACCATTATATGTCACTTTGAACAGATTCCAATTCCAGTAATGTAAAATACTAGAATTTAGTCAAAAAAGCATTTGTTTACTATACTGATAACACCTATTTCTTGACAATGACTGTGATAATTAAATGTGCAACACCTCATTCAAAAACTGAGTAAGATATAATAAACATTTAAATAGAAAGTCCTTGTCAGTGAAATTTAATAAAATTTATTTGTTTGAATGAATACTTGCTGCCAAAATACACACACTATATATTTGTTTGATGGTTAGGGGTTAAAGTGTTCAATATCATAGCAGAAGTAAATATAAAATCTGGATATTGAGGTCAACACCCAGCAGCAACAGTCTGTTACATGCTTAAACGCAACCAGTCTAACAATTGCATTTAAGCATGAAAAAGACTGTGTGTGTGTGTTTTTGAACCACACAAATATCGTTGATGAAAAGACCATCAAGGAAGTAGACTTATGTGCACCTCGGAAAAGAAGCCTGTAAGAGATGGTGCCATACTTCTGGAGGTCAAAAGAAATTTAGTAAATTTTATAACATCATGAGAAGTCCCAATTTAATAATCTAAACAAAGAAAAACTTGCTTAATGAATATGTTCAGACAGTAATGATTTATGGAAATGAGACGTGGGTGCTCAACGCCACCACTGCACTTGGAAGTGGCCAAACATAAAATGGAACGAATCATGTTCAGCATCAGCTTACATGACTGGAAAAGCAACCCCTGGATTCGACGCCAGACTGGAGTGAAGAATATAATAGAGACCATCAAGAAGGGCAAATATAGATGAGCTGGCCATGTCTCTCATCTTAGAGACAACAGTTGGACTATTAGAGATGACAGAGTGGAAACCAAGGCAGTGGGAATGAACTAAAGGGTAGCCATAGTCAAGATGAGGCAACAATCTAACCCGATACCTTGGCCCCTACATGGCCAGAGATAGGAAGTGGTAGAAATCAACTAGGGGAGATTCCTCCAACAAGAGAAAAGAAACCCTTGGATTTGGATATTGTTTTGAGGAAGCATGCAAGTTTTCATTTATGCAGCTTTGGTTGAAAACCAACTAAAGTCATAAGAATTAAATTTAGAAGAAATCTTAGAACTTTCATTGGATTTCAACCAAACCTTCATAAATATATAATATGCCAAATGCATATTTTTAATCTGTAATATGTCTAATTTTTTCTGTGCTAGTGTTATTTCTCATGCATTTATTATGGCAGTAGGCTTGTTCTAAGATATTTCCAAAGACAAAAAAAGACATCCATGAAAGAGCAGAGTACAAAAATAATACTTATAGGACAAAAAAAAATTTTTAAAGACTCACATGTGAAGTCCCAATAATAGTAAGGGCTTAATTTAATAGATAAACAAATTATATATATATATATATATATATATATATATATATATATATATATATATATGTATGTATATATATATATATAGATAGATAGATAGATAGATAGATAGATAGATAGATAGATAGATAGATAGAGAGAATAATTATATATGTATATCTAAAGAATTAATAGATTTTATTTTTTAATCTGATATTTTTCAATACTTCAAATGTTACTTCAGAAGTTGCTTTACTTTTCTGATATGAAACCAAGCTGAAATAAGTTTTCAAAACGGTCTTTAAAACACTAAATAGAACTTTGTTGGAATGTGACAGTCACTGTGGCCAAGTGGTCTAAAGCTCACCAGATAAGACAGTGGTTTCTCTTACAAATAGAGATGCAGGTTCAAACCCTGCCAGAAAGCAGATTTTCTTTCTTAAGTTTTTTTCAAATGCTTCTGGCCTTGTGTCATACTTGAAGCTTGATAAATATCACTAACTTCATAACTTATTCCTTTTGAAACAAAAAAAGAATCAATACCAACTGATTTATGTGCAGGCCAGTAGACGTAATACAGCCACTAAAAATAATGTTTGAACTAATGAAAAATATATATCATTAATGATTATTTTTGTTAAAGTCAAAATCTTAAACTGATAACTATCTGTCATAATTTACCAACAATTCCCACGAGGAATGAATTAAGCAAACAGCAGTCATAACACTTCTTATTTTGCAGATATATGATTCCTGAACATATTACAGCAATTTATTACTGTCTGCACAAGTGCTGCATCTTGCTAAAACAATACATTCCTTAGTTTCAGAGCTTTCCTTTCTCTCAATAGGTTTATCACTAACAAGACTTATTAATCAGTAACAGGTATTAAACGCTTGACATTACTAGTTGTGCATTATCATAAAATCCTTGCAACCATGTCAAATAAAGGGATACAAGTTACAACAAGTTAGATTATTTGGCATTTATTTAACCATACTGTCAGAAATTATAGCATTTTTTTTTCTTAGATCTATAACTATAATTGTGAGTCCTAGTCACATTATTTTTCTCTTTCTTTCCCTCTCCCTAATTAAATGGAAGAATTCGTTGTTATAGTAAGTATAATATGAATTTCAAAAGACGGAATCAAACAAATTCAGATCAATTAAAATACCTTACTTTGTGTAGTAAATTCATCAGTATGGTTTCATTTTATATAGTCTGATATTAACAAGCACACATCACTTGAGAACTTTCAACGACAGCAACCCAAGACATAATCCATAGTATAAATATGAACCATAAGTCTGCATATTTTTGCCTTTTTTTTTTTTTTTTTTTTTACAAAAGCTTTCATAAAGTGACAAACTGACAAAATAAGTCAATAAAATTAAAAACTTGAATTGAAACAATCTAAGAGATACACACTTTAAACAGGATAATTTTCTACACTATTTACATTATTCGGACTACTGTCCTCATCTTTGTCACCATATTTATTACAACGTTTTGGCCATTGTATGCTCCGGCCTTCTTCACGTGGTTGGAATGTCAAACTGAACCCTTTATTTCACTCACTGGGGTAGACTGTTCTAGTTCCACGTGCCATGTCTAATGAATGTCAGTTATCTCCTGTTAATTCTCCTCTCCAAGTTCTCCACCGCCTTAGGAGATAACTGATAACTGACATCCATTAGATATGGCACATGGAACTAAAACAGTCTACCCCAGTGAGCAAAATAAAGGGTTCAGTTTGACATTCCAACCAACTGAAGAAGGCCGGAGCATACAATGGCCGAAACATAATAAATATGGCAACAAAAATAAGGACAATAGTTCGAATAATGTAAATAGTGTACATAATACCTCATCTCAGAAATATAGACAGATACTGAAAGGCCGAAACGTTGTCATAAATATGGCGACCAAGATGAGGACAATAGTCCGAATAATGTAAATAGTGTACATAATACTTCATCTCAGAAATATAGACAGATACTAAAGGATAATTTTCTATTAAAAAAAATTCAATCCAACCATAATTTAATTTCATGAAATTACTTAAGATAAACATTTGGTACTTCATCGTGACAAAGTCAAATGAAACAAAAAATGATTTTAAACTCTTTGGCATCAGCAACATACACAAAGATAAAATGACACAGTTAGAGATCGGTTATATTAACAAGATTATAACAGTGAAAATAAGAAGCATTCCTTTTGCAGAAAGAACAAATATAGCTCAATATTAAAGTGGAAGTTGGATATATAATTTAACCACAAAAATGTTTAATAGAGTTGTTTTAGCTAAGAATCAATAAATTTTAGCACCTCTACATTTTTCTGTAACTTTTGCTGTAGTAGAATTATCCCCTTTACACTGGAGATGCCAGATGGCAGTATCTCCTTTATGACAAAGTATACCTGTTTGAAAATATCTGAAACCAAATGGTGAAAAAACTGACTGTGAAAGAGCAGAATGAAACAATAATAATTAGAAAATCTATTTCACAACTTGAATATGAAAACCTAGTAATAGTAAATACTTAAACTACCAATTTCATATATGCCACCATTTTTTTTACATTATGGATAAACTAGTGTTACTAACATTTGACTTGTAATATTTGGGGGTTGACTTTTGTATGAAATGGTCAATAAACCAGCTGAATATGAATAGCTAAAACATTTGACTAAAGGCTATAAAGTTCCAGCTTGAAATGGAATTATTAACTATTATTCTGAGGAAAATAAAAATAAAAACTTAAGAGGTCAGAATTAAATGTTCAAGAATAAAGTTGCTTCTTCCAATAAAAAGTAGCTTGTTTGTTACACTACACCTAAATGATTTTTCAATCATGATCACATTTCATAAAATCAGTTTTAACTGTAGTATTTGATGTCATATTTGCATTTAAGGACTATTAAGTTAAGATCAGTACAATTATTATTAGTCTTCACATCTAGGTAAACATTAGTCTAGCAGATATTTAAAATTTTATAAAATTGCCTACATGATATTTTAGATCCCTTCTTTTTTCTTTTAGGATGTTGAAAGGATAGAAAAAATGTCTTGTACATCATCAGATATTGTATTTATTAGATTCTCAATATTTTTAATATTTTTTACCTAATCTCATAATGCAATGCAGGATCACTGTGGTAACACTGGATAACTGAGGATAAAGTAGTTCTCTCTCTCAGTCCATGTCCCATGCAGATCTGAGATTTACTGATGTTCATATCTATCCACTCTCTGATTTTGTCCTCTCACCTCTCTCTTTATTTCTGTCTCCTCATACATGAGCTCTTCATTTTGGTTATTGCTGTTCCATTTAAACCCAAAACAATACTTCCATCAATCCAGATTGCCTTCAGTTGAGTGTTTTTAATAAAATAAAAACCAAGCATAAAATAACCAATATTCAATTTAATAGTTGAAAACCAAGATGCCAGATAAGCTCTGAAATGGTTTATTGCTTAACAGTCTCAAACTAACAACAAGATTGATGTTGGATAGTTATTAAAATAGTAAAATATTAGAAAATCATTAGCAATCAAATTAAATGTCAGTCAGTGCAGGAATCTTCATATTATTTACATGCAAACTATAGTCCTCATTTTTGTTGTTGTTATCACAATGCTTCAGCATTGTGCCCTTCAGCCTTCATCAGGTGTATATCAATCAGGAAATTTCGAACTGAACCCTTTAATCTACAGAGATAGACTGTTTTCATTCCACTGCTTGTCTAGTTCTTATTTAGTACTGCTAAGTTATTGCTTGCTCCATTTCCACCGAGTTTAAGTTGACACTGTCCAGACCAGGGATTGAACTCACAATTACTGTCACCAAAATCCGGAACCAATGCTTTAATCTACTGGGACAATTCTCTGTGGAGAACTTGGAGCCATAAACCTAACATACCTCCTGATGAATGCAGCTGCAGTTTTTACATGCTTGATTGCACTTACTGAAGTTTCTCTCGTTACACCTGCTGCTGAAGACCTGATGTCATTTGTTTTTCTTTATTAAATGTAAATTTAATTAATATAAATAATGATATCTCAAAAAAGATTCAGGCAGAAATAATCTTGATATAAATTCTTCATAATGCATAAAAGGAGACCAGGAAATATAAGGGAGAAATACAGAAATCCTAAGAGTCAGATAATTACACTGGTAATCCATAATCCAACATGATTAGAATATCAAGTATAACTGGACACATTTGGCAAGGAAAAGGTGACCACATTGTCTTCTTTGGAATGAAGTTCAAATTATATAAAGAGAACATAACTTATCAGTGCATAACGAAGAGATAAAATCTTATTTATTAGTATGACTAAAGGTTATGTAGGTCAATATAAAGTTCAATGAATATAAACAACTATGATTAAGGTGTGTGAAGATATTTTTTTAATTGAATTCACCCCTTGCAAGGCAGTAAAGCCACTAAGATACAAGGGGTTACTGGGTGTGAAAGAATAAGAAAAAAAAGAAATATTATTAAGGAATGAAAACAATAGAAGAGTAATCAAGAAGACAGTAGATAATGACTGATATTACATTTAATTTTTTTAAAGATCAACGTTGACTGGAAAGCATTGAGTCAGAAGAAAGTTCTACAGGTGTGACATGAAAGAAAAGAAATGAGGAGCATAAAATTTACGGTTACATCTAGCCAATTCAACTGTAAATTGAGGAGACCATGTAGTACTGCACTTAAATTCATAAAGTCTAAGTACCATAGTGAAGAGCTCATTTGAACAATTACCATGAAAGTATTTATAGAAAAGGAACAGGGAACCAACTTTATGGTGATGGGAAAGTGACTGATGCTGAGATGCCAGGTCAGGACCAATAATATTACTGATTCTTCTTTGGGGAGATATATATATAATCTTTTATTAAGAACTTTCGGTCTGAAGAGATGAATATAACAATATTCACAAAATAAATTATAACCAAAAGGGATCTTTTTATATATATATATATATATATATATATATATACAAACAGGTATGCTGAGAAGGTATTGGGCCAACCCACTTCCAAAAATCAGTATTCAATAACCAAATATCAGAATATTGATTCTGGGAAGGCTAAAAACTTGTTCAGCACCCCCTCATATAAACACAAGGACCTTCACAACTGAAAAATATTGTCTCTAGGAAATGTACTGAGAAGTTCAGTATGTATGTTGGTCAACTTCACATATGTAAATGGATTTTTTTCAATCTCACTATGATTGACACTGCCTACATGAACCTGATACCCAGTAATAGTAGGAATAACCTCCTTACACATAAAAAAGCACAAGAATACATTAAGCTAAGTAATAAAAGAAAACAAAAAAACAACAAGTTTGGGAATATTGGTATGAATAACACATGAAATAATAGAAAATACCGAGTCTGAATTTTTATTTTGGATGAGAGGGTGCTGAAATATTTCAACTCGATCCATTTCTTAAAATCTGACCAGATATCGCCTTATTTTAGACAAGCTTTTTCTTGACCGAGTCAAATATTTTTCAGCAGCTCCTTGTATAATGTTAAATAGCAAAGATAATATAAAAAACAAATCTCCAAGTGTTTTTTGCAGCGTGGTATAAAGTGTGAAAGGAACTAGTGCTTTATCTTTGTGATTGTCAAATACAAAACTAAATCAAAGTCAAAAGCAATAAAACTACAGAATCATAACAGATAAGGTAAACAATCCCAGCCAGTATAATCTTAAGAGGAAGAAAAAGAATATGCTATGATTAGGGAAAAAGAGATTGTTTCAAATTTTAACAAGAGAGAAACAAAGCATATATTATCAGTCAGTTTCATACTCGGTTCTCCTCTTAAGCACATTTTTAAGATTGTATCAGTTTTTTTTTTTTTTAGATACGTCTTTGTCTTTACCAGATAATATAAAAGCTTTCAAATATTTACACTTATTTTCCTTCTATAAAATAATTCATAAAGTGGCTGACCTCCAAAGAAATTAGAGCTTTAAGAAAAGAATTACATTTGTATTTTGTGATACCTACTATTAAGAACAGGATGTGTAGGTAGTGTCACTTATCAGCACAGAAAGTGGAATTGGCAAGACCAGTTCAAATTCCAGTCTAGCCTGCTGTGCTCACTTTTGCACAAATGCCCTTTGGAAAGACATGAATCCATCTGTTCTTCTCACTAGCTAAGGATTAAAGAACAAGGTCAACTAGACTCTTTAACCTTGGATAGTAATCAGTCTAAGAGAAAAAAACTTGAATTTCAAACTATGGAGAAGAGAACAGGAAACCACTGCACTATCTTTCCCAAGAAGGGATGTCAATTCACAGATAATAAAGAAGTATTTGTGGAGAGCAATGTTAACCTAAGTCCTGGAGAGAAATAACATTAAAAAAATGATTAAGAACAGTGAAACAAAGCCTCTTTTCATAGAACAAAATTTCCACAGGGTTATTTTCAATCATTGCTATTAATCTTAATATTGCCAGGCTGTCAGTTTAACAGTCTGGTACAGGATCTTAATAACTGAGCACTCTGTGAGAATCAATCACACTAGGCCATGCAAATCACTCTCCCAAAACTATCAGGCAGTTATCACTGTAAAAAAGTTGTTAACCCTTGTCAAACTTGACAGAAGTTAGTATAAATCGATACTAATCAATGATCTACAAAGCCAGCTTGTTCACCATAACTCTTCAAAAGGTGTCTTTCTTATTTTTGTAAATATTTCAAAAATAGTAAAATACTCTACAGAGAGAAAAAAAAAAAAAAGAGAAATTCACTTTTACTCCTGAACAGGAAAAAAAAATAAAATAAAATAGTGAACAACAAAAAACATGATTAAAAAAAATCTTTAACTGAAACAGGACAATTTGAAGTTAATGGCAGAGTATCAATGTAAAAATTAGTGTTAACATACATACAATAATGAAGAGGAAAAAGTGAATAAAATTTTATGAAAATATTTGTGTCATCATATCTTTGCTACATTAAGAAAATTGCTTATTTAAATAAGAAAATTTTAAATATATATATTTTTTAAAACTTAAAATATATTTTTTTTAAAAAAGCTTAAATTCAAAAAAATTTTTAAAAAAGTAAAAAAAATATATGCAGATACCGATGATGTAAGCAGTTTTAAAACTTGACATTTGTAAATAACAGTTAACACCTATAACTGTCAAAAATACATGGTTGAGTTTTACAATGTATCAATATTACGAACAGGAGACCCATTCTAAAATTATGAATTTAGAAGAAAAATTAAATTAAATTTAAAAAAATAAAAATATTTATATTCTAATGAAATCTAATCTATGAATTCTAATCTATAAAAATGAATTCTAATCTATAAAAATTCTAATCTATAAAAATGAATTCTAATCTATAAAAATTATTTTTTTTAAAAAAATCAATATTCTAATGAATGCTAATCTATAAAAATTATTTTTAAAAAATAAAAAAAATTTCCTTCATTTCTATGAGTGGACCAGTCTAGTTCAGTAGTGTACTCAAAACTTCCCATGTAAGTTGTAACAATTTTTACCTGGTCACCAATGAATTATATTCTTTAACATTATCCTGATAAAACAAAAGACATGACATTCTAATTCTGGATGCTTTTTATTAATTCAATTGATCTAAATGCAAACTATTTGTTTGAATCAATCACTTACTTCTTTACAAGGAGCTGATAGAGGACTCCCTTCCAATCCTATCATATACACATCTTTGGATGTGGATCAGCCTTTGGCATACTTAGTGTTTGTTTATTTTGATTCACTCATGATTTCTTGTAGTCCATGTTATAGTAAAGTATCCACTCTTCATTACCCAACAGAATTTGTTTAAAAAACAGAACATTTAAATGCAGTTAATTTTTTTTTAGGCAAAAATCATGCATCACAGTGACTAACATAACCAAATTTGGTGCAAATAATTTTTCTATACCTCATTTATTTAGATATTTTGAGTATGTTGGCTACCTCCTGTGTCATCTAGACTCTTCTCAAGTAATATCTTCATTTGATCTACCTCAGCCATGAAGTATTGTTTAGCAAAAAAAATCTACATCACAAATATTTGTCAACCACTTTTAAGCCATTCAATCATTTACAACACCTTCTCTTTAAATTGCATAAATCTGGTTTTGTACTCTAGCTGCATTTTTACCATTCTTAAAATAAAAAAGGCTTTTGCTGATTTTTTTCCTTAACTTTCCAATGTCAGAATTGATAAACAAAAATGCATTTTGTCATCATAAGTAATTGTCATCCTTACTAACCCTACATGATAGTGTACTCTAAATTTATAAACTAACAAATCACAGATTTTACAACGCAATAGCTGTGTACATAGCGGAATAAAAAAAAATATTTGCTTCCATGACAAAGCAATGCTGCATACAAGAATAACATAAAAATAAATTTATGAAGTCACTTGGTTTGTTCTACCCCCATCCATCATACTCACGTGACCTTGCACCAATTGATTAACTTTTTACATCACCGCATAACGCTTTGATGAGGAAAACTTTCTCTAAGACCAGTTTCAAGAGTTTGTCAAAAACTTTCATATCAAACCTGCAGAATTTTCCTCAAAAGGCATCAAAGATCTGCCTGATAAGTAACCAGTCATAGCAAATAATGGTGAATATATAATTGAATATAATATAATTGTATTTCATTTTTTTGAATAAAGTTGATAAAAAAAATGGAAATTATTTATCACTCAACCTAATGTGATATGACAAAATGATGTGACAACTGTCAATATATATATATATATATATATATATATATATATATATAAAAAAGGAAGTTACTTACATATAAAGATAAACAACAATTTAACTCAATAGGTAATAATTCCCATCAGTGAAAAAAAAAATTTCAATAGCTACTAATTCCCATTGGTAAGAAAAATTAACAAGTTTGGGAGTGGCAGGGAGAAATTTTGTGATTATATATATATATATATATATATATATATATATATTGTAAATATTTCTTTTTATTCATAAAAAGAGAGAGAGAGAGCGAGAGAGAAAAAGTGTGTGTGTGTGTGTATGTGTGAGAGAGAGATGTTTTTTTAAAGAATATTTAATCTTGTTTGACTTAACTTTCAATATATACTTATATCTTTTAAGTATTTGCAAGTTCTCATTGTTTAGCTGTAAAAGTTAACAACAATCACTTTATATCAGAATGCAATCACAAATGTTTACAAAGAGTAGCAATAACCAAAAAAAAAAAAAAAGAAAATGGCAAATTATCCATCAGAAGGGAAATTATTTTAATATTATACAAGATTGTTTGAAAAGAAAAAAAAAATTAAGAAAAACATGAGAAAAATTATTTCAAGAATATATAAGAATTGACACAATGATGTATTGTTAGGTTTTTATCAGTGTGTATACTATTCAGAGAAAATTTATAACTAATCTTTCCATATACAATGTATTGGTTATGTCTCACCACATTCCACAATTTCAGTTTGAGATATTGCATTTTTCTGGAAACTTATTCTTTTGCGGTACATATGCTTGATGTTGTATCATCTAAGTGATTTTCTCATTTGCTCTATACTCATCGTTGTATTGAATATCCAACATCTAGATTGAAAGTTTTCTTCTCATTGTGGCAAATCTTTTTCACCATCACATTTCTTTCATTCCTTGTGGTCTCTTTGACCACCAATAATGTACAGTTAGGTCAAGTAAAAGAGCAAGTAACTTTTAAAAAGCTTCTTTTTTTTTCCTTTGCTTTAAGAGTGGGAATAGTTATATCCACTAAAATAAGTTTCAAGTGACAATAGTAAATATATATTTTCAAATAAACTAGACTAAAAAAAAAGCTAGAAATATTATAAACCCATTTTTTAAGCCAATTGTGCAATGATTTAAGTACATTTCATAATTTTATTACTTGTCATTGAACTCAAACAAAAAATTACAATAGAGATTTTGAAAGTTTTTTTTTTAAATAAGCATTTCATTAATTTCATGCAAATTCATATGTAGATTTTCTCAATAGAAATATTTTTTGATTGATAGAATTTTTTTTTAAAGATAGAGAACAAATTTATTCAAAATGCACTTCAGAAAGAAAACATTAATGGATGCAAAGAGACATTAAATATGTTGTTGATCTAAAAAGAAATCTTGTTTAGAAGCATGGAGAAGTTGAAAATTCTTTTTCATTAAAAAATCAATAATCAAGGCTAGTGGGCTGCAATAAAAAGCTAGGACTGATTTATTGATTAGATGATAGTGTTGATCAAGTTTCTGTGTTGATAATATTGTTGCAATTCAGAAATTTTATTTTGTCCAACATTTTTATGATCATTATCCTTTTATGAACACTGGAAGAAAATACAGATATACCTCACCCTACATCGTTAATTGGTTCCAGAGATCACAACTTAGGTAAAAAAACAACTTAAGTTAAAATAATCACACTATAAACTGCAAATAAGCACTCCCCATTGCCTATTACAGTAGTAATGATATGGGCATACAGTATTCTAAATAAAATAATTTCCACCTTATCTTCAAGCAGTATAGCCTTATGCTTAGCATTAGCACTTGTACTGGGACTTTTCTTCAGAGTCATAGGCAAAAATGTATTCTAAATCACAATTGAAATGTAATTGAAAGGATGTCAACGGCAGGGCACAGATGTAAACAAGTCCGAATTCAAAATTGGTGTTGATGATTTTGTGAGATTATATATATATATATATATATATATATATATATTAGTATACATATTTTAAAATTTATTTAAATATGAATTTATGTTTGTTATTTTAGTGTTTTGACGTATCTAATATTTTAACAGCCAATGTAACTTGAGTAAAACGACCTAACACTAGCTTTATTTTTCCTTATAATATTTAAGAAAAACCAATGTACCTTTGAAAATGCCTTAAGCCAAGGGATTACTGTATTGTCAGTTAAGAGGAAATAATGAAAATAAAAGCAATCAGTGACATGCTTATCCCAGTATGTTAACTGAAATAAGAACACAGATAGTTTCCAACTATATCCGAGTCCAACGTTCTGCATATAAATGTATTTTATATAATATACTTGTTCAGTCTATATTATATGTAACAGGTATTGAGTTATCTTAATTTATTTAGGTATATATCTATCTGAGTGTACCTTTCTTTTCAAAAGCAAAGCTACAATTGAACGAGTAAACTACCAGGATTTAAAAAGAAAAAAAAAAACTAATCAACTCAAAGTTTTATCTACTGATAAAAAATATAAAGTTTGTGTGCTCTAAAAATGAAAAAATATTGTCTGAACTAAGAATTAATTTAAAGAACTTTTAAGCATATAACATGAACCCCCACAAAATGACTCAGATCTAGTGTATGAACATGTAATTTAAGAAAACGGTTTCTTCCTTGAAATGCTTATTCAACTTTTTATTTACTTATGATTTACAAATTATAAATAAAGTTTATATATGTCATTCTAATAATTTTAATATTTACTGTTATATTGAATTTTTATATGTTATGCTATTATTAGCACTATATCTAGTCATTACACGAGTAGGCATACATTTTTTCTTTTAAACAGTGCATTTAATATCTATCAGCCTATATATATATATATATATCTCAAAAGTCTTATTAAAGAAAAATTTTCCTCCTAACAGGAATTGAACATGTATTTCTTTTTAATCTTCAAGCCAAGTTTGCTTATATATATATATATATATATATATATATGTATGTGTGTGTGTGTGTGTGTGTGTGTGCGCGCACGCACAACATTTCACAGAGTGCACAGATACTACATACTGAAAGCTGGGAAATGCCAATATATGTAAATAATTACATTTTTTTAACCAGTACTATGTGAGTAAATTTTATAGTCATAATCTCAAGAAAAAAAAATTATATATAATATAATTATAATTTATATTTTTGGAAACTTTGGAATTATTTTTAATCATCATGAAGTATTTTTTTTTAAAAAATACTTTCATCCTTATTTGTATAATTGAGATGTTCATTTCTGTTTATACTATCGACCACTGTGAGGATCACAACTGAAACGTTAACAACAAAAACAAAAAGAAAATTTGGATACTTATCTTTATCAACAAAATATACATAAAATCTATCACATTGTTAATTTTCAATTTCTTTTCTTTAAATGTTATAAACATTAAATCTTATGATATTAACATGAAAAATGCAATAAGAACACAAATACAGCCTAATCCAATTTATTTCTAGTTTTACTGAGAAATGATTGGAACTCTTTATCTACAAAAGATGCATATAAATTACTTCCTTATATATAAGAAAATAAATATGTGTATTCATGTATACCAACCAAAATTTCAAGGAACTTAACCTTTTGAACTTTGATCATTTACCAATTGAGTATCCCTGGATATGTAATAAATTGTACTATTTCAGAAATGATTTTGTAACAGAACGACTCAGTAGTGAGGAGAAGCAAATGGTTAGTACCAAGTTGCTCATAAAAATAGCCTTATTTTATTTACATGTTAAACTGTAATTATTTTTGGTGATTAGACAGCAATAAAATGGTAAAATGTGTTAAGGGTCAAAATGGCTCCCTAAGAAGAAGAATTTCATATAAAATTAGATTATTTTCTGGAATGATTTCAAGTTAAAAGCCCAGTACTACAAAGAAAATGCTGGGTGACTTGACAGATGAATGGACTGATCTATATTCAGATTCCCAAAAACTTTTGGTGAGCATCTTGTGTGTGCACACGTACACACAAAATATGGCACCAAGAGACAAAGAATACAAATTAACATTAATTGATAAAAGCAATTATAAGGATATTTCTGTGACAAACTTTTTAATTTCTGAATTGCAATGTTGCTAATAGTCTATCCCTTTAAAATGTTGATGCAGAGTTAAAGAAAAAGGAATATTTTACCATGATCTCTCTTTATTGGACCGAGATACAGCATCTGAACTAGAAATGAATTAAAAAGCAAATGTTAAAGTACTATATCTAAAACTGTTAGTACATGTTAAAAGCAAGGGTTAAGACAAAAACAAAAAAAAAACACCACCTTTTAAATGTTGAATTTTTTTTAAAAATCTGACACCAAAGTTAAGTTTAAGTGCATCATTTCAAAATTATTGGCAACATCATGGGATATAGAAAACAAATAATCAGAGATAAATTTAGAACAATCAATTGTAATCAAATATATTGGATTATCAAATTTAGAACAATTATAATCAAATATTTTAAAAATCTTCCTTAAAACTAAAACATTGGATCAGTCATCTATTTTGTAGTTACAAACTTAAAAATAAAATTAAAAAAAAAAAAAAAATAATCACCTGTAACCAAAAGGTTCACTGCTCTTCAGTCTGTCACATGATCATGTGACATAACAGTGTCAAATGACACTGTCCCTTTCTTTTTTTACAAGGAGAGACAGACCCACTTTCAAAAATCTGAACATATGAAAACAGAAATTGTCTTCCTTGTCAGGCAGGGAATTCTTCAACACCAGTAATGAAAATATCTTCACAGAAAACAGTTTGTAACAAAAAAAAATTTCTTTTTAATATTTTCTATTCTTGTAATTAAACATTTCACCGATTTTATATTTGTTTTCTTTAACCCATTTCAAAAAAAAAAAAAAAAGCAATGTTAAAAACATTTTGAAAAAAAAGTATATGCAAAATATGATGTTAAGTTAAAAAAAAAATACTTTTTAGTAAATCAACTCTCCAGGAAATGTATAAAGTGAAAGACACGCTCATGATAAATTCTATCATATCTTCTACTTCTATGTGCCATACCCCTTCCTGATGTTGGCAGTCATGGATCTTCACAATTTCCTGTCTTTTGTAGTTCTTAATAAATTTTGTCTTTTTGCTATCTATCTCTCCCAAATCCTACTCTGCCATCCATTCACTGAAACTCACCAGGTAGGTTACGCATTGTTTTCCTCTATCCCTCTTGCGTTCAATGTCCTGTGAATATCAAATTTTCCAACCCCTATTTTACCCATTATGTGCTCTAGAAATTTAAACTGTCTCTTTCTGATGTTAAATGTTTCCTTTTTGTTTCTATTTTCCCTAAAACTTTGTTGTTGCTGACATGTTCAGTCCATCCTTCTGCGGAATCATATTTCTGTTGCTACAAGTCTCTTCTTCATCGGCAGATAGATTGTCTAGTATTCACTGCCATAATAGAGGACTGATATTACATAACAGTTCAGACTCTTTTCTTAGTTTCTAATGAAATTTTCCTTTTTCTTAATAGTTTACTTAGCTTTTGGAAAGCATTTTTCACTATCCTAATGCACCTTCAGATTTCAGTGTCACACTTTCTGTCCTCTGTTAAAATACTTTCCAGATATTTAAATTGCTGTACTTAAATACCCAATTTATATAAATAACTAAATTTACAGATTTCTGATGATACAACCATAGTAAATATACTCAAATAATCTTCAAAGATTCTTTACCCACTAAGATACATTACAAAATCTCATGTATTGGCTATTCTTACATTAAACTGTATAATAACTGAAATAAGGAAATAGAAACAATACAGTGCAGACATTCCGTCAGATTACAATTGCCGCAAATATCTTTAAAATATTTAAATAAATGTGTAAATGCTAATGCATAATTTTTTTTTTTTTTTTACAAATATAAGTAAAAAGATACCATTATTTTACTGATATTTAACATTTAATGAAGATATATTCATTGACAGCTGATTTATGATATGCAAGAGAAATAGCTCCAAAAATACACGATGAGAACAATCAGATTCTGAAAGCAATATATTGTCTAAAAGGGCAGGTGAACTAATGAATAATGGAATTAGTGAACCAAGTTCAAATTCCAGTGAAGACAGTTTGTATTCACTTTGCATTAATGCCTGCAAACAAAGCATAAATCTTCTCTAAGCTCTTTATAAATAGTAAAGTTGTTGGAGTTTGTTAGCCCTAGAAGATTGATCGTACATATCAAGCAATCTGTAAAAATCTCTTTGCTACTGAAACTACAGCAGTATTACTTGATGTATTTGTTGCCCTATGCTCCACAATGAGTCTGTAGGAAAACAATATAGCACTGGTCATTCTAAAAAGTGGAATGAGACAGCATGAAATAGCAAGATGTGGTACAAACTAGCCAAAGAATGGTCATATTGTATTTTCAATTACTTTAGTCATTATGGTTGAGCAGCCAGAAGAAAGCTAGTCAAACCAGCCAACATTCATCAGAGTAAGTTGGTAAATGAGATGGATTCTTGAGGTTCTGGAACACATTTCCTCCATATGTATCCTCATCTACTAATTATTTTAGTAGAAAATGAATAATGGTCTTGAGATGCTTAACAAAGGATATTCTTTGAATCATATTCAGGCCACTATTAAATGTATTGGATTTTCAGTTAAGCTTTCCAAATAGTAATGATTATTCTTCTGGAATATACAGAAAACATCAAGAAATTCACCTTACTTCTATAGGAGAGACTTTGCCAATATTTAATTTTTTTATGCTAAAGTTCACCCAATACAAAGCTTAAGAGCCACTCAATGTAGAGGGTTACTATTAAAATAGTTATGATTAATAAGGTGTGTGATACAAATGTAAGAGGAAGTGAAAATTATGAGGATAAGGAGGATAGACAATTGCACCCTTGACTTGAAGGGGTTAAGATTTAGGAAAGCATCCACATGAGAATCTGCTCCACAAAGTAGCATTTTTTTTGGAGGGGGAGCTGTCTGAATGAAACTTTCTTTGTATATTTGGAATAAGAAGGAAATGAGGATAGTTCAACTCCATAGAAGTAGCATGGCTTGTCCTTGATATAAAGGTCTGAACTGGTTGAACTAAAAAATGGATCTTATTTGAACATCTACCATAGAAATAGCAATAGGCTTGTGACATTGCAACCTCTATCCCCACAGATGCAAAGTGGAAAATAAGCTTCCCTCTCCAAGATTGCATAAATGATTGAACTCTATCAAGGCTGGAAAGTGAGAATTGAGTAGCCCAGTGTAGATATGGCAGCAATACCCCATTTTTTGTCTAATCTGATTCTTGTAATGTATGTCAGAATGATTCCAATGTTAATTATTATTAGGAATGAAACAGCAGTCTATGAAAGATGTAGATCTATACCATCACCAGAAAAAGATCTGAAAATGGCATATTCAAAGGGATTCAAAGCTTACAATTCTCTGCAATGAATGTATTGAATATGGTTGGATCATTTCAGACTGAAATAAGCTAAACATTCACAAAACATTCTACAAGATTTAATTTGTATTTTCATTACAAGATAGTCAAATATCCTATATGAGAAGCACCATTTAATAAATTCAATTTCCAAAAGGAGTAGAAACATTAAAATATTCTAATAACAAGTGTGTCAAATTTCAAATTATATATTGCTGAGATAATTAAATAAAAGCTCTTATCTGAAAATAGGTGCCTGTCTTCTATTATGATGCCTTTATAATTTATATAAATATGATAGCCATAAACTTTAATTTTTACGTGGAAATTTAAGTGTGTCTACTGTTTTTCAGAAACTTTGTGTTTAGGATGCTTTTTGGTAGCTTCAGATTGGGATTGAAGACCTTCTTTGGCCACTCCTCAAGTTGAAATCAGTAATAGCAGATAATGCAAATTGGTTAGTAATCCAACAAGATTATTTTTTGACAGCATCAAAAGACGTGTAGAAAACAAAAACAATGCTAAAATTGATTAAAATTAAACAGTAAAATATTTCACAGATCTTTTAGTTGTTTATCAGTACAGTATTAAATAGTTATATTTACTTTATAAGTGGAATTTCATTATAAATTTATGCTGCCAAAAAAAATGGTTATTTTGTTCTAAAACTAGCTTATAGGTCATCTTTAAAATTGCATGCATTTTAGTTGCTGTTAAAAATTTTAAAAATTGGGGGGGGGTGTAGAGGGAGGCGTTCTACAAAGTTAAAAGAAAAATGTCATCAAAATTATTTTTGATTTTTTCACATTATGGATTCCTTTAAAAAAATGAATAAAGTAATAACAATTGTTTAAATTAATAAAAAACATTAAAAATTAAAGTAATAAAAAATTTAAAAAGTAATAAAAATTTTAAAATAAATAAAGTAAATATAAAATAAAATTAAAAAAAAAAATTAAAAAATATGAACAAAAATACATAAAATATAGAAACAGAAATAAGTAACTTGAAATTCTTGAAAACAAAACATATTTAAAACTGCCAAAGACAACTCTACACAATTCAGAACATCTGGTGACAGGCAAAGGCAGTGGAAATATTTAATGTACAAACTACTTAATTAACAAACAATTGGAATTATGTAAATATCACAAAGTTTATTTATTTATATAATCCTTAGAGTATCCTCATAATTATGAAAATAAATAGAAAAATATTGTCTAAGTTAAACATACTTATTTGTTAATCAAATACTGATTATCTATTACATCACTGCAAAAGTTCATGCTTCATTTTCATTGTTAATATAAAATGTCCACAACTTGACACTGGTATTTGTTTTGGTGTCAATTCCTGGTGTATTCTAGATTGAATCCTTGCATTGTTTAGTTGCAAGTCAGACTTTGTTGAATGCTGAGGCTTTGTCCACAAATGAATGCCTCTTTAAAGATGGAGGATGAAAAATTGCACTTTCACCATATTATGCTTTATGAATTTCAGAAAGGAGTAAGCGCTGGAACTGTGACAAAAAATATTCAGAAGGTTTATTTGGCTCATGCTCCGTCTCTTTGGACAGTCAAAAAGGGGTTTTGCAGATTTTGTTAGGATGATTTTTACCGAAACAATCAACCAAACTCCAGACAACTTTCCAACATTGAAGATGCTTTGCTTGTTATCGTGGAGAATAAACCAAAGATTTCTACAGAGGAGATTGGTAAGAGTTTGAAAATCAATATCTCAACTGCTTTTTGTTATTTGAAGAGACTTGGCGTCAAGAAAAATGGCTGGTTTTGGCAAATCGAAAAGGTGTCATTTTCCACCACAACACAAGACCACGTGTTGCAAAAATGTCCTTTCAAATACTTAGAGTTGAAAAGGGAAACTCTCCAGCACTTACAGTATTCTACTGACTTGGCTCCTTCAGATTTTCATGTTCCAGTCTCTACAGAACAATTTAAATGACAAAAAATTTGACTATACAGTCAAAAATTACCTCACAACTGTCTTCCAACAAAAAACACAAAGTTTCTACAAAAGGGACATCTACAAGCTTGTAGAACGATTAGAGACAGTTGTTAAAAACAACAGAGACTATGTACTTGAATAATAAATGTTTTTGTGAGTATGCTAAATTTTATTTTTTAATTTTCTAATCAGGCACAAGCTTCTGCAATGATCTAATACAAATTTTTTTCAAAGTTACTTTCATCTTTTTCGTTTTGAATTTGACAAACATCTTAAGCAGGTCATGTACAAAGATTCTAGCATGCTTCCTTTATGAATACACTGTGTATTATCTACAGTAAAGACAAAATTAAATCTAATCAATGAAAAAAATATTTTCACAGTTAAAGAAAATAATAATTGAACTAACAAAGTGAAAATCATTGTTCATTCACAGGAGTTTCAAAAATGTGAATTTTAACAATATAAATATTTTCTTTTAAGAAGAGCGTTAACAAAGTGGGTTGAACTAAGACATTTCGAATGACTTGTCAGTGTTATTTTCAGATATGATTCAACAATGAAGTTGCATTTGTTTAGGCAGATGTAAATTAACAAGCATCATCACCACTTAATGATTGTTTCAAACAACTATCAAATATTCTAAAACTGAACCAAGCTCAAAATTTTTAAAAATTACATCCATATTTTCCTAAGTTTTCAACTTCAAAATGGATTCAATTACTATAAATTGTGGTATTCAAGTTGGGCTCAAGATTTTTAGCTCAAAATACTGAGTTAGGCTAGGCTATACGATAACCTGTGATAAAACTATATAAGGTCACACCACTTACCTGTATATTGAGACACTAACTGTAATACCTTTCTATATGTGTCATATAGCAAACACCCTACAATACACACAGGTAGGTACCATATATTATATCAGTATAACTTAGCAAACATTTAAAATTCATCAAGTCTACTGATAAACCTATTAAAGTCAACAACTCCTATAAAATATTAATACCATAGTTTACACATTATACCAGGTAATATTTTGATAGTACTGCTACATATAATATATTATTGTGGTTTACAGTAATTGGTAGGAGTGCTGTTCCATTTGTTTACAACTTGGTGGTAAAGGTTTGCATTTTATAACCACCAAGTTGACACCTTGTTTTAGAAAGATTTTTTAGGATTCAAAACTCAACTTGTAGGCCACAATTTATGGTAATAAAATGAAAAGGTTTAATGCTTTTATTATTAACATTAATAATAATAGTATTAATAATAAACAGCAAGTATCAAAAATTGTTAAAAATTCAATTATAACAATTTTTGATACTCACTGTATTTATAAAATTTTAAAATAACTTTTATATAAAATATATAATGAAGTATTTTTTAGAATAAAAACTTTAGAATCAGTTGATATTTTAAAAGTAAAGCTTACAACACAAGTGAATTTAAGTGAACAAAATTTTATTAACAAGGATGACCTTAGATTGTTTTATTGCCTAAAATAAATTTTTTAAGGTAACTTTTTGACTTAGATATGTTTATGTAAGACAATTTTTTTTTAAGTATTAAAAAAATAAATAAAATTCTATAAAAACTGGAATTTTTGCCCCAAACCAATTGTTAGTTAAGCTTAAAGTTAGTAATAATAACATTAGTACTGTACTATATACAACATTATTAGCAATAAATATATAAAGAAATGTTTAAGAACTTTTCGAACATTAGAAACAATTCACAACTAGTAGGTTTCTTTATTTATATTTGAAATTAACTTTACTAGTAATTTGTTTTTCTTATGTTAACAAGTAAAGTAAAATGGTAGATCAGCAGACTTGTAATAAAGAACAAGTTTCTGAATTTGTGGGATAAAGTGTTAGTCATTTTATTTACACTCAAACTGTTGTCCTAATCTTTGTTGCTATTATCACAATTGTGAGTTCATTCCTTGGTCTGGGAAAACAGGGTAAGCAAGAAGTATTAAAAAGAATAAGACAAGCTATCACTAAACGTGGACAATGTATTGAAATCAAACTACCCCTGTAGATTAAGTAAAGGGTTCAGTTCAAAATTCCCTGAAGGTTATCTGGATCAACAAACATCTAAAGAAGGCCTGAGGGTCTAATGACCAAAATGTTGTGATAATAACAACAAAGATGAGGACAATAGTCCTTGTGTAAATAAAAAGAAATTAAAATTTTAAAAAATAAATAAATAAAATTTGGACCCTGTGATAATAATTTTTCTCATCTTCATAAAAGGATAAATTATGGGAAAATAAAATAGTTAAAAATGATAAATATTTCACAAATAAAAGCGAGAAGTATTTTACACAGAGATGAAGATATAACTGCCTCTTAAATTTCAGATCCATGTTAAAAATCAACACCTACACCCCCCCCCCCAAATTAAAATAATAATATAAGATTAAAAATTGCTAATTTTAGTCAGAACCAGAGAACAGGTCTCATAAACATATTTATATGAATGTACAAAATATATATTATTTAAAAAAAATTTAAAAAAAAAAAAGAAAAATAATTGGAAAAAATGCTTTAGCAACTTTTTAAGCTTTTAATTGTTCAGTTTCTTATAAGAGAGCTTAGTTGAAAGTTATTTTTCAACATTAAGTCACTTCCTTAAAGTTCTCATTAAAACTGTTTTCTTGTATAACAAGGAGTTGATGAAAGTTCTCAGCTGAACCAACTTCCCAAAATCTGTATTCTGATGTTTGGTCATGAAAATACTGATATTGGGAAGTGGATCAAGCTGTGGAATTTTCAACACCTCATAAATTGTCTAAAACCAGATTGATAGCCTGAAAAGAAGAAAAACTCTAATTGGAGAAAGAAAAAAAAAAGAAAATAAAGAGCATTTCAGTACAGATATTAAATGAAACAGGCATTCTATATTTTACAAATACACCAACTGAAGGGGTATAAATTTTACAAACATGATCAGTTTAAATAAAAATGCTTTAAAAATCCTAATAAAACCAAATCATATAGATAATTAAAGAATCTAGATTACTATGAAAAATGCAAAGATTTTACTGAAAATTGAATACTGTGGATTTTAGAAGTATAATAGAATAGTTTTAATGAATATATTGGGATGATAAACAAAAAATATAACAAAATTCACAATTACAAAAAAGATAGCTGTTTTATTTATTACCTATATATGTGTATTTAATATTTAATTTTTTATTTATTATATATATGTGTATGCATGCACGTGTATACAAACAGGTGCAAACTAAATGTGGTATTATTCCATATATTTTTAAGTGAACAAATAAAGAATGATTTTAATCCCACCAGCTTTGAAAACCTGTAAAGAACTACACTATGATACTTGCTTATACTTAGTACTGGTTCATTATCAAAAAAAGTCATTACTGCCCCAAAACCAATTCAGTACTTGTAAAATCCACAATACCAATGTGATTAGAAAATATCAACAGCTCCAATTACAGCGTCATCTGTACATCTCTTGACTTACCATGTGTATCTGAAATTCCAACAGGAACAGAAGAAACTCCATTGTGATGGTAGTTTGTGGCTTGTTGATCATATTGTCGAGAATCCTCTTTTTTCATGCCACCAACCTGAACCATTTTACCATTGGATAAGTCCATGGGATTGTCAAAACCATTTTGAGCCATATGTCCATTAACTAAATTGGTCCTTGGTTGTGCCAAGGAACTCTCTGTTGGTTCAGTGTTCACTTCAGGTAAGCGGCGTGGCGGCAAGCCCGAGGAGGAGTCTGTTGCAGACCCCATCCCTGGTGCCGCTGTATATACAATGTATTCAGTCCTTTCGGGTGTGCTAACAGATGTAGGCAAAGCATGATTGCCACTTGTGTACATCAACTGAGAATCTGCACTATTCCCAAAATACAGGAAATTATTCTGAAAATAAAAAAAAATGTTTTTTTTTTAAAATAGATGGTAAACTTAATACATTGTTAGAAAACTGGATACAAATTTAAATCACAAAAAGGTCAACAGATATTAAAATAAATGTTATTATCATAGCAATATCAAGATGAACAATCACATCCCATATAAAGCTAGTGAAGTCATCATACACACATGAACACTTATAAGTGTATATCTATAAGTTCATAAGGCTGACACCTAGTTATTAGCTAAATGTTGATCTGGAATTTTTGCTGTATAATGTTTGTCTTCTGTGATATTGAACTGAGGAAAACTGGTCTCGTGTTGCTAGATCAGACAGTCATTTGAAAAAGGAAATTGCATAAAGCAATAAATCTATAAATGTTAATGGTGTGTTCAGCCGAGAGCAAAATGACCAGTAGTGAAACTGAAGTCTGTTGTAACAAATCTGACACAAACATATCTTGTTCCAAACTATTTGCATCTGTTTACCAGAAAGCATGCCAAGTATATTCATGGTTTGTTCCAGCAAAATAACACCAATTCCACATTCTGCATGGGTGGCATGAAAATTGTTCCACAAAGCTGACATCATTTACTTCAATGACCTCTGTGCCCACCAGATTGAAACCCCATTGAACTTATAGAGGACATGGTATAGACTTCTCTAAAATCTCAGTCACACTCAATAAACACAACTTAGTTATAGATAGACAGCACAGGAATGTGCCTAGATAAAAATATCCATGCAATGACTACAGCATCTCATAGACCCAATGCTTGCATAGCAACCATTATTCAGGCAATGGGAGGAACTACAGCTGTCTACATGTTGTCTCCAAGTTTTTGGTACTTCAGTAAACACCTTATGGATGTGCAGGAGCGTAATAGGTCCTTGGAACAAAGCAAGCAGAGTTCAAATTCCCACCGCGTTCACTTTTAAGCAAAAACCCTTGAGAAATGTATGAAGCTATCTCTTCCTCACTAAGCTATGGGTTCCTAGACATGATTGGCAATACGTCTAAGAGGAGGACAACTTTGAATTCAAAACTGTATGTAGCTTTGACATAGCACATACTATGCAGCCATTGAGATAATGACTACATCAATGCTGTATTTTTTTTATTTTTTATTATGCCTTAAAAATTAAGGTATCCAAACCTACCTCTTGTTTTTCAAGTCAATGAAAATTGACCAGAACAAAAGAAAAAGAAAATAAAGACTAAACCTTATACTACTGAAGACACTGATACTCTAAAATAAAAACTATTTAAAGTCAAGTCAACACCACAAACTAAAACTATAAAATATACAAAAGTCAATAAATTATAAATGTGCATGCTGATACTAGGTATATGGCTGTTTAACAAAGAGTAGTTAGGTGTGTAAAGAATCATAATGAGTGCAGTAAGTTGAAAATCAATCATAATATCAACCTTTTATTAATATATGTAAATTTCTAAATATCATTAACACAATAGCTGAATAAATAATGCACATAAATTCACACCTATAAACTAAATAAGCTCTTTGTTATTATTCTGCTTGCTTTTTGTTTTTCAGGTTTATTTAAAAAGAAATATTATAAGAGACGCTGAATTAAGCAGATATTCGTCCCGGCTTTCTGCACCCCTCCCTCATCTTAATGTTATAAACAACCTGTAATCGGTATATAGTATGTGTCAGGTAATTTTGAAAAAATTATACAGTATAATAAAAATAAATGAAAAAAATATATATATTTTCAAAAAAATAATTACAGGTGTGTTCAACTTAAAAAATGGTTATTCAATAAAACTGCCTTCAGTCTCAAGGATGATTTTGAAGTGACCTTGGAAATAAGTGCATGTTTGGATCAGAGAGATCTTGTTCATGTTGGTTATCACATCCACAGTAGCAGCCTTTAACAAGTTTTTGGTATTGTGGGGCAGCTGATTTGGTCTCCTTCTTGATGATAGCACAGACATTGCAATCAAAATCAAAGGAGGAGTGTTGGGAGTAACATAATTGTGAAAGTTCTTGGCCAGTCACTACTGGATCATCTGTGCTCTGTAGAAGGGAGCAGAGTCCTGTCAGAGCAGGATTAGGGTTTCTCCTGGACATTCCCCTCTCAATCTAGGGGTTGAACACCATACCAAGCACCTTGATATAAATGGCGGTATTGACCTTCACTAAATTTGAGCTGATGATATCAGAGACTGGTGGATAAATTTTACCATTTTTATGTTTCTTTGAGAATGTTTCTTTCTCTTGGGCACAGATGACACGTTCTTGTCAGAGGCCATCAGCTTGTTTGTGATATTTAACATAAAGGACTTATCTACATTCAAGAATCTGACTATATCAGAGTCACTGTGTTTCATGGCTAGTGCCACACAGTTCCTTTCCATTTCATGTGTCAAACAAAAAGCTGGCATGTTAAATGTTCCCAATACGTCTGAAAGAGAAACAAAAATGTTGAGACTTGGCACATGCCACATAACACTATGTTCGGTTGTCTTCCACTTATGGCCCAAAAACTGAGAACACCCTCAATATAAGAAATGCAATATTCAAGTTTTCTGATAATGAAAAATGGCTTAACTTTTACTAGTTTTATTATTGTGATTATAACTGTATATTTAAAAAAAAAAAAAGAAAAAGTGGTGCCCAGCAGAATATTCTGTTCAATGTAATGATAATAACCACTACAATTGAGTAGTTGACTTTATATATTTGCTTTGAGAGTTCAAAAATAATTTTCAGATTTTTTTCCAACGACCTAACAAAAAGGTAAGTCTGAGATTTAGGGGGGGGGGGGTGAGAGAGAGAGAGAAAATTTGAAAATTAACCACTCCCAAGAAACCATTATTTATTTCTTCCTTTATACTTCCAAGAAACATCTTTATCCTTCAGCTGGTTTACATTCAAAACTTAGCATGTCAGAAAATTATATAAAAAAAATACCGAGAACAAGCACAAACTTATAAAATCCAAATTAGTTTAACAGCATAAAAATTATCAAATAAATGTAAAAATAATTTAGTAACCATGAGCTTCATATGTGAATCTGTCCCTTTCTCTTATATATATATATATATATATATATATATATATATATATAAAGCAATATACTCTTAAGGTGTGCTATATTTATGGGATAAAGTGTTCAATATCAGAAATAGAGCATGTGTAAATATAAAAGTGAACATTAAAGTCAAATATTTAGAGGCGACAGTCTGTTTCATGCTAGACGCAATCGTCAGGCCTGAAACAGACTCGCCTCTAAGTGTTCACTTCAATGTTCACTTTTATATTTGTGTGTGTGTGTGTGTGTGTGTGTGTATAGGTATAGTAGGCCAATAAAAGAAATTCAAAGTCAACAATGTTTTTTTGGTATATTATCAGGCCATTATGCAAGATGAGAATAATCTGAAAAATCACGATTTTTAACATTTTTTCTCATGATTCTATTTTGTCGCCTAATATGCAATAATTATTATATCTTTTTCAAATTTCTTTCATTGGACTACAATATCTACATTTTGTAAGAAGCATACATACACAATCTTTTATATATATATATATATATATATATATATATATATATATATATATATATATATATAAGAGAGAGATAAAAGGCAAGATTTTATTGACTACATCTTATCTGACCAAAATACTTGAACAAAAGCAGAAGGCATTAACTTCAAACAGTTTACCCACAATTATGATCCCAATGTACATCATTTTTTAAATTTGTAAAAATATAAAAATTTAAACAGAGAGACCTTATTGCTTGAATTTAACAAAACTTTTTGGGATTAATTCTTGCTACGTAAATATTACATTATAACTTGTATTTCTTACAATAAAAGCATTTTCACAGAGTTTGCATTGTAGCATGAATAGTAGCAAATTCATCTTGCTGACCAATTTGCTAGAGTAGTGAGTTGGATCCTTACTGAGCACCCCACTAGTGTAGTTCTGTCCCAGAATAAAGTAAGTTTAGTAAATAACTAAGCATCTTCACAAAATTTTAGCAAACTAATCTCACTAAACATAACTACAGTAATTAGTTTAACCCTCACTTGGTTCCTCATACTTAGGACATTGGACATGATTAAGCTTAGTCTAAT
This sequence comes from Acanthosepion esculentum, assembly GCA_964036315.1. NCBI lineage: Eukaryota > Metazoa > Mollusca > Cephalopoda > Sepiida > Sepiidae > Acanthosepion > Acanthosepion esculentum. The sequence goes on along the minus strand of OZ038484.1, from coordinate 124,550,636 downwards.
AAGGACAGAGACAAATGTGTGTGTGTGTGTATATATATATATATATACTTGGAGATAGAGATCGAGGGAGACAAGTAACTTGTACAATTACATAACTTGTTCTGATAAGTAATAACACTTTTCTTACTTCCTACAAAATCAAATGTCAATGCAATTTTCTTCCAGTCATTGTTCTGACATTACATTTACTTTTTCCCTCTTCCTTTTGATTTCTTTATTCTTTTCTCTTTCTCCCACTCATTTAGTTATTTAGAGAATTGTCATCTTTTGTACATTTACTCAGTTTCTTTATCTAGTATAGATATTCTCAAGAAACAATGGTGGAAAATCCTGCTAATATTGTCCAAAAGGAAACATTATGATGATAGTGATGATATTGATGTTGATGATTATATTAATATTGATGATGATGATATTGATGTTGTTCTTGATGATGATGATGGATATTCAGTATGTTTAAGTGACAATATCACAATACTTGTTAGAAAATGAATTGAAAACTTAGAGCTTAAATTTTGAGAGGGTTACAGTAATACTTTATAGTAACTTTGTAGAATTATATTTTAATGAAGTCAGCTTATTCTTACAACGCCCTCACTTATCTTACCATTTAACTCCTAAACAAAATCTCTGACACTGTTGAAAAATAGATTAAGTCTGATGGACACTAGTAACTATGATAGCTTTTTGATGTTTCCTGACAGTGACCACATATTGCAAAGTTTTCATTTCCAAAAAAGAACAATTGCAACACACTTAGCAAAGGATATCAAAAAGAATGTTCACACCAGAAGTTTATTCTAACTGTAAAAAAAAAAAAAAAAACACAAAACTGACCTTTTCAAACATTACTTCATTTTTTTTATAACAGAATAGAACAATATTTTCATTAATTATAATATAAAAAAAACAATTATTCTAAATTTTGATATGTTAAACCTTCTTGTAAATATATCAAATGATAATAAAATATGTTCACATGTAGAAAAAACATACAACAAAGGATATTTTGAAGGATGGTCATCTTACAAGAGATAAAATTATATCTTAGACATCAGAACTACTAGTTATTGACAAAGATTATCCAGACTGATCAGATTAAATAGATTTTAGTTCATAGACTACTACTGATCTATAAAGATAAAGAATGGATTGATTGAAAAGTGTTAATAGCAGCATAGATACAAAGAAAGAGTTTTGTGCATCCAATTTTGAATATCTTAATGACTTTTGATCAAATAAACATTGTTTAATGTCTATTATAAATCAGTGGCATTGAAGTTTGAATTACTACAGCTTCACACCAACACTTGTTTTTATTTTAGTTTTTTCGCATCATATTTTTCTAACTGAGAATTACCAATGCCAAGATTCATTATATATGAGTATATAATCATGGTGAGTCCACAAATGTATTGAATGAATTTGGGTATATTACCCTCTCAAAAACTCCACAAATATACCAATTGGGGAGTTTTTAGAAGCCAAATAACAAGTAAAAGTCTACCTAACTTTGAAATTTAAAAAAGAAAATTATTTGTTTATGTGTGGATCTGAAAGAAAATAGTCTTTTCAAATTTTAGCCTGAAATTTCTAATTTTGCACTGTTTACCTTGAAATCAATAGCAATATTTGAGGACATTTGTTCTTGTATATGAAGCCAATATTTTCAATCTTAGATGATTCCAAAATCCAAAATTACTTATAGTATCTTATAATACCATCAGCAATATTTTAAAGAAAATACTGAAAAGACTTCTTTGTTTTTTCTTTTTTTAAGAAATTCTCCTGAAAAAAATCGACACAAAATAACACCAGTAGTGACTATAACAGAACTGGTATAAACAAAACATGATAATACAAATATAAGTAGATTAATGTGTGATATTGTACCTAAGACTGGGATTAGAAAATGGGATAGAACTAGTAATAATCAATATCCAAATACATTGAACAAGCATCAAAACTGAATTTTGTCATATAAGCCTGTTGGCAAAGTGCTCAAGTCTGCTAATCAAAGAAAACCATATATTCCTATCTAAAGTGAGTGTGGAAACAATTCTGAATCACCTAGGTATTTGGTGCTGTGAGAATGGATTGGTTCAGTTGGTATTGCCATGAACAATTTTTGTTTTCTTTCCTGAAAGTTTCTATATTTAATCATTATTATTATCATCATCATTATTATTAATATTGTGGAATACCCCTGATGAAGGCTGAAGAATAAATCAACCAAAATGTTCTATTAACAAAAATTAGGTTCAACCGGTTGGACAATGTTGAGCAAAAGTTGAATTATTCTAACCAAGACAAGTTAACTGTGCAAGAATGTTACTTTCTTAATGGGTCATATCTCCTACAGACTGACAGAAACTAGACTACTAAAAGATTACATTTAACCAAGCATTCACACCAAATAATACACCCATGAGAATGACTATGAATATTAATTAAGGTTCCTGTAATATTTTACAAACTCTATCCTCAAGAAAGTTATTATTAATAAGGTATCTCCTTTCATAATAAGCATAAGAAATGTAATAGCATAAAGGGTAGTTGTTATTTATACTACATTTTAAAAAATAGTTTGAATACTAGAAGAAAAATGTAAGGAAAAATGAAACATATATAATGATTTAATGCAATTCAAGAATGAATTCACACCCATTTAAGTCAAGAGCCAATAGTTCAGCTATTTTCCCACTATACAGTATTACTTCACTGTACAAGTAACTTTGAATAGACAAACATTTTAAACAAATTTTAAGTAAAAAAACAACTTTGGTTTGACAAAAAAAAAAAAAAAAAAAATTGTATAATTTTCAAAAGACACATGTCATAATTTTGTGTAGAGAAACATCTTAAAACAATAGCAAAACTGACTCAGGATGTTAAATTCCTTACTTCAACAATAAAAACTTTATTCTTGACTTACTTTCATTCATTCACAAAAACTTTAAATTTATAAAAAAAAAAAAAAAAAAAAAAAAAAAACTAGTTCTGTTCATCAGATATGAAAATAAGAAAATAAATTGTTCCTTGAGTTACATAGTTTCTGTAGAAACTAACATCTCTGAAAATTAGTGAAAACTACCGATAAAAAATGTGTTTCATTATGAAAATGGGAGGATGTCTGGTAATTTTATTTATAACATATCCACTGTAAGTATTTACCCATGTTTAAGATTAACAAAGATTATCATAAGAAATGCTTCTTCTCACAGTACCTAGAATTCTCGATTAATCATATTTATTATTGAACAAACATGTTTAACCCTCATCCTCATACAGTTACATACGTTCAACTGTCATAAAAAAAAAAAAATTCTTAGACACCATTTTGAACAAATACATGAATCAAAAATTTGTTTTTCACTCTTGAACTTCCAGAAATGCTAAAACTTATTTTCTCAAAGTTAAACACATCATGAAAACCAAAATTGAATTCTAGCTGAGGCTATTTATGTTCATTTAATATTAATATCCTTGAGAAAGGCATGAATCCATTTTTCCATGGGTTCTATTCTATTGCCAAGATATCTTGAAAATGTTACATCACTGACACACCACAATAATTGAAGTGAGCACTAGGGAAAACCATATTCTCATATTGTTCCAGAGAGCAACATTAAAAAATCTAATTTCATACTCAGCCAATTCTGAGTGGGAAAAGATTTGTCCTGTTGTTTTGTATATATAACTGATTTTAATGATAGATCTTATTTCATAATTTGAGAAGACAAAATAGAAGTTTAATCAAGAATTATTTGTATTAATAATTTAAGTATTTTTTTTTTCCTGGAACATGATTACACATTTTCTTGGTTTTAACTGTATAGTCTATGTTAAAGCATTTATGTTTATATATGGCACAAACATATCTTGCAAGTAACAAGTCCTTTCTTTAAACAAAAATCACTGTTTCAAAAAGTTTTATTAATGTGTACCTAAATTAAAGAAAAAAAAACAAAATTTTAAAAATTACTGAACTATGCAACCACTTCTTTTATTTAATCCATTATCAACAAATTTTATTTGAAACATGTGTACTTTAATATGGATCCAAGATTGAACTATCACAAGATTTGCACATAATTGGTTTATTTATGGATTTCCATGTAAAATTCAAGGATCCACTTAAATAAATATGCAAAATTCTATGAAAGTACATTAATGCCAAAAATGTTATTCAAATTATGCTAGCAAATACACTTTTAGAGCTGTCTCAAGAATGAAAAAAAAAAGTATCTGTCTAAAATGCTATCTAAAATTGGGTTAATTTTGGGTGTTGCTGAGAATAAGTCATAATAAAAATAACAGATTTCCATTTGATGTTTTATAAAAATTGCTACAACAAAATATTTGGTGACATTATTAAATTCAAATAAGAAATACATGTAGACAATATTAAAATAAAAATTTTAAAAATTCAAATCAAATTATCCCACGACTTAGATAACTAGGATAGCATAGTCATTACTTGATAGTACCACTCTCCTCTCTTAGTAACAAATTGTACTGGGTTACATGGTAAAAAAAAAAAAAAACAAAAAAACGCACACACATTTAGAGTTGGAAGCAACTTCTGATCTGACTATATAGATAAGTAAAGATGGATTAATGCTAGTTTGCAGCCAGAATTTGAACTGCTTGCCAATTTTCATTTTCTCTACAGCTTATGCCAATTTGGCACTTCCAAAATAAAATTAGAAACCAAAAAATAAAGAAATTGAGATCAAGAATTAATGGTAATATTTTTGGAGTTGAATGTGTCAAAGCTAGTTCCCAAAGCTGGGAAGGCTCACGGTTATTTGATTTATATAGACAACCATCAGATATTTCATCATTATATGAAGAAAATAACTTCTTTAATATTTTACCAAAGTATCATCCAAACATTTTCTTATTTATATTTCCCATTAGTTGCCATATTTCAAAATATAAGAATATAATAATATATAAGAAAAAAAAAATACATATTTTGATTAGGGACAGATAATAAACAGAGCAACAGAGAATTAATGTGTGAGCAGGGTTGGGCCAATGGATAAAGTAACTAATCAATCATTAAGAATATTTTAGCTGATAATGATCACTACAAGAAACTCACCAATCTCAAGATTCTTGACAAAATTCAAAGAAGGGTCTGTTATGTAATCAAAAATGACCTGGCATATTGACTTCAGTCTATTTCTCACTGACATTATGTATTTTCCCTCTATCTTATCTATTAATATTTTTATCGCAATGGTTTTAATAATTTTTCCTCGTTGGTAACTTGACTACATGAATTTAAGCGTACTACTAGATTGGCAATTGGGTCATCATTTTACTATTGAACTAGCTAGATGCAACCATATGTTCTATTTTAATAGTTTATTTTTCTCGCACTTCTCGTCTGTGGAACTCCCTTCTGATTTCTTGCTTACCTGCCATCTAAAATCTTCAAAAATTTAAATGCAACACCAATCGTCATCTTTTTGTCTTCCGGAATTATGTTCTTTTATTGTCCCTTCTCCCCAATAAAGTCTTCTCGTTCTGTTTCACTCCCAGTAACCCCTTGTAGCATAGTCTTGCTTGGAGTGAAATGATTAAAAAAATAAAAATTGATCATAAAACAAGAGCAAAATCAAGCTCTCTCTCTTACAGTATTTACAACATTCAACATAAAAGTATATTTTACTTTATTTATGCAAGACTTAAGTTGATGAGGTTTCACATAAAAGTCTGGGAAGTTTATTTCATACAAACCAGTAACAAACTATTCAAAAAAGAAAAAAAAAAAGTCAATATGTTTTTACTATTTAATCGCTTAATGACATTTACTTGATCTTAGTTTTTCTAAGTGAAAATTACAAAAATCTGGAAAAGTCTATTTCTGATATCTAATTGAAATCCTTTCTTTTATAGTTAGTTTTCAATACATCTAAAAGAAACCCACTGTTGGATTTCCGTTTTCATCTAAGATATCCCTCTTTATTCTCACTATTAACTTAAAAATAAATAACTAAAACACACGCAAAATGTAAATAAAAACTATTTCAAAGAAAAGGATTTTTTTTTATCCATTGCTTCTCTTTGGCTTTAACATCAATGAATTAATGTGTATTTTGTCTTCAACTTCATCATTTTAACCAACATTGATTACATACTTTATTGCTCAAGTCTAAAACCATATACTCATTCTGGCTAGAACAAAGACGAACATCACTGAAAATGGAAAAAGAAAAACAAATACCATCTTTTTATCCTTTGTCAGATTAAATATAGCATGAAACATTGCTGCATTAAGGTAAGATCTCAGAAGAGACAACCTGGGCAGAAACTAGGGCCCTAGCCACTAACTGTGATAGATGATGGAGTTGTTGCTCAATTCCCAAGAAAATAGAAAAACTTAATTGCTAATTAGATTAAAAATCTGCTAGATGTCTGTAAAACATGTTTATTCATCAAACAACTTTCAACAATACACTATTCTCCTAAGATACTACTGTGTAAGGATTTAAGTGTTAAGTTTTAAAATAAAAGATTTTCATCTCTGTAGGTGAGTTATATTATCTCACAAATTGAGTCAACTTCCAGGTAAGAAGGTATACAGAAGAAATGAGTTTCATTAAGAAGATGGAGGTTCACAGGAAGCTCAAAAGTACCAAAGCAAATTTTTAAACAAATAT
>OZ038484.1:124488962-124538962 GCA_964036315.1 Acanthosepion esculentum | reverse complement strand
TCAACCTCAATGGGTTATTTAATGCTTGTTTTGTCAGAAATCTGTTTCTGGTAATATCTTTCCTTCAAAATTGTATTGCTGGTAATAATTTTTTTCCTAAAAGTATTGCTGGTAATAGTTAACTATTTGCCCATAGCTGGGACCCTAACAGGTGCTATCACCCCAGGTCAGGGTGGACCTGAGAATACCAGCAATTAAGAGGTGGTTCCACACTCCTCAAAACCTCCTGATCAGAGGCCTTGCTGCTGGATGTAGTTTAACGTCTTACCCAGGATGCTCAGGTAGTCTACTGGACTTGTGTGTGTGTGTGTGTGTGTGTATGTGTATGTATGTGAGTGAGTGAGAGAGAGTGTGTGCACGCACGTATGTTTATGTATAATAGTATCCAAAACAAAACTGGAGATGACGGTACAAAGTGGAAAAGTTTTTAAATGACATGTTTTACCAATGTGATGTGTTGGTCGGACTGCTGTCCTCATCTTTATTGCCATATTCACATAAAAAATTACAATACCTCATCTCAGAAATATAGACAGATAATGATGTGTTGAGTTCAGCTGATATACAGTAATTTTTAGATTTTTTTTGTAACCCTAATTTAATCATTTCTAATGATATATTATTTCCTTCTGGGTTAATCAAGAGAGTAGTGCGTTAAATAGGAATGTTTATATATTAGTTGAAGCTAGCTATGACAACTCTAACTGAAAAGGATGTGAAAATTCGCTTAGCTAAAGACTGGGCTGCCTTGAATAAAATGGATGTAATCTGGAAATCTAATCTACCAAAAAACCTCACATGGAGTTTCTTTTGCACCACTACAGAGTCAATTTTAATGTATGGTACCACTGTTTGGACATTAACTAAAACCCTAGAGTCTAAGCTTGATGGAACCTACACTCGGATGCAGAGAGTAATACTTAACGTCTCTTGGAGACAACATCCAACTAAATCACAGCTCCATGAAACCATCCCTGATATTTCCACAATCTTGCGTGAATGTAGAATGCGCTTTGCAGGACACTGCTGGCATGCAAAACAAGAACTTGCAAGTGAACTACTGCTCTGGACACCTAGCCATTGTGCAAGATAGGTTGGTCACCCAGCAATCACCTTCATTGACCAGCTATGTTATGACACAGAATGCCACCCTAATCACCTTCTGATCTTGATGCAGGGCTGTGATGGTTGGTTTGATAGACTTATGAATGTCCAAGATAGCTCAATTGAACTAATACTAATATTACTACTATTACTACTACTGCTAATAATACTACTAATAATAATAATACTAATAATAATAATAAAAATAGATATTAGTCGAGTAAGCTGACCATTGGCATATAAGAGAAAGACAATTTTGGAAAATTTTCTTTGGGGAAAGAGAAATGTGCATCTTCTTGATATGATAGGAAATTTAAATTATATAACACACACACACACTTAATATGAGTTGAAAAGCAAGATACACACACACACACACACACACACACACACACACACACACACACAAATACACAATGAGTTTACACCAAAGTACACAGATACTAATCAGTTGATATAGTCAACACTTCCATGATTGTTCTGCTCTGTTTCCCCAAGACGTGTATTCAAATTTATGCTAGACCCAAACTATTTCTGCTGTGACAATATCCTTCCTTCTTTCCTAATTCAATGCATGTCACGAGTAGACTGAAAATTAAAAGAGAAATAAGGAATAACTACAAGCCACACCTACCTATCTACCATCTCAACTTACTGCTTGTTATCACCTTTCTACCCTCATCTGTCCTGCCTACATTGCCCTGTCACAAAACATTCAAATACTCGTTCACATTCACCTGTAAGATCATTGCATCGAGTTTCCCTTGCAATTGTTGAATAGGAAAATTACTTCTAACACTGGAAGCAGACACTTAACTGAGAAACATTTGTGAAGTATTCAAATAAATGATAATTTTTTTTGCTACTTTGTGTTTAAAGTAGCTATGCTAACATTCAAAATATCTATGCCACCTACAGCACTGGTTAACAACATTTTTAATAATACAGACATAAAAAGGAGAAACTTCTGCCTGTTAAGATATATCAATAATAAATAAATCATGTATTTCCACAGGGTTATATACAAATAACCCAGGTTGTATGTTTGTGCGTAATACTTTTTAAGGTACACAGGTACTACATTCTGACCCCCAAACAGGAGCACAAGAAATAATACTTTGATCCTAGAGAAATCACAGGAGCACAAGAAATAATACTTTGATCCGAGACAAATCACAGATACTACACTCTGAGCCTATGCCAAAATGCTGCTTCATGTATAATCATGAGTGGTGATAAATGACACAGAAATGACACTGATAGAAAAATATAAATAAAAATGAAATAATTAAAATGGAAGCGAGAGAAAAAAATAAAAAAATATCAGTCTATTTGGTGGCTGATATAGTTGCATGTCTATCACTGGTGCCAGGAACTCAGAAAAAATCTAAATAAGGGCCACACCAACTGATCTTTCAATACCAGCCCTTCCCGCTTAGGAGATTGGGTTGAACCAATCTTCTTTTACCTCAACTGGTTTATGTCAGACAAAGCTCAACGTAAATTAGTAAATATCAATAAAGTACCTGTAAAATTATTAAAACTGAAATAGTTCACGAATAAACGAAATGCTAAAAAGAAAGAAATCCACTCACCACATTTTAAAATATAGTTTTTTTGTTATTTTTATACAAGTTTATTAATTTTATTGATCCATGAAGTTTTACTAAATCTGAGAATATTTTGTCATTGTGCTAAATAAAAAAATATTGGAAATTTTCATATAATTTAAAGAGTTAAATTTTATGCTTCAGATACTGACAAACATGTATTGAACACATAACATCAGAATTATGGAGGGTTGAAATATATGTAATCTACATTTTTAATCAAGTATTTTTCTTAAAATCTTCATGTTTAATTTCAGATAACAAAACAAGCTTTGTGCAGATAGCTCTCGCCATAAACACCCTGTGCCATAATAAACATTTACTTGATTATTAAAAATCTGCACTTAGAGACTCAATGAATATACATGTACCAAATACATGTTTTGTCCAGAACAGTCATTCTGCTAGGAATTTTTCAATAAAATAAACAAACAAATTTATTTTTATTCCGAGAACAAAATAATTGTGCTGGGGGAAAGTTATTTTAAAAATAAAAAGAGTGTCATACCAAATATGCACCATAGAATGTGTGTGTGTGTATAGTGTGGGGAATCAAAGGAATCAGTTTAATCATGCCAGCACTTGTATTCAGTGCACAAGAAGAGCATGTAAAAATATTATTCTTCAAAAAATATATATATATATTTTCAGTTGTATGGATATATCCATACAACTGAAAATGTTACCTCTATCACTGATATTGAGTGCTTTCCACTAAGTACTGCACATACAAAATTATATATATATATACACACAGACATACATACACACAGTGTGTGTTATTTATATAGGATTAATGTGAGTAAAAAATTAATGATTCATACTACCTCCAGCATCCCAACAACCGTTTCATAGATGACCACTGCTCAGGGGGTATCAGCTAGCTATATATATATATATATATATATATATATATATATATATATATATTATATTATATATATACACACAGTGTGCGATGAGTAAATTGTAGGCATTTTATATTTTTAATTTTATGCATGCATGTTGTGTTTTTGATTTTGTCGACTGCACAGTATAGTAAGGTCAGTTGGGCACTGTCTGTAAGAAAAAGACCACCCTGATGCAATTCACTCCACCAGAAATTTGGTAATGGCAAGCTGTACTGCTGGCATTCACACCAGATGCTCCAATACAAACATTTCAAAGTGTTTGGGTATCAATCTGAGGACAGTGCAGAGGATTTAGAAAGAGTTGAGTTTAATGGTGATTGCAAAAGTATGGCAGGTTTAAAAACTTACTCTGATCATTCTGATTAGAAAAGAACTCCCAAATTTGTTAGTGAGGGTCTTAGACTCAACATGGAGGCCTACATCAAGTATCTTGAAGCAGGAGTGCTGCCCTAGGTTAAGAGAGTGGCAGCTGGAAGACAACAGAACTCTGAACCATGCCACACAAGCAGGAGAACCCAATCATAGCTGTCAGACAATTTCTGTGACCACATCATTCCTTACATTTGGCCACCTAACTCCCCAGACTGCAACCCACTTGATTATTATGTGTGGGGTGCAATTGAGCGAGAGACCAACAAAACTCCTTTTAACACCAAAGATAAACTAAAAGCAAGGATTATGGTAGCATTTACCATCATGAACAAGGAGACTGTCCAGAAGAGTTGCAAGAAATTCCTTAGTTGTCTGGAGGCCATGGTTGAAACCAATAGTGATCTTATTGAATAAATTTACTCTTTAGTATTTCAAGATATTTTTGTGTAATTTTGGTAAATATATCTGTTAAAATGAGATGTCAGTGTTATTTTCATTTTTTGCGTAATTTAGATGACAATTTATCCATCGCACACTGTGTATTTGTGTTTAAAATGGAGCATGAAACTTGGAGCAGGGGACAAATTATCAACAAATGATAAAAAAAGGAAGAAATACATTTAAAGGGATGGTGTAATGTTACTGACAAAAGGTAGCTAAATTATTTTATTGCTGTATGACTGCTTGTAAAAATAATGACTAGTTTCAAAAGCCACCATAATAGTAACATCTTCAATACTTTTCTGTAAGACAGTTTATTTAAAGTATTTTTTCTGTTATTTATGTATAAAAAGTAGTAGTAATAGTGAGCATAGTCAGACAAAAGACTTCTTTTTTTTTAAATCATTTCACCACAAGCAAGGCAACAAAGCCACCAAGACACAGTGGGTTAAACAGTGTGAAAGGATATAAAGAAAAAGAAAAAAACATTATTAAAGAACAAGAACAATAAAAAGAACATAAATTAAGAAAACTGAAGATAACAATTGACATTGATCATCAAAAATTTAAATACAAACTTGACTGGAAAGCAAGAAGCCAGAAGAGAGTTTTACAAGCAAGAAGTGCAAGAAAAAAACTTAGCATAGAACTTATGGTTACATCTAGCCATATCAAAAACTTGATCCTTATTAATAGAAATTCAGAATAAGGTTATCATAACAAACTATACTGAAGCCAAAATAGACAATATATAATAAAATAGAAAATATTGTAGGGAATAAACCCACCTTGTCTACTAAGATGTCCACTATGTAATTGTCAATCATAAGTGAATAGAGCAAGTCAGGAATATAAAAATTGATATCACTGGAATTTTAAGCGGTTTAAGAAAAGATATTTAGGACTTAGAATTTCAAACATATCATCTCACCCAAACCAATGTTAAATGAATAATATATTGGTTGGCTGGTTGATTTTGTTTAACAGCATATCAACCTCTATGGGTTATTTAATGCCATAAACTAAAATATTTTGAACACATTTTTATGGTTTCAACTAAATATATTTTAAACGCAACTTCAACTAGAAATAAAATTTATTTTTGGTCATTTTACTATAAATAGGTATTGTTGGTATTTTTTTTATAGAAAAATGTATTGCTGGTATTTTTACTATAAAATGTATTTTTATACTTACATAGTGTTTTGTTTTTGTTTGGGGGAGGGGTCACTATTTGCCCATAGCTGTGACCCTAACAAGTGCTACTACTGCAAGTCAGGGTGAACCTGGAAACAACAGCAGTTAAAAGGTGGTTCCATGCTCCTCAAAACCTCCAATCTCCCGATCAGATGTCTTGCTGCTGGATGTAGTTTATCGTCATACCCAGGACTATAATATATCAGTGGATGTTGTCATTCCCACAGACTACAGTAAAAATGAAAGAAATGGAAAACATATCTTGATCTTTCCAGAGAATTAAAAAAAAAAAATATTGCAGAATATGAAAGTGACACTTGTGCCCATCAATACTAGCTACAGTCCTGAAAAGCCTTGTAAAAAAATTTTTAAAAATTAGGAGAGCACTAGAGCATCAAGGGATGAAAAGTCAATAAGACTAGTATTAGTAGTGATAATACTACTGATTATTGTTACTACGACTGCTACTATAGAATACAAAGTCTTAATCAACAAGGCTATGGACATCCAGTTCACCCTCCTCGCCAGTCTTTTAAACAGGAGTAGATGTTTATCCCTTGTTTTCTGTTTAGGATTGGGTTTCCCATTCCTTCTAAAGTCATTTCATTCTCTTTCACTCCCAGTAGCCCCCTTTCATCTTAGTGGCATTATCACCTTGCTTGAAGTGAATTGATTAAATAAAAAAAATGACACCCCACTTGAATTTATTGTGAGTGAAGCCATTGGTGAGCAACCCTATAGGATAAAAAAAATAAAATCTATCAAATGGTTGAATAACTTGACAACTCAATAACTAGGTGGTGTCTCAATAAAATCACTGTGAAGAAGGCAACAGGAAAGCAATCCACTATAGATCCAAAGAATATTCACAACTCGACAATGATTCATTAAGAAACCAATATCTTTGATAATTACACAAACTTTTGTGATAAGATTATTATTAACTTAAGCAATCTTGTGTATTAAAAATGCAAATACCTTGAAAAAGAAAAAAAAGTGAAATTCATGTCTAATTTCTATGTCAAATTTTCAATCAAGGCATTATAATATGAAAGAACAAAATTTGTGTTAACATGAAATTTTTCATAAAGAGAAATAATATTTGAAGAAATAAGTGAAGTAATAATAATTTCAGAATAATCAACATCAAATAAAGTAACTTTATTAAAAAGATAATTTTTTAAATTTATTTATGCAGCTCCTATGTGATTTTTAAAAAATATTCAATTTAAATTCTGAATTAATTAAAATGTCAAAATATCATTAATCTTTTTTGAATAAATAAAAAAGATTTTTTAAATAAGAGTAAAAAAAATAAAAAATAAAAAAAACTATGAAATTCATGGGAGATAATTCTTTTGTCTTCATTAAACAAATTCCTTTCACAAAATTTAAGACATATTTCTATCTACTGAAAAGCAAAGAATTTTTTTGAGAGAAAAAAATGCTGTTTCATGATTAACATTGTTAAATATTTAGAAAATGTCATAATTAAAATATAAGATCTGACAAATAAAATTAAATTCATTAGAAATAACTTTAAAAAAACTTTTGTTAATTTCAATTTATCCTTGTTCACATCATTTTTTTTAAAATGGATAATTTGCTCTATGAATAGAATGTTATTTTATATAATGGTAAAAAGAATTGGATACATAGTGCATAACCTAAACAAATAATTAACAAGTCATTAATTAAAAATTAAATCTCTTCTAACGACTAGAAATTTAATGTCGGTAAGCTTAATTCATTTAAAAATCCCTGAGAATTAAGCAGGTGTTTCTATTCAAGATAAAAATCAACATTAAAGGAATGCAAACTACATTAAACACTAATCAATGTATTTATAGCATTTTCAGAAAGTAAATATACACAACTTAAAATATACAGATTTGTTTGACATTCTCAAATTTAATTTTTAAATTGTATAAGATGATTTCAAAATTGTTTTACTTGAAACTGTTAGATTATTAGAAGTGACAATCAACTAAAATTATCTAAAAGCTAAATAAAAAAAAATAAGACAAATCATGTAATATTAAATAAAACTGCTGATAAAGAAAAACAGTTTTCAGATATTATCATCTAAAGCTTAATTATACAAACAGAATACTAAATTTAAAAATAACAGATTCACCCAGAAAAAAAACCCAAAAAACTGTAATTCCGATCAAAATTAACATTTTAATATTAACTGTTTAAATGAAATTGTTTGAATTTCAAAATTTTGATAAAAAAAAAACAAAAAAAACAAAAGGATTAGAAAAGCCCAACAACTAAAAAACCAGCATTTTCAACTGGAGTATTTTAAGCATTTTAAATCCAGCTTTAATGTTATTGTAACATATGTTTTCAAAATTGTTTTACTTGAAGCTGTTAGATTATTAGCAGGGACAATCAACAAAATTATCTAAAATTTAAATAAAGAAAAAAAATAATCATTTTTCAGATATTGTCATCCAAAGTATGTAAACAGAATGCTAGGCTTAAGGATTACAACTTCACCCACAAAAATTTATAATTCAGATCAAAAGTAATATTTCTATATTTAATATTAACTATTTATGAAATGAAATAGTGTCTGAATTTCTAAATTTTGGTACAAAAGAAAAAAAATAGATTAGAAAAACCCAACAGCTGGAAACCAACATTTTCAACTGGAGCATTTTAAGGGTTTTAAATCCAGCTTTAATGTTACCCTAACAGTTATTTCATTCTGAAAAAGAGGATCATAATGGAGAAATTTTAGTTAGGTTTATTTATTTTTATTAAGAACTAATGAAATTTACATATTTTCTTTAATTGAAAAGGATTAGTATGTTTTAGCACATGAAGAAAAACAGCAGAAAACACATTTTACACAGCTTCAATAATATTCTTGATAGAACAACAAGAAATCTCTTGTGTTCTAAATAATGCATGAAAATGTAAATAGCAATCAGTGAAAATACTTATAAAAATGTTTACATTTCACATGACATTTATAGAAAGTAATTTTCTTTTATTCCATATATGAATATTATTTTGAAAAGAGGAATATTCATACATTCAAATAGTTATATTCAATCAATTTTTGAAACTGTTTGAATCAACCTCAAAAATTGATTTCATTGTTAAAATGTGTAATATCTGATAAGTCAGAGAAAAATTATATTTATAACTAAGTGTTTGAATGATTATGATGATGTTGCAAAATGAAATACTGATATATGTTAATTAATGTGCTGATACATTAAATGTAAGTGATAAGCAAATAAAAAAATAAGAAGAAACAGAGTGATAAGAGATTTCTTATATGACTAAATTTATGTATTTTGGGGTTTTTTTCACAGCTTTTCAAAAATCTCACACTTGGACATTGCAAAACATAAGGTTTGTAAAAAAACTGTTCAGATCATGTTTATGACAACCATCAATACATGCAGTCATGGAAACAAGAAAAGCTTTTTATGAGCAGTAAATACAGTGCTTGTAAAATCTATGCTAACCCAAGTGTTTTAATTATTTCATATTTTATATGTAGACAATTTTTAATTTAATATAAAATCATTCTGTAGTAATTTCATATTGTTTTTATTATCAAACAAAGTATTTTTTTTCTCATCAAAACCCAAAATAAAATTTTAAAAAATCTAAAAATAGGGTCACAAAAATTTGAATGGTCCCCACTTATCTCTTCCCCATCACCAAACACCTAAAAAAAAAAAAATTTAAAAAAAAAAAAAAAGTAAATAATTCCCCTTTTAGAATTTACATTCTTAAAATTGTTCAGGACAAATGATAAAATAAAGGTGAGGTTGCAAGTAAAGAATAGAAAATTCAATAAAGTTTTCTCTTACCTTTCAATTGTTGCACTGAATTGAATTCTTCAAGTTATTTCAAAAGACTTGACTATACAAAATTTTTGCATGTAAGTGCATCTAGAAAAACTGGAGAGTTATCAAATCATCTCCTCTTCCTGCTACTATCTCTTTGCCTCCTAATTTTTTTTTTTTTTTTTTGTCACACTCCTAACACCTACTGACCTAGGGAGGTTGTACAGACTGTTACTCCCTTAACATACTCAGCAATATTGCATGCTGGTTGACCTTTAAAGCAGTGACAGTAATGCATAATTAGAGGAGGACAAAAATCCAGAACAATGTCAGACAGATCAGGATTTCAGAACTTCTGACCTTATAGCAGCAACATCCAATCATGAAGCACACACACACACATACACACACTCTTATTTGAACAAGGAGGAAAAAAAATATTTTTTAAATTTTAAAGGGAAAAATTTTAAAGCACCAAAGATAATTCAAAAGTTCAATCTCTAAAATTATTTTGTTCCTGCATGATTATCATGAACATGAGAATTATGTTTTTTTTATTATCATTATTAATATTAAGACTGGTTTCATATCTCACCAAACAAACTCATCAGTGCTTTAAATAGACAGACTAAAATAAATAGAACCAATCTAAAGTTGAGCTTAAGAAGAAGAAGAAAAAAAAAAAAAAAAAAAAAAAAAGTATCTTTAGACAAGTTCTACACAATGGAATCAACTAATCCAATAATGTATTCTTAAAAACAACGAAGCTAATATCTATAAATACTAAAATTATTAATGAGGATGGAATTAAAAACTACAGCATTTTTCAGGCATTTATACTCATTTTATAAGTTTACCCATTCTTGTTTTTCTCCTAAGACAATATCTATTATCCTGTCTAATTTTCAATAAAGATCATGTTTTACTGTGTTGTTTTTGACTTCATCATTGTCCTTATATTTTTAATTTTTTTTAATTTTATTTATTGGGGGGGCAGGAGGAGACAACTATAGATTAAACCAATGCCTACAGTCAAAAAGGCTAATCTTTTAGATACCTTCACCTCAATGACAGCTTATCAAACTCTAGGTGTTTTATAAAAAAAATAAAAAAATAAAAAAGGAATCCAATTAAGTAATTTTTAGCTGTTAATTAAGAGACAGAGGTAAACCATGAGGTACCAAAAGGTTTTTTGGCCTGGTCCACTTTCCAAGATCAGACAATATAAGCAAACATGAGTAATTTTTTTTTCTTAACTGCTTCTTTGGAGCAAGACAATATCTTTTCAGCAAGAATATTTTCATCTTTCCTACTCTTTTCTATAAAATGGAAATTGTTTCAAGTCAGATTTTATGTTATATACACAACCAAACAGAACAAAGAACAACAGTAAAGTTTTTTCTATAAAAAAACAATTCCTGCTGAAAGGAAATGCTCCCATGCTGAATTTAAAGAAAACCCAAATACAATCTTCTAAAATGTATTTGTATTCTGTTCAAAGTTATATATTTCAGGTGATTCCAAAATTATATTACAGGCAACAGGAGTGCTTTGCCATAGAGTAATAGTGGGCAAGCTGGTCTTACAAAGCATTATTAGAGAATAACAAATTTGATCCTGACTAGTTGCTCCATACTTCTGGCCTTGTACCAAAATAACCCTAGGAAATAGTTACAGCAAGCAACAAACAATTTTAATTCACATAATAATTATTTCCTAAATTTCATAAAATTTACATGTAACAAATTATTATGAATAATTTGTTCACTCTTTAATAAACATAACTTAATACATGCAAATAAATTTGTTAAATTTTGTTTTTAGCACAATATCACCTACCTGAATACTGTAATTACAAACAGCAAATAAAAGTAAAAAAATTAAGCAAGTGTTTGAAAGATCAGAGAGGAAATGATTATTTGCCAGAGAAAATGTGCCAAATCCACTTGCAGGTTGTTTGGAAATCCAATACAGTTATTTGATCAAGGTTATCATTATTAAATGTTCAAAAAAAAAAAAAAAAAAAAAAAAAAAAAAAAAAATCTATATATTTTTCACACACCCACATAATATAAGTTGCCAAAACTTATAATCTTCATCTATACTTCCATTAATATTCTCTTTTGCTTATCCTCATTAGAAATTGTATTTAGGAAAGAAAAAATGCACATCAGGAGGAGGTGGGTAAATTAAAATTTTTACCAGTGATCTTCAACTCAAGGAACCATATTCACATATACATACTAAGTATTCACTCATGATGCTAAAGGAAGTATACCAGTCTCACAAGCTATTGATAGTAGATTTCAAATTGAGTGGTCTATGAACTTAGGACAAAGTAAACCATATATATTATGGACCTCCACAAAAAATACGATGCCGAAGGTTTAAAATTAATTTTTTTTAAATGGAAAATCTTTCTTGAAGCTTTTATTTTAGTTTTAATTTCAAGCTAATAGATTAAATTTAATATTTCCAATAAGCAAAATACCCTGCTGTATTTCAAAAACTAATTTAAACTGACTGGAAATTATTTATTTTCTTTTTTTTGCTAAAATAGCCAATTAGCACCACTTTTTTTAGTAGTCTTTCATTGCAATGTAATTCTCTTTATTAAAAAAATCTTCCAAAAATAAAATATACTTTTCTGAAACTTTATTTGAGGAATATTAGATGAATCAAATTAATCTGATTTGCAACAAATATTATTTACTTTAAGTTTAAAATATCATAGAAATCCATTTTTTTTAACATGACAGTAGCTGTGTTGACAGCCTGACTGACCAGTCTAATGTTGGTCTACAGAGACATTATCTGTAATAAATAATTGAAGAAAATGATGTGAACATCTTTTTTATTTTTATATATAATTTTTAAGTACTCAGTAATCTTAAAAATTTAGGAAAATATTCTCTGTAATCTAATGTTTTATTTAATTTTAGAAATGTTGGCTTTAGATATATTTTAGTTATCGCTCTTATTTTCTAATAATGCTACGTATGATTGCCCATACAAAAATTGGTATGGTTATACACATACAAAAAAAATTATTTTAAAAAATATTGATTTGTATTAAGCTTCTCCATTTATGATTAGTAAATATAGTTTTCAATTAATAATAATAATAATATCTAACAGGCTGAAATAAATATAGAATTTTAAAAGATTTAAAATTTAATAAATTTTTCTAAATTTTAAAAAATGAAAATTTTTGTAAAAATTCATTATTCATTAAAAAAAATTTTTTTTCTTCAAACAATAGTGTTCTTAACATATTTATACAAGTTATTAAAAGCTTTTCTACTTAAATAATGTCAGTTTTCTTGCATTTTTTATTTTACATTTCAGAGCAGATTTTCAGTAAATGATGTTTCTGATTGACAAAAACAAATTGAACTAAATTCACCATAAAGTTTTGCTTTTAACTAATATAAATATGAAGAGACTAAAATTTTAATTTCTCAATATTTCATAAAATTAAGTACAAGCATCCTCCATAGCTTGCGTAAACTTTTTGGCTAACCTGATGAATATTTATCAGCATTCTTATTTTTAAAAATGTTGAAAAATCAGTAATATTTTTGCCTTTGTATATAAATACTTGTTACAAAATAAAATCCTTGCATTTGCCTTGATAAAGTTCTTCAGGATGAAACGCATCAGCTATGGTAAGTTTTCCTTTTGTGTATTTTCAAATAAGAAAATTGTGATTAAAAAGGTATGAGTACTAATGTCAGAGTTGGTTTGGCTCACTGCTACAAATTTACAGAAAAAAATAGCAAAAAAAAAAAAACTGATTTCAAGTCAAAGCAATACTTATAATCAGTGTTGCTACCATTACAGATATTAATTCTGAGGAGATTGGACAGGTATTTTAACTGACTGATAAAAACTACAGCTCCTTTTCTCGCCAAGCTCTAAATTATGCCTACAATCAAGTACTGAGGACTGGTTTTTGTATTTTTGTTTGTAAGGATTATTAGTTGAAACTGAGACATGTAAGGATAACTGTAATCAAACCTTTCTAATTATAATTCAAATTGTATACAAAATATTTATCAAGTGGTTTCTAATATTTTATTATTGTAAATAAACAGACAAAATATTTTCATATGTCCATATAATAGGTAATCTCTTACCATAACAAACAATTTAGTCAAGAAATAGCAATGATTTACAGCAGTTTCATTTTTTTTAATTGTCCATTGTAAAGCATGACTATATATGATAAGGTATGATATCATAATTCCCCATGTATAATATGCCTTCATCCATAATACACACCCCTAAAATTGTGCTGAAGTGTGGGAAAATGCTGATACTCACACATAATACGCACCCCTTGTTTGGTAATCAAACCCTATAAATTGTACCTCTCCAATTTCATTACAGCCAGTATTCCTACTCTTATTAAAAAAAAATGGTTTTAAACAGAATACTATTATTGTAATTTAGTTTTATGATAATTTTTATTTTACATTTGTAAGTATTGTTAGGTACATATGATTGTATTTGACATTCTTATGGGGTCACAATCACTGAATGTTAGTGTCAAAATGTTCTATGTTTGTGGTGAGTAGTCATTTCACAAGTGAAACCGGCCTATGAAACGGCAATTTTTTAAAGATTTTTTTTTTGTAGCTGTGCATAATAAACACCCCTAATTTTGCTTTTTATTTTTTAGAAAAAAAATGCATATTATACATGGGGAATTACGGTAATTTCCAGTACAAAACAAAGGAAAGCAAATGAGCAATGACCAGCTCAACTTAGAAGACAAGATACTAAAAAGATGGTAAGAAAACTCTAGTAGATGTTAATTTAAAAAATGCAAAATGTAAGATATCCGAAAAGGAACGTGAAAATATAATGTACAGTAATAGTTTAATCAAAATATGATAAAGATGTATTAGGAATGTAGGCATTGGTGCAATAGCCACTGAATGATCTTGGTTAAAAGTTGACTATAACATTTACTCTTGACAACCTGTTAATGACTTTCTAATTATCTGTCAGAAAACATATTATGATATTCAATTTTAATGGACAGGGAGAAGCTACAATGTCTGCTTTTCAACCCTCTTCCTAAAATCACTATTAATACCAAATTAATATGGAATTGGTTCAGGCCAAGAACTTTTCAGCACTCCTTTGTACTTAGCAATAAAAAGAACCAGTATTTTTTTTTTTTTTTTTTTTTTTACTTTATAAAATTTATTTCTTTAGATTACATTCATACAGAAATTACCACGTGGCATTAAAAACTTGGATTGCTTAGATTTTCTATATAGATAATCTAGGATTTTTGAATCTATCAACTCTATTGCAGGTAAGACAGTATTTTTTTTTGTTTTTTTTTAAATCACTAAAATAAATATCCAAAGTTAAAAGGAAATAAAAGAAATAAAAAGCGAAGTATTAGCAGTCTAACCTCCCCTACATACTAACATGAAGCATATTTGCTTATTGGTACTGAGTAACACTTCCTGTTACCATAACAACGGAATATCTCATCTCAAATAGATACAATAAGGACACATGATCAATGAAAATATGAAACCACATTGTTACTATTTATTACTAAATTGATGATAAAGAGAAAGAAAAATGAATAAGTAATGGCTGGCTGCTCATTTCCGAGTATGCTAATCTACTGGAGTAGCTAATCCTTGTTGCAGACTCCCTGCTCAGGCACATTTGTTTCAACATCCAGAGTCAAATTGTGGTTTATACTGCAACATTAGTAAAAGTCTCTGGGAGAGGATGCATAATCTGGTGTGATCAGTAGTTGAAGAATGTCTGTACATTTAAAAACTTCAGTAACTTGTGACTTTATGCTAGAACAGCCACCAACAACTTCTAAACACATTTATTGACCAATTTCACTTGTGAAGTCATCCCTTGACAAATCAACCATGGTGAAATTCAAACCAAGGGCTCATGGTCAGAACACTAGCATTGTAATTACTTAATCATATGACATCTCAATAAATCGTAGCTAATTTAGAAGTATGGCAAGTGTCGAGCCACAGCCTTTGGTACTGTGTGTATATATATATATTATATATATATATATATAGTAATTAAAATATCTCACACCTCAAAAAATAGTGCTAAGTTATATGATGTAGTTATAGTTTCTTATAAATCAGTGGTGCTTAACTTTTCTTCTTTTTTTACCATTAAGAACAGTTAATATGTTAAAAAGCATGGGGAGGGGAGTATATTTGGGCAAGTTTTACTAATTCATTCTGATATGTGCAGAAAATATGTAAAGAAAGAAAGTAATAGACAGGAAACTAAAATTCACTAGCAAAGCAAATCAGACTATTCCTACATTATACTCTATCAAGAAATTACAAGTCTTGAGAAAAACAAAACAAAAATGTTTTATTTTCAAAAGAATACTCCAAATTTCTAGAGTACAATTAGCTGGTATTAGGAGGTGCCATAACAATCCACTTGGTGAAGAGAAACAAAACAAAATTACTTTAAAAGAATTATTATTCAATTAATCAAGAAAAGTTCAAGTGACTTATCTGGTTTGCCAGGAGTTTCTCATCGAAACACTCATCAGAGCCAGATGTTTGATAAATCTACTGAACTTACTATAAGATCTCCTATTTATACTCTTTCATAACAAATGAATGCTAACTCTAATTTTCAAATTTGAAATCTTTAAACACACTAGAGTTTCATTATATCACAAGATTTAAATTTAGAACCAGTTATTTTTATTTTTTATAAATATATAATTACGTCATTATTGTAAATTTCTAAGTATTATATAATTCACAATGTTCAAACTTATGAATTATTTATTTGTTTATTTTTAAATTACTGAATTATTGATTAAATTTATTTTTCATTTTTGGCAAGAATATCAAACATCTGACCCTGATGACACATTTTCACATGAAACTGATGAGTTGGCTGACCAGATAAGTCACTTGAACTTTTCTTTCTGAATTTCTAGAATGAGGAGTTATTATTTAGACTACACTGGTCAACAAAAAAAAAAATTTGAAATGGTGTCAAGACACCAAACATCTTTTTCAGATAATTTGAGGACACTGAATCTGAAAATGACCATACTTATTTTTGGTTAGCAACTGTTTTTGATGCACAGAAATGCCTCATTTTTTGATAAAAAAAGCATTTTTTTCATGTGTTTTCTGTAGAAATGATATTGTCAAATGGCAATATTTCTCAAAATAAAATCATAGAAAACTCTCAATTCATATTTAAACAAATATTGGTTTGCTTATTGAGAAATACTATTTTTGTAATAACAATCAAACCCAAAGTTTTTAAAAATAACAATTGAATATACCAAGACCAACAAGTATTTTCATCATTTAATAAACTAACATCAGAAATAAAACCTTCATGAACATAAGAACTATGATAAATATTTTCTCTTTCTTGATTGTCTGTCATGTTCAATGTTATTTAAGTTCCTTTTCATACTCCAGCAGTAATAGGTGCATTCAACTGGGATGTCTTTAGTTGGAGTTTCTTACCAATAGTGAAAATAAAATGCTCTCAATGTGCTTGGGTTCCTTCTGCAGTAATGAGATAAATTTATGAATATCAAACAGATTTTAGGGTTTCATTTTTTGATGTGACCTTAATTATCAGGTTTACTAAAGTGTATTACTGATAAACTTTATCAATTAATTTGAATTTTGGCAATAAATTGAAAAACTTTGGTACATCTATTTTAAAATTTTTGACTCAAAAGACACTTTGTTCTTATGAAAATAGTTTATTTCAGGTGGCTGACATAAATTGCTCAGCTTACCTGAAAAATGGTGGGTTTCTACGACCTTTATTAACTAAATTTTGCGACCAGCCAAGATCCTAAAGTGATCTTTTTTTCCAAAAATAAGCTATTTCAGTACAGTAAAAATGGTAGCTAACCATGAAAAATTAGTCATTTATGGAATCAGCACCATCAAATTAGCTAAAAAATGTGTTTTGTTTCTTGGTACCAAAAATTGTATTGACCAGTGCTATTTGCATTCAGACTACTGTCCTCATCTTTATTGTTGTTTATCAAAACATTTCAGCCATTGTGCTATCCAGCTTTTATCAGGTGTATATCGATCTGGGTAACCTACAAGGAATTCTGAATTGAACCCTTTATTTAATCTACAGGGGTAGACTGTTCTCTTTCCATTGCCCATGTCTAGGGATACCTCATCTAGTTCTTTATACATTGAATATTATAAATCTAGTTATCTATCAAACAATTATTGACAGAAGATTTGCTCACCTAAAAACAACTCTAAATTCTCATAATTTTCACATATTTTTTCAATTTCATTACTGTTATTAATTATTGAATAATTATTATGGTCATAGTCATTACCCGACCTTGATTGACTGCAGGCCAACACAGATTTCTCTTTGGCAACCCATAGTGCAACAAGATTCCGAGAGCCTTATTCGGCAGTACATAACTCCTGGTGATTAGTGCACGACACATAACCAACTCTGAATCTTATCAGGTTGACCTGATTCTGTTACAGAATTATTATACAAAAAAAGAAAAAACAAAAAAGCCTTAGTGTTTTAAAACACATGTATGGTTGCTGCAGCAATTTTTCTCATACACATTTTGCATTTTTCAAACAGTGAGTCAAGATGCAAAATTGGGTTAAATAAAATTTACTTCATTCATTTCATAAAATCTTTGCTATATATATATATATATATAGTCAAACCTAAAGAGCCAGACAAACCTACCAAGGTTTCACTTAGGCAGATCGTCAGTTCCTGGCTCTTTCTTTTTTAAAACCTTTTTTTCCCTTCAAAATTGATTTGGCTATTGTTAAATCAAGAAATCGAAGGTTTTCGACACAAGTATAGTTATGTATGTATGTATGTATGTATGTATGAGAGAGAGAGAGAGAACATTTATAATATTTTTTATACTATTGCTCCTATTATTTTTTTCTTTTTCACACAGTACAAGGCCCAATAGCCACTCTTGGTAGAGGGTTACTGAATCAAACTGATGTACAGGTACAAGGGATGGGGAAGAGGTGCATATCGTGAGGATATGTTGGATAGGTATCTGTTTTTTTTTGTTTTTTCAATCATTTTGCCCCAAGCAAGGTGATAATGCCACTAAGACAACAAGTGTTACTGGGAGTGAAAGAGAATGAAAATATTTTAGTGAAGAGAAAGAACAATAAAAGAACAAGATTCAAGAGAGAAGATGGTGATTGACATTGTATTTAAATTTTTAAAGATCATAGTTAGCAGGGAAGCAAGAAACTTGAAAAGAGTTCCACAAGTGAGAAGTATGAGAAAAGAAACTATTAAAATAGAACTTACAGTTACATCTAGCTAATTCAACAGTAAAACAATGAAACCTAGTTGCCAATCTAGTAGTACTCTTAAATTTAAGCGGTCAAGTTACTAAGTAGGAGGAGAGCTCATTAGAGCAATTGCTATGAAAATATTTATAGAACAGGTAGACGGAAGCCATGTCATGGCGGTGGGGAAGTGACTGAAGTCGAGATGCTAGGTCAGGACCTATAACATTACAGACCCATCTTTGGACATTGTCAATAATCTTGAGATATATAGCAAGAGCACCAGATCTAATATGGCAGCAATGTTAAATGCATGGATAAATGGTAGATTCATAAATTTGCAAGATGGAATCTACCAAGAAAAATTGTCTGGTACAACACAGAAAACCAACTTTCCTAGCAACTGATTTTTATTTTTGTTGAAACAAACTTTATATTCAGTATTCAGTTTGATTATCCTCCTGATCATCCTACATTGGATTACAAATAGGTTTCAAACGATTTCAGTACTGATTGAACAAAAAAAAAAAAAAAAAATATTAAAAAAAGTGATAAAAATATGTGACTAAATAAACAATTACATAAAACATCTGAAGATAGCACTTTGAAAAATTCATTTTAAAAATAAAGTAAAAAGAGCTCCCTTTCCCAACCTCTGAGTCTGGATTCTTAATTATTATATATTGGAAAACAAAATAGAGAAATCACCTTTTAGCTATAAATCTGTTCAACTGTGTGACTCTACCTCACTTTTGCAGAACCAAGGATTCATGAAACAAACAGACAGTATCAGATTCACATTAATTTTTATCTTTTTACTCAAACTTTGGAAGTAGTGGGAGGGGGGGTCAGAATAAACGTAGATAACAAAAGAATAGGGTACCAAGGAAGGACAAAAGATTACATGTATTTATATAATCATTTGAAGAGCTCTGAAGACAAAAAAAAAATTAGCAATGATTTTTTTTTCTCTCTTGCTGTATATAAGTAGCCCAATAATGTTGATATAAAACTCAAGCTTCTATATTTTGTTTTTTAAAGGTAGATCAGTTTACAAATGAATGCTTGTCAACAAACTGCTCAATAATTGTTGTTCAAATGTTACCAGTGGCACTGTCCTCTCAGTTTCTGATACAGCAAAAACAAAGTATCCTTGGACTCTTTGACAGCATCAGGACAAAAGCATCAACAATAAAATAAAGTTCATCCCAAATTGTATCTTTCAATTTGATTTGCAGTTTAATTGTACACAACCTTCAACATTAATTTCTAATATATTAATCTACATTAAGCAAGTAAAATAACATGTTCAGACTTCAGAGTTTTGCAGAAATGGTATCCACTTGTCAGGGGTTAGATAGTAAATTGAATCTATTTCAGGATATCATAAAACCGTGTGTGTGTGCATATATATATATGATAGATAATATTAGTGGTAAATATACACATACATATGCAATCATATTTCTAATATATATATATATATATATATATATATATATATATATATATATATATATGTATGTATGTATGTATGTATAAAAAATAATTCCAAGAGGATAGAATCCAGGTAGAACTCAATGTCCAAGACAGAGTAAGGATATAATAAAAAGGCTTAAACGCTAATATTCCATGGTCATAATTTATTCCATTGGAATCATAAATACAATCCAATTCATCAGAATTTTTGAATTTGTAGGTCTGATGAATTGGATCGTATTTACGATTCCAATGGAATAAATTATGACCATGGAATATTAGTGTTTAAGCCTTTTTATTATATATATATATATATATATATATATATATATATATATATATATATATGTGTGTGTGTGTGTGTGTGTGTACACACACTCAGATTGATGGTTAAAGTGAGTAACACGTTTAAGTTTTAATGAGCATTATCCTTCTTTGAACCTCATTGACTGGTGTTATAGAATCACTCAGAACTGTACCAGATAACAGAAACCACATCATTTGAGGACTTCCAACAACAGCAACAACTAAAATGGGTAGCACATGTAACTCAAAAAGTGAATAATGACAATCAACATACTGACATTCCTCACTACCACAAACAAAAGGAAGAAAGTCCCCATCAATAGTGGAAAGAGATAACAGCTACTGAACTTGAGAAACCTATTTTCCTGAAAAATTGTTTTAAGAGAAAGATTTTTATAAATTCCAACTAAAAGCAGCACTGTTTGGTCAATGTCTCCTTACAAGAAAACGCCTAATATTGCCATTATATATATATATATATATATATATATATATATATATATATTATATTATATATATATATATAAAGAAATATAATTTAAAGGTGTGCTATATTTATGAGATAAAGTGCTCAATATCAGGGATAGGGTGTATGTAAATATAAAAGTGAACATCATTGAAGTCAACACTCAGAGGCGGTAGACTGTTTCATGCTAGACGCAATCATGGCTTGACAATTGCATCTCGCATGAGTGTTGACTTCATGGAGAGAGAGAGAGAGAAATACAATCTTTGTTATTATCATATTAATCTATATAAAATCTACAGAAAACAAAAATAAACTAACAACACACAAATTATCAACATTACAAAATATTCACTTTGTTTTTTTTAAAGTAACAATGGTATATGTACACAAATAAAAGACAATGCTTTCTGAGCATGTCAACACTATAATTACTAAAAATGTGAAACTTAACCTAGGCTAACAGAATACTGAGAGTGTGTAACAAGGCATTTATTTTATTACTTTCGACATTTCAAGAGGTACATATTTATATCTTGGTTTAAACTTTCAATATACACTTTTCATTTAACTTTGGCCCTGTGCCATATTTACATATAAATAACATTATGTACATAAAAGTAATATGATAAAAACAGAAAAAATATACTCAGATAACTTAAAAGCTTAACTGGATGTAAAAAAAAAAAAAAAAAATGATATTTGATGGTTGTTTTGTTAAAGGTGGAGATACCAATTTTCACCATTTTTTTTTTCTTTGAAACTAAAAGCTATTACACAATACGAAAAAACAACTAGTCTCCAAAATAATCTCAGAATATATATTTTTTTCTTTTACTAATGTTCACCCTATACAAGGCCACAAAAGCCACTCAAGATAGAGGATTAACGAAGGAGGTTATTGTGTAAGCAGACAGAGGGCAGTTTATGAGGATATGTGAGAAAGATAACAGTTAACCCAGAATAGAAAGATTATGGTAGTCTGGAAAGCATCCTCTTTGGAGTCAGTTTCCCAATGTAGTGGTTTGGTGGAAGAAGCTGTTCGAGTGGAACTTACTTCTTACTGATGGAATACAGAGGGGTATGAGAGTGGTTCACCTCAGTATAAGTGGTGTAAGAGTTGGTGGAACTAAGGAATGTAACTCATCTGAACATTTTCCATGCAAAGAAAGTTTGTTTATAAAAGGAATCTAATATCTTAAAACTGTCACAGTAAAACTCAAGAAAAAGGCACCAAGATGATACAAGAAAGACAACTGACTAGATATTTAATTACCTCCCCAGGCGAGGTGAGTAGAATGTGAACACATGGTCAATGGGACCCACAGGTTTACATGTTGACAAGGACAAAAATTGCCCAGTTCCTACAACCAGTGTCATAAAGAGTTCAGAATCCACTAACTCTCCCCTTTTATGCAGTGGGGAAGTACTGCTCTAGTGTTGGAATCTCCAGAACAAAAGACTCTTCTTACGTGGTGCATCATACCCAAAAGATAAGAAACATGGCATTATGCCCTACACAAAAGCTAGGGAGTTTCACCCTGGACCTGGATAAATAGAAGTAACCAAAATTTTGAATGCTGATTTTCAAAGCAGGCAGGCCCTCCCCACTTGGAAAACTGGCACAATACAATCTTATGACTTGTTACCATTTCTATTCATTTGACATTATGCTGAGCTTAGTAAATATATGAAAAACAAACCAACAACAAACTCTTCATTCAATAAAATTTCACCTGAAGAAGGTTGAAGAATGGAAAATCATGAAAGAAAGAAAAAAAAAAAAACAAGGAAAAAGAAAAAAATATTCAGATAATTAATTTCTAAGGCAAGACAAAAACACAGGATTAATATTTGAAACATTTGAAGCTTAGCTACAGGTCAAGGTTATTCATTGATGTACCATATTGCAATTAAAGATTTTAGAATAGTTTTTAGAACAAAAATGTTTTTTCAGACTTCATTTTCAAAATTACAAAGTAAATTTAAAACAACAGAAATTGAAAAAGATATATATATTCCAATAACAATGGCGAAAACAAAGTATTTCTTTGATACACCATGTCCTTTCAGAATGTAGGCAATCATGGCTCTCCACAAATTCCTGCCTTGTTGCCGAGTAATTCTTGCCTCTTTACCAACCGTTTGTCATTGTAGCCCAGTTTCTTTGTATTTCCTATTCCTTAAAACTTCCTCATTTTTCACATATTTTGCCCATGGTATTCCCAACATTTGTCAAGAGTCCCATGTCTCTGTTGTTTCAAATTATTCAATATTCTCTGCCATATAGAAGATTAGATATTACAAAGCAACCCGACATTTCTTTGTTCTAAAGACATTTTCCAATCCCTTAATACTTTGCTTGGTTTCTGAAAGGCATCACTTATGTGCTTTTAGGTTTCAAAGTCACATTTTCTGTCATCAGTTACTACATCTTCCAGACAGTTAAATTTAGCACCTGTTTAATTTTGACATCTCCAATATGTAACTTAGGCTGTATTTTTTGCTAACAACCATTCATTTAATCTTTAGTTATTTCTTCTTTTCTTTTGATTATTATGCCTGATAATTTTTCAGTTTTCCTTCAGAATATACCATCAACACAATATCATCTGCATATCATGGTTACTTCTACTTATAATAAATTCAGGTAAGTCTCTTAGAATTTTCTCACTGTACAGGTTAAAGTGTCATGTTCTTTTTTTTTCTATTTTTGTATATTCATTAAATTTATTCTCTATCTGCATGCAAACTATTCGCTCCCAATGGATCTAATACGTTGCTAGAATATCTTCCCTGTGTAAATAAAGCTTTTCTAATATTTCAAGTAGTGCTTTGTGTCAAACTATCAAATGTAATCTATGAAATTTCTGTATATTGATTTTGTATTGCTCACTCTGGTCGCTTTCTGTTCATAAAATTTGCATTTCTTGTTCCAGTGTCTTAAACAATTCCACACAGTTCTTGCTATATTTCCAGTAATTCTGCTGTAAGCTGGAATTAATTTTGTGGATCATTGAGCAGATTGTCCAATGACATTCAGATTCATTTGTATCTTTATTTTCAGTACTACGAAAATTGATCTACTGATGTCATCCAATATTTTGCTACTGTAAGATATTTCATTTATCACAAAAGTGACCTGTCAGAATCATGTAACACTGTCATTATTACAATTACATCTAGTCATTCTGCATTGTTCCTCTTCATCTTGGCCAGTGTTGTCCTCAGATTTTAATACCATAGGTCCTTCTATATTTTCATCTATTATAGGATGCTTTCCTCTGTTGAAATACATGAATTCTATCTCTGCAGTCAGTCAGTTAGAATGTTCCACATGATACATGCTTGGGCAATCATGTATCTTTCAATACATGACTGATGAGGCAGAAGATTTTTCCCTACAGCAGGTTGCCATTTCTTTCTGCAGTAGACTGGTTGCTAAGGAACCCAGTCTGTCCTGCTATATAACCCATAGCTGGGGGGAGAAGCGATGGATTCATACCTTTTACAAGTGTATTTGTGCATAAGTGAATAGTAAATGGAATTTGAACTCTACTCTCAGAGTTCTCATTCCGAGCAGATATCCATTACACCACAATGCACATCCCCCCATCTCTGCAGTACAGATTCTTTTTCCATTATGATTGTTCCCTTTTTATTTAGATTTTATGTTTTCTGTTAAAGAGTAAATCTTCTGTTCTGGTATTTCCTTTATCTCTTTATGCATGCCTACTACATCTACATTCTGCAGTTTTTCAATCTCTGCAGATTTCTCATTGAGTCATTCATCTTTTGCTTGCTTGCACTTATTTCTAATGTTTTTGCATAAGTTTATATATTCTGTATTATTTCTTGGCATTATATACCATATATCATTAGATCAAGAATTTCACTTATCTATTTCTTTCTTCCTTGTCTTTCTTCTCTTGGAATGATTTCTTTTGTGTTGCTTCCTTTAAAGGTGCTCCACTTTAAGTTCCTGAATGGTTCCAAAATTGTATATTTTTCTTAAGTTTATTTGCAAACAGAATTGTTGTGGGTGTGGCTAATCATATTGCAGGTTAGGTATTCCTTTTGGTTTCTTGACTGGGTGGTGATAACCAGTCAATGCTTGGGTATATTTTAGAATGCAAAAATGGCATTTCCTGATAGTTAGATATCTTATCTGGTTTTTAATGTCTCCAGCCAGGCCTTTGTCCACAATCATAAGTGTTCTTCGGTTATTACTTAGCCAATCACTGTGCATCAATGAAACCATTTTTCACTGCATTTATTATGTAATTCAAATTCATATTTACTGACATTTTCAAAGAGATAGAAAAATTTCATTAGAAACAAAGAAAAGAGTATTGAACTGTTACATGATATCTGTCTTCCTATATGGCAATGAATGCTGGGCAATTTCCTTGCAGATGAAGAAGAGTCTTGAAGCAACAGAAATGTGGTTCTACAGAAAGATGCTGAGGATGCCATCGGCTGGACATATGAGCAATGACAAGGTTTGGGAGAAAATGAAAACAAAAAGGAAACTCGTACTTAACACCCAGAAGAGGCAGTTGAAATTTCTGGGGCATTTAATGAGGAAAGAGTGCTTGGAAAATCTGATACCCACAAGACAGATTGAGGAAAAGAGAAACAGGGGAAAGCCGTGCATAACATTTGATGAGCTTGAGTAAATGGATGGAAGAACAGGGTTTGGGAGAAATAACAAAAATATAAAACATATTAAGGGACAAGAAGATGTGGAAGGCCTTGATCGCTTATGTCCTGAAGGGACATGTCACATAAAAAGGAAGAAGACACTTTCACTAATCCCCCCTCCC
This sequence comes from Acanthosepion esculentum, assembly GCA_964036315.1. Taxonomy (NCBI): domain Eukaryota; kingdom Metazoa; phylum Mollusca; class Cephalopoda; order Sepiida; family Sepiidae; genus Acanthosepion; species Acanthosepion esculentum. The sequence goes on along the minus strand of OZ038484.1, from coordinate 124,513,109 downwards.
TCCTTCCCTTCGGCATTTACGTCTTCCATAATTTCTTGTGACTGGCTCAGTCGTTTGTCATTTTCTAGTACATTGTAGAACATGTCTACTTTTCTATCAGTGCTTTCTGATACCACCATGCTTGCCATAAGGATTCTGAGAAAAAGAAATGGGACAGTGGGGAGAGAGAAACAAATGGGGCAGGAGGGGAACAAATGAGACGGGGGGGGGACAAATGGGATGGGGGGAGAGAGAAACAAATGGGACGGGGTGGAGAAAGAAATAGGACAGTGGGGGTGGGGGGAGAAAGAAATAGGACAGTGGGGGTGGGGGGAGAAAGAAATAGGACAGTGGGGGGGAAGAAAGAAATAGGACAGGGGGGAAATAGGACAGTGGGGGGGAGAAAGAAATAGGACAGTGGGGGGGAGAAAGAAATAGGACAGTGGGGGGAGAAAGAAATAGGACAGTGGGGGGAGAAAGAAATAGGACAGTGGGGGGAGAAAGAAATAGGACAGTGGGGGGAGAGAAAGAAATAGGACAGTGGGGGGAGAGAAAGAAATAGAACAGGGAGGGGAGAGAAAGAAATAGGACAGGGAGGGGAGAGAAAGAAATAGGACAGGGAGGGGAGAGAAAGAAATAGGACAGGGAGGGGAGAGAAAGAAATAGGACAGGGAGGGGAGAGAAAGAAATAGGACAGGCGGGGGAGAAAGAAATAGGACAGGCGGGGGAGAAAGAAATAGGACAGGCGGGGGAGAAAGAAATAGGACAGGTGGGGGAGAGAAAGAAATAGGACAGTGAGGTAAATGAGGCTGTGAGAGAGAGGAAGGGCCAGAGAGACAAAGAGAGACAGGGAGGAGAGGCAAAAGATATTTTCCCTGTCAAATACTCTAACCACAGTGCTATCACCTCAGGGACAATGTCAGTATAAGTTGTTTATTCTACTTTTACTAAAGAAAGATAAGAATCTCAGCTTTCATTTTACTCTGCTATTTGTCTGTGGTTGGGGTATTGGAGCAAATGGCTGTCATTTGTCAAACTTATAAACAATCTCACCAGTCCTGGGGTCTACATACAGGGTGACTTAATCCTGTCAAGTAAGCAAGTCAATAACTGATATTCCCAACCACTGGGATATCAATAAATTATAGTAGGTTTTAATTTACAATCACTATAGTTATAACTGCAACTAAGAGTTCCTGAAGTCCTCCTCCAAAAGAAGAGGTTAATGTCTTTCTAGAAACAGTTCTATCCTCTAGTGAATTCCGAAATTTTACAATATAAATTGCCATTCATATATTTTCTATTTTCAAAAAAATCGAAACATTTTAAGAGTAGAAAGTGAAATGATTTAAGTTTCTACTTTTTTCTGTTGGCCATGGAAATTTAAAAAAAAATAAAGACTTCATTTTCAGTTTAAAGAAATGTGTTATTAAAAAAAAAAAAAAAAAAAAAAAAAAAAAGAAAAAAGAAAAAAGAAAAAAAGAATGACAATAAGTGTAATACAATTGGAAAGAGCACAAGAATATGGTTTCCTGCCTTTCCAAAGGGCATTAGTGATAATTTGAACTCTGTTTGCAGATTCCATTTTTGCAGAGACAGGCACATAAATATATAAAAACTAATCTCACATTTAAATACAAAAAAAAAAAAAAAATTTAAATTGTACCAGTTAAATGTGACGATTGTTTTCACTTATTGTCACAAAAACTATATGTAGTTAAATTTAAATTATTTGGGGAATTTCTAAATATCAGTATAACGTAATATATATGTATCTTACTGTTTTTGGGGAACAAAGACACTAAGTTGAATAAAAAGAATTATAAGATTTTCCTTGTCTGTCACATTCAATAAAAGATGCATGCATGTTATATATATATATATATATATATATATATATATATATATATATATATAAAAACAATATACAGATTTTTATATATCAAGACATCTAGGTTCTTACAACATTTCACCTTACAAAGCCTATTATCACAATGTGGGATATTTAATAACAAAAGTGATGGAAGCATGAAGAAAAATAAAAAAGAAACTAAATTAAATTGGTTAGACTATATACCCAAAACATTAAAAAAAATTTTAATTCAAATTTTAAATTCTTAGCATCTCTTCTGCTTCATGTGCATGCGTAGTTGCACTAATCTAAACATCACTTTAGTCTGATGAAGTCCTGAAGGACAAAACATGTCATATAAAAACTTTACACATTGTCATGGTTCTTTCCCTAAAATGTATTTTTATTTATATATTTTTTTTTTCTTAAAAAATTATAACAAATATGTTATACAATCACTACAAAAATAGACATTTTGTTTCAACACTTCTGGTATGTTATCAAGTGATGGTGTTGAATGTAGAATAAAGACTATTAGGAGGTTCAAATCGACTAATATATATATATATATATATATATATATATATATATATATATATACACGCACAAACATTCTAAAAGCAAGATCCTATATTTATTTCTTTGCAAATTATAACAGATACAGGGGGGTGCAAAATATTACCACAAAAGAGACCAAGTTTTCACTGACAAAACCCTATTTTTTTTTCTATAATCACCAATATTCGTTGTGCATTTTCAACAGTCATGAACATGAACCCATATGCCACATTTATAAAATTCATCAGCAGTGGAGGCAACCTTCTTTTTTTACAGGAGTAAAGAATGTGTAGTATTATCAGAAAAAAAGTTGTACGTACAGTCTGTTTCCTTGCTTGTATGGATCAAAGTCAAAAGACACCAAAATACAGTGACTGTGGTAGGATAGTCCAACCAAAATCTTCAATATGTTTCACAGTCTTCAAACTAATGTGAACCTGGCATAATCATGTTGAAAAAAAGAAAAGTTGTCTTCTCTGACCTGAATCTAAAAATTCTGACCACAAACTTAGCATCAAAGTTGACTGTTTGTTGTCCAGGTTCAAAAGAATCCAAGAGGATAACACCTTTTTTATTAAAAAAGACAGTACATATCACTTTGCCCAATGATAGCTGCATCTTAAACTTTTTCTTTCAGCAGGGATTTCCATACTGCCATTCCATGAACTGTCATTTTGGTTCTGACTCACAGTAGTGACACCATTATTGTCATTACTTATGGAAACTGTCTTCATCAGTTTCACAGTGGTTCAGCAAGTCCTAACAGATTTACATTTAGTAGACTTTCTTGTGTGAATATCCATGGAATCCATCAAGCATGAACTTTGCAACAACCCAATATTGCCAAAATCGTTTCCAAAACATTCAAGCTGACATTCCATTCTGTACACAGTTCCCTGCATGTAAAACACAAATAAATTTGAGGTACTTTTCATTTTGTGGGTTGACATCTGTGTAGGGCTACTCAGGGGCTTGCAACACATGACTGAAATGGATTATCAAGTGTTTAACTGGGCTCACATGCAGTTTGGTTTGCACAAACATCTTATAAGTATCAATGAATATGAGTGGGTGCAATTATTTCTGCATGAAAGAGTACAATGACACACCTTTATTTTGTATGCACTTTAATGTCAGAAGTCTTTTTGATATAGTGTCACTATGTGTAACAAGGCGAAAAAAAAAAAAAAAAAAGGAAACAAATAGATTAGCAAAAAAAAAAAGGAAACAAATAGATTAGCAAAAAAAAAAATTTAACCTCTATTACCATACCACCAACATCTCTCCTCTGATATTGTTGGTCAATATAAAATGCAATCTTCATGGCCTGAAGATAGTAGTAGTCTGTTTCGTGCTTGAACACAATCATTGACCTCACTGTCCACTTTAATATTTACATATATTTATGGGTAAAAGTGCTCAATGTAACAACATTTGAGACACAACTTAAGTCAACCATAAAAAGAAAACAATGTCAACCAGCAAGGGCAAAATCTTAACATTTTTTCTCTTTTAGAGTTATCAAGAGCTTTAACACAGCAGCTTCCAATCTGGCACAAACCAATGAAAAGACATGCCATGTTCATCGCACAAGGTGAAGATAGCTATTTCTAAGCTGTGGAATGACTGGTGGTCCTGTATAAAGCCCACAAAGTGACTCATGGTGATATACACCAAGATTAAATCATCTGTGATGGTTATGGGGGTGTTGTAAGCAATAAGGACATATCATACTTTCCCACTTCTTGCAGTGAGTCAGGGTCAGTGTCACAACCAACACTGAGGTGCTAGACATGTTTTCCAGCAGGATTGTTCTCACCCACATGGCCAACATGACCCAGCAGTAGCTGATTGAATTTTCATCATCATATTAACCCCAACTTGCAGTCTTGGGACAATTTGAATCCTAGACTAAAATATCTGTGGGATATTAACTAACTAAATATATAATGTAAATTTCAGTTAATAATTTTGTTTGAAATATTTACAACTTATTTGGTGGTGGCAGATTTTACTATGCAACTCTAATGTTGTTCATTATATATATATATATATATATATATATATATATATATATATATATATATATATATATGAAATCCGTAAATGATAAGAACAATCCCAGTAGGTCTTTTTAATATTATATATATATATATATATATATATATATATATGGGAGGCGTAGTGGATACCGGCTCAGATTAAGGAATCAGAGAGACAAGTTTGAATTCTAGTCGAATCCATTACATTCATTTATGTGCTAATACACTTGGAAACGGTATTAATCCTCTTCTCCCTCCAGCTATGGGTAAATAGCAGGACAGACTGGGTTCTATGGCCTTGGATGGCAACTGGTTCTAAGAGAAGGACAACTTTAAATTCAAAACCTGCGGAGGGTCGTTTGGGGACCTTGTGGCATGTAGCGCACCAAGTCCCTATTGTTGAATACGACGGGAGAGTCCACCGTGTGTGTGTGTGTGTGTGTGTGTGTGTGTGTGTGTGTGTGTGTGTAAAATAGCGTAGTTAATGAGATTTTATTAAGTTCAAATATAGAGATTGCTATGGGTCAAAGATGTCATCTCAAAAGAGAAATAATATATTGTAAAGTTATTGTGTAATGGGAACACAATCTTGGAAGTTGCAAAAATGTTTAACAGATCACAGTACAATCAAAAAGATGGCAAGATTAGATAAAGAAAAGTTACAGCTTTAAGAATGAGATTGAATAGGAAATTTAGAGTAATAAGCCAGAAAAGTAGATTAAACAGCAAGAAAATAATTGAAGAAGCTGGTGTGACAAATGAAAAGATACAGAATATTAAAAACATCAGCTAAAGATATGAAAGCAACAAATTGTAAGAAGAAAGCAAATTTATGGAACAAACTGATGAGACAGTTTACCATATACTGAGTAGGTTGTCAGAGCCTAACATGTGATTTTCAATCATCTTTCACTTCAGTGTTGATCTCTATTATATTGATGTCATTCTACAAGATTTGATAACAATTCCTTTTCTTCTTACATGATCAACCATTTCAATGTGTCTATATGACTTTCAATGTTCTTCATCCTCACCTTCAGGAGAGTGGCTGGTCTCTCCCTTGTATTTTTTGCCACACCTGCATTCTGACATAAATTGCACTTAGTAAACTTAAACAAATACAAATATATCCTGAATATTTTACTAACATCAGTTGGTTAATACTACTTTTATTGTGAAAACATGGGACTTGCATAATAAAAACTGACAGTGTAATTACCAAGTGAAATTGAAAGAAACTTTAATGCCAAAACATAAAACATCCCTGTCTGTAACGTACAAAATAAAGCAATCTGTTTTTATGCTGTCTCTCAATGATGATAAGAATGAGTATAAATAAAAACTTCTACCACAACGACCAATATGTCCCAACCTACCTTTCTTTTATCCAAGTACCAGGCATTAGCTTATTACTGCAGCAGGACCTATCTCTCGTCCTATCTTACATGATCCACTTACCAGTAGATGCCAGCTTAGATGTCATTTCTCTACCAACATTCCAGATGATACACTCAGTACCGAATGAAGTTTATGTCCCGGTGCAATATCTCTACAAAAACTAGAAGTGTTATCTTGCAATTCATATAGTTTTACTGCCTAGAAACCTACCTACACTATTTTTAGACACTTCCTGGACAATAGCAGAACTTCTTATTTTTTAGATGTTATTAGTTCCACAAGGCATTCCCCACGGAGTAGTAAGATCGTCTTACAAACCAAACCATGACTATGAGAGTAAATTTGATTTTAATTGGGTACCTAGCATAACAAAGTTATATTTGTAAAGTAAATATTCTTGTAGCTGAAATGTCAAAGGTTAGTATTAAAGTAAAGTGATTTTCTTAGCAGTCCCAAGAAGAATGGTGTAACAGAATTATTTTTGCCTCTTTCAAATCATCTGGCTTTACTCAATTTAAGTTTAATAAAGCTACGGTAAGTATTAAGAAACACGAAAATTTTATTAGAAACAAAGAAAAGAGTACTGAACTGTTACATAAAATCAGTCCTCCTATATAGCAGTGAATGCTAGACCATCTTCGCACAGATGAAGTAGCTTAAGATGATAAAAATGTGGTTCTACAGAAAGATGTCGAGAATACCATGGACTGATCATGTGAGAAATAACAAAGTTTCAGAGAAAATGGAAACAAAAACAACACATACTTAACATTTTTTTTTTAAATTGGTATCACCCCAAACAAGGCAGTAAACTAAAAAACAAGGGGTTACAGGGTGTGGAGAAATTAGGAACAGTACCATTAATAATGAGCAGGAAGAGAAAAGAGTAGTCAACAGAACAATAGATAGCAATTGACACTGCATTTAAATTTTTGCAGATTAAAGTTGGTTGGTTGGTTCCACAAGCAAGAAGTGTGAGAAAAGAAAATGTTAGCATAGAACTTATAGCTACAGCTCAACGGTCAATTGAGATCCCGATGACAATCTAGTACAGTGCTTAAATTAATGACGTCTAGGTAGCATAGCAAAGAGCTCATCCAAACAATTACCATGAAAGTATTTATAGAAAAGATGCAGAGAGGCAAACCTACAGCAGTGGGAAAATGTCTGAAGCTGAGCTGCCAGATCAGGACCAATAATATTGCTGATTCTTCTTTGGATCTTATCAAGGAGCTTTAGATAAATAGCAGGAGCACCAGATCATATGTGGCAGCAATATTCTAAGCATGGATGAAAGGTAGACTTATAAATATGTAAAATAGATTCCGGAGAGAAAAATTGTCTCACATAACACAGTAAATCAACTTTTTTGGCAGCTGACCTAGCAATGGATTCAATATTGTCTTTCCACTTCATGTCAGCTGAGAACATTAGCCTGAGAAGATGCAACAAGTCACTTTCCTGAAAGTTAGCATCAGCCATGCTGATGAAGGACAGAGAGGAGTCTCTCAGATGATTAATAGAGAGAAGTTTAATTTTGGAGGCATTAAAATTAACAAACCATCTTTTGCACCAGTTAATGGATTGGAAGTCATTTTCCGACATCAGCTGCCATTTTGACCTTGCCTTACTACTGAGGCAGAAGTAAATGGTTGTGTTGTCAGTGTTGATGCCAAGTTGAGAACTGATGTCATGGGGAAGGTCATTAAAAACGGAGTAGAAACCAAGGATGAAGCCCTAGAGGACGACCAACGAAAGGATGTAGACGAGTGGCCATTTAGGATAACATTAATTTTGCAATTTGATAGGAAAGACTCAGTAAGAGATAATTGGTTTGTTTTATGATATATCAATCTCATTTAATGCTGACAAGATTTTTAGGATAGGTTATATGAATAGAATATTGTAAGAAATCAGTTTGTAGATCAGGTTTCATTGATGTATTTTTGTAAAGAGGATTTCTGTCAAGAGTCAAATGTATTGCCAGTAATATTCTTTTTTTCCAAAAATGTATTGCTGGTAATTTTTGTGTTTTCTTCCAAAAATGTATTGCTGGTAATAATTTTTTGTTTCCCCAAAATGTATTGCTGGTATTAACTTTTTCAAAAATGTATTTATATTTTTTACTATAAAACCTATTTTTACATTTTCATAGTGTTTTGACCACAGTTTGGGGGTTAACTATTTGTCCATAGATGGGACCATAACAGGTGCTACCACCCCAGGTCAGGGTAGACCTGGGAACACCAGCAATTAAGAGGTGGTTTCACGCTCATCAAACCCCCCAAATCAGAGGCCTTGCTGCGAGATGTAGTTTACTGCCATACCCAGGATGAGAGATAGTTGAAATTTATACAGTACGTAATGAGGAAAGAGGGCTTGGAACATTTGTCACTCAAAGGACAGATTGAAGGCAAGAAGGGACAGAGAAAAAAAACAATGCATATCCTACCTAGCAGGCTTGCGCAAATGGATGACAGAAGTTTTAAGAGAGACAACAAAAAGATGAAATTTATTAAGAACTACAAAGGGCAGGAAATTGTGAAGAGCCATGATCACCTACATCCTGAAAGGACATGGCACATAAAAAGAAGATGAAACATCAAAAGCACTAAGATCAAATTTAGTCATCAAGACTATATTTGTATGAATCCAATTTTTCAACTTCTTTTATATGGTTCTTGCTTCACATGTAAATCTTAGATAATTTCCCTTCAGTTTTGAAAGCTATATTGTTTTCATTACCTTTTTCTTTTTCTTTCTATCTCCAAAAAAAAAAAAAAGAAAGAAAGAAGAGAAGCTCATAAGCAGATTACCATAATTTTGGTAGAATTGAATAGCATGAGGTTCATGAGTGCCCTTAGCATGTTTTGAACACTATTCTATACAAATAATTTATTTATATAAGCCTACATCAAATTTCTCTCGGCAATGATAGCCTCTTATGAAATCATACTAAATTTAAGCTAATTTTAAATCTGCAATTTAGCCTTCCATAAAAACAAACTTTAAAAACTAGGTTAGAATTAAAAAAAATGATTAACATTTTGTTGATCTGTGCATAGGTTGTTTGATGTTAAAATCACCCAGAGATAAATTTCTATATTACTTCCAGGTGTGTAAATAAAATACGTAAATTTTGTTTATTTGGAAAATAAATTCTGAAACATTCTTACAAAAATAGAAGGGGGGGGATAAGTTGCTCTTGATTTCTAAAACCAATATCTGATAATCTTTTAAAGATGAAAACATCATTACCAATTTTTAAATTAAAAAAAAAAAAAAAAAAGTTTAAATCAAAAAAAGCAAAAAAGCAAATCAACATAATTTCTTTCATAAAAAAAAGAAAAAGGAAGTCTACCTTGGAATCAAACCAATTTAAGAGTAGCTGTCACAGTCAACAACCGTTATAGTGTCCCGATTACATCTCAAGGACAAAATAGTAAAAATGCTGCCGAAAATTTCTCCATGGAAATCAACTAGAATATAATTTACTAATGGTTCTGCAGCACCAAAACAACATTCTTTTTATTGCCATGCCCCTTCAAGGCATGGCTCAAAACAGATTCTTTTTCTCTATTATCTGAATTGCCATGAAATCTTGAGAAAAATACTGGAGTGGTTTCTTGTTGCTTTCTCTAGTTTTGAAATCAGAGAAGTCCTTCTAGGCTGGCTATCACTCAAGCTCAGTTTCCCCTGACATTTAGCCCATAGGGGTGGGGTTAAAGTGATAAATTCATGCTTTTCTTCAGTGATACGAGCGTGAAACTGAATGCAACAGACTAAGCCAGAATTGGATCTCTGGAACTATATATATATATATATATATATATATAAAAACATTAAAAAATTGTTTGCTGCTGAAGTTAAATTGAGAAAAAAATTAATAAAAATGACTGGGGTAGGGGTATATGTCTTCAAATGTAATAATTCTCATTAATAGCTATGAAAAAAATATCCCCTCTATAAAACTAATGTTTTTTTGTTCAAGGAAACCTATCATGTACTTTTTAGCTACTCAACAAAATCTTGTGAATAAAATTGTTGCTTAGATCTTGACATTCATCCACAAGACATAAAATTGATTTCAGAATTGGCTTTTGTCATTGCTAATAATAACAATTAGCTTCACAAATAAATTTAACTTTTGTTAAATTCAAATGGCTTTTTGTCCCCAGAAATATAGTATTATTTTCTGAACAAACTTAATGTCTGTAATAAGTGAATTGTAAAAATTCTTTGAAGTCATGACAACTTGATTTTTTTTCAGTCATGAGAAAAAAGAAACTGCAATGGTATTCCACAGTGATAAACATTACATTATCCACCATTTCAATAAACAAGACTGTTCTTTTGTTGCCTATTACAAACTGATAAATATCTGCAGAATGAAGAGACATCACTGAAAATGTAACTAAATAATGGTGATTACTGGTGTTACTTGCGTTTTAATCATTTCCATGAAGATAATTATTGTCCATTTTCCATTCAATTCAATCACATTGATTTTCTTAGCTCACTTTCAACAATCTGGGGAGAGGGTACCAATGAAAGACAAGTGTATTATTATTGTTCCTTAAAAAGGTCGCAGTTCAGGCCTACTTGGTTTTAGTCAACAGACAAAGAGACAAGCCCAGAATTCCCAAACTGTATGTGCCACTCTAATTTAGCGGTGACATCTCATAAATAATTACAGATTTACTTACTTTTCAGAATCCCACTTCACTTCCACACTCCACCTGCTCTCAGCCTCTCTCTCTCACAACTCCACTTGTTCATGCTACCCACCCCCAGATGTTCACTTCAGTTTGGGAATTGTTAGACTGTTACAACCACAAGAGTAATGACAAGAAAAATAGTAATCATCCTCATTCTTTTTCCAATTCTACCACCCCCTCCCTATTCTCTTTTATCCCACCCTCTAGAATCAATGTGAACATTCCATTGCAATTTCTTTTTTCTCACGACTGAAAAAAAAAAAAATCAAGTTGTAATGACCCCAAAGAATTTTTACAATTCACTTATTACACTTATTAAGTTTGCTCAGAACGCAATGCCGCATTTCTGGGGACAAAATAAAAACCAATTCAAATGTAACAAAAGTTAAATTTATTTGTCAAGAACATAATTATCATTATTAGCAATGACAAAAGCCTATTCTGAAACCAATTCTTTTATGCCTTGTGGATGAAAAATCTATGTCAATATTCACAAGGTTTTTGTTAGTAGCTAAAAGAACAAGATTGGTTTCTTAAAACAAAACAAAAAACATTAGTCTTATAGATAGGATATTTTTTCATTGCTATTAATTAGAATTACTATATTTGAAAGCATATAGGACCCTACCCCAGTCATTTAAATTAATTTTTTCGATTCAACTTTTGCTTCAAATGCTTTTTTTTTTTTTAGTTCCTGATATCTTCATTAAACACTCTTTAAATCCAATATATTTTTTTAAACACAAAATAGTTTTTTGGAGAGAACAGGGAAAAATATTCCAACAGTATTCTTTTTAATCTTTTCACACCAAGCAAGACAATAAAGTCACTGACATGCAAAGGATTAAAGAGAGTGAAAGAAATTTAAAAAAAAAAAACAAAACATGAAAAGATTAGGATTCAAAGAGACAGAAAATGACAGTTGATATTGCATTTAAATTTTTTGAAGATTTTAGTTGACAGGAAGCTGGAAAGTTCCATAAGTGAGAAGTGCAAGAGAAGAAACCATTAGCATAGAACTTATGCTTACACTTAGCAATTTCAACTGTAAAATAATGAGACCTATCTGCCAATCTAGTACTGTGCTTAAATTTGTAAAGATGCCAAAGAGGAAAACTTAGAACAATGAACATGAAAGCATTTATAGAAAAGGCACAGGGAAGTTACATTACTGAAGTGGTTGAAGAGACTGAAGCCAAGATGCCAGGTCAGGACCTATGACAAGGCAGATTCTTCTTTAGATTCTGTCAAAAGCACCAGACCAGATGTGGCAGCAATCATTGATGCACAAATGAATGGTCGTCTTATAAAAGTGCAAGATGTAACAAGAAAAATTGTCTAGCACAAAACTGAACCAACTTTCTTAGCAGCAGACCTAGCAATTGATTCAATATAATCATTCCATTTCATGTCAGTTAGACCAAGAAGGTATAATGTTACTTTCTTGGAGGTTAGCATCAGCCGTGCTGATCAAAGGCAAAAAAACATTCTCTTATAGGATTAAAAGATAACAAATAATTCTGATTATTTACAGAACTTAACATCTAATAGTATTAATAGATATTTTCTTGAAATATATCAATTTTGGCTTGAAAATGTTATATTACAGTATTAGGCTAAGTAAACATTAGTATCCCAGATACCTCAACATTCATATTAAAAAAAAATCGGGGGGGGGGGGGGAGATGTCCTATATGCCATCAAATATAATATGCTCTGATAAAATAAAGTTAACTTTTGTTAAATTTAAACAACTTTTTTATTTCTTTAAAAGTACAATATTACTTATAATAAACACAAACTCCAAATCTCTACTGACCACAGAATTTGTTACCAGTGCAAAAGTTGCAACTCTTTCGACACAATGTGCAAAGGTTACAACACTTTGAAAACAAAGTGCAAAACAGTCAATCAATCTGTCTGCCTTTTAGAATATTCAGACTCAGTATTTTAGTTAAATAATCCAAGTAACATCACACACCCCCACCCCTGATTCCTATTATAACGTCTAATTCAGAATTCCTAGTGTCAATTTTCGCATAATGTTATAGAAATCTTAGAAGAGTCTTTGACATTTATTCTGCTCCTTGTTGCATAAGCAATCAATCAACTATAATTGGTCATTTACAAGAAAAATTCAGAAACAGAGATTAGAATCTGCATAAACTAATGATTATCTGGAAATACATAGATCTCTTAACATCATAAGCTATGTTAAAATTGGATCAGACAGACAGATTACCCAACAAATTTAAATGATTACCCACAAGCTCATTTTAAATGATGTTAAGTAACAATGTTAATATTAATAAATATTGCAATTTTTCCTTATATAAATATCTGAAATACAGGTAGCATATCTTTTTTTAATCTGTAAATAGCATATCCAAAACAAGCCATTCATGGTGGAATTTTATACATGGAATTATTGAATTTTTTGATTCAGACATTTTAAGGTCATAAAAATTAGATGCCTTCCTAAATTGCTTTTCTGACAGAGAAAGAAAAAAAAATGTGCACTTTGATCTTAAACAGTGACAGAGGAAATGTCAAGGAAAAGATTTGGCTCTGTTTTGTCAAGATAAAATACTCAAACATTGTCACATCAAATCATTGCAGCTGTCTGATTTTTTAATTAAGTTTAAGGAAAAAGCTAATAAAATCAGCTAAAAAAAGCTTAGCAATTATTTTCGTAGCTAATTTAATTAAACATAAAATTTTTATAATACATATAATTTATGTCTTATAAAAGCAACTTTCCAGACACTAGTTGATATAACATAAATGCATATCTGTTAAATTTAGCTACACTCGCAGAAACCCATCCTAAATATTAAAAATGTGTTAGTGAATTAAACTGAGCTTCCAGTTTCATGGCGAAACAGCAAGCAAAAAACTTGACATCAAATTTATCAACATTCTTTCATACTGGTAGAAAATTTCACAAGTTCCATTTGCATGTCCTGAGCAGTTTAACTTAGCAAATAATCTATTCATTTATCATACACACAATATATATATATATATATATATATATATATATATATATATATATATATATATATATACATATATATTTATTTATCTCCAAATAAGTTTTATTAAATTTAACCGAAAAGGTATTTTTAATCTTTTATTGCATTTTCCCAATTTGAAATAAGACGTATATTGGGATCAAAATTGTGAATAAACTGTTTGAAATCCATATTTGCTCTGTTGTTTTGGTTCAAGTATTTTCAACTGTCTCGGTCATTTTCATGAACCATGTGCTGTCCATATGGTAAGCAAGATTCCATTGGCTACATCCTGGTATTCTTTAGAAAGCTCTAAGTTTTAAATAGTTCTTAGTAATGTCATGCATAACAGTTAATGGGAGTCAGACCACACCAAAAGAATCCTTTTCCCCAACATTTTAGTTGATGCTAACAGTCATAATTTTATTTCACCTTAAAAAACATAACCAGAAATTCATGTCTCATCAAGTACAAAAGTGAATGTCCTTACAGATACAAAATAGCTGTTTAAAAAAAGTTAAAACATGATTTACCAAGCCAAAATAATCGCAAAATCTCTTCAGATATATTATTCTATAAGGAACTAAGCAACATTAAACAAACATTTATCAAGAATAACTTCCCTAACTATGTCATTGATGAGCAATTAAAATTAGCCTTAACAAAATTCAGAAAAAAAAAAAAAAGATATCAAATGTGTATAAACAAAAACAAACATATTGACTTAAGTAGACACACCCTAATTATAAACAGAATGAAAAAGCAATTAAAAATATAATTCACCAGTACGCATCACTTAATCCCAAAAAAACACTTTACAATCATTATTTACTATAAAAAGTTCAAAGCATCTTATCAGATTGCCAATAACACAGGACCTCAATTTTTCACTAAGTATAACACTGTTTATGAATTTTCATGCCCTCTGGGAGATTGCATTTCTCATATCAACAATCAAAAAACAGCATTAAATTCTTATATTGAACACATATGGACCACTCTCTCTGATAGGTTGATTTGTCACTTATTGAAACTCAATGCAATTCATTTTCATATCAACCAGCACCATGAACAACCAAATAAAGTGCAAAAAAAAAAAAAAAAAAAAAAAAAAAAAAGGCAAAGAAAGTGCAAAAAAAAAAAGGCAGAGAAAGTGCAAAAAAAAAAAAAGGCAAAGAAAGGGCAAAAAAAAAAAAGGCAAAGAAAGTGCAAAAAAAAAAAGGCAAAGAAAGTGCAAAAAAAAAGGCAAAGAAAGTGCAAAAAAAAGGCAAAAAAAGTGCAAAAAAAAGGCAGAGAAAGTGCAAAAAAAGGCAAAGAAAGTGCAAAAAAAAAGGCAAAGAAAGTGCAAAAAAAAGGCAAAGAAAGTGCAAAAAAAAGGCAAAGAAAGTGCAAAAAAAGGCAAAGAAAGTGCAAAAAAGGCAAAGAAAGTGCAAAAAAAAAGGCAAAGAAAGTGCAAAGAAAAAAGGCAAAGAAAGTGCAAAGAAAAAAGGCAAAGAAAGTGCAAAAAAGGCAAAGAAAGTGCAAAAAAAAGGCAAAGCAAGTGCAAAAAAAAGGCAAAGCAAGTGCAAAAAAAAAGCAAAGAAAGTGAAGAAAAAAGAAAAGAAAGTGCAAAAAAACGCAAAGAAAGTGCAAAAAAACGCAAAGAAAGTGCAAAAAAAACGCAAAGAAAGTGCACAAAAAAAAAAAAAAAAAAAAAAGCAAAGAAAGACTCAAAATCCTGGAAGCTATTATTATTATTATACAAATTAACAACCCACATTAAATAAAATCTGTCACCACATTATGTTAAAGTATGTACAAAATATTTAATATGCACATAAAAAAAATGCATCATATTGATCCTTTTTTTGTTGCACTAGAGTATTTTGGTTGTTCATGGTGCTGGTTGATATGAAAACTAATTGCATTGAGTTTCAACAAGTGACAGAGCGAGAGGGAGTGGTCCATGCGTTCAATGTAAGAATTTAATGCTGTTTTTGATATTAAAAATGTAATCTCCCAGAGGGCATGAAAAGTCATAAACAATGTATATGGAGCACTGTTGGGAAGCAACTAAAAACCATGCCACAGGTTGACCCACTCTTAAATATTACACATCTCGTCTCCGTAGACTATTTTAACTTTTCAGCTTTCTAAGGATTACCATGATGTAACCAATAGAATCTTGTCTACCACACCAACATGGATCTTGAAAATGACTGAGACTGAAGAAAGTACTTGAACAAAAACAAGAGAGTAAACAAACTTTGAATAGTTTATCCACAATTTCACTGCCACTATACACCATTTAATTCAAAAATTGGAAAAATACAATAAAAAAATTATCAGTTGAATTTAATCAAACTTATTTGGATGAATACTTACTGCCTACATATATATATATATATATATATATATATATATATCTCACACAGTAACTACCTTGGTCCTTGCATTCAGTGAACTAAAGTTAAAATAAAATTGTGTGTGGTTGGTTTTAAAACAGTTACAGTAAATAAGTTTTTGATCTTGCTCCATTTTAGCATTTTAACTTCATTTTAAAGATGATGATCAACTACAGGGAAGTAAACAAGTTGGCTTTTAAAAGTCAGTTGCTTTGCTTTGAAATGGTTCAGTAACTATACATAAGTGGCGAGGAGAAAAATACAGTAAAAAAAAAAAAAAGATTAAGTATAAACTGAGAAAGGTGCATAACACGAAATCAGTGTAAGTATTTTCTTGTCAATGATTTGTCTTAGTGGAAAAATATCAGGTTAAAATTTGTGCAACATGAAAACTATCGTTATTTTTCAGGTAATTTTCAAAAGTATATGCATAGTTTTATTTATTTGATCATTTATATGTACAATATAAAACATGGAGAGGGGCTATGGTGAGCAACCTCATTTCACAGACCAATTCAGTAGTGTTGAGAGTTCAATCCTCACAAGTTCCCTAGGCAAATATCTATACACGGCATATATCAGTTGGAAGGCATATTACATTATAGCCCATCACCTATAAAACTTGAAAAGTGAATATTATTATCTTGTAAAATACCAATGGGAGATAATCAGCAGATAGTATCTACAAGTGACCTGAAACTGCCCAAGTAAAATGACTATTTTTTTTCCAATGTTTCTAACATAATGATCCTGATTTAATCTATATAAGTTGCCAAGATTTTAAATTAAAGACCACACCCAAAGTAATTCAATAAAATAATTTTTTATATTGTCTAGAACTTCAAAATAAAAAAATTTTCTCAGATGTATTTCAACAACAGAACTTGTAGATATGGTCCATTGTTAAAGATACTTGTAAAATGGACAATTCCCTGTGCCACTCCAGTAAATACTGGAGTTTTCCTGCTATTCTCTACCTTGTCAAGGACCATGAAACTTATAAGAGTGAATTAAAATTGAGGCAATAAAAAGAAAAATGTATATATCAATTTATCATCAACTATCAATGATTAAAATATTTTAAAAACAATCCTTCATTAGACTGGTGCGACAAAACCCCAAAAAGCTTTACCAAATAACAAAAAACACATCACTTGAACACTTTCTACAACAAAAAGAAAAAAAAGAAAGAAAAAAAAGGTTAACACATGTAACTAGAAGGGAAAATAATGATATAATTACACTGCCATAAACAAAAAGGCTTAAAAGGAAACTTCCATCAATAATTAAAAGAGCTACAACAGTTAGTGAAAATTCCAGAAAAACTGTTTTCAGAAAAAGATTTTAAAAATTTTCAACTGATAGTAATGCTAACTGTTCAATCAATGAATGCTGTATATTTCCAGTATGGAAACGGCATATTTCACCATTAACATACTTTGAACAAGACTAATTTGCACTTATCACAACCTACAGAGCACTCTTGCCAGATTGTTTGATTTGGCCTGTCAGTCCTTTGGGGCCTATTTAAAGCTGAAACATATTTTGGATTGGAAGATTTTTTTGATTTTTTTTGCAAGTGAATACTGCATTAACAATCTTTCTGAGATAATGATTTTCTTCCAAACCCTACTATTTAATCCATAGTTAGGAGGGAAATCGATTCATACTTTTCCCATCTAGGTACTGACCAGGCTCAACATTGTTTAACTTTGGTGATCATACAAGAACCAATGTTACAACATGATACGACCATAAGCCCAATTGTTTTTAGTAACAAGTATATCAGATTATATAAATTTCAGAAAGCAGCTCCATTCAAAACTTTCTCCTGGTTAATAAGTGATTTCCAAAATACTTTGCCTCCCTTTATGAAAATTTCAGAAAAAGTAAATATTCTTATTAATATTCAAAGACGTCTTTAAACACTGCTATAATATAAAAGTAATGAGGAAATGGATAGCGGCTCAGATTGAGGAATCGGAGAGCCGAGTTTGAATTCCAGTTAAATCCATTACATTCACTTATGTGTTAATACTCTTAGGAAAGGTATGAATCCTCTTCTCCCCTCAGCTATGGGTAAATAGCAGTGTAACAGAGAGAGTTTGGGAACCACACAGAAACACACACGCACACACATATATTTTTTTTTATTATTGAAATTGGAGTAGATTTGAACAGCAAAATTAGATCAGAACAATTTTGTTTACTGATGGGAATCTGATCTAGCCCATTTGGAATTGGGTCATTAGGAAGACAATGGAAGATGAACAAGATAATTTTTATTGGTTAAAATTTGAAATAGAGTTTACTAAGGCTATGAGGAACTTTGAAATTCACATGATTTTGGGTTGAAGGCCACACTCATGATAATCGCGTGCGGGCCAAGGGTCGATTTATGATCAGCCAGGTTTATCTATATAAACGCGCACAGAAATCTGTTGACAGAGTGGTTGGCTCGTCTGCCGTCGAGTGCAGTCGAGCTGGGTAGAGAGAGGTCGGAGACTGGAAGTGACGTCAGAGGTTGGAACCAAACGCCCGCTAACAGATTTTGTTGATATAAATACAAAAAAGCGAATTACTCCAACAATCTAAGACTGCTACTGCTACTATTGTTGCAAGAGTCGTATATTGTTCCGAGACGATTTCACAACAAGCTTATCACAACCCATTCTCTCTCTGTTTAGAATCTAGTGTATGAGCTTTTACATCAATTATTTTCTTTTCTGTAACCTGTTTCTTTTCTATACTATTCTTTTCTGCTATATAAAAGACATTAGCAATTCAACCATTGAATAGTTGTTTGTCCGGCTTTCTGCAGGTATTAAATTTTGTTTTGGTGCATTCTAAATTTCTTAGCATAGACTCTCCAGCCGTGTCTACATCTTCAGTCGACTGTGAATGGATGAACATCACTTCTGCCTTCTGGATCAAACCAATGGACCTGTCAAATGATCTACGGATGCTCAGGGGACCTACAGTCACTCCCTTAAGTTCGATTAAGACCGAGTAGACACCTCAACCCAGAGAGTAAGACGTCAGAGGTTGAGGGGTTGGAGCAGGACAGACCGTGTCCTATAGTCTTGGATGGCAACTGGTCTACTGCAGAAAGAAATGGTAACCTACTACGAGAAAAAAATCTGCCTCATCAGTCATGTATCAAAAGATACATGATCACCTAAGGTACATAACAATGTAAAGACAACAAACAAAACTAAATAAAAATTTTATTTTAATAATAATGGGCAGGCTACTTGTTTGCTCATATGTCAGCCTGTTAGGATGGCTAGCTTATCACTGATGCACCCTGTGGTTTATGCTGAGTGGACCTTAGTAACAGTTTCTGGGAGAGAGTGCACAATTTGGTGTGATCAGTAGTTGAACAAAGCCAGTATTCAAATCCTCAGTCATAGTGACATGCGACTTTGCACTAGTAGGCATTTATCTGTATGCTAACATTATGATTGCAATAAGGTCGGATTTGGTGTGGGATTTTTCGAAAACTGCCGAAACCCTCTCAGCACATTCTCTATTCCCTCAGGCACCGGGGAACGCCAAAGGAGTATTACTGCATTGAGGGATTCATGACTTCCAAACAGTTTCATGTATCCTAATCTTACTCACCAAGCTTGGGTCAACTTGTGGTATGGTTTTTCAGTTGCTTCCCAACAGTGAATCACCTCCCTGCCAAAATGACCATGGAGTGAGATTTGAATTCAGATCTCATATTCTAAACACTTGAACATGCACTATATTTTTTATATACAACTGTTTCCTCTCCCAGATTTTAAGTACTAATTGACAGGTGAATACAGGTTCAAACTCTGCCCAAGACAACAATAGTGTATAAACAAATATAATAGGAAACACTACTAAAAGTCTTAAAAAGAAAAAACTGGACATGTGAAAAATAATTCAAAAGTTCAAGGAAATATCTATAGGTATCACTTATCCCACGGCTAATGAGACACACATTTGCTATGGATATAATCACAAATACCAAAGTACAATAATAAGTTCATAAAAATGAATACAATTCATAGTGTAAATATTTTTCAATAATCTTGTCAATGAACAGTAATTAATATTATTCACTGACTGAGTATTATACAGTGAAAATTTCAGATCAAAATTCAACTAAGTATCCTTATCAGTTTTGAAACAGGATGACAGCATCCACTTCTTTGTATGAACAGTTTTGATCATTTGCAAATGTTTTAAAAATAAATTAATTCTTTGATATAAATTTAAAATATATTCTTTAAATCACTTTTCCCTCACATCTTTTTTCTTCTTGATTATACAAAGCTGTTAGAAATAAATTTAGCTTAGGCTACAACTCAAGTATAGGATATTTAGTTAACTCAAAAAATAAATAAAAAATACCTTTGATGTTTTGGCAAAAAAATACACAAATTTAGTCATGTTTTGCTAAAACTAAACCAAAAAAGCGAAAATGTTCTCCAAAAATAGTAGATGTTCAATATTTCCAGCAGATAAAAGCAAAATCATTACCAAATTACATTTCTAAAGATTAACCTTACTTTTTGCTTAAACATTTATTTTGTTTTTATAAGTAGCAATTTTTAAAAGGAAAATAGATTTAAATAGCATCCAACACATGGAATTAAATATTCCTCATCTACAGAGTTCTCCAACATTATGTTGAATGTGATATTATTGAACAAACATTATAATCTATACTCTACAGTTGCCCTGGATAAAATGAATTTTGCAACAAGTTGCATAATTAACTTGGGTAAGTCCATTCAATGTATTTTTGAACACAAACAACGAGTGGGAGTTAAGTTAATATGTTCTTCTATTGCTGCTCACACAATAATATCCTCTTCATGAACGATGGAAATTCATTTCATTAATCAGTTACAAAATGGAACTAATTGCAATAATCCAAATTTCATGAAGACTAAACAAAACAAATATAAAAACACTCATAATCCACATACACACACGCACAGACACTGCGTTATGTATTTATGTATGTGCATACAACATTATGCAGAAAAGTTCTCACTCAACCAAAAAACGTTTAGAAAGTGAGTCAAAAACTATTAAGCATTCTCTTGTGCCTACACACACACACAATATATATACACACACACACACACACACACACACACACACAGTGCAATGGACAAAATAACAAAAACATCTTGAAATACTAAAGAGTAAATTAGTAATATAAATTGCCATTGGCTTCAATCACAGCCTCCAGACAACTCCAGAATTTCCTGTAACTCTTCTGGATGGTCTCCTTGTTTAGTTGGTGAATGCTTCCATAATCCTTGTCTTTAGTTAATCTTTGGTATTGCAAGGAGTTTTGTTGGTCTCTCACTCAACTGAACCCCACACATAAATCAAGGGTTAGCAGTCAGAGAAGTTAGATGACCAGATGTAAAGAGTGATGCGGTTGCAGAAATTGTCTCACAGCCATAACTGGATTCTCATGCTTGTGTACCATGGTGCAGAGCCCTGTTGCCAGACATAGGGTCTTCCAGCAACCACTCTCTTGACCCAGGGCAGCACTACCTCCTCAAGGCACGATGTAGAGCTTTGTGTTGAATCTGAGGCCCTGTGGTAAGATGAATGGAGGCATAACATCACCATCACTAGTGATCACTCCAAACACCTTCGTAATCACCATTAAACTCCTCCAACTCTTTCAGAATCCTCTGCACTGTCCTCAGATTGACACCCAAACACTGAAATATTCGTATTGGTGCTCCTAGCACAAATTCCAAGCAGTATAGCAAGTTGTTCCAAAATTTCTGGCAGAATGAATTTTTTTGATTATCAGTATAATCTACTATCTATATTTCTCATGTTGTCTGTCTGTGTGTCTGTAGTGGCCGTTGTTACCTCGCCCAGGCTGCATTTCTCACCCAATTTCGATACGGTTTTCACCACAAGTTTGCAAATGGCTGCCGTAAGGACATGACGGAGCCCGATTTTTGCGTTCCGGCTCAGGTTCCAAAAAAATCTGCTTACAGAAGGAATGATCACATTTCAACCAAATTTGACACCCACTTAGAGTCTACCATTAGAAGAGTTGTCCAGAAGTTTCATGACCACGGACCCCTGAAAGCGCGGAAAATCGATAAAACCCAAAAACCGATACGTCCAGATTGCGCCTGAACTGCATGTCAGTTTTTAGCGAAAACCGACCAGATTTATGAAGAGGCCATTGGGAGTCACCATGTGAAGTTTCAACTATTCCCCTAGCCCAGGCTGCATCCCAGACCTGATGAGGAGTTTTCATGCTAAAACAGCAGGGCTTTCTCCCAATCCGTTTCAAAGCTAATGCCGGCAAACGGTTAGCGGCTTTTTGTTGTCGCACAAACCAAACAAGCAAACGCTTCATTGCAGCTCCTTGCATTCATATCGCCGGCATCACGTGCGTTAGAGCTAAGCTTCATATGCAGCAGGCAGCTTGACCCCGTTTACAGGCAAGCCATGCGCTTGCCAAATCATGCACGCATGCGTGAATGAGTGCTAGCATCTTCCATTTTGTGTGAGCTCATTCATTGGTCTAAGTTATGGCCATTGTCCAGGCTACAATCAATGACAAGTCACACTCCCTTTAAATACCTTCAACGCGGCTGTATCCACACTCACGTCTTGATTTGATCGCCATTAACGCATCTGTCCTTGGATTAATTGACAGCTTCCCACTACCGCAAGTTACCTATTTGTTTAAACGTTTGCATTACCCATTTTATCTCCGCGTGCTGCCTCTACTGCACAGCCCAGTCCATCTTAGCGTTCCATACCTATTTCTACCTTTTCGTAGTTCAGTTTTGCTATTAGACAGTTAACTGCTGTCGCAAGTTACTTATTTTCTCAATCGTTTGCCCAACCTATTCTACCTCCACGTTACAGTTTTCACTGTAAGTTGAAGTGTACTGCCTTTACTACGTGGCCCAGTACACCTCAGTACTTCACTGCCTATTTCACGTGTAGCCCAAACTTCTTGCCTATATCACACTGCAAATTTTTTCTAAGCTCTATACTAAACATTAACATTGTTATTTTAAGTGATAGCGATTGCTGTACAAGTCATACGATTTTTGAATCAAGCACAGGCAACACCTGCCATGCTGCTAGTCATGTATATTGACAAATCTTTCAACACAACATAATTTTGTTAAAAAAATCTTTCAAAAATAAAATATACTTTTCTGATATTTGAGGAAAATTAACTGATTTAAAGCTTAATTAGTCTGAATTAAAACAAATATTACTTACTTATGGTTTAAAAATATTGCAGAAAAGCATTTTTTTTACTATCTAGGTAGGTGTTTTTAAATTGACCAGGAAATCTAGAGAATGACCCAGCTAAAACAAATGTTTAAGACAGGAAAAAAAAAACATCCAATCCTGATTTCTCAGGCAAAATAAAGATATTTTCCTAATGCAAATATTTTGAAGGTTGATGTTAATTCATAAGGAATTTAATAAAACTATTCATGAAAGATTTAAGCAAGAAATAAACTAAAGCTGGATGAAATACAAGCTTAATATCAGTCCAGTTGATATTCAAAGATAGTATTGGGAAAAAAAAAGAAAAAGAAAAGGAAATATTCTGTTTGGATTTCTGATCTGGTATGGAGAGAAAAGATAGTCATTAACGCCTGTGAATTGAAGTAAAAATACTGAACAAAGAAGAACACTAGAAAGTCAGACATCTGAAAAAAAATAAAAAAATAAGCCTATATACTAAGCTAGAAAAACTTTCTTAGTAGGCCTAGCATAGAAATAAATATGATATGAGAACATCAGCTGTATTAAACAGAGAAGCCGTGATGGGCACAGTCAAGCATGAGCAACAGTACTTGTCAGCAGACAGGTTAGGTTTAAGACTCCAAGTTCTCTACTCAGAATTGTCCAACAGATTAGTGAATTAAAGAATTAGTTTGTGAATTTGGTGACACAGTAATTTTGAGTTCAATTGCTGAGCAGTGTATACAGAGCAAGCAATAACTGAGCAATACTAAATAAGAACTAGACAAGATAACTCTAAACATGGGCAATGAAAAGAAAACAATCTACCCCCATAGATTAAATAGGTTCAGTTTGAAGTTCCTTGAATCTTGAATCAACAAGCCCCTGATAAAGCCCGGTGATGGCAATGGCTGAAACATTGTGATAACAAAGATGAAGACAATAGTCTATGTGTAAATA